>OZ020611.1:26917979-27570271 GCA_963971575.1 Liopterus haemorrhoidalis
CTTTTGTCCGAGCTTAGAAAGCTGTATCCTGGGTATAAAGTTAAGCTTGTAGTCCTGATAGTTGGTGTTTTGGGTGGCATGAAAGCCTCATATCGAAGGGAAATCGAGTCCATTCCCGTCTGCAGATCTTCTGCCAACTCTTTGATCTGCAGGATGCAGAAAGCAGTGCTGCTCGGGTCGCTCCGCATTGTGCGGGCACTGGATCTAGCGTAATTTCCGCGGCTGCATATCGCCAGGGTTTGGGATGCAGTCGTGTGTATTTAGCTCCACTAGTCTCTAGTATGACGCGGCTCAAAAGATTGCTGAAGTTTGAGATTAGTGGACGCTTGTCAAGAGCTGACAAACCCTATAATAATAATAATAATAATAAAGAAGTTCACCTCTCTCATAGATTTTCTAAAAACTTTGGAATTTTAAATACTACTTTTAAAATCCGCCATTTGTTTGCACCAACCTAAAATGAAATTTTTAATTTTTGCTGTAAAGCGAATTCGATTTTTCCGCAAAAAAATCCGTTAAATGAGGATCCGTAAAGCAAGGTGTCTGCTACTAATGAACGTAATTCATTCTAGTCAATAATTTACATAAATATAATATCCTGAATACAAATATAATTTTTAATATAAGTATAAATTTAGAAGTAAAAGTAAAGAAGTAATACACATTAAATAATACCTGATGTTTACGAGTTAGTACCTGTAATTTTAATAAATTTAAATTTTATTAAAAACAATATTAACGATCATTGGCGGAAGTGTTGTAATTGTACTATCTCCTTATATCGCTGTCTCGATAAACTTTATATTAATTTACTTATAAAATTGTTTTATAATTAAAAATTAAGTCATATACTGTCGTCGCTAGAAAAAGATATTGATAGAACAAAGATGGAACATCAGATTGAAAATCAATCATAGAAACTAATAGGGCAATTAGAGCTCGAAATAGAAATATACTGTGTCTTCGAAAAAACACTCGAAATATATCTATTGTATATTATATATATATATAAAGGGTGTCAACTTTAATCCCGGAACATAGGAGAATAACATTGAAAACTAAATTTTTTGCTATTACTGCTCTCCCTATTAATTTACAAGATAAAAATGATATCAGTCATAAGAGCATTTTTACCCACTTGTAATGTTACTGAAAATTTTTGTAATCTATTTTAATATTTTCAGTTTTTTTATTTTATTTATTTTACTACAAAACGTAGGAAAATTCATAATGAATTTGTTTTTTAAATAATCACGCATCGCCATGAATTTGACAGGCAAAACAAAACAATGTAATTTTACCTATTAATCGAAAGCTGTATCAAACATTCCTACACCTTTTAAAATTATTAAACAAACTAAACATTAAATAATTTAAACAATAAAACGATTGTTAATTAAATTTTAAAATAAATGTATAATTTCTACCGGCGTAGCGTAGCGGTAACACATGTACTCTGCGTTGCGAAGGTCTCGGGTTCGAATCCCGTTCAGGCATGGAATTTTCAAAAAATAAGAACTGTCCTAGCTAATTGCCAAAGCAGCAATGGTAATTAAAATTAAAAAAAATGTATAATTACTTATTTTGATTATAATAAATATTCAAATAAGCCACTGCTCTCTACTAAATAAAATTCCATTTTGTTATAAAAAAAATTACATACCTTGACTAGTTGCCTATCTGTTATAGAGGTGAATATTCAAACCATGTTATTTTGTTTTATCTGTCAAAATACCTGTTACAAGTTTTTGGTATCATTAGAAGAGGGTCAAATTTTTTCCCGATTGATACCATTAAGGAGCTTTTAAGTTAATATGAGAAGCAGCTACACAAAAAAATTATATTTCAATATTATTCTTCTATAGTCCGGGCTAAAGACTGCCGCCTATGTAAATTTTCCGAAAAAAAAAAAAAGAATAAACAAAATATTATTTTGTATGAGGTATCAAAAAATGCTCATGGACTAATATACGAAAAGTACATTTTAGAAGTTCTTTATTTTAATTCCCTTTATTTTATTTTGACTGGTAGTACACAATGAAGAAGAAGACGAAGAAAAATCTGGAAAAAAATCATTACAATGCACATTAAAAATAATGAGAGCATCCCAACGCCTAGGTAAGCGCATAAGGGCAGAAAAGGTAAGTTCTCAGTTTCTAGATTTCCAGCCAAAGATATGAAAGCCTCGTAGTTAGTGTGACGTTTCACCCGGTCCTATTATTGCTATATTGCAAATTAATGTAAACCAAAGTAGTACAAACAGAATATTAGACGGTTGCCTACGAAGCACAAGGACATGGGCTCTGAGCCCCCCACTTCTTTCGAATTTTTATCTTTCAATATTGTGCAGTCAGTTCTGGGGTCGACTCAGCCTCAAATATTTAATACTTTAAATGAGAACCTGTTTATACATGGATAATAGGATCAGACGAAACGTCACACTGACCACGTGGCTTTCATATCTATGGTCAGTGATATTGAAACGAATAATTTAAATTCTTTGTCTTAATACGTCTATGTAGGTCAGCGAGAGCGATCCTTTTTCTTCAGATGGGTCAAAATTGAATTTAAAATTTTGTTGATTCAAATCGTGGGTCAAATATATAATACGTAAATGAAAATCAGCCGCCTTAAGGGCGTATCACACTATAACGCTATCCAAGTTTTAATTTTGTAGGTTTTTTTCAGGATCCACGTCTTTAAGTGGGAAACAGAATGCACCGAGTTCTACGACGCGTTAACGGCGTACGTACGGCGATATCTGTCAGAAGAAAGTTAAAACCAAGCTGTCGTACGCAAGTGCACAGAATGAACAACGTCCTCCGGCGTTCGACCGCCGTTGATACTGAATGTTCGTCAACTTCCAACTTTTGACGCTGTTGAACGTTGACGCAGAACACCTAACCTCAGTTTTTACTGAATAATAAAGTTTTTGTATGTATAAATAACTTGCATACAACATAAATAACATCACGCACAAGTCTTCATCATCCATTATACTTTTAATAAAAGAAAGCGCACGTATAAACACAGATATAGGTTGTCAAGTGACACTTGACGGCATTAAAAATTATTGCATTGTGTGCAGGCGAAAATTCTCAACGGCGCTAACGCAACGTTGTCGCAAATGACGCCGCGCTGACGCCGTAGCGCGCTGTGCATTCTGTTCCAGGCTTTAAGCCTGGTTTATAATAACTCCATAGCATAGCGCATACATAATAGAACAATAGGTTTGACCCTTCAAAACATCTGTTTGTAATAAACAGAATAAAGAGAGTAGTGTAATTTTTATGCTTATGTTCCATAACATATCTATTATAAACCAGGCTTAAAGCCTGGTTTATAATAAGCCCATAGCATAACTGCATATGCATTAAACAATAGATTTACCCTTCAAAACATCTGTTTGTAATAAACAGAACAAAGAGAGTAGTGTAATTTTTATGCTTATGTTCCATAACATATCTATTATAAACCAGGCTTTAGTGTTGACTTATCACACAGTATTTGAATATTATTTAAGACTTGGAAATTTTTTGTTTGCGCTTGCGTACATTGTGTTATTATGACAGATGACAGTTTTAATTTGAAAAGTTTATTTGTGAGGTTTCACTAAATTAATTACTTGTTCTTCCAAAATCATTTTTATAAAAATATTACATTCGACAATAACAATTATACAACAAACTAACCTCAACGTAAAAAAAAGACAAAGACGCAAAACAGCTAAGAGCGAGAGGGTATCAGTTGGCGCACGCGCTTTTTGACAAACCTGGATAAATAGACACAGGAATTGAAACTTGTTCCTTTTGCCTAGTCTTTAAAACCTAGGTTTTTTTTCATACTATCACACGCAAATGACTTCGATTCGAATGTAAAAACTTTAATTTTCCAAGTCAAGACGTTAATATCAACTCTAGTGTGATAAAGCCTTTAGGGTGTAAATGTGTGTGTGAAATCCCCTGCTGATCTCGTTACCTCTACCTTAGCTAGCGATCTTCTGTTTGAAGAGTATAATACAAATTTATAACACGTAATAGTTTAATTCCATCTCGCCATTATTATCATATCTGTCGATTTCCCTACCTTGTCTCGTGAATGCGCTCGCTTTGGCCTAATCTTAGTTATCTTAGAATCACTCTATCGAAACTTCAGAACTACAAATATCTACTGTTATACGGGTCGTTGGAAATCTATTATTTGTTATTATTATTATTTATTTTATCGAAAGATATCAAGTTGAGGCAAAATAAATTTTCTAAAATTACATTTTGACAACACTGTAAAACAGGCCCTTGCGACCTGCGGCCGTCGAGCTTTTTTTTTGCGGCCCACGGAGCGAAATTGAATATTAGAAACAAAAAAAAAAGCAAATTGAGATATAAAATGTGTATTTCAAATATATTTCTAGTAATAAAAATTAGAGATGGGAATTTCGGCTCAGTTTGCGGAACCGGATCAGTGCCGGTCGTTCAGTTTGCTGAGCCGGCTCTTTGCTCCGGCTCAGTGATCCGGTTAAGTAAACCCCTGAGAAACAGGTTGGTCAGTCGTCAGTTCTCCCACCGTTCAATACGATTGTAAATTTGGAATATGTAGGTAGAACGTCGGTCAGATGGCTCTTGCATTATATGAACAGACAGCGGAAAGCGGCAATGTATATTGGACTGTAATAAATGCGATAAAAACGTTTGAATATTTGCCGCTTTATTGCCTTTATTCTTGTTAATATTCTTAGTATGAATTCAAGACTAAAGACGTAAATTATGACTTATACACAAATTCTTCTCTCTCTCTCTCTCTCTTTCTGTGTCTTCCTCATTATCTTGTTACAAAGAAATAATGAAGTTAAATAAATAAAAATCTATAGAAGTGAATTATCTTCTTTGCATTCTACATTTAACAATTGTAAAATGAAATTAACATTTTTGCCGGTTTAATAGTAAACAAACAATTCACCAGATGTGTTAAGTTTATGGCGATGTTTATTGCCCTTATAAATCGGACATCGGGGATTTGGGCAATATTTTTCATATTTTTATATAGTGTAGTTGTAAGAAAGTACAGACTAGAGATGGGAATTTCGGTTCAGTTTGCGGAACCGGATCAGTGGAGGTTGTTCAGTTTCCGAGACACAGGTCGGTCGTTCGTTCGTTCGTAGGTAGTACGTCGCTTAGAGCCGGGTAAACACTTTCCCGAGACACAGGTCGGTCGTTCGTTTGTAGGTAGAACGTCGCTAAGAGCCGGTTCTTGCAATATATGAATTGAACACAGGTCAGTCAGTTGTCGAACGGGCGGTCGTTCGTTCGTAGGTAGAACGTCGCTTAGCCCCGGATCTTATCTAACATTTTTGAAACAAACAATTCACTTTTTGTAGCTACTGTATTTTAAACCAGATGTGTTAAGTTTATGGCGATGTTTATTGCCCTTATAAATCGGACATCTGGGATTTGGGTAATATTTTTAATATTTTTATATAGTACGGTTGTAAGAATACAGACTAAGCCTATTATAGTGCGTTCAAAGGTGAGTTTGCAGTACAGGGCATATGGAGTAGTTCTTTTTCATACTCTCTAATGGGTTTACACAATGACACTATCCTTTTCTTGCTTGTCGACGTTGCCAGCTCTAAAACGCGCTGATCTGTGAAGACGTAGTATTCTACAAATGGCTATTTGTTTTTGTTGAGTGTTATTTTGAGTTTTACAAGAGTTTTACAAAGATTTTTGTAAATCATACGAGTTTTTCATATTATTATAATTGACACATTTGGCACTTTTACAACATTTGGCAACACCGCTCCCATTTTCCATAAGAGCTATACTGCAAACTCACCTTCGAACGCACTATAGTTTCAAATAAACTGCCCTACAAATTGATGACAAAATACACTTTATGATAATACATTACCAGCCGGGTTCTCGCGAAGTTCAACATGACATCGATCCAGATCCGGATCACTCCGGTCACTGCTCACAATCGCCCGACCAATCGTTTCCTTGAAACTTGAAACTATAGAGTGAGCCGTGAGCCGGCTCATTTCAATTTGGTGAACCGTGTCACTTCGGTCAGTGTACTGAGCCGGCTCAGGGAGCCGGTTCGTTCATGAACGACCCATCTCTAATAAAAATTAAATATCTCTCTTAACAAGCTACATATAAAATTCACCTGACTGATGATCATCTTAAAAATTCGCTTATATTAGCGTCAACCAATATCCGCCCGAATATTTCTCAAATTGTGAACAAACTCCAATATCAGAAATCACATTAAAAAAAGTTTTTGATTTATTATTAGATACTATTTTGTATAAGTTTCCTTATAAAATTCCCTTCACAACTATTTCAAGTATAAAATGATATATTTTGTGCAATAATTTGTGTGTTTTTCTAATTGATAAATATTTTATTTATTTTTCTGCATAAGCGGTTAATATTGATAATCTTGGGCAATGTATCTTACCAAAGAGGTGTTTTTGTTAACTTTTTATATAATAAAGCTACAAATATCAAAATTATTTGTGTTTAATTATTCAAAATATCTTTGGACCCACCAGACCCAGGGAACACCATAATCTTTGATAGAAAGTAGTGTGGCCCGCGAAGATTTCTCAAAACTTCCGAGTGGCCCTCCCGCTTAAAAGGTTGCACGGGCCTGCTGTAAAACAAACTTTGGACTGGAACCGGCAGACCAAAAGGCGCGTTGAAAGACCCGAACTAACTTGGAGACGGTCAATAGAGAAGGAGGGGAATGCGTAAGGGAAAATCTAGAACCAGATTAAAAGAATTAGCGCCGAACCGTACCTGATGGAAACAGTTTATTGAAGCCCTTTGCTCCATGTAGGAGTTATAGGACCCAATATATATATATATATATATATATATAATTTTCGTCACTTGTATTTTTAAAAGAGATCTATGTTAAATTCTTAGTACATATGATTCAATTTTGACCTTGTACAGAGATTTTTTTTAAATTCAAGTATACATACAATTTTCATTACCGATGGCGAGTCTCTTTTTTTAAGCTTAGATATAAATAGAGTTGGAAATAATTTGTTATACTGGTATTTCTTTTTTATACTCTATAAATGTTAAATCTGTTGGCAAAAAGTGTTGAAGAATAAAATGACCAACACATGAGTAATAATTTTATAACAAAGAATTTTCCCACAAAAGTAATAATTTAATAATAAAGCACATATGAAAAACAAAATCTCATAACACTTTCAATTAACTTATTACATTCAAACAAAAAATCACTGTTTTTAGTGACACTGTTAACAAGGAGGTTATGCAACATTTTACTCATTGTTCCGTTATCTTGTAGCGGACATCGTGCTGGATTGTTATTCATAAGCGTGAATATGTTGAATTCCACATGGTCTTCGTGATATCAACATTTACCTGGGTACTCCAAACAGCACGTGACTTTTAAATTAATCTTCTCGCAAGATCTTGTTGTATCTTGTAGACATAACCTCTCTTCTCTCATGTTTTGTGTGTTGTGGTTTAAACATATGTCAATTATTATGTTATCAAGTAAGAGAGAAAACATAAGGTTTGTTCGTTTGTGTTGCACCAGACTTGTCCAGGACAAGATCAGCTGACGTCACTATATAAGATAGCATTGGTGGGGGAAGCTGTGGTGTAGTTCAGTGTAGGTTGGGCAACACAAACGAACACACCTATAGTCAGAAGTTTGCATTACTTTTTACAATCGCACCCTATATGGTATTTATATAATTGTAAAAATATTTGAAATTGTAATTTTAAAATACCAGGCAAACACGAATTATGACTGGGAAAAAAGATTCAACATCCACCTTATAAAAGATGAAGAGAACACAGGTAGTCTATTGACTAGGGTGACCATTTTCTTAAGAAGGCACTGCGGGACGGAGCAAAAAAAAGGTCCTCATCTCCCAAATCCAAGTGAAGAGCAAAAAAAAGGTCCTCATTTCCTCAAATACAAGTTACAATGCGGGACTTTTGCGGGACAAAATGTTAGAATGCGGGACGAATGGTCACCCTACTATTGCCAAATAGTACTTTTCAGAAATAAGTTTGTTTCGATACTACTAGCGCAATCTCTTAGATTTTGTAAGGACTTAATGACCTACCCTCGTAGATAGGTACTTACAATGCTAAATGTGAAAATGTGTAAATCCTTAAGTTCAATTTAATACACCTTTATGTACACAGTCCCTAGTGGCGGATCTAGCTTTTTGGAAGCCCAGGCCTTAAAAATGCCAAGGGGCCCTACACATGCGCTTCACTTATGTTGATTTTTAATAAATTTTAGTAAATTTGTGTTTTTAATTTTTTTGTATTGTTTTTTAAGAAATATTTTTGTTTTAATCTTTTCTCTTATAATCCGTGCTTGGTATAGAATATAATAGGTATATGTCCGAGAGGTTGGGGGCCCCTTGCGGATCTGGGCCCAGGGCTTAAGCCCTATTAGCCCGTATGTAGATCCGCCACTGACAGTCCCTGAAAACCCACTTTTGCGTATGTGGTAATGGCGTCATCTTTTACGTCATACTCCTATTCTAAAGGGCTTCCTTAAGAGCAAGTTACAGATATAGGAATTTCGGAATTTTTAGGTATACTTATAGTATATTTCCTAAGCTAATATATTATTTATTAAATTTATTGATGAATACCTTCTTTAATTACATATATTCTGTTTTGAGATATTAATAATCAAAATTTACAATTAATAATTTGCCCGTTTACCTCTTTTGATTACACACATGGTTAACGCTAATTGAAAGTTGTAAAGTCGTTAAAGAATTAAGCATATAATTCATTTTTTGTTATATAATATCAGATTGCATATCTTTATTATCTTTAACAAGTTTGGATGTCATCTGGCAAACGTGCAAAACGAAATTCAGTAAATGTTATGAAACTTGACCTACGTATGAGCACTTGCCATTTACATACTTGTCAAAAACACAAATATTTGCCAAATAGTAAAACTAGTTTCTGGCTTAAGTGTTACAAAAACCTATGGTTAAAAAATATAATAAAGAGGGAAGTATAACATTTGAAGGCTAAGTACCGTTTTGAATTAAATTAACTAGTGTTTATTTAACACGTCTTTAAGAACGCATATTTTGCCCATATCTATATTAATAAAATTGGAGGCTATATCTGTTTTTTTCGACCACATATTTGGTTTCTACATGTTTCAGATGTCTGTTTGTCTATCTGTCTGTCTGTCCGTCCATTTGGTATGATGGCAATAAAACCAGGATTCGAACATAATCTATAAGGAATTTCAAAATTTTTATTATAGCGGGGTGTTTCGGGGTTAAAATTATTTATTAAAAAACTTAAAATATTTCACTTATCAGAAATTATTTTACTTATCAAAAATGTTTATAGCAACAAAAAAAATTGTTCAATTTATTAGATGATTATTTGGGGAGTTATTGGGGAAACTCTAAAACTAAAATCTTCATAGGTATATCTCCCTTATTATTGCCTTAACAGCAAATATGTACATAACAAATATTGTTTATAATACGAAAACAAACCTTTTTATAAGTAAAATAGTTATTAACGTCCAATTGGTATAATAGTAGAGTTAGGAAATAATTTAATTCAGCTTTTTGGACAAGAGGCGTTTATTTAAACAACACAACGTTTCGCCAACAACATTGTTGGCTTCTTCAGGTGCTATGTTGTTGGCGAAACGTTGTGTTGTTTAAATAAACGCTTCTTGTCCAAAAAGCTGAATGAATTATTTCCTAACTCTACTATGAGGGCCGGCGCGGGACATGTGCAGCCGCACATGGCCTCGCGGTCAACAGCAGGCCCCGCGGTTCAACAACAGGCCCCGCGGTTCAACAATAGGCCCCGCGCATGGAGAGGAGGACCTTTTTTTTTTTGCTCCTCACTTGGATCGGATCAGCAGGCCCCGCGGCTCTTCTCGCACATGGCCTCGCAAATCCTAGCGCCGGCCCTGTCTACTTTTAAACCTTTTTATTGTATATACTTTTCGATCGAATAAATATTTAGGGAGTTGAGGGGTACACCCTAAAACTAAAATATTGATATACATATCTCACTTATTACTTACTTCAATAATGTATATGAAGAAACATTTCTTTTGTCTCTTTAACTCAGTTTTTAATAAGAAGATTATTTTGGGGGCAAGGGGAATATTATTTATAAGGTGACTGCAAGCGTTAAACCGCTTGTACCTGCTGTTTGTCCACTAAGCAAGGATAAGGACGTGAGTTCAACTCCTGCGTATGTCAAATAATATGTGTAAAAATATTTATACAAATTACAGGTTCTGCTTAGCCGTTCGTAACCGGCTATAAACTACAGGTGCCTTTCTGTGTACGCTAAAAAATATATACCGACCATATTACTCCTAAATGTACATAGATCAAATGACCATTTATGACCATGTTCATGAAACCTGGAAACAGGAGACCTATACTCACCTCGGGCTGTCGCGCCAATGATGCTGATGGTGAGGGGAGTGTTACTTATAAGATTGAAATATATTATTTATCATTTACTAACTCAGACACATGAGTAACGGTATAAGTGTTTCTTGGTAATACCTACGAAACATAAAAGCAAAAGAGCAAAAGAAGTATTGACAGTAATGAAGCGCCATATCAGCAACGTCAAAGAGACTACTGTATCTATTAAACTCAGCAAAAACTTATTTATATTTCATCTTATAGTGTGTAATAGAATTTTATCGTTACTTATCGTTATTATATCTACAACAGTGGCTAACAATACTTTCATACTGATATTATATTGAGATTTAATTTTAATTAACAATATAGTTAATAAATCTATTTTATCACAATAGTTTCCATAATTATTTACCTCAGTTTACCTTTTCAAAACGTTTTTCGACCTACATAAAAGACCATTAAAGATACTTTAACCATAGCCATTTATAAAACAACTAGTAATTTACTTTATGAACACTATTATTATAACAAATTTTTAAGTTATTAAATTCAGGTCGTTATTTTTAAATGTATGTTTTTGAATTAGCATACATGGAGAATAATATTTTTTATAACTTAATCTGTCAGCTTATTACACATGTGAACATCAATAAATATTTTAATAGATTTATTAACGATAAAAGATGGCTAGAATATTGGATGTCTGATATCACATTTTTGTTACAATAGACCATATTAGTAACTACGTCACAAAATGGGATTCAGTGCTGCCGTCTCGCGGTTGGATTCCTTTTATTTGAATTAAACATGTTGTTTTTTTGTTAAATTGTATTTTGGAAATATAAATCAGTGATGGGCGCGTAAGTTACATGATGTAAGTTACCTCGTTCTTGACGCGTAAACAATTGATGTGAAGTAAACACAAAAACTCTTGTAAACAATGTAAACAACGTAAACAATATAAACAATGATTTAGACATGCGCACTTGTTTTGAATTACGGAACCTCATTTTCAATACATTTTTATAAATAATAAAATTTTAATGAAACGATTTCAAATGAAAAAGTATGTATATAAAATTAGGACAAGCCAATATAAATATTAATAAAAATCGAATTTGCATTATTATACAGGTGTTACATACAAATTAGTAAATATGAATATGAAAAGTAAAAAACTTTTTTCTTTAAAAAATTCAGTCTAATTTTTTTAATAACAAAATACGTTAAATTTCACCTTTATGAAAATCAGCCTATATTTTTTAATAACGAAAAGATTCATTGCAAATTTTGCATAACGCCCTATATTTTCTTTAATTTTCTTTAATTAAAACAAAACCTAGTTCTTCAGAACTATTCCTTCGGTTTCTTCCCACCATTTTTTTAATAAATTTATTGTTTTGAACTGAATATACTTGTTCGTTAACTCTCTATTATTCGTATTAAATAACTAAAATTAACCTCATTATTTGACAGTTTACAAAGTTTACATTGTTTACATTGTTGACAAGTTTACCAATTGTTTACATAAGTTTACACGTAAACGTAAACAATTAAAGTTTACTTGTAAACGCTCATCACTGGTGCTAGCGGACATGCTCTTTCTTCATAAGATTGTTAATAGCATCACTGAAAGCAGTGACCTGCTACAACTTTTTGGTCTTCATGTTCCCTCATATCTGACCCGCAAGCAAACATTATTTCACGTAATAAATTTTAATACTAATTCCTTCCGTAATTCACCCCCCGCCCCATCAGATTGGCATCTACTTATAATATGAACTTTGGGACCATTGATATTTTCAATTCTGCCAAACTTCTGTTCCGCCGAAAGTGCATTGAAATTCTAAAATAAACTTTATGTTGTCCAATAAATTGCATATTTTATTACTTATATGTAACTATAACAATTTGTATTTGTTTTAATTATTTAAACATGTATAGTCTATTTCACGATAAGGTGAAGTGACTATCTACTTCTGGTCCTAAACACAGTAAGTGGGTTAGTGGGTGGTAATTACAAATAACTCTAATCCCTTGTTTGTACCCATAAACTAGCCAGAGATGTATCAGGTATAAATTACATTACACCATGTAATGACACAATTGTAACAAGAAATAAACATAAGATATCATCAAAATAAACTTTATTATAAATACAATTAATTTATAGAACTTATAATTAAATTTAAAACATTACAATTAGTATTTAAAACATTACAATAAAATAAATTTTAAATTAAATAATGTTTAAGTTAAAAAATAATCTTACAAGTCCAAATCATTCTCTGAATCAGTCTCTAAATTAATGATTATAGTACGTTCTATTTGAATATAACTGTCCTCAGTTTTAATAACATGATTTACACAATTTTTCCAATTATCTACAGGGATATTTTCCACTTCTTTTTTTTTATAAGTTCTATCACAGTGCCGTTTAAAGTGGGAGAAACATTATTCCGTTTTATTCTCGCCTTTAACTGACTCCACATTTGTTCAATAGGATTGAATATACAATAATACGGAGGTAGTCGTAAAACTGTGTGTCCTTTGCATTGAGCAATATTATCGCAAACATATTCTTTAGAAAAACTATAACTTTTTAATAATTTAATTAAACAATTTTTTTTATAACTTTCTTCAAAGTAAATATCAGTTTTATATAAAAAGTCTTGGATTTCCTTCTTACTGTTTGCACTATTCGGTACTTTATTTAGTTGCCGACTATGGTAACTTGCATTGTCCATAACAATAACAATTTTAGCCGGTATATTCGGGAGTAATTTATTTTCGAACCAGTTTTCGAACATTTCCGCCGTGGTATCGTCATGGTAGTCGAGTCTAGAATCTTTGATATTTTTCGCAGAAAGCAAGAGTGCATTCGGTATCCATCCAGTTTCAGAACCTGCATGAAGTATCGTAATACGTTTATCTTTATTAGACGGTGCTCTTGTTTGACATTTATTTGACGTATCCACCCAACCTTTTGAGTTTGTTTCATGTGTGTCGTACCAAGTTTCATCTAAATAAATTATTGACCTTTTATCTTCTCTGTATGTTTTAATGTTTTTTAAATAATTTTATCTCAAAAGTTTTAATCGCTGTGACTTCACAAGGAACTGCTTTTTATTTAAAGTTTTAAATTGAAACCCTATACTTTTTAGGGCACACCAAAAGGTCACCTTTGAACATATAATTTCACACTAGTCTTGGATTAATCTTTTGAGCAATATGTCATTATGTTGGCACATTTTGTTCGGTGTACATTTGGTAAAATTTTTGCCGTATTACATCTTTCTGGAAACCATCCAAACATTTTGATATGCCTGAATCCTTTCGTTTTCTTCTCCTATCAATGGACTTATTTACAATATTCCATACTGTTGTCATCGCTACTTTCGTTGCCTTGCTTGTCTCTTCTAATGCCGCTTGTTTGTTTTTGCGGTTCCTTAAATATAAATACACATTGGCCACAATTTCTTTAGCTTCTACAGGTAAATATATACAAGTTTTTTCCCGATTTTTTTTTATTGTATCTTGCACTATATCATCATCTTCTATCATGGTCACATAGTCATCTGCTTCATTTGCTTGCACAAAAGTTAATTGTTCGTTCCAAAGACGCCACATTTTTCTAACACGTACTGAACTATTTAACACAAATCACAAGTTATCTGATAGAAAATTCAAAGCGAAATGAAAAGATATTTAAAACATCTGCAATTTATACCTGATACATCACTGACTAGTTTATGAGTGCAAGCAAGGGATTAGTGTTATTTGTAATTACCACACACTGTGTTTAGGACCATAAGTAGATAGTCACTTCAACTTATCGTGAAATAGACTATAACGTGTATTATACAGAGAACACTTTACTGGGCTTGTCCTGTGTGTGTTCCAGTCCAATAAATAAATAAATAAATAAAGTAAGAATCTAGTAGAGAATAGAGAATGGAGGAGATTCGTCAGTAACAGCGGCCCCATATGAAAATAGGAAAACTGAAGAAGAAGAAGAAAAATGAACCATATTAATTTTAAAAAAATAACTAATTTTCTCAATTAAAATATTCCGTAATTTGATAATCGGATTAAAAATTCCTAGCGTGCTATTCCGGTTCATATCAAAGTGCATTGTTTTGAATTTCACTGGGACAACCAAAAATGTAGCCCAAAATTGTTAGACTTACTATATATCTTCTAGGAATAACGATGGGTACCCGGGAATTTGCTACCTGACCCGTTAAGATTGTATCCGGTTCTGATTTTAATTACCTGCTACCCGTTAGCAACGCATTACCTGGTAAACGGGTAGCAAATAATTAATGGGTAACTATAAGTCATTCTTAATACCTACGAAACCTTGAAATTTGTGATATTTCACATTTCTCATCAATTTTTTATTTCTTCTCAACAAATTGTTAAAATTACTTAATGACTACTAAAAATTATTCTTTTACCTTTGTGTTAAATGTAGCAACGTAACATCTAATTTTATATAACAATGTCGCGTAGTTATGAAAGTATGTGTAAGTCAACAGTTTCACGCTTCAGCGAGTTTGTTTAACATTATTATATTGTAAATATTGTTAAATTCTTATAATTGTGTAGTTCCAATAAATCAATACAAATAGGTCGTTAAAATCTATTATATTCCATCAGAACCGTAACACAAAATTCCTTCGAAGTGCAAAACGAGCATTAGTGTTAATAGAATTTTATCAAAGATTGTTACCATTCATCTTTAACATTGGTTGTATGAATACATTAGCTCAACAAGCAGAAGACGCGGCAGCCTCTCATGAACAAGAGTCATTTCCTTCGGACTGGCAAGAAGGCATTGTGATTAAAATTGCCATGAAAGGGGACCTGACGGACTGCAATAATTGGCATGGCATTAACATCTAATGCTCAGTAATGAAGATTTTTTGCAAGATAATCCTTGAAAGAATGGTCACAGCTATCGACAAGAAATTGCGACCTGAACAGGCCGGTTTCAGAACAGGCAGGTCTTGTATAGATCAAATTAATACCCTCAGGGTTATCATCGAACTGGAAGTCGAGTTCCGTTCCCCTTTGCATCTCCTTTTCGTTGACTATAAAAAAGCATTCGACTCTGTCGATAGAGAATGCATTTGGGCTGAAATGTAAAATATTGGAGTGCCTGACAAAATAATATCTCTGATTAGAAATAGCTACAACGGCTTCACGTGTAGAGTTCTACACAATGGTAGCTTGTCAGAACCATTTCCAACCATTACAGGTGTTATACAAGGTTGTGTGTTGTCACCGCTTCTTTTTTGATAGTTTTAGACGCCGTGGCTAGACGATCAACAGCCAACAAACGCAGAGGAATCATTTGGAATCCGCTAACACCAACAGTCAGACTGGAGTCACTGGATTTTGCAGACGATAAATGTGAGTTGTCGCATAAGCATGGAGACATGCAGCAAAAACTGAATGACCTCACTATTGAATCTGCAAAAGTTGGATTGAAAATTAATAGCTCCAAGACAAAAGAAATGCGGATAAATGTAGAAACCGATAGACCTTTACTGCTCGGTAACCATCAAATCAAGCGTGTGGATGATTTCCAGTACTTGGGGAGTTTTGTGTCTGTGGACGGTGGCGCGGATATATATGTGGAAAGCAGAATACGCAAAGCGAGAGGCGCCTTCATCCAACTTATCCGTGTATGGAATTCTGCGATCTACAGTACTTCCACGAAAACTACCATATTCAGGACATGCGTGACGTCAGTTCTTCTGTACGGCTGCGGGACTTGGTTCGTAACAGAAGCTATCAAGAGAAGAGTGCGAGTATTTGTAAATCGATATCTTCGAAGAATCCTTTGCATTTATTGGCCACGTAGAATATCAAACGTAGAATTGGGGGAAAGAACTGGTCAAATGGACATTAATTTGCAAATAAAAAGAAGAAAGTATGGTTGGTTAGGGCACACTCTTCGAAGGGCTAGCGAAGTGTGTCGATATGCACTAGCATACAACCCTCAGGTTAGTAGGCGTAGAGGGCGACTCAAGAACACCTGGCGTCACTCAACCCTGCTAGAAATAAATGCATGAAACTCTCAAAACCAAGACAAAAGACTTTATAACAACATCACCGACTTGAAGCCGATAGACGAGTTAGATGGAGAAATTTTATTGACAGCCTATGCTCTTTTTAGAGGCAGTCCAAAATCACCCGATGATGAACAAGGCTTGATGATGATGATCCTTAACATTAAGTAACTGAAATTTGCTTCCAGATACAACTTGGATTCCAAGACCGACGCGTGGGTATTTTCAGAGTGTGCACCGTACAGGGACGGCGCAATAAAGGGATCGATTCTAGTAGAATCCTACTACTAGAGATCAGTCTTAAAAGCTTAAACACAGGCGGCATTTGAGTTCGACTGTAGAGAGGGCAGTCTTATGAATGATTGCACCCAGGCAGATGACACCAACGTGGCGATCCTAACAGCCCATGGTGTATTTAGCCTGGTTTATAATAGCTACATGACATAACGCATGGCATATAACATATCATGTCTCCACGGCACAACGCACAAGACATAACTACGGTGTTTATAATAGAACCGGTGTACCGCATTAGTACATTAGTCGGAACGCGGAGCTCTTCTTGATTTGTCAGCCTTATGTTTAAAACTTTTGTATTCTATCTTCGATGGAAAACAAAAAACATGCATACATTTGTATAAATGTTTCTATAAAAATGTTTAAAACTGCATAAAAACTGTGCAAACATTTATGTAAAAACATTCATACAAATGTATGCGTGTTTTTTGTTTTTTAATCAATAATCTAATAGTTTAATAATGTTTTTGCAATCTAATGTTTATTTAATATAAACATGTAAAACATGTTAAATCTAAGGAGTGACATTTTACAAAGGATCATGTGCAATAAAAAATATAAAATGTTACATGAAGATATCAAACAGCGACAAAATATTATATACAGCAAAAAGACACACATAAGTGATGGTATAAGGTTCAGGGCCGTAAAGGGCGTATCACACTAGAACACTATCCAAGTTTTATTTTGTAAGTCTTTTTCCAGGATTCAAGTCTTCAAGTCTTCAGCTATCACACGCAAAACAGGGAAAAGTAACTTGCGTCTGCGTACATAACGTTAACAATAGACCCATCTCACTCGATCTGACTGAGAGGGAGAGGCCGCGCACGCGCATTTCAAGACTTGGACTTCGTCTGTCTTTTAGAGACAGGGGAATATCTCGATGTATTTGCTCAGACTTCAAGACCTAGGTTTTTTGTCATGCTATCACACACACATAGGGTTGCCAGGCGTCCGGATAAAACAGGACATAGTTAGGCTTTTTGTTGCGTGTCCGGCCAAAATAAACGGTGTCCGGCTTGTCCGGCTTTTGTTAGGCTTTTTACATTTCGCAAACGAGCGAGCGCCGAGCGAGGCCGATCGTTAAAGTTGACGATAGCAAATGTTTTGATCAACTGCAAAACCTTAAAAGTTTTCTGATTAATAACAAAGAGAACGTTAATTTCAAGAAGCTGTTAGCACACAAGAAATGGGTAGCCTATTTTAAATCGATGATTAATCAAGATTGCTTTTCAGAATTCCTAACTATTTGTTAGTATTACTTTGCGATCCCAGAACATATCGCATACGTTGAAAGAGTTTTTTCCTTGATAGGTCAGTAATGGTCAAAAGAACGCAACAGATTACATGTTAAAACTGTAGCTAAAATGTTGGTAGTAGAATTTAATTTAAAACATTTGACGTGTAAGTATTTTTACAACTGCATTTTGAAAGAAACTGAGCTTTTAAAGCAGATTTCTGCCAACCTAAAATATGAATAATTATTTTTATTGTTTAACTTAAAGTTTTGTTTTGCTTTTGTTTTGTTTAGATTGTTTTTTTTATTTTGTTTTGCTTTGGGAAGTAATAGCAAGTAAATAAGACTTATTTGTGCAATTGCCTTTATTTAATTTAAGAAGAATTTAAAAATGTTGATAAATGTTTATCTAGAATATAATTTTGACTGATGACTTTTTTTGACTGATTAATAATAAATTATTTAGACTGATTTGGCGATTTATTTATTTTTTATTTATTTTTCATTAGAATTTAACAAGATTTATGGTAATAATCAAAAAAGCTTGATTCTACATAAAAAAATTTTGTCGTACCTATTAATACTGAGAAACAAAATCCTCAATAATGTAGGGTGTCCGGCTTTTTTACCCAAACGTCCGGCCAAACTGGCTGGTCTGTTCGGCTATTAGGTTTGGCGACCTGGCAACCCTACACACACACAGGACTTCGATTCGAATGCAAAGACTTCCAAGTTTAGACTTGAATAATAACTGTAGTGTGATAAGGCCTTAACGAGGACATTAAGCGCCGGTGGCAAGTGTCCAAGTTGCTCCCTTTCGAATATTTTGGCGCCCCTATTTCCACTCCGCAATGATGCGCCGGTGGCGGGCGCCTCTTTCGCACGCCCTAATTACGGGCCTGATAAGGCTTTTGGTTATACCTTCAAAGCTCGAAAAATCCAGTCATTTTTAATAGAATGCGAATTGTAATTATTAGTATTGACAGATGAGAATTAAATGTCGTGTAAGAGAAAGTGCAACACTTAAAAAAAAATAAAGTTAGAGATTATAAATAAAACAATTTTTCTAATAAAGTAAACTTTTCCGTTTAACTTATATGAAATAAACCACACCTTGAAATGTTGACAGGTGAGTAGAACTAGCTGCATCAAATTTCTTAAAAGTAACTACATAAAAATATCTTCGTATGACATAACTAAATGCTTGACATGTCTCTTGCTGTTGACATTCTGTAATCATTTTACAAAGATTACAAGATTACAGTATAATTACACTAGTTTGATAACCTGGTTTGTCTTCTAATGATTATATCTACATGTTGAAGGAACATATCTTTATGACAATAAAGACACGTAGGTAATGTCTTAACTTGTTATAAAGTTGTATTAATAATGATAATATTATTAGGTTCCCAACGTCTAGGTGGCGCATAAGAGAAGAGAATGTACGTTGTCCTGTATCTCACTGTCAGTAGTAATCCATATTGATATGAACCAAAACAATTCGGTCGGAATTTGTTATTCGAAGTTTTTTTGAATTGTTTAATTTTTTCCATTTAATTAAGTGTAGGGAACGATTGTAGCGCCTTTGGTTAGTATATGGCTAGCTACGCATAAAGTATCAAGTTCAAATCCCGATGCTGGTAAACATTAAAAAAAATTGGTTTCCCAGTCGAGATATTTGACCATGATAATTTCCCCAAAAACAAGTAAAATTGATTCAGAACCCAGATTAAATTATAGATCTCATACATCTGTGATGTAAGCATCGTATACTACACAGGTATATTCGAGGAAATCACCACACTCTAGCACAGTGTTTCTCAATCTTTTTACTCTCCTGGCACATTTTCCAAAGAAGAAAATTTTCGCGGCACATCTACGTAATCGTAGAAGAAGACATTTTGAATGCAGACGCCCCTGTATTCAGAATATGTCAATTTCAATTCGTCATAAAAAGATCCTTCGTGTACTTTATTCTTATTAATGGTATTGTACGTATATTCGGACAATAAAGTTAAAATAATCACGACGCTAGTTTTTTTTTTTAAGAATTCGCGGCACATTTGGAAAATTTTCGGCACACTAATATGCTGCAGCACACCCTTTAAGAAATTTTATATATATATATATAGGGGCGGATCGACCTATCGGGCGGTCGGACAGCTTTTTTGGGCCGATGTGACGGCTGCTATCCACTCAAATACCTATGATCAATTCTATGATATTACTTTGGAAATCACTCACATTTTTACTTGCCCGACCTTAATACATAAGGGGCAAGTATTGTAATCGCAAAAATTTTCGATGTCGAGATTTTGACGGATGACCACGTTTCATGGTCCAGGGAATCCAAAAAACCTATTTTCGAAGTGCCGTCCGTATGTGTGTGTGTGTGTGTGTGTGTCTGTCTGTCTGTCTGTGTGTCTGTGTGTATACACGATAACTCAAAAACGGTTTAACTTAAAGAGTTCGTTCTGGTACTAAAAAATTCTCCTATTAAATGGGAAGAACCCTATTGTTTTTTATGAAAATCGGTTGACTAGAAATGGGAGTTTACTCTTGTCGATTTTAAGATTTTTGCGAATATTTAGCAACAGAAAAATATTTCGAAAAAATTTATTGAACAAAAGTTACTATAAATGCAATAACTAATAACTTTTATTTGAGACATTTTTGATAAAACGAAAAATTTCGAAAAAATTTTGTAAAATTATTTAAAATTTTTCCAAGTCTCAATTTTTTCATACTTATATGTAACGTTTCCATGGTCATAATAATTAATTCGTAACTAGTAAAGCAAGCCTTGGACAAAAATTTGTATACAACATAATTTGATGTATTTTTGAAGATTTATCTAAATATTTAATTTTTTTTTTTAAATTTACATTTTTTTTTAAATATTTTTTTTATGGGAGGGCAAGTCTAGCGGAGGTTTCCCTTCGCCACTGGTTTTATTTGTTTTTCTAACATTATTAATAATTACCGTTAATTAATAATTAACGATATTAATACTAAAAATATAAATTAAATAAGATTATTTAAATATACTTTGGTCTTTATTTATGACCGGGAATCGTTGTACTATTCTATGACGGAAAAACGACTCGTACTTCGAAGCGATCCATTCATTGAGCCATTTCTCTATATCTTCATAATTGTTCAAGTGCTGACCAGAAAGCCCGTGTGCCATCGATCTGAACAAGTGATAATCTGATGGAGCAATGTCTGGTGAATACAGCGGGTGAAATAAAACGGCCCAGCCAAGTGCTTCCAAGGTGGCCTTCACAATCTTTCCAACATGTGGTCTAGCGTTATCATGCTGGAGGATCACTTTGTCGTGTCTCTTTGCATATTTCGGCCGCTTATTCTTCAATGCGCTTCTTAAACGGATCAATTTTTGTTGGTTAAATTCGTCAGTGATGGTTAGGCTCTGCTTTAATAGCTCATGATACACTACATCCTTCTGGTCCCACTATATACAGAGCATTACTTTCTTGCCGTGAATATTCCGCTTTGGCTCGATGAGGATTATTTTCCTGAATTGCAAATGGATTCCCTTCGTTTGAGATTATCGAAATATATCCACTTTTCGTCTTCAGTCACAATACGATGCAAAAAACATTTTCTTTTTTGCCTGGTAATCAAGATTTCAGACATGGTTTTGCGCCTCTCGATGTCTCTTTCTTTCGGTTCGTCCGGCACCCATCTTCCGTCTTTGTAAATCTTGACTGCCAAACGCACAGAAATTGTTGATCGATCAACATTCTACAATTGCGCGTGCTCATGTTGCGATTGATACGGATCTTCATCGATTAGCGCCTGCAATTCCTCATCCTCGAACTTCTTCGGCTGACCTGGACGAGGTTTCACATCGACACTGAAATCATCACTTTTGAAACGTAGAAACCATTCTCTGCATGATTTATCGGTGGGAGTACTTTCACCATAAGCTTCTACGAGTATTCGATGAGCTTCAGCGGTTGATTTCTTCAAATGAAAACAGAAAATGAGAACTTCCCAGAAATATCCTTTTTTTGCTTGAATTTCGACATTTTCGAATCAGATAAACACGATGTTATTGTTATAAACCCAAACGTTTATCAACTGAATATTACTGCCATATGTCAACACTAAAACATAAAGCCGGTTGCAGATATTAGAGGTTAGAAAATTCCATAGTACAGCAATTGACTGCCAGATGAACCGAATTAATTCACACACCTAATAACATTCCCTATAAATAGTCAACAAGTCCCGTGAGCCCGGGCCGAAACATTCAAATCGCCCGGGCCGATTCAATCCCTCGTTCCGCCCCTGTATATATATTAAATTATGCATGGAGGATCGAAAGAAAGATCTCTGATATCTAGATTAACGAAAAAGCGGACGAAACATGATTTTCAGAATATTGTTGATTCTAATGCAATTATGGTAAAAAAATTGTCTCAGACATCCAGCATTCTAGTTACCTCTTTCACTCAATAAATACCAACGAATCTCTGAAATGTGTGAAAACACCTTCGTGTTCTTCTTTGACAAATGTGTGACATTTGGTATATAGTTAAATGGGCAATTTTCAACGTTTGTTACTCCCCCGCTCATCAACCGATCTGAATCATCCCCCACTCATCAACCGTTTGGAATTGTCTATCACCCCCTGATAAACAACTGTTTGGAATTGACTTATGAAAATTATGATAATTCTACCAAAAAATGCGGTTGCAGTAGCTTAGTAGTCAGCTCACTCATCTGGGAGTCACGCGTTGAGGATCGTGAAATCGAACCCCACTATGGGTAAAAGATTTTTCAAATAAATTCTTGGTGGTTGCAATCGTAGCTACCCACTCGGCGCTAACTTAAATGAGTACCAGTGTCTTCGAATTAAAAGTCGGAAATATGGGGCGTGCTTAAGAGGGCACGTAATGCCGGCGGTCTCAGCTATCGTAAAAGGTATTTTTTAGTAGAGCACTAGTCGCGACCTGAAAATCTGACACCTAGGCACTATCCCATACGAAATAATAATAATAAAAAATTAACAGTCTATAATCCATTCACGATGTTTCCTCACCTGAGTAGGCAATGATATTTTTGTAAGGTTGTATAATATTGATACGAAAACATAATTACAGTTTTACATCAACAAAATATGAGAAGGTAACATTCAAAACGTAATTGTCAGAGTAATACAGTTTTGAGATAATTGAAAAAGACATTATAACCCTGTTTGCAATAAGTTGGGAACCTAATTTATTGACCTACTTATTTTTAAGGTCCCAAATATTGAATTCAAACTTGTCATTAAAATCTTAATGAACGATTATTACAAATGATGGTTTAAATTGGCAAAACAAGGAAATATGACTTGAATCAGTGTGAAAAAATAGGTTTACGTTATTTAATCTAATTTTCATTTTTAAATATTATTTATCTGTTTTTCTGCAAATATGAAAATTACAATTTTCCAAATAATCACATAAAAGCTCTTATTAAGAAACTTCTATAGATGAGAAATCGGTGATCAATTTTTTGTACCATTTTATAAGTTCGTCAAAAAATTTAAAAAATAACTAAACACACTTTTTAATTTTTTAAAATTTTCCTTGTTTTTGTTTGTGCGTTTTGGATGGTACAAAGCACGTTATAGATTTTATTTTATGTATTTAACAAAGAGGAGGATAGTGATACCAATATTTCAATATTTAATTTGAGATAAATCACGTTTTGAATGTTCCTCCTCAATATATTGCCAGTGTTACCGAATGAACATTTTTTAAAAATTGTCACATGAATGATATAATTGAATGAATATTAACCTTGAAATTAATAACATTCATCCTGAATAAATTATATATAAGAAGGGTATTTTGTGTCTTGAATCTTTTATTTTACATTAGTGTGCCGTCATCTAAAAAATGTTGAGAACCAGTGCTCTACGTTAATATTATATAGGTGTAAACAATAAGTTCTAATTTAATTAAACAAATATTACAAAAGCAAATAATTATTACTATATATTACAATATTTTATTATTTATTATAAAACAATAACATACATTAAGTATAGTTAAACAATCGTTTGAAAAGTGGGACAATGTGAACTAAAGTGTTGAGATAATAGTCCACGACTTAAAACCTTCTAACCTTTTTGAACTGTGATCAAACATCCAGAACTAAAAATATAAATCACGATTACATTGGCCGAATACGCCTCTCATTCAGATTAGATCAGATGATTATATAACTCTAAGTTAAAACTGGTTGACTTTTTTAAGAATCTATTTGTAATTTTCATGTAATAAATACACTAGAGTAAATACTTTCTTTTGTACTCGCCCTAGGCAGACAACGAACAAGTCTCTTTCAAAATAGTTTCATTTAACATTTAATAATAATTTAGATGACCAATTGGCTTTAATGCACTGGTTTGTAATTTTTGCAATGTCATATATCTATAGGCAAAATATTGCACCTGTGTTATAGCGAAGACTGCGCCCTGTCTTCGGTATAACCAAGCCTTATGCGTACGTCTTTCTAAACAAAAATGAATCGGCGCCAAAAACTACATTTATTAAAAAAAGGTGTGAAAAAGTTTGTTTTTGTAACCGCGAAAATACATCAGCTGTTCATGGCGGCCATTTTTAAGTCACTGGCACGGCTACTTGTGCCAGTAAATAGGAACGGCTTCTATTCACTTGACTTGCATGAGATACTTGTGCCAGTACTGGCACCAGTACTGCATGTACGTTTACACGATGCCAGTGACTGGTGCAAGTACTTACTGGTGCAAGTTACTTGCATCGTGTAACTGAGCCATTATGAGCAGTGGCTCATTCTGCTAGAGGCCCCTGGCGGTAAAAATTTATAAGACGCAACATATAATCAAAGTAACGGGTGTTTTTTTTAGAGGTATAGAACTTTAAATTGCAATAAAACAACGATGGATTATTCGATTGACATGAATTTTTTTTTATTCGAAAGATAATCTTGTGGCATTACATTAAATCATACCAACAAGACGGCGCAACATGTCACACAGCTCGTGCCACAATCGATTTATTGAAAGACACGTTTGGTGACCGCCTAATTTCACGTTTTGGACCTGTGAATTGGCCTCCAAGATCTTGTGATTTAACACCGCTGGACTACTTTCTGTGGGGCTATGTAAAGTCATTGGTCTATGCGGATAAGCCACAAACGCTTGACCATTTGGAAGACAACATTCGCCGTGTTATTGCCGATATACGGCCACAAATGTTGGAAAAAGTCATCGAAAATTGGACGTCCAGATTGGACTACATCCGAGCCAGCCGTGGCGGTCATATGCCAGAAATCATATTTAAAATGTAATGCCACAAGATTATCTTTCGAATAAAAAAAAATTCATGTCAATCGAATAATCCATCGTTGTTTTATTGCAATTTAAAGTTCTATACCTCTAAAAAAAACACCCTTTATAAACGGGAGGGTAGCAATTCATCCGGAGGCCTCTTAGACCTCCAGGCACCTGGTGGGTACCAAATCTGACATTCATAAAATTAGCCATAAAAAGTTTTGTGGAGTTGTGGAAAGAGATAAAGGAACTGGTGAGTGAGGAAGGCAAGGGAGAACAATGGGCGAGATAAATGAAGACAAGAATGAAGGAGATCGCATAGGGAAGCTGGAATGAGAATATGAAGAAAGAGAGGAACACCAGAGGAAGAACAAAGAAATGAAATAAAAATGTATGGTAGTAAAATTCATTGTAAAGTTATTTTATTTTATTTTATTTATTTGTAGTAAATCTAGTATTTTTTTTTTTTTTGTAAACGTCGCAAGGCCTAGGGCAGGTGTCGGCAACCTTTTGGTGCCAAAGAGCCAAATCTATATTGAAAACAAAAACAATAACATGGAAGAGCCGCTAAAAAATATATGCTATATTTAAGAAAAAACCTAAAAATTGTTTATTTGTGTTAAAATAATCAAGTAATACAATAAATTAATATTTACTTATACATTTAGTTTGTGATACCTATTGCACTTGCCAATATATTACAATATAATAATTTTTTTAATGGGACGATTGCTCCTGCCTAGTGTAAGATAAGGCAGCACTCAAGTTTCAGGTCAGTACGATTACTTCTTAACTGACTCTTTATTAATTTCATATGTGAAAAAACTTGCTCACAGTAATATGTGGATCCGAAAATTGTCACTAGCTGGGAATATAAAATGCACTTTTTTCTTTCATTACAGTTCAGAATTAAATTTTAAAAATATATTATACCATAAATCTTTGAATTTCAAATCCAATAATTGAAGCTCAAATTGTACCTGATTAATCAATGGAAATGGTGATAAATGTAATTGCTGCATATCTGCTTCATTTGGTTTTGTCAAAAAAGTTAGTGTAGCTTTATATTTTCTAAACTCTTTAAATCTTTTCCAAAAGCTTCTTGCATGTTAACAATAGTTTGTGCAAAAAAAAAATAAAATGCATTAATAACGTTGTTATTGTCCTTGTGTTTTTGTAAATTAATAAAATGTAAAACTGTTTCTGCACGTAAATCATTCACAAATACAGATAACTTTTTTTCGAAACAAATTACTTCTTCTAAAAGGGAATATGCAGTAACTCGGAGAATTACCGGGCGTGGATTGCACCGTAAAACATCCTGAACAATACAAAACCTATATAGTACAGGCAGAAAGATGCAAATTTAAAAATAAATTATATTAAAATAAAAACCAGCCAATTTTTAAGAAGTCACAAAATTTTCTAAAAGAGCCGCAGCTTGCTGGCCCCTGGTCTAGGGTAAAATAAAGAATATATATAGTAGTTACTACTACTATTTATTTATAGACTGACCAGATTTTTTTACAGAAAAAGAGTATACTAAAAAAAAAAGGTCACACTCCAAAAATACAAGTGATGAGCAAAAACAGAGGTCCTCACTCAAAAATACTAGTGACGAGCAAAAAAAAAGGTCTTCACTCACAAAATAGAAGTGATGAGCAAAGAAAAAAAGTCCTCACTTCCAAAATAAATACAAGTGATAAGAAAACAAAAAAGTCCTCACCTCACTCCCAAAATAGAAGTAATGAGCACAAAAAAAAACAAGGTCCTCAAAATAGAAGTGAAAATACAAGTGACCAGCAAAAAAGAGTATATTCAGGTTTTTTTTTTTTTTAATAAAAAGTAAGAGTATAGAGTATATTACTCAAAAAAGAGTATAATACTCTAAAAAAGAGTACGTCTGGTCACCCTACTTATTTACCTACTAGCATTTTTCAATTTCTACATTTATTTATTTATTTTATTTATTTATTTATTATTTTTTGCAAATGTGATAGAGCCTTAGTTCCGGCCTTCATTTAATAAAATAACATATTTTAAATATTAATACATATTTGCAATTTGTTGAAGGTTGATTTTCTGCAAATAAATTTTTTTACAACATAATTACAATAATTGCAAGTTTTAATGATTTAATTGGTAGGTTGTATCGTGTGCTACTGCTACTGTCGTATATTTTTATTAATTATAATGAGAGCCGGTGACAAAACAGTCGTGGAATACAATCGTGAATGACCTGGTTTCTTTCTACAATTATTGCATTTCAATAGCATATACAGATAAGGTACTCGTTATTCTTGCGACGCGGCTAGCTTCATATATGTAAGAATTTCTGTAAATATCTCAGTAAATTTCAGTTTGCTTAAAAGAAAACAGTACAGAATTTTCAACACTATTATCAACGCTAAGTATAACCCCCAGATATAAATATTTATTCGAAAATAACAACAGACATAAGTCCTATATGTGTCTGTATACAGAGAAAAATAATAATAAAAAAAAATTGATGTGAAGTGTGAATTTTCACACATTTCAGGGTTTTGCAGGTATTTAGTAAGTGAATGATGATTATTTGGGATGCCAAAACAAATTTTATATTAAAATATTTTTTATTGTTAATTTTAATTCGAACGCCTAATACCATTATTTAGGTTTCTAAATATAGGTAGAAGTAGGAAATAATTTCACTTTTTGGACAAGAAGCGTTTATTAATAAGTTAATATTGGACAGTTGTATAGTTTATTTAGTCTCGTTTTGAATTGTTAAATTTAAATAATAGTTTCTAATCTTTGATCATTATATTACAATATTTAATTGAAATTAAACTCCTGTTTTCCTATGGTCTGTTTTCTTCAAGTACACATTAATGTCAATGAATTCTGCAATTCACCATCCTTGGAGATGATTGATGTACAATCTGTTATGACTACGTTTAACTAACATAGGTAATTTTGTTATTGATTGTAATGGGTGTTTTTTTTAGAGGTATAGAACTTTAAATTGCAATAAAACAACGATGGATTATTCGATTGACATGAATTTTTTTTTATTCGAAAGATAATCTTGTGGCATTACATTTTAAATATGATTTCTGGCATATGACCGCCACGGCTGGCTCGGATGTAGTCCAATCTGGACGTCCAATTTTCGATGACTTTTTCCAACATTTGTGGCCGTATATCGGCAATAACACGGCGAATGTTGTCTTCCAAATGGTCAAGCGTTTGTGGCTTATCCGCATAGACCAATGACTTTACATAGCCCCACAGAAAGTAGTCCAGCGGTGTTAAATCACAAGATCTTGGAGGCCAATTCACAGGTCCAAAACGTGAAATTAGGCGGTCACCAAACGTGTCTTTCAATAAATCGATTGTGGCACGAGCTGTGTGACATGTTGCGCCGTCTTGTTGGTATGATTTAATGTAATGCCACAAGATTATCTTTCGAATAAAAAAAAATTCATGTCAATCGAATAATCCATCGTTGTTTTATTGCAATTTAAAGTTCTATACCTCTAAAAAAAACACCCGTTATAAGATTGTTTTCTATCATGATGTTATTGTTATAGCACCTGAAGAAGCCAACAATGTTGTTGGCGAAACGTTGTGTTTTGTTAAAATAAACGCTTCTTGTCCAAAAAGCTGAGTGAAATTATTTCCTACTTCTACCTATATTCAAAATTGGACGTTAAATTACTAATCTACTGTTTCTAAATATGTGAAATATTTTTTTTACGTTCGTAGTATAAAACCAAGGTTCTTGGATGCTTGGGAAACAATATGATAAATATGAGGTTGAAATGTTAATTTAGAGTCGAACAGGACTCCTAAATCTTTAAAAGTATCTACTCTTTCTATGGACTGTTTCTTTACTTTGTATTGAAATGTGAGCACTTCTTTTTTTCTTGAAAATGATATCATTTTGCATTTATTTGCATTAAAGCACAGACCATTGTTTTGACACCAAGTTTCTAATATACAGATATTTTTCTCTAATATTTGACAGTCGTTGGCATTACATATTGTTCTATAAAGTTTTACATCATCTGCAAACATTAAACAATCGCAATTTTTTAGTAAATTTGGGATTTCGTTGACTGTCCAAAGAAAGAGTAGAGGCCCAAGGTTAGATACTTGCGGAACATCTGCAATCAAACGATAAGGATAAGGTAATCAAACGACATATTGAAACCTGTTTTCCAAATAGGAGACAAACCACTTGCAAAGATTAAACGAAAAACTATATGTTTCCAAATTTCTTATAATTGAATCATGTTTAATCCTGTCAAATTCTTTGCTCATGACCAATAAATGACATCTGTTTGTTTACCTATGTTATCATTGTTAGCTATAAAATTTGTTATGTGCATCAAATTATTTTATTGCATCGGTTCCATCGATTACGTCATTGATTGAATTAATCTATTAATTTGCTGATGAATTCTGGAACTTGCCCAGTGTTAAACAAGGTGCAAGACATACATTGTGAGACTATGACTTGTAGTAAATGAATAGCAGAATAAACGAAGTAAAATTTCGAAGTACTATTATAAAATTAAAATTTTTTGTTATACCTAGAGCCAGAGCCGACCTTAGCATGTCTGGCGCCCCGGGCAAGATTTTTTTGCCGCCCCCATTAGAAAAAAATTAATTACTCTAATCCGTAACTAGCTTTTTTCAGGGCCTGGGCAAGATTTTTGGGGCCCACCTAACACTATAACACTATATAATACAAGAGATGTCCTAAAAAAAAAGGTCCTCAATTCTAAAATTCAAGTGATGTCCTAAAAAAAAAAAAGAAAAAGGTCCTCACATCTAAAATACAAGTGAAGACCTACAAATTAAAAATTGAATTTTTTGCGTAAAAAATATAAATTTTAATACAAAAGAAAAAATGATTTATTCGGGCCTTTCTATCCGAAAACTCTTTTTAGATCTTGAGGAACGTTTTTTCTTGTGACCGTCCGCCGCCCTTCCTGGCCTGGCGCCCTGGGCGTTCAACCCGACCTCGCCCCGCCTTAAAGCCGCTACTGCTTAGAGCCGTACTAGCACAGTATTAAACGCCGGCAAGTGCCTAACTTGCATTCCACTTATGCAGACGCATAGTGGAAAAATAATAGTCAATTAAAAAGTTTTGCGCCCTAAACGTAGTTGAGTCCATGGTTGGCACCCAATGGCATAACTTCATTTTTTGGGCCCCCTTGCAGATTTATGAACTTTATCTAGACAAACCATCGAGAAAAATACATCATCGATGTTTAACATCGATGTTAACATCGGCGCCTTACTATCGATGTTGAAAAAACATCGAAGGAAAAACATCGATGCGGAAACATCGATGTTTTATTAATAATATAAAAAACTATTTATTTATATTATATAGGTTTTATTTAATAATGTAAAGATAAAATACGAAAAAATGTAACTTATAATACACAAAATGCATTTATTAGATTTTTAAATAGAAATATTCTTTTTTAATAGTAATTAATTTCACATTAACATTACCCAATATAATAATCCTAATTTGTTCCTACCATTTTTACATTTCGAAAATGAAATATTGCATTTTATTATAATACTAATATAGAAATCTTAATGTTAATTTTATATTATTTAACATAAAAATAACATACTGTCATTAATTTTTTTTTTTTACTTTTTTAAGTTGAAATACATATTACATTTTTTATAACACTAACATAGCAATCCTAATATTAATTTTACACTAACATTACAATGTAATAAACCTAATTATAGTTTTATTAATTAATAAATTATAATTATATTTCCCAATACGGTAATTCCAGGGATTGGAGGAATAACAACTGGGAAAGTGTCAAAAAGACTCAAAAAGCAACAAGTTTGTTAAACAAGCAAAAATTAGAAGTTTCTTCTTATTTTTTCTTATTCTGCTAACTGCTAAAAAGAATAAGAACTAACACTATTAGTATTGTTATATCACAATAGATGGCGCTTAAATTTTGTGTACTAATATTAATATAAAATTAAAATTTTAAGATTCCAGCGCTCTAGCAGTAGTTTCTCAATTTCAAAGTTTAAACATCGACATCGGTAGTACACATCGATTTTTTATCGATACTATCGCTATCTGACCATCGATGGTAAAAGCATCGATGTTTTTAAAACAAACATCGATGTTTTCGATACATCAATGCTTTTTTCCCATCCCTAGTTCGATGGGCCCCTATATCCCCCCCCCTGCGGTTGCGGGTGCATCTGGTCCATAGTTACGCCATTAAGGTGACTGTCTTTGCCAGCCCCTAGTTACAGGATTGAATTCTAATGAAGTTTTATTCATTAAAATCATTTATTAAATCTCTACAACAAGAATAAAATAATTTCGAAGCGATATATTTGTTGACAGTTTAAATATTGGAAAGTGCTTTCTTAAAACGTGCTTTGAAAATTAATTTCCAAAATTATTTGAAACAATGAACAATATCTTGTTAACAAAATGAACTGTTTTGGCATACAGAGAACAGCAAAACAAAGCCTATATAAAATCGAGTAAGCAATTATATTTTCAGTGTCAGTAAAATTTTAATAGAGTGCTAAGTGGATAAAGGATCACCATGTTTAGTTTAAAAGCTCGTAAGGTAAAGTTTTAACGTTTTTAGAATTTCGTAAGCATAACAATAATTTTTAAAATACGTTGTCAAATTAGTTAGCCAGCGAATAAGTGTTAACAAGTAATAAATCAGCTACACTATAGACTGTTTCTTTGATTTAAATATTAATTGTTGAGTTAACGTGAAGTTTAGGATAAGGTAAACTTAAAGAGATTATTTACTTCACAAATTATTTTATTTTCACTATACGTACATTTCGGCTACGAAGTAGCCATCTTCAGTAGTTGAATAAAACTAAGAGAAATTACAGATTTGAAATTATATATACACACAAACTAAACTCTATAAATTACTTAACTTAGAACGTATTGGGTTTATGTCGGCTATTCGCATATTGGGGGTGAAATATTACACGGCTGAACTGTTTTCAAATATTTTGTTTTCTAAACCTATTAATTTACGGCGATATAATCCTTCGACTGTTTACATGTGGGGGCAGTTTGTTATGCGTGTATAACATTTACAATATTTCTTATGGTCCTTTGAGGTACGCCGAAATACATATGTTAAGACAATAAACCCTGTATACATGGAAATTACAATAGTTGGTATTATTATCTTAACTATCATACTTTTTGTGTTTCATCATTTATTCTGTCGTGTCTCATTGAAAGTGAAGTTGTATGAATTAATAATATAATTTACTTATAGCAAAGTTAAGAGTTGAAACATAAAACGAAAAAATAAAAATTGAATCTGAAATTTTCAAATCTGTAATTTCTCTTAGTTTTATTCAACTACTGAAGATGGCTACTTCGTAGCCGAAATGTACGTATAGTGAAAATAAAATAATTTGTGAAGTAAAGAATCTCTTTAAGTTTACCTTATCTTTGATTTAAGTTGAACTAGATTTTGAAAACTAGTAATTTTTATCGGTTAAATGAGGTTTTTGATAATTTTGTTTAGCAAAAGCCTTCAATCATTAAAAAGTGAGTCGTGACAACAAAAATTAAAATTCCATTTAGTTTCGCTTATACGTTTGGAATAGCCTATTCAATTGTTTAAGTCAATAATAAGGAAGATATATGTAGGTTGTAGTCAGGGCCGTCCTATGCCATGCAGGGGCCCTTGGGCACCCAGAGTTTGGGGCCCTTTTAGAAAGTTACAAAAATAAATGTGAATGAAAACATCAGTATGTACTTTTATTTAGTAACTTTATTGGTTATTATGGTTAGCTTTATACAAATCAAATACAGTTGATTCCGCTTAATTGGGACACATCGGGACTTAGGCATTTTGGCCCTATTAAGCGGCTGCCCCAATTAAGCGAATTTCACATAAAATTAAACAATGCATATTTTTCTTTCAATAATTTTACTTTATAAACTCTTGGACAAAACTATAAATTACATACAACCAAAAAATATAAACTTTTAAGAAAAAATAATAATAAATTCCAAAGTAAAATAATAAATAGGTACATACAATTTAATTCAATACAAAAATGCGTCAAGTGTAATCTGTCTTTTGTTTTTGTAACATTTCACTTCTAAAAATCAGCACAGGTATTCAGTGCGGATGTAGGGCTCCCTTCATTTCCTTCCTGCATAAAATAACGCTGTAATATTAAATTCTTTGTACATATTTTTTCTTGAGAATATGTGTAACATAATATGTACTGTGATCTTAAATTTACTGTCCCAATTAAGCAGAATGTTGTCCCAATTAAACATGTAAATTTACTGTTGGTTCCTTGGTTTGGTTTCTGTTCATTGAGATTTGGCCCAAATAAGCGGCTGCCCCAATTAAGCGGTGGCCCAACTAAGCGGAATCGTCTGTATAAGTGAAATGATTACTATTTGGACTTACGTTAATGATGATGCTTTCTTCCGGGATTTCTCTTGTGCAAAATCTTCTATTATAGCCTCAAAGTCTACTTTTTGAAGGATATTACTTTCTATGCACATGATTGACAAATTAGTAAGTCGTTCTTGTAACATAGTCGTTCGTAATTCATTTTTTATTCTTTTTAGCCGTGAAAATGAGCACTCTCTACTATAATTGGTGACCATTAAGTAAAGAAATATTCTTGCAGCAACTTCCACATTCGGGAAAATTTCTTCTATTTTATCTGATTTTATTACAGTATGTAAGGCTGAGATACTCAAGTCCGCCGAAAAGTAGTAAAATTGTAGTACAATTACACTAAAAATTGAGGTCCTCTTTTTTCCGTGTAAACGACGACCTCGGCATATTGAGGCCCTCATCAAGCCGGGGGACCTGGGCTCGTGCCCCTTGTGCCCTTATAGAAAAGACGGAACTGGTTGTAGTTTTAGAGTGTCCCCCCGTTTCTTTCATCGTTTTTTTTTATCATTCATAGCACTCTTGTTTCAACGAGATTTCAATCAAATTCAAACAAATGAAATTTGCGTTTATCTCGATTATTTTGTGATGTAAGGCTATGATGACTGGTTTAAATCGTTGAAATCAGAATTGAATACTTCATTAAATAAGTAAAAATAAAATATGTGTTCCTATTTAAAATAAGAAAGTTGCACAACGTACTATGAGGACCACAGGTCGAAATAAAAAATTATTTCACCAATTGATATTTAAAATAGTATTTGTTGTCTCAGAGCCGCAGTAAGGGGGGGGGGGCGACGGCCCCTAGCGCACTAAGGAAAAGGGCGCTGATGAGCTTGACTAAGGGGCGCCACATTGCGAAAGTGAGGATCTTTTTTTTTTGCTCTTCACTTGGATTTTGGGAGATGAGGACCTTTTTTTTGCTCTTCACTGGGAATTTGCTTACCACTTACATTTATTTGCCAAGGGGCGCCAAAACGTTTGCCCCTAGCGCAAAACTTACTGCGGCTCTGTATTGTCTAATTTAAGCAATCTCGTAGCTCTTATTGAGAAGTGACATTACCGTTGGCGGCGCTGTTTTTGAAGGCAATATGGCTGAATTGTCTAGTATTCTGCTGTCAATATGCTAACAGCGAACAGGTTAATTTAAGCACAGTACATTTTTATTTTATGAAAATGTATCTATCGACATTCTAACAAAAAATCAACACTATAGTGCGTTCGAAGGTGAGTTTGCAGTATAGCTCTTATGGAAAATGGGAGCGGTGTTGCCAAATGTTGTAAAAGTGTCAAATGTGTCAATTATAATTATATTTTATTTATTTTTATTTTATTTTTATTTTTATTCTATTCGGGGAATAAAACAGAGACAAGTCTCCTACAAATTCCCACACATTACAAAATTGTACAAGATACAAAATATAATCTTTATATAAAGCAAAAGTTGACTTCATGGAGTCATCAGAAAGCCATAATACAAATATATTACATATTATATATATTACATAATACAAAGAGAGAGAGAAAAAAACAGATATAAAAGTAATAGATAAAATAGACATATATATTCACAAAAATCAATAGGAAATGAAATGTACAAGTGACAGTTACTGAGGGAGTAAGGATCTAATTTCAGATTTAAACTGTGAAAACGATAGGAAAGTCTGACATGAAAAACTCGTATGATTTACAAAAATCAACTCTTATAAAACTCAAAATAACACTCAACAAAAACAAATGGCCATTTGTAGAATACTGCGTCTTCACAGATCAGCGCGTTTTAGAGCTGGCAACGTCGACAAGCAAGAAAAGGATAGTGTCATTGTGTAAACCCATTAGAGAGTATGAAAAAGAACTACTCCATATGCCCTGTACTGCAAACTCACCTTTGAACGCACTATAGAAAATATGTAATAATTTTAAACAGTACTACAGTCGCGTAGTACAATATTTGGCCACAAGACTGCGTATCCGAGCGTGTCAGTCCTCAATAGTTCTCGAGATAGCAATGGCGAGCAATTTAAAATGAACACCTGTATATTGGCTTTATTTAAATTTATTTTAATTTAAAATTTATATTTACAGATATTTTTATGTTTACTATTGTACGTAAGCATAAAATCTTCTATTCAACATTTCATTCACGAACCAAATCAGCTGGTGCCGATACCATTCTATCCTGTACAAGATCAGCGCCTGAACTATATACTACCGGTGCAACAGTACAGCATAAACAATGTAGCACTACCAGTAACATACAGCGCCTACCCAAGGAGCAGATTCATCTACCCGTATTTGCTACCCAGATTCCGATCACCATTCAGAAGAACAAGATTTGGATACTATTTATCTGTAGCATAAGAAAACCGTTTATTTTATCACCAACTAGCTGATGTACCCGGGTCTATTTCAAAACAATATCCGTAAAATAATAGAAGTTTATTATTATTTCTTGCCCGACCTTAATATATAAGGGGCAAGTATTGTAATCGCGAAAATTTTCGATGTCGAGATTTTGACTGATGACCACGTTTCATGGTCCAGGGAATCCAAAAAACCTATTTTCGAAATGCCGTCCGTAAGTGTGTGTGTCTGTGTGTGTGTCTGTGTGTGTGCCTGTGTGTATACACGATAACTCAAAAACGGTTTAACTTAAAGAGTTCGTTCTGGTACTAAAAAATTCTCCTATTAATTAGGAAGAGCCCTATTGTTTTTTATTAAAATCCGAAACCGGAAATGGAAGTTATTAAACTTTAAAATTTTAAAAAATTCGTAACTAGTAAACCAAACCTTGGACAAAAATTTGTATAGGACATAATTTGATGTATTTTTGAAGATTTACCTAAATCTTCTTTTAATTTTTTTTTTATGTATTTTTTTTATTATTATTTTTTTTATGGGAGGGCAAGTCTAGCGGAGGTGTCCCTACGCCACTGGTTTATTTAAAAAAAGACACACTACTTTAGCCATAATTACAAAAAATTCATTTTTTTTAGCCATAATTTAGCCACGTATTAAAAACAATTAATTTTGTCAAAAACACAAAAACTACAATATTTTCCAAAATCAAAATCTGATCAAAAATGCCTCGAGTACGTTTCCAGTTTAGATCTATGTACTTAGAATTTTTTCAGACTTTTAGTTTAAACCCTTTGCGTTAAATGGTATGAGACAGTTTTATTTAGCGTATGGCTGCATACAGGGCCGGATCTGAGGAGTGCGGGGCCCGATTGGAATTTTTTTGCGGGGCCCTTCAAACTTTTAGTACGAAAAAATGCGTGTTATAATAAAAAAAAATTGATGGTTTTTTTACAGGGATTGGTGGGCTTATATATTTATTAAATTTTGGTAAAATAACACAAGTTCAATATTGTTTTTCTTTTACGGGGAGCAGTGAGCTTGTATATTAATTTAATATTGATTAAAATTTAATTTTTATTAATAAAAAAGGTGATTTTAATTTTCAATTGCTTAGTTTTTAAAAAAAAGTATATGATTTTTCCATTCCTGGTGGGTGTCCGGACCAAGGGCGGACTATGGCCTAGGCAGACTAGGCAACTGCCTAGAGCCCGGATGTTTTTAGGGACCGTAATACGGTTTTATTATTAATTTTTTTTTTTTATTATTATTTTATTGATTAGTATGGTGCCAGCTATTTAGGGGCGCCGGTGGGCGCCAGTAATGTTTTTTTTTTTTTTGTGAATCACTTTAAATTATAAAATTTTCAATCATATTAGTTTTATAAAACGAATTGCTTTTCTAATTTTATATTCCAGTTCAAAGAATATGGTAATAATTTTTATTTTATTGTTTTCATTAAAATTCGTTGATGTGCATCTTCATGGTTTTGTTTTGGCGATTCTTCCAAACAAAGGCGCGGGGTTAGTAGGGTTCAACTGTTGTGCAGTGCTGTTGTGTTGGGAGCGAGTGCCCCTGCATCCTGCAGGCTCAACACTTCCCTGCGTTCCACTATACCTAATCAAGCGGCAATAGGGGATACGCATAAAATTTATATTTCCTTAAAACTACATTTTTTTTATATGTTAATGTTAGTTATGTCACCTAACAAAACAAAAATCACATTTTAATTAATATTATAGCCAAATTTTTTAATTAAAATATTGTAAATTTGAAATAAACCGACCACGGCGCGAATGTTGCCGAGTAAATACGACTGAGTATGACGTCAAACGACTGGGGTTGACGTCACAGATATAGGTACAACATAATCTTTACGTGTGTATATTGTGTTGTTCGAGAGTTTTGTATTTGTTTTTAAACAATTTTTCACGCATTTATTATTAAAATGGCAGATAAAGATTTTGTTAGGGCTCAGAGTGATAATTTACCCAACATTGATGCATTTATGCACACAACATAAAGTTTACTTTTTTCTGAAATAACGGTTTTATTTCGCCTCATACCTTTCAGCCACAAATTTCACATTCCACAAATGATATAAATTGTTTTTTTGGATTTCTATTTGAACTATTTGTGCAAATCGGTACTAAACAATATTTTCGACTATGTTTCGAAGTACTAGGGCGTGGATCTTCCATATTTTATATACTTTAATATAAAATTTAATTCGGTAAACATGTATAAATTGTTTTATTTTTTATAGAATTTAACTTTATTTTAATTAAAATCACTCTAACTTTACGTAACCTATAAATGTTATACAAGCAAATAAGTTTACGACTGTGTAGGCTGAACGCTGTACACTGGGTAGGCTGTACGCAGTACACTGGGTAGGCTAGTAGTGTACTGCGTCACTTAGAAGGGGTATGACGTCACACGTCATTTTCGCGCGCTACATACATTTATGATTTTTTTAAGCCTACAAATTAAAAAAAAAAATGCAAAACTGTTTTTTATGTTTATATACAACAAGAGGAATATAATAAAAAATTATAATAAAATTATGCCTATCCCCTATTGATATTCAAGACACATTATTTTCTATTATTTTTACAAAATCGTATCTCGGCTCTAATTTTCGTCACTTACGTGTCGAACCTTCCTCCTGGCGTTGGCGAAATTTCGAAAAAATCGGACGACAGAATGGCCGCGAATGGGCCGCGGTGAGGGCGGCAAATTCTGTAAATTTTGGAGCCTTTTGGATTTTATAACTAAATAAGGGGGCAGCGAAATTGGCCTCCGCTCCGGGCGGCTGAAATTCACGCTACGCCACTGAGTCCGTCACTGGTCCGGACCCGAGAACCACCCCCTATTGTGCGCGCCTGCTGTACGGTTTTTGTTAAATATAGGCTAATCCAAACGTTTAAGCGAAACTAAACGGAATTTTTATTTTTGTAAGCTGTCACAAGCTGACTTTTTAACGATTGAAGTGGACTTTTGCTAAAACAAAATGATCAAAAGCCGCATTTAAAAGTTACTAGTTTTCAAAATATCGCTTAAATCAGAGAAACTGACTACGTTTTTGTTGATAAGTAATTATAAGTGAAATATTTAAAGTGTATCTGTGCACTCCCCATAGCCTCCACAAATATTTACTTTATTCAAACTTCATTCAAAAGAAAATAATCATTTCTTCATTTTAAAACAATTTTCTTTTATATATTTTCCTACTAAGCAAATAATAAGTGAGATGTTTAAAGTATATAGGTAGCACTTCCCACAGCAACCCAAATATATCTAGATACATCTTATTAAAAACTACCCAGCAAACATTCAACTAACGGCCGAATGCAGGCAAACTGCTTTTATGCTGGTAAATTACTGGCACCAAAAGTAAGTGCAACGCCAGTATTAATAATGTACTTCACATTTGTATTTCGCATTCCGCCTATACGAAGTACTTTACCAGCATTTTATAAGCACTCTTCTTCACTCATACTTTTTACTTAAAACCATCAAAAATAAATCTTGCAACTAATACGATTATTTTGCACTTTACCGTTGCTGGGCCGGCAACTGATACATCAATGGGCCAGTAACGGCCACGGGGACACCGGGGTACTGGCCCTTTACTTTCAATGCCGGGGAGTATGTGCTTTACCAGTACTGGCCCGTATAAAAATGTTTGCTGGGTACCTTGAATAAAACGGATCATTTCTTCTTTTTAAACTACTTTTATTATATATATCTTGCAGTTAAGTAAATAATAAGTGATATATTTCAAGTATATAGCTAGCGCTCCCCCCCCCCCAATATTTTTATTCAAAACTACGTCGAATCAAGAAAAATTGTCATTTAAAAAAAAAAAAAAAATCTTATATACATTTTTTCTGGCAAGTAAACGATAATTGAAATTCTTTAAATTCATAGGTAACACTCCCCTTAGCCCCCTAAATAATCTTTTTACTAAACGCTGTATTAAAGCAAAAAAAATAATAAAAAAAAGATATAGCCTCTAATATTATTAATATAGATAATATAAATAAATCTTTTTTTTTTATCATTTTAGCCATTTTTGCTGGTTTCTCAGTATTGTTTTACATCTAACTAAGATTAAAAGGGCATTAAATAAAAGAAAAAAGTACACATTTATGTTTTTATTAAAATTTGTTGCATTACAAATTTCATTACATATATGAGTTTCATATGTTGAGTTGCCTTTTTCCTACACTTTTAAAGTGTATGAAAAAGGCAAATATATAAAATAATTTCATTATTTTAGAAAAAACATCCGCTATTAAACTCAAATATGTTATCCTCCATTTTGCTGAAGAATTTACCACAAAATTTTCGAAAAACTAAAATTTTTATTAACCTCTTTCTTAAAAAATATAACATTAACATATTTTTTAAGAAAAAAGTTGCCAACAATTCTTTTTTTCGATTTTTTTGTTAATTAATTCTTACTACAAAATGGCGGATATTAAATCTGAGTTTTATAACAAATGTCTTATCTAAAATAATGTAATATCACAATTTGACTAGCAAAGAAACGGAAAATCAAACCTTTTCTAATTTTCCGTTTCTCTACAGCGGCAGACTTCCGAAACTTTCAGAGAGGACGCCTGCAAGAAATTTTGGTCAGAAAACCGATTACTATTGCTGCCTCCTAAGACACTAGACGTCTTCAAAGTTTCGGTAGAAACCCCTGCAGGCAGACATACATTTTGATTTCGTTCTCAGATATCTACTTTGACTACAAATATAGGTGCCGTCAGAACGGAAATTTTTGCTGTTCAAGCTTCTCCTTAATCTTGTTTACTGATTTCACTATTTTTGATACTATTGATACTATTTTTCACTGTAGTTTATTCTGTCTTTTACAGCTTGCCTTCTGTTCCAACATAGCGTTAATTGGAGCATGCGCAGTGTGTTGGAAGATCTGGTTTACTCACATGCTAAACGGCACCTCCGTCTGTAGAAAGCATACGAAACAGGCATCACAATTTCCAGCAGAATTATTAGGTGTATCGGAAAATTTTTTCGTTTTTATTATTAGTGCAGTATGCGAACTAGTCACGACTTATTCGCTGAATTGTCTTTTGCGTTTTGATTAAACTCTGTAATCTTGAATACCTAATTATTGTTTTCGTTTCATTTTAAACCATTGGATTTTAAAATGGCGGAAGAATTTTCATCAAAACATTTTTTATGCTGTTTAATATTGTATGAGTACCATAAAAAAATCTGCTACAGTTGCCACATAAAACATTTGCACTGTTTATGGTGATAAACTAAGTGTACGCAAATGTCAACAGTGGTTTAAAAAATTAAATCAGGAAATTTATGATTGGATGATGAACTTCGATCTGGAAGGCCCTATAAAGGAATAATTTATTATGAGATGATAAAACCGGGGCAAAGTGTTAATTCTGATCTCTACTGTGAACAATTGGATCGACTGAATTAGAACTTGACCAGAAATCGGCCAGAAATTGTGAATAGAAGAGGAGTTATTCTTCAAGGCGACAATGCCTGACCTCATTCATCAAAAAGAGACACAAGAAAAAAATCCGAGCTTGATTGGGAGGTTCTAACACACCCACCCTACTCACCAGACATTTCACCCTCCGACTATCACTTATTTCCGTCACTGGAACACTTTTTAAGAAACAAGACACTTAGAGATATGAACCATGTTAAAATGAGACTTGAACAATTTTTTCTTTAAAAAAATCAAGAATTTTATAAATCGGGAATATTTTCTCCTCATGATAAATAGCAGAGTGTTATAGATCACAATGGTAAGTACAGTCTGTTTCAAACGTTTAGGCGGAACTAAATGGCAATTTCGTTCTTTTAGGTTGTCACGAGAAGGGACCTTGCTTGGGTTATTTAATTTTTCACTTTGAAATGTCAAAATTTAAAATTCCAACAATGAAACCATGGAAACGAATGACATATGTCAAAATTAAATTATTTTTTTTATATATTTTAATGACAAAAAAATAAATAAATGGGAAATTTGTATTAAAAATGACACAAAAAATTAAAATATAAAGAAAATGACATTTTAAAATTAATGTAACCTTAACCAAAAAATGTTTATTGTAAGTATGATTTACAAAGCTTAAACAAAACGGCCGAAAAGCACGATTGAAACGATGAAAGTAACTAGATTGCAAAATCTAGTTCCGCTTAACCGTTCGGAACAGACTTTATTTTACTCAATAAAGCACATTTTTTCTTTCGATTTGTTTCTATTTTAATAATACCAAATAAACGAAAAAACTTTCCGGTACACCTAATATTATGTATATACGACGGTAAATAGATATCATCGCCATAGTTCAGATCTTCCAACACACTGCGAATGCTTCAATGAACACCATGTTGAAACAGAATGCAACCTGAAAAGTTTGAACAGCAAGAATTTCCGTTTTGTCGTCACCCATATTTGTAGTCAAAGTTCCGTTGATATCTGAGAGCAAAAACAAAATATTTGTTTGCTTACAGGGGTTTCTGCTGAAACTCCGAAGACGTCTAGCGTTGTAAGGAGGTAGCGACGATATCAGTTCCCTGTCCAAAATTTCTTAATCGTCCTCTACAAAGTTCTAGAAGTTTGTCGTTACACCTTCTATAAGATCACATAAATGGTTATTTTTAATATATATATTACCACATTTATTTGTATAATTGGATCAAATACTTCAAAACCTTATGTTTAAAAGTCGCATCCAGACCAAGGGCGCCAAACTGCGCTACACAACGTCGAACCGCGTCAGCAAGCTCAGAGTGTTCCGAGTCATTCTGTTTAACTCCAAACCGCTTGAGGTAACGCGTTTGGGCCTATTCACGAACGCTCTGGAGTTAAACAGAGTGACTCAGAGCCCTCCGAGCTTGCTTCCCGAACCCACCTGAGGTGCGTTGAAATTATTATACGTCATCCCACATACCGCTTCAAAATATTCAAAATCAACCTATCTTAGCAGCAATTTTCTGTGACTGTCACATGTTACAGAGAAAATCTGTATTTGAGTTTTATTTTGTTTTTAATGAAACAGAACGGAATAATTATTTATGCTCTGCTTCAAAAACTAATTTTATTTATTTATTTTACATCGGCCTCTTTCTGCAACGAGGCTATCGCCGAATAACTTCAAAAACTAAATTCATGGAGAACTAGATGGAGTAAAAGTGAAACCCCACCTATTAGGTTTCACACCATTGGTTCAATTAAAATAACGCTAGAATCTAAGACAAATTCATATACAGTGCATTCTCACAAACACGAACAGTGAATATGCACGTTTGTCGTAGCTATGCTTAAACAATGAAAAAAGTTGATAGACAAACTGCGCACTTGTAATTCTTTTACAAGTTGGCACAGTGAGAGAAAGACATCAGCACGTTAATCATAATATGTCATGTAGCCTTGATCGGACAACTTTTAAAAATTGAAGCTATTAATGTCCAAACTTTTTGACTTGTGTAAACATTCTTTGTAATGTAAGTAAGCACGAATAAAGATTATTATTATTATTATAAACAGACCACTAATTTCTTTGAAGTACCGACAGTTGGCCGGATATAATCGTTTGAGCACAGAACTGCGCAAACTATTTTGTCATTTAAACAGGATGATCATAAACATTTTGGGAAAGTTTGTCACCCTTGGTCTATGCGACTTGTTTGTATACAATAATATTTGTAAACATTTTAATAACACCTACTGGTTAACATATTAAAAGGGACGAGTATTTAGAAGTTAGTATTTTACTCAATAACATATATTAGACAGAAAAACAGAGACTAAATTTATTTTTCGACACTGGTAACACTTAAAAAACTTGACTGTGTCTCTCTATAAACTACATCCTCATTTTATCTTCGGTACAAGTTGCAACTTGCTAGTTTTAATTATTCAAATATATATTTTTGTGTCCTGGTTTTGTTAACTCCACAAAAATAGATAAGAGATCGAGGATTTTTTCAAATTTTAGTCTCATTTAGTCTAATTTAATTTAAGAATATTTTGCAAAACTAAATAAATAATAAATAGCATTAGACTATGTAAAATTCATTCACGATAAATATGAAATGACGTCGTAGTTGAGAAATGTGCCGTGTTGCCAGATGATATTTATTCAAAAATTTCAAATAAGATTACATCAAACCAATTCTAAAAAGTGATTAAAACTCTATATTTCCTAGGGAGTAAAAGGGCTAATATAAATTATGATATAGTATATAAACAAAAAGTCAAATATAAAATGCTTTTTAAGATGTTGCAATGTAGGAAATGGCTACCAAACTTTGGGAATTAAATGTAACGACTGAGGTCCGGTTTCTGAGAGCTTACCCGAGTTTAACCATTTGGTTCAACTCAGTTACAATATAACAATCTCATAAATAACCATAGAAAACATTTTCTGACCATTTAGTTATAGTTAACTAAGCTTTCAGAAACCGGCCCTGAGTATTGCATGTATCATAACTTGTAGACAAATTACTCGTTTTAAGTCTGTTCTACATTATGCTGCGTTCACAACTTCAAAATTATAAATTAGAATTAACGTTAAATTAGTAATTAACATTAAATTTGTACGTAGAAATTAACTAGTGTTCATGTAATTTATATTTGCAATCATAAAAATACAACATAATATTTATTGTAATTTTTGTTTTAATTAAAAAAAACCTTTTGTATATTTATGTATTTTTCTATATTAAACATTTTTTTATACGAACTTATCTACTTATTATAATTTAGTTACCTAAAATAAATTTATTTTTATCTAGAATTTTATTTTTACTGGGGGGGGCAAATATGTTTCCACAAAGGCGCCTCCACCCACGCAGCGGCCTTGGCTGCAGCTTTGCAGCTCTTATGGTGGGTTTAGTCAACATTTAGTTTTCATCTTAGTTTTAATCTAATGTTTTAGTTTTAACCTTAACAGATAAGCTTTCAGATCGCTACGAGCAATTTCATACAACACATTGTTTTAGTTTTAGTCTTAAAGTTCTTAAACCCGACCTTGAAAGATAACTAACATTCAACTTTTCTTAGCACTAAGATTAAAACAACACAAATGCGCGTGCGCTCACACTGACATAAAATGTGCAGGTTATATATTACGAACTATTAACAATTTTATTATAGTTTTTATTCCGGAACATTTTTATTCACAATGTTTATTTCTTTAATCGTTATCTATAACCAAAGATTTTGACTTTTGGCGTTTCAAATATTAGTTATAACAAGCTTTGTTCGTCAACACTGAACGAGGACATTATGCGCTTGCAATAAACTCGGCGTTTCATTAGTTATTTGTTAAAACTAAATCATTGTATAAAATCGTACTAATTTATTACGCTTAAGACAAAAACTAAAACTAAAACTAACGCTAAGACTAAAACTAGATATTGACTAAACCCACCATTATGTACCAGCCGCCACCGGTATATACCACAGTGTACATTTCATGAATATAATAATAACATTCACAAAATTAAACACAATGTATGAAATTGTTATGCATGATTTCTTAAAACAATTAAAAATTAAAATCTCTCTTAACAATTATTAGTTTTGTAAAATACTCCTAAACAATACTCGTCCCAAACAAAAATATAAATAAAATTACAAAGAATATTCATCATCTGTATAGTAATAATCAGAATCTGAATCTGTATCTGTATCATCTAACTTAACACTTCTCAACTGATAAGGTTGAACGACAAGATTTTTATAATAAACAACATATTCTGGATAAAACTCATCATCGTAATATTTAACAATTACTTTATTACGAGTATCCTTCGTAGTGTCGTATTTTTGTTTCGGTAATTTTAAACTGTAGTGTCCAACATGAGCCTTTTTAATCATAACCTTACAAATAATCATTGCTCGTTCGTTTCCAATTTTTTTCGAACATTCCTTATTGGCGTATATTGCATCTGGTGAAAAACTTACTCCTTTTCCAAATTTACTACGTTTTACTAAACGCCAATCTAAATTTTCCGATATGATTGGGTAAACTTTGTCGGCTCCAGTTGCATGTAGTAAAGTTCTGAAAGGAATAAATAATTTTTAATTAGAGATTAGAGACACTAATTGTCGGTTACTAACGAACAAGTTAAATGTTTTAACTCGAGTTACCCCAAACTCAAGTTAAAATGATACATTTTATATGCTCATACACATACAAGCACACACATACACACACATACACACACACATACACACACAAGCCCTTTCTTCGCCGACATCATTCATCAATAAACATTATTAATTATTAATTAAAGTTGTTAAGTAATATAAAAAAAAAATAAGTTAAAAAACATAGCTTATTCATATTTACAAATTTACTTATATTTATTAAATTCATTTTTTGGACTATTGTTGTATTTTCTGATTCTTTCAATAGTTCTATTATTATTTTTATTTATTTTTTCTAAATACTTAATATGTATATTTAATTGCCTTGAGCATGTTTATACTTATATTACAAAAATTGATGTGAAGTGTGAATTTTCACACATTTCACGGTTTTGCAGGTATTTAGTAAGTGAATGATGATTATTTGGGATGCCAAAACAAATTTTATGTCAAAATATTTTTTTATGAATTTTAATTCGAATGCCTATTACCATTATTTAAGTTTCTAAAGATGTGCAGTATTTTTTTTATATATCAAGGTTCATTAAGATTTTGATAATTGCGCCTATGGCTTCCATTGGTTGTTTTTAGTCATAGCTCCTCCCATTTGATTTCGTGTACATTCTGTACACGAAACTCATTCGTGTACACTGGTTATTAAATTTACGCTTTTAAAAATTAAATGCAACAATTGCCAAAATATAACTAGAATTTTGAAAAAATAATTTAAACAATATAAAAATGCAAAAAAAAATAATAAAAAATAATATTGTCTCCTCTCGTAGGATTCGAAATCAATTTCTCGGGCAGAATGCAAGTATCTTAGCCACTGCACCAAGAAACACGTTAGTGTTTAGCGTCTATATAACTATATAAATATAACATTATTAGCAAAAAAACACAAAAAATGCTTTTTGTTCCAAAAACATAATCTGATCAAAAATTCCTGTTGTACTATTCCGGTTCACACCAATGTACATTACTTAGAATTTTTTCAGATTTTTAGTTTAAACCATCTGGGCTACAGGCTGTGGGACAAAAATTTTTTTGCACAATTTTGGCAAAAATCGCTTCAAAATAATTTATTTTGTAAAAATTAAAATTTGATCGTTAATCCACGTACCAAGGGCTTTCATTTGATACCCTACTCAGAATTTTAAAAAAATATTTTTTTTTTCGATTAGCACATATTTGTTTATATTTTTAGGGTGATATGTTTTTTAGATGTTTTAGTATTTTTCCTATGTGCGGGTCAAAGAGTTGTATAAGCATGCCAAATTTCAACTCTCTAGGTTTAGCCGTTTGGCTACAATTTTTACCGAACAGACAGACAGACAGACAGACAGACAGACGACAAAATGACGGTATAAGGGTTTTTTGGTCATACCTACAAAACCCTAAAAACACTATATAAGATACAAACCTATCTAATTTAGATAAGTTTAGTTTATGTAGTTATTAAGAAATATTTGTACTTATCCAATGTAATTTTAAATGGGAATAAATTTAATTAAATATGTTGTTTTCCGTGACCAGACCAAGAATGAGCACGCGAAAATGTCCACTGAAAAGTGCGCAGTCATACGTAAGTGCTCAAACGAAAACTCCTCACACGGAATTATGCTCACATAGAAATTCCCCACACCGAAAATAACGCACAGTGATAAATGCTCATACGAAAATTGCTCACACTGAAAAATGCTAACACGGAAAATTACCCACTTTTATAAATTCTCACATGGCCAATGCCCACAAAAAATATTTTTGCTATAATTACGAGGGCTATTTTTTAAGTTTTTACAAAAAGTAAGAAAGAAAAAAAAAAATTTTAAACAAACTGTCTTATTGCTTTTCAAAATATTCGCCTTTAAGATTTATACACTTTTGCAAGCTTTAAAACCAATTCTCGAAACATTTTTTCTACTCTGAAGTTGATATCTCAAAAACATGGTTTTCGAACTTCTTCAGCTGATGAAAATCGGTGTCAACGTATTTCTTTGTTTGACATTGGGGAACAAAAAAAAGTCGTTAGTGGATAAATCAGGTGAATACGAGCAATGAGACATTAATTCGATGTTTTTCTCTCTCAAATAATCAATTGTTTGACATGTTGTGTGGGAGCTTGCATTGTCATGATAAAGAATGATGCGACGTTTTTGGTTGTTTTTCCTGATTTTGTCGATGACTTCTGGCAAACAAATTGTTGTATACCATTCAGCATTAACTGTTCTCCGATCCTGTAAAGGAATGGTTGCGACATGTCCAGTACAACCGAAGAAACAAGCGATCATTTTTGGGAAGTGTTTCGTAAACGAACAAATTTTGTGGGTTTCGGTTCATCTTGGAAGACCCAAACAGTGTATTGATGCTTAGTTTCCGGTTCATATGAATAAATACAAGTTTCGTCACCTGTAAAGATGTTGTATACGGATTTTGCAGTGACTTAGGTTGAATTTTTTTAGCATTTCCTTACACCAATCAACACGAGCCTTTTTTGAGCTTCGGTCAAATTATGCGGAATCCATCGGGAACAGATCTTTTTCACAGCTAAATGTTCATGTGGCTAATTTTCCGTGTGAGCATTTATCACTGTGCGTTATTTTCGGTGTACCGAATTTTCTATGTGAGCATAATTCTGTGTGAGTATATTTTGTATAAGTTATAATTGTGCGCACTTTTTTGGGTAATCGTGGGTATTTTTCACGTGACTATTCTTCTTGTGCGGATATGTCACCGAAGTCCCACTTTACATCAATTTTTCAAGTGTTATTAGTAATATATTAAACACAACTTACTTTTCTTTAAATGTGGACAATGTCTTCTTATATTCCGTTTTTTTCAGTAAATATCTTCCGTACATATATGGGTTTTGAACTCGTAAAATTTTAGTCAGATTTGTAAGAGCAGAGCCTGAAAGAAGACTAACTACTTCTTTATACTCCTTCGAATTACAATCCAGATCGTACATCCTTACTTCCTGTTTTCCCTGTTTTTGCCAATTTTTTGGCAAAATATTCTTCGTCATTAAATTACTCATCTAAAATGTAAAGAAAGATATATTAACATGTTATAAGTTCAGTGTGAATTAAATTAATTTTTGGTGCAATTCTGTGGCAAATCTGTTAGCTACAGAAAATCAGTTTCTTATAGATTTTGTCTGTAAGCTTACAGATTTGCCACAGAATTCGCGACTGCAAATAACAGTGAGACATCTGTTGGTGACTGGCTAAATTAAACAGAAGCGTATATTTGGATAATATTTGTAGCGTGTTGTGCTGCAGTTTATGTGAATTAAGAAGTATTTTAAAATATAGTGACTTAAATACAGTGCTTTTTTGCCGAAATATTGTTTGAACAGATAAATATTAAGAAAAAACTTCTGACATATACGCTTCTCGTCCGCCTCAGCTGTTGTACGCAGCGCCGCCAACGTTAGTTTCAGTCGCGAATTGCACCATTAGTCACTTAAGACGTTCATGAATATTTTCTTCATGTAAGGGATGTTTGATAAGTCAGTGCTTTTGATAAGGGATGGCGCTCAGATCGCAAATTTGATATTATATCTGATATTTGCCATTCTTTGTACACATTAAGTTTCAAGGAGATTTGTGAAACAGTACATTTTTAAGAGCGTTCGGAGGCGGATAAGTTTGTGTTCACTTGCTACAATGCAAATAGTTAATTCCGTATATTGATAAACTAATTTTTGCATAGAGAAACCATTACGAAAACTGAAGTAAACCTAAAAAAGTATTATAGGATCTTTGCACCGTCGCAAGAATGATTCACAAGTGGTTCACTGAATTTCGTTGTGGTCCTACGACCACGAATGATGCTAAGCGCCCAGTATGTCCGATGGTGATCACAATTGAAGATATGGTCAGTAAAATTCATGATATCGTATTGTCCGACAGCCGAGTAAACGAGAAGCCAAGATGGTAAACATCTCAAACGAACGTGTTTTATATCCTGCGCGAATAACTGAGCATGTTTAGCAGGGCCGGCTCAGAGGTCGGGACTTCGGGATTTTTCCGAGAGGCTCCGCGCTTTCATATTTCTAACAATTATTAGTAGCAAGAGCTAGAGAAGGGGCCCCGCATATAATATTTTCCCGAGGTCCCGCAAAACCCACAGCCGGCACTGATGTTTAGATATCTAAAAGCGCAATCAAAGTTACTTTTTGAGACGCTTCATAACTGTTGATGAAATATGAATACATCATTTAAAACCAGAAATTAAAGAACAGTGAAAACATTGGATTTCTCTCTTGGCGAACGTACTCCGAAGGTAAAAAGGCTTCTCTCGGCTGGAAAGAACATGGTCACGATTTTCTGGATTTCGCAAGGCATAATCTATATTGACTATCTGGAAAACGGAAAATGCTTTATTAAATCCATTATACTCTGAACTGATGAAAAAGTGGACTATTTGGCGAAAAAAAAAGATTTGTTCCACCATAGCATTGCATTTACTCATTCGTGCGTACTTGTAGGCTGACCAGATTTCTTTTTACAGAAATAGAGTATGCTTGGTAGCTTGTTTGAAACGTTAAAGCATTTGATTTAAGTAACAAATAAAGCCTGCAGATTTTTTTCAAATGTGAATTGACCAAACATTATCTTTATGGTTCAATTTTATGAGGTTTTAGCAGTTTTTGAGGTTTATGACAATAATAAATGAAACATTATTTTATACATTATTTTGTACAAATAATAAAAAATAACAGAAACAATACTGCAATTCAATACTTCATCAATACTTCAATTCAATACTTCATCAATACTTCAATTCAATACTTCATCAATTAAATTTCATTAAGTTTGATACTTTTCGGAGCTTTTTGCTTTTTCTAACAATTGCTTGTCTTTAGTGGCGCACCCAGGAATTTTTGTTGGGGGGGGGGGGTAAGACAAAATTATTTAAATAGTGAACAAGGTTCACACTTCTTAATTTCAAGTGATGGTCTAAAAAAAAAGATCCTCGCTTCGGAAATACAAAGTGATGACCTAAAACAAAAAAGGTCCTCATTTCTAAAATACAAGTGATGACCTAAAAAAAGGTCCTCGCTTCGGAAATACAAAGTGATGACCTAAAAAAAAGGTCCTCACTTCTAAAATACAAGTGACGACCTAAAAAAAAAAGATCCTCATCTCTATTTTTAAAATTTTCTAGTGTGTTTGTGTGTTTTTATTTTTATTTCCTTCCATCTTAGGGGGGGGGGCCCTTCCCCTGGATGCGCCACTGCTTGTCTTCTTTTATTATTTCCCAAAATTGGTCGCAGGTAAACTTGATATTCATTTTTACTTTCATTGCGCTTTCCAGGGTACTAATTTTTAGAGGTAATTTCTCTTTGGTCCGGTATTGGCCCAAGATGCTGAATATTCGTTCGCATTCGGCATTTTTCCATAGTAGGGTGAAAATAAATGCTGCCAAGCTTTCTAACAGCCAGTGGTTTCACTTCTCTATTTGCTTTATTCGTACTTTCCAAAATAGTTATCCATCTGTCAATTAAAGGTACGGATTCATGTTCCCATTTTTCTAGATTTATTTTGTTTAAGCTGGGAATATTGCAAACAATAGCTGCAGTACTCAATTCGGTTATGGTTATATGCTACAACCATACACAAACAGACTAACTAGTTTAACATTTTCTGTCACCATTTAACAAACAATGAAAGAGTATATTGAGAGTTCTTTTATAAAAAGTAAGAGTAAAGAGATATATTACTTAGAAAATAATATAATACTCTAAAAAAGATTACGTCTGGTCAGCCTACGCACTTGCAACGGTCAAACTGATTGAATTGCGCTACGAACTGCTCCCTCATCCACCCTATTCTCCAGATTTTCCGTACATGAAGAACTGGCTCGCACTGAACGAGAAGAAACACACGCCTATTTTGCAGAATTTGAGAATTCGTACTTATTAGAATACTTAAAGCAGTTGGAATATCGTTGGTAAAAATTTATCGAACTAAAAGGAAACTATGTTGGAAAATAAATAACATTTCGGTTAAAAAAATCATTTCAAGACGTGACTTATCAAACCCCTACATGTACATTTTTATCTGAAAATTATTATCAACTGAGATAATTTTTTGTTTGTTTATTCTATAATCTGTTTATTTTCTTATATCATGTATCGATATTTATAAAATTGGAGGCTATATCTGTTTTATTTGTTTCTTTATTTGTTTTGTATTAACTTTTTTTGCCATTTATTTGGTTTCTACACTTTTCAGATGATTATAAAACTACATCTGCACAGTAAAGTCTGGAACAGAATGCACTGCGCGCTACGCCGTCAGCGCACCGTCATTTGCGACGGCGTTGCGTTAGCGCCGTTGAGAACGGCGTTGAATTTTCGCCTGCACACAATGCAATAATTTTTAACGCCGTCAAAGTGTCACGTGACAAACTATATCTGTGTTTATAGGTGCGCTTTCTTTTATTAAAATTATAATGGATGATGAAGACTTTCGTGTGATGTTATTTATGTTGTATGCAAGTTATTTATAAATACAAACACTTTACCATTCAGTAAAAACTGAGGTTAGGTGTTCTACGTCAACGTTCAACGGCGTCAAAAGTTGGAAGACGACAAACATTCAGTATCAACGGCGTTGGAACGCCGTAGGACGTTGCCCATTCTGTGCACTTGCTTACGACAGCTTGATTTTAACTTTCCTCTGACAGATAGCGCCGTCCAAACGCCGTCAACGCGCCGTAGAACTTGTTGCATTCTGTTCCCCACTTAAGTCTGTCTGTCCGAGTTTCACGCAAACCGGCTGGATATATTTTCAAGAAATTTGATACGATGATATAAGTAAAACCTAGATTCGAACATAAGCTGCATAGCATCTCAAATTTGGTATTGTTAAACTGTGTTTCGGGATTAAAACTGTTTACTTAAAAAACTGTTTACGAAAAAACTTAAAATATCTCCCTTATTATTGACTAAAAAAAAAAAAAAATGATATTAACAAAAGTTGTAATAATAAAAAAACAAATCTTTTTTGTTGCATGCACTTTTTCGATTCTATGAATATTTGGGGAGCTATGGAGGTCATCCTAAAACTAAATTATTGAAATATCTCTATCTTTTTATCAGTGAATTATTATGTCCATCTAGTTCTATAAATTTTTTCAATAGGATGATATTTGGCGGCTAGGAGTATCGCCGCATTAAAAACGAAATAACTCATTTATTACTTACTGTATAGCAAAAATTTATTTAACAAAAAATGTAAAATTAAAAAAATCATTTTTGTTCTTTGCATTTTTTTTTTCAGTATGACGAATATTTGAGTGCTATGAGGTCATCGTCTAACAAACATGAAATTTCCCTTTTTTTATTTACTTTACAACAAAAATGAGCATAACCAAAATTTGTTTAATATAAAAAGTATATAATCTTTTTATGGTGCAATTCTGTGGCAAATCTATAAACTACAGACGATCGTATTTAAGGAGTTGTTTTATGTGTTGTTATACCCTTTTCACACTAGAACTTTAAGATCTGATGTTAAAGTGAATGTGTCTTTAAACGCTAATGTGAAACCGTATGGCCTGGTCTAAATACAAGCGATGTTTAAGACAGAGATCTGCGTCTTAAACATCGTCCGCATTGCCAACATAATTTCTATTATAAAAAATACTCTTTGAATTTGTGCTGTCAACATTTTATATTATCATAAACAAGAATACTGTATTATATCGACGTTATAAGAAGTTAATACTTATTGTTATAATAAAATTATTTATTTTAATAATGTGTTTAATAAAATACAGAGCTACAATAATTGAGATAAAATGTATCGACTTACATGTTAATACAGGTGTAATATATTCTTTATTATAGTGTCTTTATTGTAGAATGAAATGAAATATCCATATTTGTTTATAATAATTCAAAATGTGCGTCTGCGCAGACAGGTCAAAACTGGTAATTTCATGACGGTAACTTAAGGACAAAATTACTGTAGCTGATGACAGCACCGGAGATTTAAACTGTTTAAATCTCCGGTGCTTAAATTAAACATTAAGTGTGAAAGCATACCGATGTTAAACATCGGTGAACTTTAAGTTCACTCGTCTTAAAGTTCTATTGTGAAAAGGGTATTATGGACAGTTTCTTATAGATTCTGTCTGTAAGCTTACAGATTTGTCACAGAATTGTACCATTAATAGAATAAATATTTGGGGAGTTACGCAGGTACCCTAATTAAACAACTTAATATAATAAGATAAAGTATACTTTACAGCAATAAAGTCTATGTTACAACCATGGGCGGACTGGGAAAGGACCGGTTCATCCCTTTTTTTTCTCAGCTCTATGGATGGACTTTGGGAATATTCCTACATGTAGGCCAATAGGTCAGGACCATCCGAGTTCTCAACTCCATTTTGAATTATGAAAGATAGTAAGAGCTTGCGGCCCGCTTTCATCTTTTCATTCAGAAAAACTAGTTTTTGTTTATTTTGGAACATCATTCACATGTAAACGAAGGGCCGTAAAAATTTTAAATAACCGGGCCGACCTAAGGTTTACTATATACAGGTAGTTCATTTTAAATTGCTCACGATTGCTATCTCGAGAACTATAAGAGCTACGAGATTGCTTAAATTAAACAACAAATACTATTTTACAGGAAAATATCGATGAGTGAATTTTTTAAATTAAAGTTTTAAATAGGAACACATATTTTATTTTTACTAATTCGATAGAGCAGGGGTTCTTAAACTTATGTAGTCCGAGGACCTCTTGAACAACTTTTTTTGCGGACCCCATCCCAACCCTAGGCATTTTACGTCGTTCTTGAAACTTAATTTCTGGCTCAATAATCTCATAAGCACTACGTCATAATAAATATTGTTAAAAATGTATCGCTGGTTATTTTAATAAATGGTCTTGCGCATTTATAGAGATGAACATTTTTATTAGCATATATAGAATAAAAAACATAAAATGAATAAAAATAGTAGTAAATAAAATTAAAAAAGTTACAAATTATAATACGTTAAACACATACAAAACATTTTTTGGTCAAAATATCTTATTATCAATAGTCACAACAATGCAAAAAAATGCATTGTTTTATTAATTTTTCCGTATTTGCATTTGAATAAAAATAATTAATAATTTTACTAATTATTGTTTAGTTATGTTAATAACTAGTTAACTAACAACAAATACAAAAAGTCTTGACCATGTAGGATTTTTATTACATATAATATTCTTCAATATAATTCATATTATTATAAATGAGTTATTTAAATAAAAGCGAAAAGTTGGGGAATGTAAAGTTAATGTCAAAAATTTTTCGCGGACCCCCAGTTTAAGAACCGCTGCGATAGAGTAGGTATTATATTCTGATTTCAACGATATAAACAAGTCATAGCCTTATATCATAAAGTAATCGAGAAAATATCAAATTAATTTTATCTGAATTTTATTTTAATCCTTTAAAAAAATTGATGTGAAGTGTGATTTTTCACACATATCAGGGTTTCGCAGGTATTTAGTAAGTGAATGATGACTATTTGGGATACCAAAACAAATTTTATGTTAAAATATTTTTTTTGTTAATTTTATTTCGAATGCCCAATACCATTATTTAGGTTTCTAAATATATGCAGTATTTTTTTTTTATACAGCAAGGTTTATTACGATTTTGAAAATTGCGCCTATGGCTTCCATTGGTTGTTATAAGCTCCGCCCTTCTGATTTCGTGTACATTGAAACAGAATTAAATTATAAGTTCAACAATTTCCACTGGTTATTAAATTTACGCTTTTAAAAATTAAATGCAATATTAGCCAAAATATAACTAGAATTTTGACAAAATAATTTAAACAAAATAAAAATGCAAAAAAAAAACAAAAAATAATATTGTCTCCTCTCGCAGGGATCGAACTGATCTAATTGGGTAAGAATACAGCGACATAACCACTAGGCCAGGATACACCTTCAATTCTAGCTTGTTACATAAATATAAGTTGTGTATATTATTAGCCAAAAGAACACAAAAATGTTTTTTTTTCCAAAAACATAATCTGATCAAAAATTCCTGTTGTACTATTCCGGTTCACACCAATGTACATTGCTTAGAATTTTTTCAGATTTTTAGTTTAAACCATCTGGGCTACAGGGTGTGGGACAAAAATTTTTTTGCACAATTTTGGCAAAAATCGCTTCAAAATAATTTATTTTGCAAAAATAAAAATTTGATCGTGAATCCACGTACCAAGGGCTTTCATTTGACACCCTACTCAGAATTTAAAAAAAATATTTTTTTTTTCGATGAGCACATATTTATTTATATTTTTATGGGGATATGTTTTTTAGATGTTTTAGTATTTTTCCTATGTGCGGGTCAAAGAGTTGTATAAGCATGCCAAATTTCAACTCTCTAGGTTTAGCCGTTTGGCTACAATTTTTACCGAACAGACAGACAGACGACAAAATGCCGGTAAGGGTTTTTTGGTCATACCTACAAAACCCTAAAAAGATAAAATATATATCTTCTTTTATATGTTGGCTTTAGCAGCTTTGGCTATTAGCCATCCTGGGTTATATTGATTCCATAAAAGAAGATGACAATTAATTTTAATCCCGTTCGTATAAAAGTGTTATTTTTGGCATACCTTTAGAAAAAAATCTTGCATCGAATATTGGACCGCAATACACAGACAATTTGTATTTTTGGCTGGCTGACAAAAACCGCAACTCACTGTTTAAAGGTTTATTATGGATGTAAATATTTCTAGCTGCAAGTGATGAATAATTTCAGTTAGACCTGAGATAACATTGCACTTGTATTCAAGGTTAATAATGACTCAGTAAAAAATATTATAAACAGTCAACTTGTTTAGACTTGTTATTTATAACATTTAAATTTTCCACTTTACATCCGTTTTTAATAGCTAAGGTTCCCATACTTCAAAATTAACCCTACCGTTACGAAAGGGGTACAAAAAATACAATAATCAAAATATCAGACAACTATTAGGGGAGCATCGGTTAATTGGGGTCACTTAAGGAAATCATTCAAAAATATATTTAGAAATAATAATTATTTATGAACTCAGGCACATCGAGACATACGAGGCAGGGCCGCCCTTAGGCGGGGGCAAGTGGGGCACCTGCCCTAGGCCCCGCGCCTTTAAGGACCCCGCGCTTCGACCGTCAAAAATAAAATAATAAAATACATTAAAAATATTATTCCAAGTTTTATAAACAGCTGGAAAAAAATATTTTCATTGAATATAAGTATGTGCAGTTTGTTAATAGTTAATAAAATTGAAGAATCGTTATTCAATATATATATATAGATGGGGGGGGGGGGCAAATCCAGTTTTGGGGCCCCGTAATTCCAGTTTTGTCCCAGGCCCCGCTAGGGGTGGCGCTGGTACGAGGGTTACCTTTTGTTTTTACAAACGACCACTAGATGACAATATTGAAATGTGTCATTACTATATTCATAAAATTTGACATTTGTTATTGTGAAATCAGTGGCAGCTTATAAATTGACAGAGTAGTTTGTTGACAGTGAGCGTTAAAAAAACAAGTTTGTGAAAAATGGATATTACTCGTGAAGGTTTTCGTTTGATGATTTTTTACGATTTTAGTAAAGGCCCAACTCAACAACAATGCACAGATTCGCTTCGTTCAACTTTTGGTAATGAAGCACCATCAGAAAAGATTGTTTACAATTCGTTTGCAGAATTTCGTCGTGGTCGTACGTCCGTCATTGATGAATCTCGTGAAGATTGAACAAAATCGGTTGTGATACAAAAAAACATCGATGCTGTGTGCAAAATGATTGAAGACGATCGGCTTGTGACTGACCGTGAGTTAGAGGCATACTTTGGCATATCGCAGACTGCAATAAATTTCATTTTGCATGAACATTTAGCTGTGAAAAAGATCTGTTCCCGATGAATTCCGCATAATTTGACCGAAGCTCAAAAAAAGCCTCGTGTTGATGGGTGTAAGGGAATGCTAAAAAAAATCAACCTAGGCACTGCAAAATCCGTATAGAACATTGTTACAGATGACTAAACTTGGATATAAATCCAATTTGAGTTTCCGGTTCATATGAATAATCATATGAACCGGAAACTAAGCAACAATCCACTGTTTCGGACTTACAAGATGAACTGAAACAAAAGTTGTTCGTTCACGAAGCACTTCCAAGAAAATGATCGCTTGTTTCTTCGGTTGTACTGGACATGTCGCAACCATTCCTTTAGGGCAGGGGTCGGGGAACATTTTTACCCATTACCCAAAGATATATTTTTTTAAACCGACGTTACCCCATTGGCTTGTAAAAAAAATTAAGTGACAAGCAAAAAAAAAAGGTCCTCACCTCCCAAAATCTAAATGATGAGCAAAAAAAAAGGTTCTCACTTCCCAAAATCTAAGTAATGAGCAAAAAAAAGGTCCTCACCTCTCCCAAAATCTAAATGATGAAAACAAAAAGTCCTCACCTTCGCAATAGCGCCCCTTAGTCAAGCTCCTCAGCGCCATTTTTCTTAGTGCGCTACTTTGTGCCTCCACAAGACGTTAGTCTTTTATGGCACTGTATTTTTTATGTTATTATTATTTATATTTATGTAACACGTTTATAAAATAGCAAATTTCCTTATTACCCCCAAAAATTTCATTTTTACCCCATTTGGGGTAATTTACCCCGGTTCCCCAACCGCTGCTTTAGGGGTTCGGAGAACAGTTAATGCTGAATGGTATAGAACAATTTGTTTGCCAGAAGCCATCGACAAAATCAGGAAAAACAACCAAAAACGTCGCACCATTCTTCATCATGACAATGCAAGCTCGCACACAGCACGTCAAACAATTATTAACGTCTCATTGCCCGTATTCACCTGATTTATCCCCTAACGATTTTTTTTTGTTTCCCATTGTCAAACAAAAAATGCGCGGACAGCGATTTTCATCACCTCAAGCTGTTGAAGCCTTCGAAAACCATGAAGATACCAACTTCAGAAGGCAATTTTTTTTTTTTGAGGTTTGGTTTGAATGCGTGCAAAAGTGTATAAATTAAAGGCAAATATTTTGAAAAGAAATAAAACAAAAAAAATTCTTTCTTAGTTTTTGTAAAAACTTAAAAGGTAGCCCTCGTATAACTAATAAACTACGAAACTCATTATTATACAAATTACAATACACCATGAAATTAATAAACTTAAAAAAAAAAAAAAAAAAACGTTGGTGAAGGGAGATCTCCGCTAGATTTGCCCGACCACAAAAACCGAAAACCCCGAAAACATTACCTCAAAACATATGCCTCTCACCAATTTCCAAGTTTTACTATTATTATACAAAGGATAATTGCGTTTTATACTTTTAAACTTTTGTTTTAGTTAGGCCCAGTCTTTCCACCTTCAGGCAGTGGCGCACCCGAGGAGGGGGCCCGGGCACCCCTAAGAAGAAAGGAAATAAAAATAAAAACACACAAACACACTGGAAAATTTTTAAAATAGAGACGAGGACCTTTTTTTTAGGTCGTCACTTGTATTTTTGAAGTGAGGACCTTTTTTTTAGGTCATCACTTTATATTTTCATAATTTTAATAATTGTCTTACGCCCCCCCCCCAAACTTCCTGGGTGCGCCACTGCCTTCAGGTAAACCTCTAGGTAACTATCTAAGAGATAAGGTTATGTGATACTTTAAATGTCATCCCTTCTTTCAGTACAAATTTATCTATCGGATAGTTATCTAACTGATAATGAGACTGACGTATTGAATTTATTCAGCAGATGAAGTTCCAGATAATCTAATCTGTTAGATAGTTACTTTTTAGGTTTACCTGAAGGTGAAACCAAAATATATCAAATTATGTTTTCTAAAAAAATTTGTGCAAGGCTTCGTTTACATGTTACTAATTTTAAAGTTTAATAACTTCCGTTTTCGGTTTCAGATCTTCATAAAGAACAATAGGGTACTTCCCAATTAAAAGGAAACATTTTTAATACCAGAACGAACTCTTTAAGTTGAACGTGGTCATCCATCAAAATCTCAACATCAAAAATTATAAATATATAAATAGGGTCGGGAAAGTAAAAAAAAAAAACAGTGGCGTAAGGAGACCTCCGCTAGAATTGCCCTCCAATAAAAAAAAATATATATATATATATTTTTTTAATTTAAAAGAAGATTTAGGTAAATCTTCAAAAATACATCAAATTATGTCCTATACAAATTTTTGTCCAAGGCTTGGTTTAATAGTTACGAATTTTTTAAAATTTTAAAGTTTAATAACTTTCCGGTTTCGGATTTTAATAAAAAACAATAGGGTTATTTTTAATTATTAGGAGAATTTTTTACTACCAGAACGAACTCTTTAAGTTAAACCGTTTTTGAGTTATCGTGTATACACACACACACATACGGACGGCACTTCGAAAATAGGTTTTTTGGATTCCCTGAACCATGAAACGTGGTCATCAGTCAAAATCTCGACATCGAAATTTTTCGCGATTACAATACTTGCCCCTTATATATTAAGGTCGGGCAAGTAAAAAAATAGGTAAACCATCAAAAATACATCAAATTATGTACAATTGGTTGGTTTACTAGTAGACGTCCGTTTCCGGTTTCGAATCTTCATAAAAAACAACAGGGTTCTTCCTAATAAAGTGTATACACAGACAGACAAACACACATATGGTCGGCACTTCAAAAATAGATTTTTTGGATTCCCTGGACCATGAAATGTAGTAATTAGTCAATACCGTCATCGAAAATTTTCGGGATTAAAACACTTGCATAAGGCATGATAAAAGAATTTTAATTAGAGCAATTTATAAAAAAAGATTGGAGCAAGGAGCATATAATTTGGTAGCAGAAATACGTTTAAAGGATGCGGAATTGTATTATAATTATTTACGCATGAATAAGGACTAGTTTGATTATTTATTCAGGATAGTGGGGCTAAAAATGAAGTTAACTTCTCTAATAGATATATTCAGTGATGGCATCCTACCGGTTCGGACAGGCTCGCGCGAACCGTTTCTTAAAATTACTGAAACCTTAGAGAACCGGTTGTTAGAATTATTAAAAATAAATGAATTACTCTGACTTCAGTTTTGAACCGTGCGCCGTGCCCTGCAGTGTTGCATATGTAATATTTATTTTATAGGTTATAAATAATACGCTCCTAAAATTTTTTCCTTATATTTAGTAAAAAGAAGTAAGTGATTTGTTTTCACTCTTAAAAATACAGAATAGGTTCCTGATATCACATGACTTTATAGAACCGCTTCCTGAAAATTTAGGATGCCATCACTGCATATATTGTAGGTTGACCATTTTCTTAAGAACGCAATGCGGGACAAACCAAAAAAAAAAGGTCGTCACTTCCCAAACACAAGTGAAGAGCAAAAAAAGGTCCTCATCTCCAAAATATAAGTGAAGAGCAAAACAAAAAAAAGTTCTTTACCTCCCAAATCTAAGTGGCGAGCAAAACAAAAGGTCCTCATCTCCCAAATCTAAGTGAAGAGCAAAAAAAAGGTCCTCATTTCCTCAAATACAAGTCAAAAAATCAAATGCACAAAAGTTAGAATGCGGGACATGTCTAAAAGCAGGACACCCAATCAAAATGCGGGACTGTCCCGCAAAAAGCGGGACGAATGGTCACCCTAATATATTGTGACGTTACGCTTCGATCCTTGCCGATATACTAGAAAAAGAAAACCGTCCATTTTGCCGGACGAAGTTGAACACGATCAGACGTTTCAGGGCTGCCGGACGGATTTGAAATATTTGCAGGCTTCTAATTGGTTAGTCGGACGAACGAATCCGTCGAGCAGAGGGCTGCCGGACGGATTTGAAATATTTGCAGGCTTCTAATTGGTTAGTCGGACGAACGAATCCGTCGAGCAGAGAGCTGAGTACGATCATTAGACAAACGGACCAACAAACAATTTTTGTTGGATATTATTATATAATCACTTAAAAAAGGTAGTAACAAAGTTTGACAACGAAAAAAATATAAACCAGTGGCGAAGGAAGACCTCCGCTAGACTTGCCCTACCATAAAAAAAAAAAAATAATAAAAATAAAATACAATTTTTTTTTTTTATATTTAAAAAAGATTTAGGTAAATCTTCAAAAATACATCAAATTATGTCCTATACAATTTTTTGTCCAAGGCTTGGTTTACTAGTTACGATTTTTTTAAATTGTTTCGGATTTTAATAAAAAACAATAGGGTTCTTCCCAATTATTAGGAGAATTTTTTAGTACCAGAACGAACTCTTTAAGTTAAACCGTTTTTGAGTTATCGTGTATACACACAGACACACAGACACACAGACACAGACACACAGACAAAGAGTCACACACACACACACAGACAAAGAGACACACACACACACACATACGGACGGCACTTCGAAAATAGGTTTTTTGGATTCCCTGGACCATGAAACGTGGTCATCAGTCAAAATCTCGACATCGAACATTTTCTCGATTACAATACTTGCCCCTTATATATTAAGGTCGGGCAAGTAAAAACAAACAGATATAGCCACCAATTTTATTTTCTTGACGACAGATTGATATATAAGCAAAAAATAAGGAACATTAAATTTAAAATACAAATTAATTACATACCTTGATTAACTGTTAATTATTAAGTGATGCAACAATATATTGCTGTCAACAGTTGCTGGTGTATTCTAGAAACTGCGCGCTGCGCATCAAAGTTCACTATATGAACAAAACTAAACGCGGGGAATCCCCTAGATGGGTAATTTCTGTTCGGGTATCTTCGGTTCTATGTTTAGTAACACATAGACGTACGCAAAATTATTTGCTTCTGCAAATGAAATTAATTTACAGTATATACTGATACTGTGGTAATACCTCGTTTAACGATAGGGATGCGTTATGCATAAAGATAATTTAAATTTGAGAAATTGTCATTTAATTTCCACATTTTTCAATTTTTATACGCAACCAAGAGGCCGTGAATATTACATAACATAAAGACATGGGCTTGCATTTTCTGAATGAATGAAGAAACCTCGTAAGTCGCATAATCATTATTAAATGAACTGTAGTCCGTTCAAACATTAGAATGCAGTACCTGGGAAAAAGAGTCGTTTTTAGAGTTTTGTGGGCATGACCAAAAAACCCTTATATCGTCATTTTGTCGTCTGTCTATCTGTCTGTCTGTCTGTCTGTCTGTCTGTCTGTCTGTCTGAATAATTGAATTATATTATTTGTTGAGGTGGTTTTTAGGGTTTTGTAAGTATGACCAAAAAACCGTTATACCGTCATTTTGTCATCTGTCTGTCTGTCTGTCTGTTCGGTAAAATTTTTAGCCAAACGGCTAAACCTAGAGAGTTGAAATTTGGCATGCTTATACAACTCTTTGACCCGCACATAGGAAAAATACTAAAACATCTAAAAAACATATACCCCTAAAAATATAAACAAATATGTGCTCATTGAAAAAAAAAAAAAATTATAATTCTGTGTAGGGTATCAGATGAAAGCCTCTGGTACCTGGATAAAGATCTCATTTTTATTTTTGCAAAATAAATTATTTTGAAGCAATTTTTGCCAAAATTGTGCAAAATTTTTTTTGTCCCACACCCTGTATCCCAGATGGTTTAAACTAAAAATCTGAACAAATTCTAAGTAATGTACATTGATGTGAACCGGAATACTACAACAGGAATTTTTGATCAGATTATGTTTTTGGAAAAAACGCATTTTTTTTTGTTTTTTTGGCTAATAATGTACACAAGTTATAGCTTTGTAACACGCTAGATCGGTAGGTGTATGCTGGTGTAGTGGTTATGATCGCTTGTCACCCAACTAAATCAGTTCGATCCCAGCGAGAAGAGACAATAATATTTTGGTTTTTTTTTTTGCATTTTTATTTTTATTTTTCCAAATTTTAGATATATTTTGGCAAATGTTGCTTTTAATTTTTAAAAGCGTAAATTTAATAACCAGTGGAAATTGTTGAAATTATAATTTAATTCTGTTTCAATGCACACGAAATCAGAGGGGCGGAGCTTATAACAACCAATGGAAGCCGTAGGCGCAATTTTCAAAATCTTAATGAACCATCTATATAAAAAAAAATTAACAAAAAAAATATTTTAATATTAAATTTGTTTTGGCATCCCAAATAATCATCATTCACTTACTAAATACCTGCAAAACCCTAAAATTTGTGAAAATTCACACCACATCAATTTTTTTTTTTCGTACTCCTGAATGGGTTCTCCAAATGGGTCTTTTCCTTTCTTGGTGTCTATGCCGGGCTGTAGAACACGCTGATCTGTGAAGACACGGTATTCTACAAATGGTTATTCATATTTGCACAGTGTTATCTGATTTTTGTAAGTTATGCCAGTCTCTGATACTTTTTCGGTCCTCCATAAAAATTGTTCTGGCCTCCCCAGATATGCTTCGAGAAAATATAAAATTTTAGATAAAACTAAGCAGAGCTTCGAACCGGAACTGAACCGAAAACCGAAAACCGAAAAAAAAACGTTATTTTTGTCGGAACGAAAATCGGAGCTGAACCGAAAACAAAATCGGTTTATTTCGGTTCAGATATTCTTTATGAGAGTGAATATAAAATACATTTTATTTAAGATTATTTTTTAAACTGATGAGCAGAAAATAAATCGTAATATTTTTAACTGGTAAGTAAAAAAAATGCACTTCCATTATTTCTGGGGGGGGGTCGCTTTAATTGTTTTTTAAATTTTTTTAATTTTTAAATTCAAAACCATCATATTTTTCTAAAAATTATTAAAATCCAGCAATATGTTTAAAATTATCTATGTATATATGTACTTATACATAAATTAGTTCCTTTGTGTGTATGTACGTGTAAATGTATGTATGTTTCTTCAAAATTAAAAATAGTTGCACCGATTTAAAAAATAAATACACCACGCTGGTATATGAACGCTGTTCATGATCGTTTATGGTAAAATAGGGTGACCAGATGTACTCTTTTTTAGAGTATTATACTCTTTTTTGAGTAATATCCTTTATACTCTTACTTTTCATAAAAAAAAAAACCCTGAATATACTTTTTTTGCTGTGTGAGGCCCCTTTTTTTTCGCTCATCACTTTTATTTTGGGAGTGAAGAACTTTTTTTTTTAGTATACTCTTTTTCTGTAAAAAAAATCTGGCCAGCCTACGGTAAAATAGGTCTGATTTTATGATTCAGAGTTCCTAAATTTCTTTAGATAATTAAAGTTAAGATGGCGATTCGAAACCTATCTTGTCATAACATCCGCCGCCCGGTGTCCGTAGGCGCCACTAGTCAAACTTAGAGAGAGATAGTTAGCTCGAATATTTGCCAAAACAGCTATCAAAACTTGCTTCTAAGCAGATAATAGGTTGATGAATATTTTGAAATTTAAATCGCATATACAAAATACTTGTATAGTCAATACGCTACATAGCAAATACCGTATTTTTGAAAAACAGATTTTTTTAAAAATTTTATTAGGTCAATATGCCACCCACACGTAGACCTTTATCAAAAAGTCGCAAACGCAGTAAAAGAGCGAAATCTATGAAAGAATATCATAAAAGAAAATTGGAAAATTTGTATGTAATTTATATATTTTTTTTAATTGTATAAATAATTTTAACTCTCATTATTATTAGTATTATTTATCATTATTATTATTATTTGGGGTTTTTCAGGTCTTGACAAGCGTCCATTATTATTATTATTATTATTATTATTATTATTATTATTATTATTAATTTAAGGTCAAAGAAACTGAAATCTAATGAAAATGAATCAGTTCAAAACGTCGACAGGAGTTCATCAAATGAATCGCTTATTGATATGCAAACTATATGGAGGTGCATGTCCAGGTAATTATAGTAGAGACTTACAAATGTATATGACGGTAGAGTGAATAATATTCCTTATAGTTAGGGGTGACCGTGGGTGACCATCCGTCCCGGTTTTCCGGGATTGTCCCGATTTTAGGTACATTGTCCCGGTGTCCCGAAAAATGTTTTCGGGACGGTCGATTGTCCCGGTTTTTACATAATTATGCATTTGTAAGAAAAGAAATATTACAACTAGTTAATGTGAGAGGTGCAGTGGCGGCGCTAGCTCTTAAAATCTGGGGCCAGAAAATTTTTTAGTAAAATTTGAGGGGGGCAAATACAAGTGATGACCTAAAAAAAAGGTCCTAACGCCTAAAATACATTTTTCTCCAAAAATTCTGGGGGGGCCAACTGGGGGCCAGGGCTGTTTTTGGGCGGGTCCGGGCCCCCCTGGACCCCCCGCTAGCGCCGCCACTGGAGAGGTGAGATCCTTTTTTTTCTTTTTTTTTGTTCTTCAATTGGATTTGGGAGGTGAGGACCTTTTTTTGCTCTTCACTTGAATTTGGGAGGTGAGGACCTTTTTTTTTGCTCTTCACGTGGATCTGGGAGGTGAGGACCTTTTTTTTTGATCTTCACTTAGATCTGGGTGGTGAGGACCTTCTTTTTTTTCCCTGTGTCCCGGTTTCCCTTCACTGAAATCTGGTCACCCTACTTATAGTGAATAATCTACTAGCTTGAAATGAAAATACCATTAAGTACCGTGTTTTTAATCTGAGAAATTGATGTTGGTCATTAGTAGTTAATAATGGTTTATTATTTAATAGTAATAAATAATAAAACAACAGAATTTTTCATCCATTTGAAATACACGTGAATTTATACAAAGAATGCTATGACTCAACAAACACAGGATATACGACGGGATGTATATTTCACCCCGAATGTAAATTCACCCCTTTAGGGGTTGATTGGGAAAAAAATCCTTTCTGCAAGTTTTTTGCATTTGTATCTTTATATGTAAAAATCAAGTCGATATTTTATTGGTCCTAAGAGATATTAAGGAATCCTTGAAATCGAATTTCACCCTTTAAGGATGCAATTTTAAAAAATTGTCAAAACCATTTCAAGATATTTAAAAAAGACAACCATCAGCCAAAAAGAAATGTTATGACTCAACAAATACAGGAAATACGACGGGATGTATAATTAAGTCCGAATATAGATTCACCTATTTAGGGGTTGATTAGGACAAAATCCTGAAATAGGGTTTTCGGCCTTTGTATTGGTAATCTTAATAAGAAAAAACCAAATCGATATCTTACTGGTCCTAAGAGAAATTAAAGAATCCTTGAAATCATAATTCACCCCTTTAGGGGTGAAATTTTAAAAAAATGTCAAAACCATTTCGAGATATTTTAAAAAGACACCTATGTGCCAGAAAGAAACGTTTTAACTCAACAAACACAGGAAATACGAAGGGATGTATAGTTCACCCCGATTGTAGATTCAGCCCTTTAGGGGTTGATTAGGACAAAATCCTGATTGGTCCTAAGAGATATTATTATATTATTCTGACAATAAACTATATTTTAAACTTTTTCGGCTATTTTATTTATTGCCTTACTGAATAAAAATAAAAATGTCATTTTACCTATTTGTTATTTGAATGTTTAGTTAAAACTATATACTTTAGATTTACTTTTAAATATATCATATAAATTATATTTACCAAGTATTAATATTTGTTTATGTAGCAAAATAATGCAAAATAGAGTCTAATATAATCTAATCAGTTTATGGCTAGCCATAAAAGAAGCAATGCTTCGATTGGCGAAGCGCATGTGGAAATAAATTTGATATAGAAAGCGCGCGGCCCGCAGTCTAACGGATAACAGCTGAACTATTTTTAACATTGATACAGATACAGAAAATTATATTTTACAATTCATCTCGAAAACTATTTAGTTTTAATGAAAAATAAAAATATAAGGTTGTTCTACTATAAATTCTGATCGCTCTAAAGGAAACCAAATTCTTTTCAAATTTGTTGTTTTTAAGATAAATAGGAATGTGTTTGTATGCATGCAAATGTAGCGAAAAACTGGTTTGCGTCCCCGATTGAATCGCCACCTTAAGAGGAAACTTTAAATGTATTTGAAAAAGATCGCTAAAAACATAAATGGTCAGAGCTCTGTAAATAATTATCGTAAGACAGTCTTAGGCCTTAAAACCAGGGCTTCGAACAGTTATTTTTTTCGTGTTCTGGGCGTTCACAATTTTATGCGGAGGGGCCCAAAAATTTTGAAAAAAAAAAAAACAAAATTAATTTTACAGTATAAAATTCATACATTAGAAAAATAATACAAATAAATAAAAAATAAATTCTTCATGTTCTGTTCTGAGTTCAAGCTTAGTTTAGTTTTATTTCAAAATTACCATTTTTTTTTTACAATTTCTGGTTAATATCTGATATTTTATTATACGTATGTTTGAAGAAACAAGTGTTTCAGAAGAAGGAAAAGGTCAACTTGACTACAGAGGCTGTTTTTATTTATTAACTTTAACTGTTTGTTTGACTTTAACTGTTACCAGATGGGAAAAATAGGGCCGCATCGGACATCGAACGTGACAATATGAATAGAATAAATAAATATCCTCAACTACCACTAATTTAACTAGCTGCCAAAATATCTTGAAATCAGTTTCTTATTTTTTTTTATGATACGACAATTATGAATGGATGGTAAAAATGGTACAATTTTGCAATGAATCTGTAAAGACAGTTTTAGTAAATTAGTAAATAGTTTCGTAATATTTATATTATAGTTTTAGTTTTATAATTGACTTTTTTTGTTGTTGTGGTTTTGTGTTTAAAGTCAAGATTTTTTTTTTTAGGCGTCTCTTTTCCTTTGCTCTTCAGGCCCCTCTAACCCTAAATCTGGCCCTGTACATTTCTATAGATATAATTTTCGTAAACACCACTAATAATAGAACTAACAAATCAGGGGATTCCCTGTACGAACGCGCGTGCTAGTAGTGTGGTATGCATAAAACTAGGGGAATTACACGTACGGATGTATGTCGTCTCCACTAACTAAAAAAAATATGTTTGTCTATTAGCATTATCTCTATGATTATTACCAAGATTATTACGTTATACTGTGCATTGGCAGATTAAACGGGTGTCGGGCCTGACAGCAGTCAGGCATAGGATGACCATTCGTCCCGCATTTTAACATTTTGTCCCGCATTAAGATGCGTCCCGCAAAAGTCCCGCATTTTAACATTTTGTCCCGCATTGTCCCGCATTTTGGATTTGGGAGGTGAGGACCTTTTTTTTGCTCTTCACTTGGATTTGGGAGATGTGAACCTTTTTTTTTGCTCTTCACTTGGATTTTGGGAGATGAGGACCTTTTTTTTGTTCTTCACTTGGATTTGGGAGATGAGGACCTTTTTTGCTCCGTCCCGCATTGCCTTCTTAAGGAAATGGTCACCCTAGTCAGGCATCCCTAAATCAAAGGGGCTCCAAAGAGGTCTGGGAGATATTTTTTATTCATTGTCAAAATATATGATGGAAGCCCTATTTCCGACCTTATTTCCCAGAGGGGTTGATTTAAAAATCTGAAAAAAAAATTCAATAATGCACATTAGGCTGACCAGATTTTTTTTACAGAAAACGAGTATACTAAAAAAAAAGTTCTCAATCCAAAATACAAGTGATGAGCAAAAAAAAGGTTCTCACTCCCAAAATAGAAGTGATGAGCAGCAAAAAAAAAGTCTTCAATCCCAAAATAGAAGTGATGAGCAAAAAAAAGGTCCTGACTCGTAAAAAAGAAGTAATGAGAAAAAAAGCTCCGGAAATGGAAATGATGAGCAAAGAAAAACAAAAAAAGACCTCCTTCACTATAAAAAAACAAGTGATGAGCAAAAAAGAGTATATCCAGGGTTTTTTTTTTATAAAAAGTAAGAGTATAGAGAATATTACTTAAAAAAGAGTACATATAATACTCTAAAAAATAGTACGTCTGGTCACCCTAATGCACATTGCTTAGAACCTAAAAATAGTTCAACAGGAATTTTTGGTCAGATGTTCGAAAAATATCGATTTTTTTATGTCGTTGAAAAAATAATATATTTTTTAAATTTATTGTGTGGTGTCAAAAGAAGGCTCTTAAGACATAGATTTAGGAAAGGAAAATAGTTTTTTTAAATTTATTTATTTCAAAAGATTTTTTCTAAAAATGTACTAAAACAATTACCCCCCCCCCGCACCATTTAACCCAAAGAGGTTAAACTAAAAATCTGAAAAAAATCTATTAATGTACATTGAGCTGAACCGGAAACGTACGAAAGGAATTTTTGATCAGTTTGCGTTTTTGGAAAATATTGCAGTTTTTGTATTTTTGTCTAAATTAATTACTTTTTTGATTCATGGCTAAATTTTGGCTAGTAATGTTATGATTTTTTTATATATATGGCCAAATATATGTCTTCCTTTCAAATTAAAAATATAATAAAATATTATTAACAACTGTGAATCGAGTTCATGTGTATAAATTCCGCCTCTTATTATACATCACGATTCAACCCATTGTATGAATTCTGTTGGTAAATCATTTTTAGTAGTTAAATAGTTATGAATCAAGTAACACATTGTTAACAGTGAGAAATACGTTTCTGAGATGAAAACATTAATCCATTTATCAATACAATTCTTATTAGTTTAATGGAATATTAGTAGAGCCCTGCAAATCCGCGGGTATCCGCGGATTATCCGCGGATATCCGCAACTTTTCTGCGGATGCGGATAAATTATCATTTAAACCCAGCGGATGCGGATCGGATGCGGATTAAATGTCATATCCGCTTATCCGCAATATCCGCGTGAACATTAAATCTTCGGTTACTTTTGGAGAAACAAGCAATTGTGTTCTGACTAGGCAGTCCTCGGTTATTTTCGGTTGTCTGTATATACATGATATTTTGTAGCATTCAATCTCACTTTATGTTATTTTTATTAAGACAATTGTCCATGATCAAGACTGAGTTGAGATAATCAACTTAACTTTCTTTTTATTATTGAATATACTATAGAAAATAATATTTTCGACAAAAGTTTCCTGGTACACTTTCGACGTAATTCTTCCTACCACTGCTCTAATTCTGGCTTTTAAATCTGATAAAGGTTTTTTTTTTACATAAAACTGATTAGTAAGTTTTATTTAAATACCAAAATTTACCTACATAATTTTTTCTCGAAAATTTTATTATGTAACCTGCCAATTTTTTTATACTACCCGAAGTAAAAAGTCTTGCAGATCCCAAAAATTTGAAAAATGACACATGTTGCTATTTGAAAAAGTTGCAACGCCTAACTCATGCGCGAAATGGCGTAAGAGAATTACTTGATCCTAAAAATATGAAGCACCTTCTATCAAGTAACTTTTCTGATTTTTTTTTTTAAATTCAATATTAAAAAAAGCAGCACGCCACTTACTCCCTACGAAAAAGAACGCTTAGGCCCCCCAAAATTGTTATCTCTCTCTAGATTTAAATAAGTTATTAGCGCATCTAGGCCTTAAAACTTTTGGGGTCCCTTAGGTTAGGTTAGTAATAAATAAGCTGGTAAATCCAAAAATTTTCAGTAGCGTTTTAGAGCAGAGATTACCTAAACAGGCGAAATATGTTAGTTCTTTCCAAACTGACAGCAAAACCTGTAGTGCGGATAGTGCGGATATTTTTGCGGATGCGGATCGGATGCGGATTTGTTATTTACAAAAGCTGCGGATGCGGATCGGATGCGGATCATGGATGTGCGGATGCGGATCGGATGCGGATACAGAAAAGCTTATCCGCGCAGGGCTCTAAATATTAGATATGAAGCAAATTTAGAAAAAATCACTGGATTTTTTTTATTTAAATTTTATTGTGACGAAATTAAGCAAATTATTTAATTTAGTTTAAAAAAAAAAGAAATGCAAGCTCTTAGTATAGGGGAAACTTCCTAAGCGCCCTGACATCTGTTGGCGATTTTCGGAAGATACGAGAATGACATTGTTTTGTTTTGTTTAATGGAGAAATACGTGTTTTTTGTTGTTTGTGTTTTATTTTTGTGATTCATGGCAAAAAACAATTCCTTTTGTTGTGTGCCGCAATGTAAATCGTAAATAAAGAAAAATCCCACTTAAACATTCCATAAGTTTCCTAAATCGGGAACAATATCAATTGAAATGACATTTATAGGTATTAACTAAAAATGGGCAAAAATCCAAACCCATGAATGCATTTTATGCAACGAATAACTTTTAAAAGTGATTTTTTCCGAAAAGTCTGAATAAAGGCACTTACCCCACCCAAAATCAATGATGGGCGAGTAAGTTACATGATGTAAGTTACCTCATTGTTGACGCGTAAACAATTGATGTAAAGTAAACACAAAAACTCTTGTAAACAATGTAAACAACGTAAACAATGTAAACAATGATTTAGACATGCGCACTTGTTTTGAATTACAGAAGCTCATAATCAATACATTTTTATAAATAATAAAATTTTAATGAAACGATTTTAAATGAAAAAGTAAGTATATAAAATTAGGACAAGCCAATATACATATTAATAAAATCGAATTTGCATCATTATCAGGGTTGCCAAACGTCCCGAACTTGCGGGACGTCCCGCTTTTTGAACAAAAATAGATTGTCCCGCGCGGACAGCTAAAATCACGAATTAATCAAATTTATTTGTCTTGTTCATCACTAGGAAGTGAGGAAGTTTTTTTTTTTTTGCTCATCAGTTCTATTTTTGGATGTGAAGACCTTTTTTTGTTTTGCTCCTCAGTAGAGGGTCTTTTTATAAAATTTTTAAATATTTTAAACTGTACATTTTATTAGGTTGTCACGCTTTTTGCGCCTTAATCCCGATTTTTTATATTTATTTGGTAAAAATCCCGATTTGGTAAAATAATAATCTGGCAACCCTGATCATTATACAGGTGTTACATACAAATTAGTAAATATGAATGGGAAAAATAAAAAACTTTTTTCTTTAAAAAATTCAGTCTAATTTTTTTAATAACAAAATACATTAAATTTCACCTTTAAGAAAATCAGCCTATATTTTTTAATAACAAAAAGATTCATTGCAAATTTTGCATAACGCCCTATATTTTCCTAACTTAGTTCTCCAGAACTAGTCCTTCGATATACTTGTTCATTAACTCTCTATTATTCGTATTAAATAACTAAAACTAACCTCATTATTTGACAGTTTACAAAGTTTACATTGTTTACATTGTTGACAAGTTTACCAATAGTTTACATAAGTTTACATGTAAACGTAAACAATTAAATTTTACGTGTAAACGCCCATCACTACCAAAATTTGTCTAAATCATCAGTACATATATTAAAAGGCCCTTCTACTTCTTCAGACAGAGATTTTTATTTGGTACTAATATATTTACCATATTTTTGTTGATATCATATTGATAGACAGTCAAAAAGAATTAAAAATACAACGAAAAACTAAAACTTCCCTTGATATTTCTTTAAAATAGTATATTATTACATATCTTGTAAATCATAGATTACTTTTAAATAAGAAAAAATCAGCTGTGGCCACCACAGGACCGACCGCCATCATAAAGTACTACATAAATACAATGTTCCGTAACTGCACACCTAACTACCGCGGTCGCGGTTACGGTAAACTCGTGGTAAGTTGTGGTTACCCAGTGGTTACCTGAAAACGAGTTTTAGTTACGGAACGGTAGTCACACTTCACAGTTGATAAAACAGACAACTGAACTGTCTTTTTATGGACGTTATAGGTTATAGATATTCTCTTACAAACTTATTAATAAAAACATATGTTTTATTAGTACTTGTTTACAATGGCACATTATATAAGAACATATATGATTTTTCCCGATATTATTTTTCACGACATCGATCAATATTACTAAAAATCAGTTACTTACACTCATTCTTACTGTTTTAATTATAGACTATAGTAAAATAATATTTTAATTTACTACTTGCACTACAAAGAAACGATTAATTTCCTTCACTTAACTCTCGCCTTATTGTAATTGTTTTGAAATTCCCGCCTTTTGTAGTTTACATTAGATCTGAAGTTTGTAGTGGGAGGAAATAACCACACTAACCGCGATATTTCTACGGTTAGTTTGGTTACAAAAAAGTAACCAAAATTTTCAGTAACCGCGTTCCGAAACCTAACAATTTTCCTGAAAAGGTTAATGTCGTACACTTTCGGAACGGGAAACTTCAACCGCGGTTACTTTCGTCGAGTAATGGAACATTGTAAAAGTAATACATTCTAGCAGCAGAGCAGAAATAACTTGGCCTAATATTTTCTAACAGAGATATTATTTATCATGACCATGGAAACGTTACATATAAGTATGAAAAAATTGAGAAAAAATTTCGAAAAATTTTACAAAAATTATTCGAAATATTTCGTCTTATCAAAAAACGTCTCAAATAAAAATTATTAATTATTGCTTTTATAGCAACTTTTGATCAATAAATTTTTTCGAAATATTTTTCTGTTGTGAAATATTCATAAAAATCTAAAAATCGACACGAGTAAACTCCCATTTTTAGTCAACCGATTTTTACCAAAAGTTGATCAACTTGTGCCATTGATGGCAGAAGCTTAAATATGAAGTTTCATAAAAATCCTTTCAGCCGAATTTGCTCTGCACGTGTACACAGACGGACAGACAGACGGACAGGCAGACAGACAGACGGACAGACAGACCGACAGACATCATGCTAAAAATAGTCAAAACGTTATGTAGGGACCTCAATTCGTGGAGATCCATCGAAATCTCGAAATGTCAAAATCGGTATGATCACAACACCTCCCTCTTATATGTTGGCGGTCGGTAAAAAGGCCTAAAAAAGCTTGGAAAATAGAAAAATAGAACTCGTGTTCATTTTTATCATATAATCAAATACACAAGTGACAGTTTAATGTCATTCTCGAGTGTTCCAGATTTTGCCGCATACGGCGCAGCAATCTTAAAAAGATTCCCCTATTCAAATACGGAATAAAAATGTTGATTAGATATGATAAAAGAAAAAGTGTAGTCCTAGACATCCATCATTATATTGACTTCTTACACTTATTGAATACCTTCAAACCCAGAAATGTGTGAAAATTCACACTTCGCATCAATGTTATTTAAATTTCTGGGTACACTATATTTGTCCTGTGTAAATCGTACTCGATTGTCAGCGCTATCTACGGTTTTCTATTTGAAACAGAGTAAAGTGCCGTATATTGAATTTTTGTCGCGCTCTCTTTTGAATAACGTCGTAATCAGTTTTATTTCTTTTGGATAATTTAAATAGTGATACCAAAATGAAATTTCTATTGCAGATAGTAAGTTTAGTACTAATTAGAAAGGATTCGGTAAAATGTTACTGTACGGTCCGCTCTAACTTCATCCAACTCTATCCACTCCACCTACTTGCTGTAAACGACAGCTCACGTGTTTTACCAGTGGTCCTAAAACGTACTGACCGGTCTTGGTATAACTAGGGAATAGTACCTACGCTACTGTGGCATTGTTATGTTAGTGTGAGTTTGTTTTGTCATTAAACTAGATGATGGGTAGCTCGCTTCGCTCGGCTTCTTCGAACCAAACCCTTACTAACATAACCTAACCTAAGATAGTGTTTTGTCATTAAACTAGAAGATGGGTAGCTCGCTTCGCTCGGCTTCTTCTAACCAAACCCTTACTAACCTAACCTAACCTACGATAGTGTTTTGTCATTAAACTAGAAGATGGGTAACTCGCTCCGCTCGGTTTTAGACTTTTACTAACTAAAACTAACCTGATAATCTTGTTTTTAGGTGCATAGTACTTTATTTTCCCCCATATTAGCCCAATTAAAATTGTGTATCATTGTGTATAAATTTATAAACCAGAAACCATTGTTTTAGAACCACTGATAATCCTTGAATTATTTAGTGTCTTGAGCATGCATGACACTTACGATAGTAGTAGGAGAGGGGAGAGAATTGAATGAAGTTTGAGCGGACCGTAGAGTAACATTCAACCAAGGATTCTCCACCGCCTATCGTAAAGTGAAATTACTCATTTTAAAGTGTTTATTTACCCTGTCATAGTTAGGTTGTCATCCTGTTAATCTGTGTATCGTATGATTCGCGAACTCCTTTTCACTGGAAATTTCACTAGATAAATCTGTATAGTGCGCAAGCGTTTTAATGTCGTACCTCCCGTTGAAATAAGGTCGACATTTGTTTGAAGGTGTTCATATAACCAACATTATTAGCACGAGTGACGTTATATGTGCTGTTTTAACATAGTTAACAAAATGTGGCATGTTTCTACTTATTAAACATTAACAAAGTATTTTAAATGTGTTAAATAAATCCAAAAAAAATGAGGATCTTTAAAGAAAAACTGTTAAATAGTATGCAATTAAAAAGACTAGGTGAACACAAATATTCGTGTTGTAGTGTCAGTTTATTAGATCCATTTCTACAGCCTTATTGGACTTGGTTAGTTGGAAAGTGCCCCATTTGGTTAGCCCCTAACCTTATAACAATAGTGGGATTACTTGTCAATATTGTCACAACATTAATATTAGTATGGTAAGTTGTTTTTTTCACATAAGCTTTTGGAGGTTGGAAATTTAATTATTGTTTATAAAAGGTACTCACCAGATGCCAAATCAGAGGCTCCGAGATGGGCCTGTGCCTTATGTGCTATCGGATTGTTTATCTATCAAAGCTTGGACGCTATTGATGGTAAACAAGCTAGACGAACTGGTACTTCGAGTCCTTTAGGAGAACTTTTTGACCACGGATGTGACTCCATATCAACAATATTTGTTGCGTTATCCGCTTGTATTGCTGTTGAACTTGGTCATTATCCGACATGGATGTTTTTCCAGGTTAATACACTTATTTATAATTCTTTTATCTCGGAAGCATATTATTGTTGCATTTGATGTAAAACTATACTGTTAAATCATACAAAGTACTAATATTATTATACAATTTTTTTGCGGTTGCAGAATAAACTTTCATTGCAAAAATAAAATATTATTGAAATAAAGTATAATTGGTCATATATATGCATTAGATTATTTAATACGCTATAAGACTGTTTTTAATTTTCTTGACTGAAAAATATTCATTTAATAAATTATTTACTTTCTAAATTGTATATTATGTAAACAGTAATAAGTTCTTCCAGAGTAAATTACAAAAGTTTTAATAAAAAATATAATATAGTCGAGTTTCGGCTATCCGAGGTAACATGTTCGGCACCCGCTTGAATAATTGAAAGTCTGATAATCTGGATTAAGGTAAAAATAATTTATTTGCCATATATTTTATACTCATAAGAGAAATGCATAGAACTTTTTTGAGAATGGTTATTATGAAGTTAAACAATAGCTGAAACAACTCTTTCGTTGGTTTTGCAACATGGTGCAACACTATGATTCAGAATGTACATATTAGAGCATACAGATCAAAGCAATCTGGGATTGTTTTGATTGAAATGGGGAATGCCCTGGTTGCAAGCTCGGATAATACGGACAACTTTTGAAGTAACCAAATAATACAGAATAATGATTTTTGGCTTGGATAATCATGACTCGAATAACCAGAATCCTGCTGTATGTTTATTACAAAGTTATAATACTTGAATACTATTAAACTTGTAGCTAATGCAATTTTTGTGCTTTTTAAAAACAAAATTAAAAATTGCATTCAAAATTTATAAGTAACAGAATATTTTAATATAAATATTCACGGATCCTTATACTATCACTTATGTTCGAACTTTTTGAGCATAAATTAAGGTAACAAAAAGCAATAAAAAAAAAAAGTTGGACGCGATTTTAGTCTAAAATATTTCCAAATAATTTGGTCTAGCACGCTATTACTCGAAGGGATTAATCTAAAAATAGGAATAATGCATATTGGTTTAAAAAGAAATAGTACTAATTGAATTTTCCATTTGTTTTGTTTTTTCAAAAATTATCGAAGTTATTGTATTCTTGAAAAAAACTCTCTTAACTCATAAATTAACAGAAGACAAGCTTATTAAAAAAAAAAAATAGTACCAAAACTACTTTCTATGATGTGCAAAAAAAAAAATAAGTCAATAAATTAATAACATAATAAATGCATTGTTTTTATCTCTAAGGTTAATTTTATATTTTATCTTCGTATCAGTATGGGTTCATTGTGCTTTACTATTAATAACTTATAACATTTTTAATCATACCAAGATTTTTCATACAAATTAAAAATAGTAATAATAATTATAATAATAAAATCATTAATAAGAATAGCAGTCGACAGATGGATTGACAGCTTGAAGTATTTAATACTTAAAATAAGTACATCCAATTCTGTTTTTACGATTTTGATTTAACAAAGTCTAGAAAAAATCTTCATATAGGGCAGCGGTTCTTAAACTGTGGTCCGCGAAACAATTTTGACATTAACTTTACATCCCTCAACTTTTCGCTTTTATTCAAATAACTCATTTAATAAAAATCCTACATGTTCAGGACTTTTTGTATTTGTTGTTACCTAACAAGTTATTGACATAACTAAACAATAATTAGGAAAAATGTAATTATTTCTATTCAACTGCAAATTATTTACAGAAAACAGATTATAATAAGATGTATTTTGACCAATATTTGACCAAAAAACGTTTTTATGAGCTTAACGTATTATAATTTGTAACTTTTCTAATTCTTTTTACTACTATTTTTATTCATTTTATGTTTTTTATTCTATATGCTAATAAAATTGTTCATCTCTATAAACGTGCAAGACCATTTATTAAAATAATCAGCGATACATTTTTACCAATATTTATTATAACGTAGGGTAACCATTTTCTTAAGAAGGCAATGCGGGAAGGAGCAAAAAAAAAGTGCCTATGAGATTATTGCCTAGGGTACCGATGGGGTCCGCAAAAAAAGTTGTTCAAGAGGGGGTCCTCGGACTACATAAGTTTATGAACCCCTGATGTAGGGAATTCCTATTTCTCATTCCCTTATGTAGGGAATTTCCTCTTAATATTACACATTTAAATTAGGGTTGTGCCGGATTATAAAAATTTAATATCTGCGGATATGGATACGGATTATTTTGTAAAATATCCGCGGATACGGATACAGATAAAAAAGTTTTGCTAACCATTGTTAATAATAGTGTATTAAAAAAATAAGTTTCATAAGGCATGATTTTGTGAGCGAGTCGCAAAGTGACGAGTTTTTTAATCGAGAAGTGCGGCAAAGAGCATTATGTAACGAGTTTTTTTTTACTTTTTTTCTATTTTGCTTTTTCATGCGTTTTAAAATAAATAGTTTGCATTATTAATCAAACAACATCCCCGATCCCCGATTAGTGAATTTACTATGTGATTTCAGCGATGGTCGGACTAATTTTACAGTTTTATATTTTTTGAAGGTATTTATCATTTATGTTTTGTAAAATTTAGGTTATTGCACTAATTTTATGAGGTAAAATGTTTCGAGTCATAATGAAATTCATATTAACATTCAATTCAGTTTCATAAAACTTTCTTATGAACAGAGCCGTAACAATGTTTTCGGCGCCCTTGGCAAATAAAGTAAATTGATTAAAATTACCTCCCCAAATCCAAGTGATGAGCCAAAAAAAGGTCTTTACTACCCAAATTCAAGTGATGAGAAAAAAAGGTCCTCACTTCCCAAATCCGAGCGGTGAGCAAGAAAAAAAAAAGGATTTCACCAGCCAATACTTTTAATGACCAAATATACACAATGGCGCCCCTCATCAGATCACGCGCCCCTGGCAAGTGCCCCGATGCCAACCCGTTGCTACGGCTCTGCTTATGAATGTGAAATAGAAAAAAAAATGTTTTACTATAGGGGATAGGCATGATTTTCTTTTAATATTTTATTATATCCCTCTTGTTGCATATAAACATAAAAAACAGTTTTGCATTTTTTGTTTTTAATTTGAAGGCTTAAAAAAATTATATATGTATGTAGCGCGCGAAAACGATGTGTGGCGTCATACCCCACTTTTGTGTACTGCGTACAGCCTACCCAGTATACTGCGTCAGCCTACACAGTCGTAAACTTATTTCTTTGTATAACTTTTATAGATTGTGTAAAGTTAGAGTGATTTTAATTAAAATAAAGTTTAATTCTATAAAAACGATTTATACATGTTTACCGAATTAAATTTTATATTAAAATATATAACCTATATTGCAGTATTTCAATTATGCCTCTAAAGTTTTGTAACTTCATGTAAACGATGTAGTAAAATTCTGACATCTAAATTACATAAATATTTACATTTTACAGAGATGCAGCGTTTGTTTACATAAAGTTATAGAATATATAAATGGATTACTTACAAGTCTGTTTTGACATCACGTATTTCTTCAGCACTGTAGCATTCATTATTTTTCATATATTCCATGAGCATAAATACATCAATGTTGGGTAAATTATCACTCTGAGCCCTAACAAAATCTTTATCTGCCATTTTAATAATAAATGCGTGAAAAATTGTTTAAAAACAAATACAAAACTCTCGAACAATACAATATACACACGTAAAGATTATGTTGTAGTCTGGGCTGCTGGGGTTTGACATCATACTCAGTCGTATTTACTTGGTAACCTACGCGCTGTAGTCAGTTATTAAAAAAATTTGACTGTAATATTAATTAAAATGTGATTTTTGTTTTGTTAGGTGAAATAACTTTTTTAACAAAAAAATTTAGTTTTAAGGAAATATAAATTTTATGCGTATCCCTTATTATAGTTTACAAAATAAATAGGACTTTGGAAGTTTAATTTAAATAGTTTTTAAGCTGTTTTGAGAAAAGTTTTAGTGTTAAAAATAAGATAAACAATAATAAGTTTATAAAATTTGAATACAGAAATAAAAACAATGTTTACAAAAATTTTTACTAGGAATTCATTTTTTTTTTTCATGTTCTGACGCATTTAATATTTATTATAGATGATATATTCTTCACAAATCTCGTATGGCACTAACTAATGAATCGTTTAAATTTTAGTAGGGGGAGATTGTATTTTAAAAATAACGATTTTGGGATTTGGTCTCGACTAGCATATATATGAAGATGAAAAAAAAAAAAAAAATTGAATTTCTAATAAAATTGTTGTAAACATTGTATTTCTGTAATAAATTTTTATAAACTTATTATTGTTTATCTTATTTTTAACCCGAAAACTTTTCCCAAAACAGCTTAATAATTATTTAAATTAATCTTAATATGAAAAAATTATTTATTTGGCAAACTATATTTTTAAAACAAATTTTACTAAAAAGTTTAATAGAACATTATCATAATACATTATTATTAATAAATATATCCGTATGATATCCGCAACAAAATCAGCGGATACGGATTCGGATACGGATAGGTTTTTTCTTGCGGTTATCTCCGGATACGGAAATGGATATGTGGCACATCTTTCATTTAAATATCGAAATTTTGAATGGGTTATTAATTAAAAGCCTTTTATACATGTTAATACGAGTGTTAAACGTTTATCTTACTCACTATTTGCCAGAGAAGGATCCCTACAAAAAAAAACCATTATTTCTTACAATTGAATGTGGGACATAAAATGACAGGTCTTGCAGACTAGATTAATGAATAAAATTGATTTTTAAAAATCATTTTAATTATGTAATTATTTACATTTTTACTATTTTAATTATGTAATTATTAGTATTTTAACTAAATAAATATATTCCTATTATTATTATTATTTTGCCAAATATTTTTGTGAAATGGAAGCTCTTAGTATTTAGATAAACGGAAAAATGATTTTGAAATAATTGTTCATTTGCGATTCAGAAATTAAACATAATTCTGTTTACCTCTACTTACTAAACATAATCTATTTACCAAGTTTCCTCATTTGAGTAAACTGTGATATTTCTTTGGTAGGATGCATAAAATTTGACATTAAAAGAATAATGATATTCTTTCAGTCATTTCTATATTTTTAAATGTACAGTTAATATACATGAAATTATATTAAATAAAATCTATTTAACAGAAAATTAACACTTTTTTAAATAATTCATTACACATTTTATTTTACATGTCTAGTTATTTTTCGTGGCTACCAACAAAACTGTGTTGTGTAAAAACAGAATTGGTTGAACTTGTTTATATATACCGGGTGAATTATTTAAGGAGCAACATACATGTTTCACATATAATGTTAATGAAGTGAGTTATTTTATTTGCAACATAACAAATTATGAAAGCAAACTCATATCCATGGCAACAGATTATGCAATGGTGATTAGACACAATGGTTATTTGACATGGTAAAGTTCCTAGACGTCTAAAAAATAGTAAATTGGAAACAATATAGTACATTATGTTACTAGGAGTAGAACGCGCTCTTTTTTGTCAAAAAAGGCGTTCTACTCCGAGTGACATATACTATTTTTTCTTCAAGCGTATGTATTAAAAATTTGCAACCATAAATACTTATGATTTTATAGTTTCAGATGCTATTGCTGCTAATTCCGGCGGTGTACATTGAATTGGTCGAGACATTTTTAAATTTTTGATCTTTATATTGTGTATTTTGTAACTAATCACAGAATGATCACAGAATAATAATAAAGTAACTCACTAATAACGTAACTAATTTCTGAATTCACTACAAACCACGCTACAGACATATTAAATTGACAGATGTTTTGTTTATGGCGACTGCTGCCATCAGTGCCATCTGTTGATAACTATATGAACTATTTAATAGTATAAAAATGTTCACATTTTGTTACTAGTAAAAAAATGTATCATTTCCACCGAATGTATTGAACAATGTAATGTTAGCATTATAATTCGCTTGTAGAAAAATAATATTTTGTCTTTTCTATGGATACGATAAGCATTTGTTTTATGGCTATGTTGCTTTTGAAATAACTCACTTCATTAACATTATATGTGAAATATGTATGTTGCTCCTTAAATAATTCAGCCGGTATAATGCCAGAGGCCCAAAATAGAAGACCTTCTCCACCTTTATGTGCCACTGAGGCGTTGTGAACCGGTTAATGCTATAAAATACACATGTAAATCACAAATTGGTATCAAATGCAAAAATAATATGTTTACTTTATTGTACAGTAAGACTCCGGTTAACGCCACTCCCTGCAACACTGTTTTATTATAATGTAATGTTGCCAACTATTGACTTCTTCGGTAAAAGTGTCGCAACAGTCACTAAAATTAAGGACCATTTCATAGAAAATACCCATATTATAAGCGCGGCTCTATAGATAAGTGGGGCGTTATGAAAATGTCATAATCCCGCGATCTGTGGAATTACTTATTGTACTACTTGCGCGAAAAATTTTCTTTTAGAATGAAACTAGAAGCTATTTAATTTTCTGCTTCATCGGGTCAGTTCATTATTATTTACCTAAATTTTTTTGGAACTTACAACATACCTACTCGTAATTAGGTGACCTTACAGAAGACAGTACTATAAACATGTGACAGGCCCTAGCCTGTCACATTTTAGAAAAACAAACCCCCTGTATATTAATTAAATGCTTAAAATAGCGCAATTACGAATCGCACTAGGTTTATATTTATTGCGCGATGTTTTTTCGGAAAGTAATCGCCGCGCAATACGAGGATTGAAGGAAAATGTAAACTCATTTAGTACTATATTGTTAAGTAGGGTGACCATTTTCTTAAGGTCCTCATCTCCCAAAATCCAAGTGAAGAGCAAAAAAAAAAAGGTCCTCACCAACAAAATGTTAAAATGCGGGACAAAATGTTAAAATGCGGGACAGTCCCGCAAAATGGGGGACGAATGGTCACCGAATTGTTAAGCAATTTTTATTCATATCTAGTACTTTATCCAGGGTCTTACTGTATATTTATTAAATAATTTTTATTTTTAATTTATTTTATTAATTTTTTAATTTTGATGTTGTTCTTATGTGACTAATATTTGTACTTTTTAGTGTTTTTGTGCTATGACATTATTTTACTGTGCGCACTGGCAAACGTATGTGTCTGGAACATTACGGTTTGGCAAAGTGGATGTAACGGAAGCACAATTTACGATTATGGGTATACACATGATTTCAGCTGTATTCGGATCAAGTATCTGGAGAATGGAAGTAAGTTTTTAGTCATATCTATATTATATATCTTACAAAAGAAACTCAGTTTTTGAAATATATTTAATATTTTTATCCATGCAATGATTTTTAATTTATCTTACCAATATAAGAAATATATTTTTACAAAACATTGTTATAAATTTTAAAACAAATTTTGGTTCTTATATTTGTAGATTTTTTTTTTTAATTTTTACTATAAAACTTGGTATAAAACAGTTTTATCTTCTACTTTTTCTACCCCACCTCCTTTTGAACGTTGAAACTTTCGAATCATCTTAGCTATTTTGATATAGCAGCTCAGAATAGATCTATAAATGTGTATCCGAACTCTTCTCGGAGATTTTTTAGACATTAAGTTCTATATTCTTTTAGTGAGTGATAAGTTTATGCAGCAAAAGGTTGAAATATACCAGGGCTTCGAACCGGAACTGAACCGAAAACCGAAAAAAAAAACGTTATTTTTGTCGGAAAGAAAACCGGAACTAAACCGAAAAAAAATATCGGTTTATTTCGGTCCAGCTAATGTTTATGGGAGTGAATATAAATAAAATACATTTTATTTAAGATTATTTTTTAAACTGATGCAGAAAAAATTATAATTTTTTTAAACTAATAAGTAAAGAAAAATGCACTTCTATTATTTCGGGGAGGGGAGGGGGGGTTGAATGCCCAGAAACGACCCCTGGCAACCGCCTTGGTATGATTATTACAAAATATGGAATAAAATGTTCTTCTAAATCAGGGTACTCAACCTTTTTATACCTACCACCCTCTTTAGCATCTCTTGGTAGAAAAATTTTCATACCGCCTACCTGTTGTATAATAATAATAACTTACCAAATACTTTCGCAAAATTTAGCTGAAAAATCTTTATAAAACAACTTACTGGATTATCTCTTATTATTAAACACAAAAAATATACATGCACCAAAACGTGGCAACGTTGGATATCATAATGTTTTTAAAACGTCAATTAAATTTAAAAAAAAAAAAAACGGAAAGTAGCCAGCATTGGACCAAACCCCTACCGCCCACCAAAAAATTCCTATCGCCCACTAGTGGACGGTAGGGACCAGGTTGAGTACCACTGTTCTAAATTATAGTAGAAAATAAATTGTAAAACAAATAAAAGCATTTAAAAATTTATCACTCAGAACTGAACCGAAAACCTAAAAAAAAACGTTATTTTTGCCGGAACGAAAACCGGAACCGAACTAATATATATATATTTTTTTAATTGAACCGGAACAAAAACCGAAACGAAAAAAATAACTGTTCGAAGCCCTGAAATATACTATTGAAACGCCACGCTACCCGACATGCCCATACACGGTTCGAATCGTGCATATATGTAACACGCGGCGCAACGAAACATAATTTTTAGTCAGGAGTAGTCGTGTGAAAAAATGAACATACTGCAAGATCTGTCGAAAATGTTCATGAACTAAATCAGCAAAGAAATAGGTTTGGAGAATTTCATGTTCTTTTTAAAGACTTGCTTAAGATTACGAACAATTTGAAATATATTTCTGAGAAGGTAAATTGCAATTTGAAGAAATATATGATTATATTAAAGATGACTTTTATCTAATGACGCGTGGGAGCACGTGTTGACTAGAAACACATTGGTCACGACGCGTCGGTTGGTGTACTTCCCTCACCACCGACAACACGCTGAACCGGATCGGATATTGTGGGAGCCCGTCACATCACTTCAGGTGTTAATAGTATTTTTCTTATCCATAGTCAACAATGGAAAATAGCAACTTTTGATTTGAGACAACACGCGTCACATCATGTTGCGTTGCGTCGGTTTTTATAAGTATATTTCCACCTTTATACTTCTTTCCTCATTATATGTTCTTTGATAGGGTGACAATTTTCTTAAGAAGGCAATGCGGGACGGAGCAAAAAAAAGGTCCTCACCTTCCAAATCCAAGTGAAGAGCAAAAAAAGGTCCTCATCTCCCAAAATCCAAGTGAAGAGCAAAAAAAAGGTCTTCACCTCCCAAAACCAAGTGAAGAGCAAAAAAAAGGTCCTCATCTCCCAAAATCCAAGTGAAGAACAAAAAAAAAGGTCTTCACCTCCCAAATCCAAGTGAAGAGCAAAAAAAAAAAAGAAATGTTAAAATGCGGGACAAAATGTTAAAATGCGGGACTTTTGCGAGACGCATCTTAATGCGGGACAAAATGTTAAAATGCGGGACAAAATGTTCAAATGCGGGACGAATGGTAACCCTAGTCTTTGATGGTGTAAATCAGTTCTTGAGGTTTTGTGAAGGACTTCTTCATTTTTAGTGTTTCGTAGGTATAACAAAGAAACCATTATACGGTACGGTAGAAATTGTGGCAAAATGGCTGTACCTGGAGAGCTGATATTTTGTATAAATACTCAGAGTTCGAAAAAAACTTATCAATCGTGTGGATGTGTGGAGTAATGATAATTTTATTTTTAAAAGTAAAATTATTTTGAAGCGGTTTTTGCCTGAAATAAGCTACATTTTTTTTTTTTTATATCTACCTACTGTATTTTGATTACAGCAAAAATATTGTTTCATACTAAATACGTACGAAATTCTGATGTGTATGGAAAATCACAATTCCCTTGAATTTTTTGGAAGTAACTAAATAATTCAAATTCAAATTTTATGACTAATGCCTCATTTTCATGCGGGTGTTGGAAGTGTGGAACAAAAAATTCAACCAATAGGATCGCTTTATTTTAAAAAAACTCGTACCATGGTATCGTAGGCGCGGTGTTACAAGCGCGGTGTCGCAAGTTCAGAAATTTCAACTCTAGCGCCGGCCGCACCGTCGAAACCATAGAAACAGATATATTTTTTCGGAATGGTGATATCTTTAGCGAGACATTTATTATAGTATATTCCTAAAAAAAAAAAAAAATAAAAAACGTAAATTGTAGCGAAACAGCGACTTTCGGCAGTCATAAAGTTTATTATTATGGATATGGTACAGTCTATTCCAAACGATTAGGCAGAACTAACCGGAATTTTCATTTTTGTAAATTGCCATTAGCTATTTTTTTATATATTGAAGTTGGCTTTTCCTGAAGATCAAAAGCTTCAATCAATTGGTAAAAGTAACTAGAACTGAAAATCTAGTTCCGCCTAGATACATATAGATTTTTACATATTTAATGAAATTGAATAACCGTTTACTCCAAACACTTGTATAAACTTTTAGGTTAAATTTGGGTTATATACAAATGTTGTCAAAACCGAAAACGTGCCCTTATCACGCCTCCAACCCCACCATGAAATTCGAACTTGTAAATATAACACCACGCCTCTCACCCCTGTCACGCCTTTGACACTACCATGAAAATGAGGCATAATTGAATAAATATTGACTAAAGAATTTGATTATAGTAATTAAAATTAAGAAAAAAAAAATATTAGTTTGTATAAAAAACAATATTATAGTAAGATTTTTATCAAATCAATAATAGTTTATTACTTTCTGTAATTTTCATTATTCATCGTTTTAGTAATTAATTTATAATCATGAGACAAAAGAAATAATGCTACAGTTTTTTTCCACACCTTTTCCATTTTGAATTTTTTGCTATTTTTATTGTGTGTTAAATAATAAATTTCCGGTTAAGTAATAGTAAATTACTGATGCTTAAATAGTATGTTTTCATTTGAGAAAGCGTGCAGGTATTCCATTAGCGTGCACACCTTAAGCGCCAGATCAGTGGCCGACAATCTTATGCCTGAGGGCCATTGAAAATTTGTTTATTTAATGTTTTTTGGGTATTTCAGATTAAGATTTAACTTTTATGTTAAAAATTGGTTTATTTAGAGCCGCTTTTACAAACCTCGGATACGTAGCGGTATAACTATCTAAGGTATAAGTTTATTCCGATGTTTATTCCAACGTTCGCTTTTACAATGCATTTTTTATTCTCGGATAGTTATCCATGGTTTTATTGTAAATAAAATAAAGTTGGTATTGTTCGACACATCAACTGACATATTAGAAAAGTCATATTTTAAATTGACATTACTATTAACAACACATTTGAGCATGTTTGGGGAAATATTGGCAGATGTCGAAATATTCGACTCAAATAATTATTTTATTGTGCTATATCTACCGCGTTAGTGTCAGCCTCTCGTGTGCAAATATTCATAACACCGCTGTCTAATAGAATCGAGCCCAAATACCGCCCATGTGTAAATTTTTATAAGATCACCCTCTACTAGTAGACTTCTATTAGAATCTATACCAAATCCCGTCCCTTTGACGAGCCGTTCGTGTGCGGTGCGTACTATGCACAAACGCACGCGGTGGCCCTGATTGTGGTTCATACCATGAGTTCAAAAAGTAATTACATAAGGGTTGGCTATTGAAAAATGAAATAATGTCTACTGCAAGCTTTAGAATTAATTAACTGTCATCACTGTGGTTGTTGTCATAAGTTCATATTGTTATATAAAGCTTGCAGTAGACATTATTTTATTTTTCCATAGCCAACCCTTATGTAATTACTTTTAGAACTCATGGTAGGAGAAATACGGAGAATTAAAAAAAAAACACTTTTTTTAAATTCAATTATGTACTTAATAAAAAAAAATATTTTTTAAAATTTTCTCAAAATCAATTCTTTTTATGGGACTTTTGCCAAAAATATGTCACAAAACTGTTGTGCCCCCAACCCATCTCTGAGAGGGGTTGATCTAAAAATCTGAAAAAATTCTTCATAATGAAAATTGATGGGAACCGGAATAGGTCAACAGGAATTTTTGTTCAGATTACTATTTAGAAACATGTCGATTTTTTTGGGTCGTCGATAAAGAAAAATGTATTATTTGGTATCAAATGAAAGCTCTTAGAACGTAGATTAAGGAACAAAAAGTAGTTTTTTAAAATTCGTTTTTTTAACACGATTTTGCCCAAAAATGTGCTAAAAATGTTCTTGTGCCGCCCACTTTTATCTAAAGGGGTTAAACTGAAAATCTGAAAAAATTTTAGGTAATGTACATCGATCTGAGCCGGAAACATACGAGCAAAATTTTTGATCCGATTGCGTTTTTGAAAAATATTGCAATTTTTGTGTTTTTGACAAAATTTATATATATTTTTTTAATTCATGCTTAAATTATGGCTAATAAATGTTATAGATTTTTTGTATTTATGGCTAAGATAGTGTTTTTTTATTAAATTAAAAATATAATTAAAAAAATTTTAACAGCTGAGTACCGAGTTTTGAACACCACACCAACACATTGTTAATAGAACAAATATTCGTAGACATCCCGTATTTTGTTGGCTTCTTACACTTATTAAATACCTACAAAACCCTGAAATGTGAGAAAATTCACACTCCACATCAATTTTTTTAGGTCATTACTTTTATTTTAGAAGTGAGGATTTTTTTTTTTTGCATTTTGAAAAATAAAGTTCTTTTGGCCAGCGCTTGTTTCCGATTACTTTCTCGATTCCTATCCTTTTAAAAAACAATTTTGACTTCTGTGCCGCTCTCCACCAAGAATTTTTTTTTGGGTGCGCACCTGGTTCTACCCATAATACATTTCACGGTAACGACACAGATAATACGAGCACTGACAGACAGAAAACTTACCGTACGTCCCTGATGTATTCATATGTTAAATACAGTAGGTTTTACCGATTTCCGCGGTATGTTTTTAGAAAGCTTTTTAACGACTATCTCCTGTTCGGTACAGGAAGTAATAGCACGCGATTAATGCCATTTTTAATTACTATATAAGAACACAACAATAAAAAAACTATTCGCTTTTGAATAATACCGATCACAGAGACGTACCGTGTCGGATTTGAAGCTGTAACCTACTAATTCAAAGTTTCCACGTGTAAAGTTAATATAACCTGTTACGCATTAAATTGACAGGCATCTGACAGTCATTAACTAGACATCTCGTCTGAATCCTAATATAATAACGTGTGTTAAAAAAATATACATCAGAGTAGGCCGAGAAAAAAATCACGTATGTCTTTGTATAATTTAGGAAAGTTAGAACTACTCATATAACCTTTGACACTACAGAGCTATTGAACAAATTTAAATTTTGCTTTAAGGGGACATTCGCCTTTGGAATTGAAATCAAAAACACTTTTTAAAAATTTTATTATGAAAAAACTATTATATTTATTGTCAAAATTTCTTTTGGACATTGTTAAACAGTCTCTAAAGAATATAAAAAAAATTTATTTTTTTCATTTTTAGTTTCCCTTTGCTGCTGTAGAGGGCGTCATCCAAAAGTTACTTTTCAAACGGTAGGACATATTGTGGACCTCCTGTAACAGATTTTTGAAAAATTCAAAATGGATTCTATTCTTGAGACTCAAAACTATACAATAAGCCTCTAAAACTCATACTTTTTCATATTTTGAAGTTTTTGTATGTATATTTCTGAAAAATGCGAAAAAACGGCATTTTTTGAGGGTAAGTCACCCCCGTAATAAAAGGGGGGGGGGTATTTTTTAAAACTTTTAGAGGCTTATTGTTTACTATTTTCAATAAGTAATCGAATGCTTTTTGGTTTTTTAAAATCGGTCGAGTAGATTCGGAGAAAAATGTCCTACCAGTTTGAAAAAGGTAGTTTCGAGAAAAACGCGTTTAAAGTTTTTTTACAATAATTTTATTGAATAAAAGGTCGAAAACTTTTTGTTTACCTTTAATCGGCCATTCCTGGTGAATACTGAGGACCCTCGTTATCTAGTAATTGCTGTAAGTGGCTGGCCAAAGCTTTTTTCTTCTTAATTCGACCTTCTTTTGACTGCTCACTGCTCCTCCTATTGGCTTGAGAGATACGGTCCTCGTCAACTTTTTGCGCAAAAGCCGTTGCAGTTTCGCCAATTTTGATGCCCATGAGATCCATAATAGCTAGGTAAGTTCTCGAGCCTTCGTTGAAAATGGATGCTGCGATCCACGCTGCAATTTCAGTCACATCTTTGCCAGAAAACTTGCTTTTCGGAGAAATGTTCCAAATCAAATTGTTGTAACTTTCGTTACTATTTTGAGTATTTTTGCCAAGACATCTTTGCAGCAACTCATCACTACTAAGTGACTCGTAAACTGGCAAAATGTAGCCACAAATGCTTGGATCTAGTGGTGGCTTATGAGTAAAAGGCTCAATTTTTTCCTCGCTTTGCAAAAATTTACACCAATCCTTATTGCAATACTCGTGACGAGGTTCTGCATCTGTTGAAATTTTGTGATAATAGCCGGCAAGAATTTATTTTTTCAGGTTCTCGATGGAATCGGGATATCTCTGAATTGCAAAACTATAAAACACAGACAATTCTCGAATCAATTTTAGAGTCAATTTAGCCGTTTTAGGTTTGGGACGGCTTGTACAGGTGCGGAATTTTTGATCTCAGTTTTTGATTTTCTACCTCGTTTTACTGGCTTTTTTGGATTTTTTTCTTCTTCTCTTTTTTTCTTTCTTCTTCTCTCTTTTTTCTGTCTTTCTCTACAATTGTCAATTTTTTTTTTACTTCTACTAAGCGATGGTATATTGTTTTTACTCATGGGCATACGCTGTTACAAATATAGCTGTAACTTTTTTTCTATTACGAATTTCTTGATGAAATTTTAGGAGGCAACTTAAGAACGTATATAGAATCGAAATATGTAAAAATCTCAAACTCGATTTTTTTAAAATTTCAAAGGCGAATTTCCCCTTAAAGGGCTAGATTTTCTTAAAAATAAATCTTGTTTATTTATTAATTAATTTAATTTTAATTAAAATAGCATGTAAAAATGTACACAAACACTTAAACAAACAACCTCAAATAAATAAAATAATAAACTTGTAAATTAAACAACATGGGATATGTTGCCATCGGCTTCATTAATACAAATTCTGATTCTCCTGGTAATTGATCTAAATGATTAAACACAAATTCTTTACCAATTGTAAAAAACTACAGTAATAAACAGTTTTTATATTTGTTGCTTGATTATCTTCAACATGCTACATTTGCTGTCTTTCTCTTCCACTGCTTACCTTGATGTATTTATATTTTTATATCACGTTATATCTACAGAAAGATATAGGGGCTTCCCAAATATTCGTAACTACATATTTTGTCGTGATTTAAATATTTTGTCGTTAGTAGAATATTCTGTCGTGCATTTTTTTTTGTCGTTAAAATCTAATCTGTTTTTAATAAACCTTATTATGTCGGGCTGACAAAAAGAATTCAATATAAATTACGTCAATTGAAGAACAAATCTGATCAAATTATTATTTCGAAAAATAAATAAAAAACACAAATAGATTTTCAGACAAAATTTTGTCTTGCCTCGATTACAGTCACTAGCTGGATACCTACGAAACTCTGAAATGTATTATTTCACACTTTACATCTTTAAATTTTTTTTTAAAGATGTAAAAATTTGTGTATCTTTTTAAATTAAAAACTTTTTTTTTTCTGTTTAAATTTAATAAATGCTATTAAAGAAATACTATGAATGGCAGTAATATTTTCTAAGAATAGTAGTGTAGTTTTCTGTTCACATCATAAGCATGTGGCCTATAAAAACAAAGATAAAAAGAGTTAAAATTAACTAAGTAAACAGAATAATACACATTTTATTGCAGAAGTTATTAACGTTTTTGTCACATGTATTACGTAAAGAGGTCGTTAATCTTACACTTTACTGCATTTCAAAAATATGGATATCACAAGGTTTCATTTTCTTCATAATACACATAAACTCTAAACTTTTCTTCTAGGTAATGGGAAAATAAAATGCAAATAAATATTAAGTAATTAAATAAGATCGTATGGTGTTGCATATTAAAATTAAAAATAGCTATGAGACGTCAATTTTTACATACAATAAATGCCGTTTATTGTTATCACAACTGTCCCTTGTATATCGATTATGTTAAGTATACAATACAAAAAAAAAAAAAAAAAAATCGAAAAAATATTGTATTCTGCAAACGAGAAGAATAAAAACAGTGATATAAAAAAATACAGTTCATTGCCTACCAAATGAGCATAATAGGTACAATGCGTTTTTAATGTGTAATATGAAATGTTGGATTTTCGGAAGGAGAAATAAAAATTGTGTGACGGATTCAGAATAGTATTTTATTATATATTTTACATAGCAACGATTTGAATGTAATTGTTCATGATAATAAATTATGTAATTAAGTTACAGAAGAATTAAGTTATCATTACCCTGCACGTAACTTATGTATCATTTTCATTCTGGTGTTGGAAGCGTGGAACAAGAAATTCAACCAATAGGATCGCTCCATTCTGAAAAAACCCATACCATGGTGTCGTAGGCGCGGTGCTACAAGCGCGGTGTCACAAGTTCAGAAATTTCAACTCTAGCGCCGGCCGCACCGTCGAAATCATAGAAACAGATATATTTTTTCGGAGTGGTGATATCTTTAGCGAGACAATTATATTAATTTCCTAAAAAAAAATTAAAAAAACGTAAATTGATGTAGCGAAATAGCGACTTTTACAATGTTGTCGGCAGCCGTAAAGTTTATTATTATGGATTCGGTTTCAAATATCTAGTCTGCAGAAATGTCATGCAGTGGGTATACTAATAATACACCCCAAGCAGGGGCCAACAGGATCTTCATTCTAAACTTTGTTGTCAAGTAAAAAAGATTGTGTATTAAATTCTTTTCTTGTAATTGAAGTAACTGTCTGTGGTTTTTGTGTCTCATTTTTTGCAACAAGTTAAAATAATCCTTGCTTTCTATTTCTATATATATATATATATATATATATATGGGACGTACCCACCATCGCTTTTCTTCATATCGCAATAAGTCTAAATATGCATAAAAAAGAGCTAGACGTCTCCTTCGATTTGACGACATATTTAATGAAATTGAATAACCGTTTACTCCAAATATTTGTATAAACTTTTAGGTTAGATTTGGGTTAGATACAAATGTTGTCAAAACCGAAAACGCGCACTTATCACGCCTCCAACCCCACCATGAAATTCTAAATTGTAAATATAACACCACGCCTCTCACCCCTGTCGCGCCTTTGACACTACCATGAAAATGATGCATTAGTTTCGATAAAAATTCGCGATGTGGCCTTACTGCATTACACGTGCGATATAATGGAGGCTATATTACGTGACGAAGAAGTTTACTACCGTAGCCGTATGCGCGTCACATTATACGTCACGGCGTGCAATATAAACAGCTTTATGTATTTACAGTTGGACATGCATTTATTATTTGATGGTCATAGATAAAAATATTTTATTTATCAAAATAGTCATCCTTTTTGTTTTCTGGGACTTTCATATCAGTATAACTCGGGATTGCGAAGCGTTACGACTTCGAAATTTGTCTCAAATGAAAGCTAACGTCGAAATCTGTCGATGTAAGATATTAAAAGTGAAATCGAATAGTGTTGGTTGGGAAATTTTGTATTGCAGTTGAATATTTTTAAATATTTCTCAATTTCTGCATGTACTCGTCGAAAAACCAAGAAGAAATCGATCCAATGATCTAAATCGAATAAATCGGTTCCTGAGGAATCGAAAAATATGCGACATACCAATGCGGAAAGGCAGAGCCGCAATAAGGAAAACTTTTGCTAGGGGCAAAACTGCGTTTCGGCGCCCTCGACAAATAAATGTAATTGATAAGCAAAAACAAGATTCTCACCGCCCAAAATGTAGATGATGAGCAAAAAAAAAAAAAGGTCCTCACCTTCCAAAATCCAAGAGGTCCTTGCTTTCGCAAAGTGACACCCCTTAGTCAAGCTGATCGGCACCCTTTTCCTCAGTGCGCTAGGGGCCGTCGCCCCCCCCCCCCTTACTTCGGCTCTGAGGAAAGGTGTAGGACTTACAGAAAACGCATGAGAGCTTACGCCGCAAAGGCGAAAATTGAGCGCAGTACAGTACAGCAAGACGACCACGCGGATGTATTCACGTAAACTGATCACGATTTTTTGACTTCCGTCTTCTTTTTTTTAAAGATAGCTAGCTATTTTAGTTATAACAAATTGCGAATTACTGAGTTACTAATGCTTATATGTATCGAAGGTTGTTTTCCCATATACCATTCATAATATCTTCACCCTAAGACTTCAATTTATGGAACCAATCCAAGTTAATCGGCCAAACGCAACGATTTTTCTTACTAATATCTTTGAAATTATTTTGCAATGGTCCAATGTTAATGCGGACACCGTTATTTTGCACGTTTGCCATTGCTGATAGTGTTAGGCTAGAATAATACAATATAATGAGCATCAATATCAAAAAGATATACTATATACTATATAAAGAATACTTCATGAGTATATAAAATATATGCATACGTTTCGGAAACTGCTCAACAATCTGTTTCCGTCTTCAGAGATCACGAGAAGCGATGAAGTGATTTTTTTTACATCGATTTAAAGTAATAATATATAGGTTTTAATTTAAATATGAAAAACGGAATAAACTTATTTGCTTGTCTGATATACGCGTGTTTCCTTCGATTAGACTTGCTCTATATGACTTAGCATTAATTATTTGGTCTAATTCCTGAATTGTATACAATTGAATTCTCATAAGAACCAATTAATTTATCGAACGTCAAAAACGACATTGAATTACTAATCATTCCAATATAAATTATGACTGTAAAATTTGTAGGAAGAAACATACTATTGTATTATTAACAAATATTATAACAAATTTTATTAAATAATATATTGTATATTTCAAACTGAGTTTCTTTTGTGTTTTTGCATCTGAGAAGCTGTTGGTTTTTAGAATTTATTGGTATATTAAACACATAAATTTGAAGTTTAAAGTTTAAAGGGAATATTTTTTATATTTTATAGCTTTGTGTAATAGACAAATGGTTATTAAATAAAACATGATAAGAAACAATTTTATTAGGTGTAAATCATGGTTTTTATGTTTTGAGAAGCAATTTAAGCATTCAATTTGCGAACATAAATTTGTTTTATATAGCACTGTTCCTAGAAAAATATTGAGACTTGTACAATTACTTTTATTTCATAATTTTTTATTGAATTATATTTTTGCTTTTATTTATTAAAATTTGATGACGATCAGACTTGCTAATCCAATTTAGTACATATGTCGATTGGGTCTTTGTGTTCTAAATAGAAAATGTTGGCATTTATTTAATCCAAAACTTTTCAGTTTTCAAACTCAGACGAGCTTTTAGTCTAGAACCTGCGAACCAATATTGCGTTGATACTGCTCTTGATGATAATGGATTCCACTTGACACCCGTGTTTCTGAACCGCGGTATATCCTGGATGGCGGCAAAAATAGCTTACTAGATACTAAAACTAAATAATTTTTGCGATAGAGCAAAATAGCTAAGTATATAATGGTAATTTGAGGTTTTAGCTATAATTTATTTCGAATGGAAATATGTATTATTTAGTTTACAAAATGACTATCTGTGGGATTCTGAAAGTTGGCGTTAAGTTACGTGGATGGTAAATAAAGCTGCGTTCACAATCTCGAAATTAGAAATTAAAATTAACGTTTAATTAGTACTTAACATTAAATTTGTACGTAGAAATTAAGTAGTGTTCACAATGTAAATTAAGACACTGACAGTGTTTTATCGGTAAATTTCTATCGATTTCTACTTTATCGATCGATATTTGACAGCTGTTTATATTTGCTAATGCGGGTTTGAGTGTTTCATAGTTTTGAAAAGAATTAAAATAGAGGGAAAATTTATATCTATGCTCATAGAAATTAGAAAGATAAGGTTAAAAACAGAAAAATATGGTCATGGAAATTTTCAGGTTAAGACAAATGCTTATACGCATGCGTCAATTATAAATTAACTTAAAGTGAGTTTTACACGATTCAATTTATTGATCAATTAATTGAAAAAGTTGACATTCAATTTATTGAAGTGTGTAAAGTGTTCAAATTTTAACAATAAATTGAACAATTAATTGATAAAAAAAATTGAACAATTAATTGATAAAAAAAATTGAACAATTAATTGATAAAAAAAATTGAACAATTTATTTTGAAAATAGAACAAGTTCTATTTTTCGTCAATTATTTATCAAAAAATTGATAAATAAATTGATGTGTGGAAAGTGATGCTTTTGTTTCTAAGGTTACCAATACATTTTTCAATTAAATGACAAAAAAAACTTGATCAATTTATTGATCAATAAATTGAACTGTGTAAAACCAACTTAAGGGTTTGTAGCTAGCAAACTCTTTTTAATTTATAAGTACAAGTATTAATTTTGAAGGTTGTGTACGATAACGTACAGTTACGTATAACAAACATTTACGTTAATTCTAAGTACTAATTCTAATTTCGAGGTTGTGAATTCAGCATTATGCTCACCATACGTTCGAATGTTAAAACGGCATTCTCAAATCTCAGAGCAACCTGTCCACTGTTAATTCACGCCTATATTAATATGTTCTGTAGATCTTTGTAAATGTTTTACATTTACCGAATCAAATATGAATATTTCCTGGCAATTGAAAAAAATTCAATCTGTCACTTTTTAATTTATTTACAATCCCCTTATTCCATACTGCATTTATGATTATTATAGAAAATATATAATTAAATTCTATTTATATAATTAATAATTGCATTAGTTTAATTTCGGGTTCTTTTTGGGGAATTTTGAGAATTTTGTCCTCCCCTCCCCAGATGATTTTGTGAATTTTTACCTCCCACCCAGTGATGGCATCCTACCGGATAGGACCGGTTCGCGCGAAACGTTTCTTAAAATTATTGAAACCTTAGGGAACCAGTTGTTAGAATTATTAAAAATAAATGAATTACTCTGACTTCAGTTTTGAATCGTGCGCCGTGCACTGCAGCGTTGCAAATGTAATATTTATTTTATAGGTTATTAATAATACGCTCTTAAAATTTTTTCCTTATATTTAATATATGGAAGTAAGTGATTTGTTTTCACTCTTAAAAATACAGAATAGGTTCCTAGATATCACATGACTTTATAGAACCGCTTTTTAGCGGTTCTACCGATAAAACCGAATTTAGGATGCCATCACTGCTCCCACCCCCCAAGTTATTTTGTTTAAGTTTTACCCCTCCCCGGTTTAAGTTTTGATATTATAATTTTGATCCCCCTCCATCAGTTTATTTTTTGAATTTTTACCTTTCTCGTTCTCAGGTGTTTTTTTGTGTACTTCTATCTTCCCTTAAAGTGTTTTTTAGTATTTTTGCACCCTACCACCAAGTTTTTTTTTTTTTTTTTCTTAATTTTTACTTCTTCGTCCTCGAGTGATTTTTTTGAATTTCTGTTCTTCCTCGCTTCAAGTGATATTTAGAACTTTGCCCCTGCCCCTGTTTATTTTCTGATTGTTTACTTCACTCTCCCTCAAGTGATTTGAAACATTTTTGCTTAATCTCCAACAGCCATCTCAGTTTATATAATTGTATCTCCCCCCATCCCGGACCTAAGTAGTGATTTTTAGAATTACGTGATTTTATTCAAGTCAATAAAATATTTTTCTATACAGATTTTTAGTGCTAATTACTTTTTTATGTTATCTGTAGTAGAATATACAGTCAATTGCGCTAGTAAATAAAGATTGATGTAATGTTAATTATATTATAACTTCGAATCTAGAGTTTTACAGGTTATAATACTTTAATGTTATCTCTCAACTCTGCAATTCAGCTGGCGTCAGGTAACTCCAAATTTCGGCGTAATGTGCCCGGAAAATTTCGTTAAAAATCGCCATTCAACAAAAACCGGCGTGACTTAACGTTAACCCTTATCATGGACTTAACGCCATCTTTCGTTAAAAAATTAGATGATCTTTGCAGAAACAGTAAATTTATGTGAAACTATTCTCAAAAATATACTCTTTCTACAAGAATTTCAATTTTACCATTTGAAAGAAATATTTATTTGGACTATTAAAGGCGGCGATGTCTCCATTGGCCAAACTGTTACTATACAGTGTCTGTATTATGCAGTGCACTTTCACACCTCCTTGCGGCTTCCCCGTTAACAGCAGGTACCGTCGACGTATTTTCGACTTGCACTTAGCCTACATTTTAAGCTAGACAATGACTTATTGCTAAATTGCCATTTATTGAAAAATAGAAGTTTGTACTATTGAAAATATTTAACCAACAATTTTCTGTATTTTAAATTGTAAGAATAGTTATTCGCTTGTTCATATATTAAGATTTCACTTTCAAATAAACCTGATAATAGTATTTTAATGTTTATCAAATATTTTAATGATTTGAATTTATCATAAAACACAAAATGAATAAATACCCTATTTACTAATTTTTATGTTTTGTGTTAAACCAACTGCTTCTCAGATAACAATATTTATTAACAGGTGAGATTAAAATTTTTTTCATCAAATGATACATTAAATTAAAAATAAAATTAATATCGATACTTTGCTTTCAAAGCCCATGTATTATAAAATGTTATTATAATTATCATATTTAAGTAGGAAGTTAAGGTTTATGATAAATAAAAATTCGATTATGATTATCTAAAATAAAATCTGGTTATCAACTATGTTCTAGTGATCAAAATTGTAGTTCTTTTAACCAAAATAACTACAAGAAGAACAAAATAGAAGTGATTGGAGTCAGATTTTGTTATTTACTGACCTATTCCTTTAATTTGTCTCTGTAATTGAGTTAGTCAGGTATTAGACAGACATTCAACTTTTACTTTGTACAGATTGCATCAATTTTTTATTTTTTCTTTTATTTCACGTTTATGGCCTTTGCTACTAAGGCAATCAGCCATGACAAATGTAATTTTTAGTGCTGAAAATTCCATGCCTAAACAGGATTCGAATCTGACGAAATAGTTACTTGTGTACCATGGCCAAAAAGTAGTTTTTTTTCGGCCGCATCTAAATTTGAAGGCCGAGGCGTAGACGAAGACTTCAAACAGATAAGGACGAAAAAGATCTCTTTGGTAAAGGTGCACATTATATTTTTTGGCGACCAAAAGTAATTTTTATTAGAAAAATTAAATTTATTTATTTACATTGGATAATTTATGGTTGTTGAACAATTATAAATGCTTGACTGTCAGTTGCTTCTCTGTAACTATGAAGATATTTAACTTAAGAAATGATACAAAGCATCCAGCGGCCATACTCTAGCATCTAGCGGCCAAAAAATAAACGAATCGGCCTAGACCGAAAAAGATTTATTTTTTGTTTAGTACTAGATAATGAAAAAGAACTATGATAATGAAAGTTTTTGAAATGGTTTTTTTAAAAGATTTTTATTATGACTAAATTATTATGAGTAATTTTGCGAACAGTGTTTTTTCCATCCAACCCGATGGATGGTCTGAAAAAAAATAATAATAATAAATGTGAATAGTGTCTATCGATATGAACTCGATTATTTTAACAGGAATTTTTGATTGCTGGAACACATAGATTTTTTTGTAATGCGTCCAATGAAAGTCTTTAAGCATAGATTACAGAACGGCCTGAAATTTTTAAAATGCTTTTCATATGGCGCGATTTATTCCAAATGCTTCTAAAAAATCTTTTGTCATATCTTGTAATCTACGCTTAGAGTATGTGATCATAGAAAAAAATGTAGTCCTATAAACCGTTTAAACCTTACAATGCAGTATTGCTTTTATGGGAAATAGGAGCGGTGTTGCCAAATGTTGTAAAGGCGTCAAATATGTCAATGAACCCAAAATATTATATGGAATTTTATGTACTTTCGTTGTTAATTTATTCAAACTAAATGGAACGAGTATCGGAATAATAATAATAATTCTCTTTATTGGCAATGTTCAGTTTACACTGCTCTACCACCTAACCTTAATGTTAATTTAACGTAACTGTAGACAATCGAGTACATATAATTTTTTAATGTTAACAAATAATAATATTGTTTACTTAGTGCAATTGAACACGGATCGATCCATGTAGCTCACATTGGGACCATTTGTTGGCGGAGTCGTTTTTTGAATTGGGCAATTTTAAGATTTTTGAGATTTTTAGGAATGGATGTGTATATCGTGGCAGCGTTGTACGAAAATGATTTTTTGAATAAGGTTGTCCGGTGTTTGGGAATATGTATCATGTGAGAGTTCCTAGTAATTTTACTGTTAACTTGTGATGTTTAATGATTTTTTCGACTAGATAGCTAGGTTCGTTTGTGCTTAAGGTTTTGTGAATGAAACATGCGTAATGCAACTGTCTTCTTTCATGTTTAAGCATCCGAACTTCCGGTAAATGCAAAAAATTAGGTAACACGAAACAAAAATAAATAACCATTTGTAGAATACCGTGTCTTCACAGTACAGCGCGATTTACAGCCGGCAAGGTCGCAAAGAAAGGAAAAAGGTAGTGTAATGGGGAAAACTTATTAGATAGTATGAAAAGAACTATTTAATTTGCTCTGTACTGCATTCTAATGTTTGAACGGACTATAGATTTGTTCGAAACCCTGAAATGTATAAAAGTTCACACTTCACAAATTTCATTTTAAAAATTCACATTTTTTTTACATTGTAATAATAACAATTTCTCTTATCTAAACATAAATTATTACATGTTTTAGCTGGTTACTAAATTGTTTACATATTGCGTATTCCACATATATACTTTCTTTTTTGTATTCCAAATAAATAATACGAAATTGTGCGAATTTATCCGAAACAAACGCCGAATTTAAATGCAAATTAGAAAATAATTCAAATCGAATTAACGCAAATTGTGGTCTGGGGACAATCAAATATTAGCATTATATATTCGTTGAAATTAAAATTTAAGAGCAATTGTATATGATTTATTTTTGATCGAAGCCTTCAGTCATATAATTTCATTTCGGTGATATACAAATCGGTCTACCTGAATGAAAGGTCTGTCTGATACCTGCTTCATTAGTGAAAGGAATAAAACAAAACTACTCAGATTACTATAATATAATTGTTAACCAGAATCAGAAACTCGTTAATTTTTTTCTTAACACTGAAATAATTTCGTTTACTTAAAAATGATTTTTAAGTCAACGAAAGAAAGTTATTATGTGATGAAAAATTTTTTTATCGTTAAATATTTTGTAACAATTAAAATCATTATGTTTTTTATGAAGATTTTTAGTGGTATTATTTTGTGGTATGTGATACCTGTAACCACATTAATGTGTGGACTTTGGTCGCTGTACCATACGATGAATATTATATTCACGGGTGGCATCGGGAAAAATGGTTCGACAGTTGCAGTAAGTTTGAGCAGTCGATCATGGCATACTGCATGCGATCGCTGATTATTATTATATAAATACCATGATGCTATTATTGTGCAGTTTTAATACTAACACTGTTCAGTCTGTAGGTTTTATTATATTTATAAAATGGGGGATAGCATGATGTTTTTTCATTATTGTTGTTATGTACAGGTTGTCCACTATTGGAGCGTATCAAATTTTTTTATTTTTAAGTATTTTTAAGGTTTTCGGGCTGTAGTATTTGAAGGTTTATTTAGATAGTTGATTGATCAAATTCAAATTTTAGCTCTTTTAAAAGACAATGAGTTCTTTTATATTTTGTAATACATTTTGGACACCGTAGAGCAATGTTTCTTAACTGCAAAGAAATTGTGAGATCGGTTAACAAAAGATACTATAATTTAATTAATTAATTATATATAGATAATACTGCCGGTTGGGCAGTATTGAAAAAATAAAAGGGGACGTCGTTAGTATTCGTGTAGCAGTCGTGAGGCACAGTCACACAAAAACGAATTTTCAGAGCAAATTAGGAAGTGTTCACAGGCCAGTTTAAAATAGCCCTACAGTACACACAAAACTTACACCATGGGTCCGATGTAGGGGGGAGCAAGCAGGGCAACTGCCCAGTGCGGAAAATTTGGGAAGAGGCAAAATTGGTAGAAAGAGAAAATTAAAATCAATAAAAACTAATAAAAAAACAATAAATTATTTATAATTAAATATAAAGGACGATAAAAATCATTAAGGGGGCCAAGAAAATTTTGTTGGCAATTACGTTACGCCATTGTGTCTACCACACTATTTGCCAGAAGAGTTTTTCTGAAAATCTGAAATAATTCAAAATAATGCACGTTGATGTGAACTAAAATAGTACAACCAAAAATTAAAAAATATATATATATATATATAATTATTAATTTAAAATTAAAATAATACTTTACTCAAATAACATTATTCACATAAAAGTGACATTTAATTTTGTAAGAGAGCTTGCCAGCGAAGAAGTTTTAACAAGCAATAAATTGACTACCTGCCAATGGTTTTTATTTTTGTCTTTTTATGTTGTAAAAGTTTTACAAGATTTTCAGTCACCTTTGTATTCGTATTTGGATTATTAAATGCAAATTGGATTAATAAATGCAGGCATTTCAAGTTTTTACCGACCGCCAACATATATAAGGGAGGTATTGTGATCATACCAATTTTGACGTTTCGAGATTTCGATGGATCTCCACGAATTGAGGTCCCTACATAACGTTTTGACTATTTTTAGCATGATGTCTGTCGGTCTGTCTATCCGTCCGTCTGTCCGTCTGTCTGTCCCTCTGTCTGTCCGTCTGTCTGTGTACACGTGCAGAGCAAATTCGGCTGAAAGGATTTTTATGAAACTTCATATTTAAGCTTCTGCCATCAATGGCACGAGTTGATCAACTTTTGGTAAAAATCGGTTAACTAAAAATGGGAGTTTACTCGTGTCGATTTTAAGAGTTTTGCGAATATTTCCGAACAGAAAAATATCTCGAAAAAAATTATTAAACAAAAGTTGCTGTAAAAGCAATAACTAATAACTTTTATTTGAGACGTTTTTTGATAAAACGAAAAATTTCGAATAATTTCTGCAAAATTTTTCGAAATTTTTTCTCAATTTTTTCATACTTATATGTAACGTTTCCATGGTCATGATAAATAATATCTCTGTTAGAAAATATTAGGCCAAGTTATTTCTACTCTGCTGCTAGAATGTAATTTATATAAGTACTTTATGATGGCGGTCGGTCCTGTGGTGGCCACAGCTGATTTTTTTTTTAATCTACAACGTTGTCAAATTGTTAATTTAAAAAAATAAATATTGGAAATTATAGATCATTAAAAAGCAAAGAAAATACTCTATTTTATGGTGTTTCCATTAGTTAGGGTTATATTGCCAAAATTATGACATTTTGTAAATTGTTTTTTTTTTTTTTTTAACACTAAAATTAACTATAAATTTTATTTGAAATATTTTTCTCAATTTTAAGTAATTTAAAAGTTTTTTGTTTTTAAATGGTTTTCTGTTGTAGCTACTAACGTCATTATATAGTAAAAGCATTTATTTTGAAAATTTTACGGTAAATTTAGCAAATATACAGCTTTGGACAACAGAAATATCCATGCCATAACCGAGATTCAAACCCGACCACCCGTGGTAGCCCGTTCAAGGCATATATACATCTTAACCGCTCGATCACAGTGAACTGGTTAAAAGTTATTTCTGTTTAAAAATATCTAAAATGCCTAGTAAAGTATTTAGTAAGCATGGTGTATTCAAAAGATTTATTGCACCATTAAATTGTCCACTTAAAAATACAAATGTAAATTGATATAAGAAAATAGATTATGACACGATTATAGTTAAAAATTACCCCAATATTTTACTTACTGCATACCGACGATATTCTAAAATGTGTGAAAATTCACACTTTCATCTAATTTTGTTAGTTCGGGTATTTTATCAAAAATTGATCAAATTTAGATATTCACATCCGAAGCTTAAATACGAAATTTCTTAAATATCCATTTAAAAAATTTGCTCTATACGTGCCCGCAGACCGACATCACGTTAAAAATAGTTGATTCGTGTTATAAAAAACCTAATTCGTGCTTATCTCTAAAAATCTCTAAAAGTCAAAATTAGTATGGTCACAATACCTCCCTCTCTATATGTGACGGTCGGTAAAAATGCACACATTGTATTGGCAGATCATCAAATTGATTATTAAAATTGTATTACCAATACTTAAATAACCGACCTTGATACTTGTTAATCTAATTTGTAAAAGAGGTCAATAGTGGACACTATTGGCTATTTTTTAATTATATTTTTAGAACATACACAGTAAAACTTGCCAGTGTAATTTATTAGTTTGCACTTTTAAAAATATTTTAAATACTTTATATTTAAAAATAGTAACCATTGTTCTAATTCAATGCATTGAGCAGATATAAAATGCGGTACTAAATAAGGCCATAAAATTATTTTGACAAAATTATGTACAATTGTTTTTAACATAGGTTATATATATATATCCCTCATTCCGATTGCCAGTTTGAACGCATTATGACTGAAAAACTTCTATTGTGTTTCGCCTTATCTTAAACTTATGTTTCCTTGTGGAATGTTTAATTTATTAGGTTATTCATCTGGCTAGCTCATTTATTAAGGTAGTGTTTCTCAATCTTCGGTCTACCAAATCTAACCGGTCCGCGATCAAATCCTAACGGCCCGCGAAAACTTGAAAAATATATAGCTAGTAATATTTTAGAATTTTTTAGGTATGACCAAGAAACCAGTAAACCATGTGTCTACACTAAACCATGAAAACCACTGATCTAGCTGACCAGTTTCGAAATATTTTATTTCTGCATCAGAGCTGACGAAGATTAAGATCAGCTCTGATGAAAGAAATAAAATATTTTGAAACTGGTCAGCTAGATATAGTTACATTATTTATGTCCACAACCCTTTCCACACATCCCTATTTCCAGACACGACTAACTCCATACCATATTAAATAAAAGATATTCTCTTAATACTTAAATTAACAGATTTAAAAAATGTATATTTGGACGCCATTAGAGAGTTATTGCAACCTCTGTTCTACTGATCGTTTAATAAAGTTTTCCTTTATTTGACATGTGCGCATGCGCAGTTGATATATCCTTAATTTCTTTCTTTTATTAAAATACAGGCAACCTATATTTAATTTAAATAACGGCAAAGCATTTTTTATTTAAAGCGCCTTAATTTTGACAGGTTAACCTCAAAATTAACAACGGAGTAAATTCGAACATAAAATTTGTTGACTTTTCTTGTGAGTAATGATGCAAGCTAAAGATAAAAAACGTTTACGATTTAAATACGAGGACGATGTTATTCTTCTCCGAGAAATTGCGTCACGAAACCCTTTTGCGAATGGTTGTGCCGTATGGGAAGAAGTTAAAAATAGTCTGCTACAGTTAACTCATATAAGAGTTGCAGTTAACTTCTATATTCATTACGATTTCGATCTATCAATTTGGCATATTTGTCAAAATAAAGTATGAAGCAAGAGCACCGTTGCAATAACACTCTTTAAAACATCATGAAAAATTTTAATACAGGATACTTTATTAGAGGTTTCTTTTAATAAAGTCAGCTTTTTTTCACTTTGCAATATCTCTCTATTATAGACAAAAAAATCTTAAACTAGAAATTTACCTAATAGAGAAATGTGTGATAATTCCCTCTACTCAATCATGTATTTTTCTAAATTTTTATCGGTTAAATTCTGTTTATATTAAATTTGAACTTCCGCATTTTATCAGTGTAAAATAAACAATGTATTGGTAGATAAAAATATTTAAACATAAAAATTAGTATCTTATAGAATAATCTGGAATATTTATGTCTGTTATGTTATCATTACGGCACGGACAAAGACAAAATAAGATTTATATTTTAACAGGTTTTGCACAAAATGTCCGCACCAGCTATATTATGTTATTATTTTATACAAATATTATCTTATAATTAATGACTTTAAAGTTGTTATCAAATAATTATTGCATTTTTATTAATTAAATGTAATTTATTATTTAATTTTCCATTGTTACATTTATGCAAGTCATTTAGTGTAAATAAATTACAAAAAAAATCATTTTTACGCGATTTTGCCAAAAATGTTGTCCATCTCCCTCAGCTAGAAGACACATTGGTTTGAACCAAAATGGAGTTTCTGATCAGTTTAGTTTTGGGAAGATATACTACAATATTCAATAATGATTGATAAGCGTTTGAATTTAGCGCGTTGCCTCGTTAGTAATTTTCATTACATAATGTTCATACCCTAGCCGTACATGACGCATTTGATCATAAACGTAGATACGAATATAATTTGATATTGACAATTGTCCGACATTGACAATTTCTAGTATATTTATTATTAGAAAAGGTTCTTGTTTTATCGCCACTTTTATATCTTAATGCATTGGTAGGCAAAAAATAGCACATAAATAATAGCAAATGTATGTTATAGTCCGTTCAAACATTAGAATGCAGTATTGCTCTTATGATAAATGGGAGCGGTGTTGAAAAATGTTGTAAAAGTGTCGAATTTTCTGTTCTTTTGTTGTTGTTAATTCATTGAAACTAAATGAGAAAAGTATCGAAGATTTTTTTATCTAAAATTTTTAATTTCCTCGAAGCATATCTGGGAAGTCCAGAACAATTTTTATGGAGGACCGCAAAAGGATCAGAGACTCGCATAACTTACAAAAATCAGATAACATTGAGCAAATATGAATAACCATTTGTAGAATGCCGTGTCTTCACAAATAAGTGCGTTTTATAGCCGGCAACGTCGGCAAGAAAGGAAAGGACAGTTATTGGAAGAAACCATTAGAGAGTTTGAAAAAGAACTACTCCATTTGCTCTGTGCTGCATTCTAACGTTTGAACGGATTATAGTAATAAATTACTTTGTTAATTTGCCTTTGTAAGTTTTCCTATGTATGGCCACTGACAAGTACCAACCAATAAAATTTATCTAATGAGCGGGAAATTCACACGACTATCAATCATTTATGAACCCTTTGTATAAAGTTTTTATATTTTTGAAAATATATCTATTTTTTAAATTTTATATTGGGTATTAAATGAATGCGTAAGTCATAAGCTAGCATTGATTACGTTCCTTTTATACACAAAAATCCCCTTTGCGTTAAAAATCTTTTGCCGCACACCATCTAACCCAGAGGGGTTAACCTAAAAATCTGAAAAAAACTTTAAAACTGTAACAAGCAGTAAAAAAATCTTAACAAAAATCCAGATATTTAGTATGCGGTTCACCCTGGTGGCCGCTATCACGTACTTTTATAAATATCTGCGTCACCCTGAAATGTTACACTTTTAATAAATTATATTTATTTTTCAAAGATTATCGAATTTTTTGAATTTTTTAAAATTATAAACTTATGTACAAAATTATCGCCTGCTGATATGATAAGGTATATTCACAATTTTTGTACATAAAAACGACTTTTTATTTTGGATTTACATTTTGGACAAAATAATTTCTTTTTATAGTCCGTTCAAATGTGTGAATGCAGTATTGCTCTTATGGAAAATGGAAGCGGTGTTGTTAAATATTGTAAAAGTATCAAATATGTCAATGAAACCAAAATATTATGCGGAGTTGATTTATAAAAATCACGTTACACAGAACAAAAATGAATAACCTATTGTAGAATACCGCGCCTTATCAGATCAGCGCGTTTTACAGCCGGCAACGTCGCCAAGATAGGAAAGGATGGCATTATTGGGAGAACCCGTAAAATAGTATGAAAAAGACCTACTCCATTTACCCTGTACTGCATTCTAACGTTTGAACGGACTATAAGGTGCTGAATTAACTTATAGCGTATTCGATTGGGTGATCTACTATGCACTTAGGTCACTCGGCGAGCAAGTTTCGTATTCGATCGGCCGAGCAGTCACTCTGGTGTTGATGAAATTTCGTATTCGAAAGACATTATAGGATGAAGTCGATTGGGAAGGTCACTGCTCTGAGAGTGCTCGTAGAGCACTTTTTCTTGCTCTGGCCAAAGAGTCAGAGCAGTGTCGAGCAATATGGCGCGTACCGGTATTTCAAAGCTAATATGTTTATTAGAACTAATTAAATCTTCATCGAGGAGTGTATCTTTTTTTATAATAATAGACCGGGAGCTCATGACAGTTTTTGGTCTCCGATTTCATACAGCATACCTTTTGGAGGAGAGAATATTTACCCTGTGCCAACAAAAAAGGGATGGTACTAAACCCCTGCACGCTTTCCGGTCATAGGGAAAATTGCATTTCCACTTAAACACAAAATTTTTGTGCTTTTCTCTGATTTAATATTGCATGCCTTTTTGTCAAAATAAAGATATAACAAATTTAAAGTCTTTTAAATATATGCATGCGATTCGGAGGGTCCCAAAGGGCTCAAACGGTCATGTGATCTTGTAATAAAAAAATATGATTTTCCGCGTTTTCATACAGCATGCCTATAATTAAAAGACTTTAAATTTGTTATAACTTTCTTTTGACAAAAGGGCAAGCAATATTAAATCAGAGAAAAACACAAAAATTTTGTGCAAGTGGAAATGCAATTTTCCCTATGACCGGAAAGCGTGCAGGGGTTTAGTACCATCCCTTTTTTGTTGTCACAGGGTAAATATTCTCTCCTCCAAAAGGCATGCTGTATGCAATCGGAGACCAAAAATGTCATGAGCTCCCGGTCTATAAATCAAATTAGAAAATTAAAAGAAATAAAATAATTTAAAAAAAGAAACACTTTGTTAATATAAATAAACTGAAAATAAATAAATTATTGCAATCATAAAAATAAAATAATAAAAATTATACATCACTATTTACGCAAGGAAATCACTGTATTTTTAAATAATTAATAATAACAATAATAAAAACTTATTCGATTGGGAGTTACTCGGGCGCGCTCGTTAGTAAAACTCGGATCAAGCATGACGTCTTTTGCTCGCTCGCAGAGCAATTTCAGAGTGGTCCAATCGAATACGTCATTAATTCATCGGAATTTCTTTTAGCAAAACGAAATTTTTAGCGACTATTTGTCCATATATTTTTTCCACGACTGTATAGATATACTTTCATTACAGAGGTGTCAGTGATAACAGGTATTAACGTAATAAATAGGTTGAAAGAATATGTCAAATTTTTGTTAGTTTGTAAAGGAAACCGGATTAAAATTAAATAATATAGTTAAAGTTGTCGAATTTTACAAACATATTTTTTGATAGACTTGGTCTTGGTCAGTCAGTTAATCAGTTGACGCAAATAATGTTATTTTAATAGAATTTACATTCCGTATGACACATGCATGACCGTTGCTAGGCAACCTTATAAATAGATTGAAAAAATTATTGTTAGTTTTTAAAGGGAACTGAATAAAAATTAAATAAGTAATATAGTTATAGTCGTGGAAAACGCATAGTATGAAACTTGCATGGAATAGTCATTTCTCACTCGTATGAATTGCGCTACTCGCCTGCGGCTCGTGGCGAAACTTTCATACTCGTGTGAAATGACCATCATTCCATGCTCGTTGCATAATATACTATTTAAAATTCATGTAGGATATAAAAATAAATGTTTCGCTTAATGGACAAAATTTAAATTACAAAAAGAATAAAATAAATATTTTTGACACAAAAATCAAGACAAATTATTTTCATAATTACCTGAAATATGTAGAAGTTTGAGGGGAAAAAAATATAAATAAAATAAAAAAACAGATATTGCCTCCAATTATAATTTTATTATTTATTTAAATTAAAGTATGATTTATCGACTGCCTATCGACTGCAAAAATTTGATCAAACAATTAACTAATATAATGTATTTTTGTAAGATCGGTGTAGTTCTCGTATTTAGTTATTGTGCGTCTTGTAGGTATTTGGTTCAGAGTTCAGATTGTCCAATCTGGTTGCTGTAAGCGTCTTCATAGGTTATGGCAATTTGTTTCATTATTACTTCGAAGCATTTCAGCAGGGGGGCTGTGGAAAGAACGGTTCAACAGTAGCTGTAAGAAATCTTATTATATTTATCAAGTTGTCGGAGAAGGGCAATACTTTCGCTGTATTATAAGCTTTATGGTTTATTTCGAGGAAGAAAATGTATTGCGTATTTTCAAATGTACACATTTGACATGTACATTGGTTCACAAATGTTTCTGGTTATTGGATATTTGGGTAATTTGTGTGTTTTTTTGTTTTGTAGTTTACATTTTATAAAAGGTATTTTCAAGTGAGTAAATTAATTAAGTTTACATTATTAATGTTTTGTGTTCGTATTGTAGTTATTTATTATGATTAGTTATCATTTTTATTGATTTTATGTCTACATTTTCATTTTTTGCACAGTGACTTACCTAAAGGCTGTTTTACATTATACTTCTCAGTACACTTTCAAACTTCTGACGTCATTCAAACTTTTAAAATTAACTTTTGAAGTTAAAAGCGAAGAAATAGCAATTCAACAGCGTCTTTTGTTACTTCTCATTGTTAACTTAAAATTCTGAAGTAACCCTAGAGATATAGAGAGAACGTAAACAGGGTTTATAGACGAGGTAAGGGTAACGGAGTGCGGCGGGGGAAATGGGTAAGTGTAGCAAAGTGCGGCGTAGGAAACAGGCAGCCGCCATACTTGATTTGGTCAAAACATTAGCTTATATCCATATAATATCTTTATTATGTTTTGTTTTTGTTGTCATTTTTTTTTTTTTTTTTGAACTAGGAGAGTAATAGGATTAAAATAATGTTGTACACAAACAAAACCGAAAATAAAAAAACCATATCGCTGGTGACCTGGCAATACCTTCTATCTACAATTTTTAGCGAAAATAAATTCTTGGTTTGCATTGTAACCCACGTATTTTTTTATTTTTAATTTTTTTTAATTTTTTTTCAATTTTGAGGTAAGCCAACAGGTAATCAATTATAGGCTTCCACGGTTTACATTATGAATGTAAAAGTGGTACAAAAGAAATACATGTGTACAGTATTTTACATAGAAAGAAATACAATACGAAAAAATACAGTAATATACAGTCCTTAATTAATAATTTAAGTAATACATAATAAATATTAAGTGCATGAAGTGCCATTTAACTGAACATAGCGTTTAAATTTATCGAATGGAAGATTGAATATATCTAAATGTGTATATGGATTGTTATAAGAATACATTAGTCTATTAATTGGGGAATTTTTATAGCTATTTGAATTAAAATTAGATACTTTAAACAAGTTACTTGAACGTGTTAATATTTTAGGAGCTAAAAAATTTAGTTTATGAATAAATGTCTGTGAGTTAATTTTATTATGTATTATTTTATGTAGGAATAACATATCAGCAGTAGTTCTTCTCTGCTGCAGTGAACATAAATGTAATGAATTCAAACTGCTGCTGTAATCAGTACTAACAATATTTAGTTTTTTACACAATATTGATACAAACTTTTTCTGTACAGATTCAAGTAAAGAATTGTTTTTGGCATATAACGGATTCCAAATAACAGAGCAATACACTAATTGCGATCTAACAATTGACGTATATAAGGTTATTAATGACTCTTTAGTATGAAAAGGTTTACTAACTCTTATTACAAAACCTAAGAGTTTGTAAGCTTTTTTTGCTATATGATCAACATGACAATTAAATAATAATTTTGAATCAAAAATAACACCAAGATCACGTGTTGAATCTTTTCCTTGTAAAGTTACACCATCTAACTGATACTTATGATTGATTTTATTTCTATTTCTTGTAAAGTTAACTACAAAACATTTCTCCAGATTTAAAATCATGTCATTTTCGTCACAAAAAAATTTCAGTCTAAACAGATCATCTTGAACTTTAAAGCAATCTTGTTGCGATTCAATGGGTCTAAAGAATTTTAAATCGTCCGCAAACAGTAAAAAATCACAGTATTTAAAGCAGTCGGCTATGGAATTAATGTATAAATTAAATAAAATAGGTCCAAGATGTGAACCTTGAGGTACACCTGATTTGACTAAAATTTCCCTTGATTTAAATCCATTGCAAACTACAAACTGCGACCTGTTTCTAATATAACTATCAACCCAACGCAATAATGAGCCATGTATCCCATAACTTGATAATTTAGATATAAGAATGTTATGGTTAACTCTATCGAATGCTTTGCTGAAATCTGTATAAATAACATCCACTTGCCGTCTGTTGTCTAAGTTGTAGCTAAGAAATTCAGTAAATGGAACAAGGTTACTTAGTACTGATTTACCATTACAAAAGCCATTCTGTTCTAAAATAATTATATTATTTAAAGTATTTTTAATTTTATCTACGATTAAAGATTCAAAAATTTTACCAAAGATGGGTAGTATAGATATCGGTCTATAATTTGTGACACTACATTAATTTCCTGATTTAAAAATTGGTGTAACATATGATTTCTTCCAAATATTTGGGAAAATCCCTGATTGTAAAGATTTGTTATATATAATAGAAAGTGGGTAAGCCAAATAATATGCACAGTTCCTTATAAATTTAAGATGAATATTATCCGGACCACAACCTTTTTTAATATCAATGTTAATCAAAGTGTTTAGAACTTCATCTTGAGTAAGAGTAATGGAAGACAAGTTGACATTACCGTCATCATGCAAGGCATTCGATAGATTCTTCTTCGAATCAGTATACACAGATTGAAAATGCTGTGCAAAAAGATTACAAATATCTAGACCATTTGTAGCTTCGCTATCACCATAATGCATAACATTTGGTATATAACTATTCTTTCTCAAGGTTTTGTTATAGTATTAGTGCACAAGTTGTGACAATACTTCTTAAACACGAAAAATATTTAAGGACTAAACTTCGTACAAAGCATTACCTTTTATCTTAAACTACGCAAAAACGACTTTATGCAGATAGGAGGTGTTGCCAGGTCACCCGCGATATTCTACAAAAAAAAATAATAATAATAATAATAATACTACACCTTTATATCAACATATTATATTTATAATATGTACATGTATACTGTAAATACCGTGAGTTTATTTTATCATAGAACATAGAGGTTTCAATTCTACAACCGTTGACTGACAATAGGTCTGTTCTTTTCGCTACCTTGCGTCTTACTGCAATACGCGGCTGTATTGACGCTGCGTTAAATTTATTACTGCGGCTGTAAGAATTTAAGCCAAACTGCCAATTCAAACAAACAGAAAATATTGTCGCCGCCGTAAACCGTAGACGCAAGGTAGCGAAAAGAACAGACTTAGTATGTAAAATGCGTTTATTTTAACATACATTTATAGAACATACTGCATAGCTTACTCGATTATAGAAATAAATAAAAGCAAAATATATTTTTTAGGAAATAAATAGGAATGAAAAATTAAAAATATATTTATTAAACATTTTAAGTTTGAAAAAAACAAAATTGAAATGATCTACAACAACTTTTCAAATATTCCTCCATTCACTGCCAAACAATGCCCCAAACTAGCGGTTTCCAAACTTTGATCAGTAACGACCTCCTTAGAAAAAATCCCATCTCTGGCGGCCTCCCCTATTTAGGAAATTTATTAACAATTTGTAAATAATTTCTTTATTGAAATAATAATCACAAAAGTAGCAAAAATATGTAATGTAAATAGTTTCTCTAATTCCTAAATATTTATTTTCACAACATAAATTACGAAAATCATATAAAAATAAATTATATTAATATTAAATATGTAATACAAATTAAAAATGTAATAAAAATCAATTTTAATGTGAAGTATGGGTTTGTTTGTTCGCACTAAATTCGTTAAATCGCGGTTTATATGAAGAAAGAGCCACTCTTATTTCGTCTTCCACTATTAACCGTGCGCGATAGTTTGTTTTAATAACAGCTAATGTGGAAAATCCTGCGACCCGCAACCCCCTGGTGAATCTTGTACGACCCCCTAGGGGGTCGCGCCCCCCACTTTGAAAACCGCTGCCCCAAACGGTCGTAAAAATTCTGCATAACATTAATTAATTGCATCGGTCTTATCCTGTGGGATTAATTTCCTATTTTAGCTTTTAATTCATCAATAGTTAAATCTTGGCCTTTAAAAATTTTGCTTTTCATATATCCTCAATAAAAAAAATAGTTCGGTGCTAGTCTGGCGACCTAGCGGGCCATATTATTTCGCCGTCACGTCCAATCCAACATTGAGGAAATGTGTGATTTAAAAATGTCGAAGCATTAGGAGAAGAATTATCATGAAATGTTTCGGTAAATAAATCGGCAACTTGTCTTAAACTAAGGTACCACAGTAAATTACATTAATTTACCTTAAAGTGGTACATTTCTATTGTACCACTTCACTAATTGTGACAAGTACACATTTTTTTCACGTTTATGGCCTTTGCTCTAGAGGCAAATAACCAGGACAATTTTAATTTTTCGTAATGAAAATTCCATGCCTGAATGGAATTTGAACCCGAGACCTCAGCAACGTAGGGCACGTGTGTTACCACTACGCTACGCCGGCCGACAAAGTTGACAATTTCTGTTCTATTTTAAAATAAACGCATTTTACATTGCTGTCAATCAACGGTTGTCATTAAACCTCTATGTTCTATGATAAAATAAAATCTCGGTATACTTTGTTCTATTTTTTAGAAAACATTTTAGATTATAACAAAAATAATAATAAGCTTTTCAACTGGTAAAAGTCTTTATACACTTGATTTAATTACAAATACAGTAAAATACTTACACATGACATGATGCAGGCCAATAAAAACCATCTTTAAAAACAAAAAAACTGTACTTAACCTTAAATCATGAAAACTATAATAGATCTTAAACTAGGCACCAAAGTGAATATAAATAATCCAAATAATACACTCTATATAATATATATAATACACAAAATACAATACATAAACAAAAAAGTTTTGAATCAAAAAAAGCTCTAATAATTTGTCTCAGATGTACACACTACATAAAAATCCTATAGTAAACACGACAATGTTTTGACCAAAAATAAGATAGCGACCAGTGAAATAGAGGAGTGAAATGTAATATGTTTTGGATGCAAGGTCATGTTATGTTGATTCTCTCTGTTATCTTTATGGAAGTGACAGATAAAAGTTTGGTTGTTATAACCAATTTATAAATATTGTTAAATTATCCTAGTTTATAATAACCATTAGCTAGTTTTTATTTACAAGCCCATATCTCATACAAGATTATTAAAAATGCCATAAAAAGTAAAACAGTACAGCATAAAACTAAACATAAGTTGGTACCCCTGTAAAAGTATAGAAACTTCAAACAAAGTCTGACTAGAGCTAGTTTCAGAAGTTGTGTTGGATGTCGCATAGCATTGAAAGTTTGAAGGACATGTGTTTCATTATACTTTTTACGTCAATACTACCCAAAAAATCCGTAGTGCTAAGGAGAAAAGTATAATGTAGAACCGACTTACTACAAGGTAATGCACAAAATAAAAACACTAGAAGAGGAGAATTAAATATTGCAAAACTATTTAGCACCTCTATAGAAAGACTTACTAGGGTATTATGATATGGGTGCACATACTTTTCGTCTTGCAGATTTCATTTACCTAAGGATTAATATCTCAGGCCAAATAAAAGGTTTTTGGGGGGTAGAAAAGGTTTTTCGAGGGCCAAACAGAGGGTCATTGTGGTGACAAGGAATCAGGCATATACAGTGAATAAATTAAATATAAATTTTGTATGGAAGCGTTGTGACTACTCAGTGTATGATCATGTTATAGGAGATTTTTTTATTTTTAGATAACGAAGAAAATTTTTCAAGCACGTTTTTATTTGTTCTATTACTAAAAATATCAACGATTTTTCCAAATTTATATTTTAGACGTAATACTATTTTTTAACGAATCATTTTTAGCTCTAACCATGTGTATATGTACTGTTGGGGAAACTAAAGAACGACTAGCCCAAGAATGTAATTCAAAACACTATTTGAACAGAGTCAAAGAAGAATAATTCGTTTGCTATATTGTTTTCTTTCTACGCGTTGTAAAAGTTGCAAACATCTATTAAAATTGTTGACCATTAGTTTATTCTTGCAATTTTTTTTGAGAATTTCCTTGCATTACCGAACTATGTAACTAGAATGGCGAGAATAATGATGGTGGGAGACCGATATATATTCTCCTATCTAGTTGGAACGTAGGTAATAATATTTTTGTAATTCACAGTAGCTATAAACTGTTCAGCATAGTCTGCGGTATATTACAATATTACACTTTGGTTATAAAGCTTACATTTTATTTCGGTATTCTGTTATATTCTTGTATAGAGTCTGTTCGTTATAGAGTATATTTCTATTAAGTGTAGTGGTTAATGAAATTCAGCAAGGCTATGATTTTGTCCGTTGCTGTCGTAAACTATCCCTTACTAGTCTGCCGTTCTTTAGTATCCCGCACAGTATTTTTTTTTTTTTTCATTAAATAAAATATATATAGGGGAGATGTGGGGACGGTGGCACACATTTTGGTTTTTTGTACGTAACATATTCAATTTTGAATTTTTTAAATAAATCTTTTCGCCACTTAATACTTATTATGTCGTTGTTTAAATAACCTGTTAAAAATTAATGTCCTTATCACGTGCCATTTATAATTAATATTTTTGTTGACCTCTGCAATTGTGACACTGTACCTATACGTGAGGGTACAGTGAAACAGCATTAGGGATACAGTGGAACAGTAAATATAATAGGTATCCAAAAAATCTGTATATGTATTAATAATTTTTATTGAAACTTCAATTCAATGTCTTTCAAAATAAATCATCTGAAGGTACTGAAAAATTAATAAAAAATCAAATTTTTTGGAATAATATAAAAATGAATATATAAATTTAAATTTATTATTAATATAAAACAATAAACTTTGGCAAGTTCCTTGGAAGCAGTAAGTTTTGATAGTTTTTATTTTAATGTTAATTATATTTCATTAAATTTACTGTAAAAATCAAAGCGTCTAAACGGTGTTTTGTGCTATCAGACGGAGCAGGAGATGGTAAAACTTTTATCAGCTCTGATTTTTTAAATGTGTAATTTTTATTTGTTTTAATAAATTTAAAGAGTAGAGTCAGCCGTCGGAGATATGTTAAAACAATATCGTCAGTCGTTATTTCTATGATTTCCCCTATATAATGGCTCTTCATTTTATTCTTTCCGTGTCCTTCAAATATTAAGGCATATTGCAAAAGGCATAAATCAACATTATCATCTGAGTTTGAATTCTCATCAATATTGACATCAGTATCAGACGTGTCTGAACTTACAAGAATATCTTTTAATTTTCTGATCTTTTTTATTTTGCGCAGTTTGGAATTGTTCTTCTAACTCGTACCCACGTACGTGGGTACAGTGGCTCACTGTACCACTGTACCCACATAACACGTGTGCCACTGTTAGCCTAACCCTATTTTCACGAACATTTTATCAAATATAATAAATGATATAGTTTAGAACCTTAGTAATTGCTTTACAATGTAGACAAATGACCAATTTACAACATGTAATACAAATTTTCTTACTAATTTAGTTGTGTGTCGTTCAAATAAAAAATTTCTTGTTACGATAAACGTTAGTTTGTCAATCTCAAATCAACATTTTCATTATAAATGGCAGGACTTAAATTTATAGACTCAAAATGTGGATAGTATAATTTCTCAGTACCAGAGGGGCCTATATATACCCAAACAGACATGAAAATATTCTATATTTCAAAGATATTTCAAATGTTCCACTGTACCAATTGTGCCACCGTCCCCACATCTCCCCTATATATTCACTGTAACCACATTGACTCTACAAATATATTTTTCGATTTTAATTTTCGTGGATAAACGGACGGGAATTAATTTTAAAATCCTCTTTTGTTAAAAATGTTCCAAATTCTTTGACCCAATATACTAGGATTTTTTATTAGATTATACAAAAATATAGAATAATAGGGATCGTTGAGAAAATTTATTATTATTTTAAAATATTATGGGAATATCAAATGAAAGCTCTTGAAGCGTAAATGAAGGGTCAAAAAGTGCTTTTTTAAAACCCAAAACCCTGAAATATGTGTAAATTCACACTTCACATCATTTTCTAACTCCTTTTTTTACATGACAAAATGAAAATGTATACATTTTTGAAACATTATTAAATAGATAGACCATAAATTCTTTTTAAGGGTACGAACATGTAGAAAGATGGTGGTCGATGCATGAGTGCATGCTAACCTGCTCCGACCAACGAGAATAAATATCACCTTACTTTCAAATATGACACGTAGAACGCTTGTTGGTACTTGTCGATACTTGCAACATGATGATAAGTAAACAGGAATATTTTAAACATTATTTACCAGCTTACAAAAAGCTGGCAGTAACTTTTTTCGGTATTTTATTGATTTAAATTGTAGCGAACCACTTACATTTCATAGATATTAATAAAATTTCTATGATGTAGGTAATTACCGACATTTACAATTACTTATCGGCAGAATAAATTAGAATATTTTGTTATAAATGCGTCTTGTTTGCAGAAGTGGCAGGTTTTATTGGATATACAATACTTCCAAGCATGTGCAGGAATATTAATTTTAACCAGGTCATTTTTTAATGAAGAAATTTCAGTAAACCGGAATCATCTTTCTATGTTTCCTCTAACCGGCATCAACAAGTGCGGACAACAGACGCTTATAAGTGCTGGTAACAACTTTTCTACGTGTTCGTATCCTTAGCCAACTAATAGTTACAACATTATCGAAACATTCATGATCGAACCGGGATTCAGGACGTGCGTTTAGCAAACTCATGTTTCCTGACTTCGTTTGGAGGTGTATGAAGTCGGTAGACTCCAGTTGCTAGGCTCTGATTCAAATTGATGTGTTTTAATTACATTAATAACTCCATTGTTTCAATTCATGATATATTTATAAGCTAAAATTAAACGCCGATGTTAAAAAAGCGGTATAAAAGCTATTTTACCAAGCCAATTTTGCAGTTATAATATCGTCTCTAGTTGGACATGCGCATTAAATCTGTTAATGAACTTATTCCTTAACAGTTGGTATCTTGTTAGAAATTTCATCCACGAACAATCTATTCTTTTGTGGTTAACTACAACTGCAAATATCCCATGTGAAAGCTCTGAATGAATTGGAATATATTTTTATTTCTAAAACACCAAAATTACCTAAATACCCTATAATTGGTTATATTTCTATTCTTTTCTATTTATTAGTAAATTGTTATATGCTAAATTTCTCTATTTCACTGCTTTATATCATGGAACTATATATTAAAACAGAAACTATGTTTGACAACAATTAGATAATTTAACGTTTACATTGTATATCATCAGCATCGAAATCTAACAAGCCAACAAATATCAGTTTACCAATGATCATCATGATAACGACAGTAAGTTATATTACGCGATCAATGTATTACCGATAAAACTCGCGTTATGTAAAATCACGCAATAAAAGTATCAGATATTACGAGAAAAGCAAAATATGTCCAAATTTTGTTAGCAACGCAACATAAAAAATAGGGTTGCACCGAGCAAATTGACCAATAACTAATTAATTGGCTTTGCCTTTTCGACCGCCGATTATTTATGATGTATATGGAATCTGCCGGCTAGTGATACATCCATCTATACCAGATACATACCTCTGATTGAACAATTTTTGCGATTGTATGATTTATTGCTTAACTCGATGCTGAACTCGACGGCAGTTTCTGCGGCCCACACATGCTTAAAACCTTCGTGCTTTTATTAACATTCATAACGAAAAATAAAATCATGGGGCGCAATAAACATTTATATAAGTTAACAAAAAATAGTTCAGTGATGTCTATACATTTTAGTAATCTTGACTAAAATCTAACCTAATCTTAAACTGAAATTTTTAATCAGAGTGATTTTTTTATCATGACAGTCACTTGTGTTTTATATGATTAGATGAAAATACCTGTTGAAAATATTTGTGAGAACTGTGGTTCAATTTAAAGGATTTCTTATACGGGCGGTCCACGATTTTATTTTTCTTCACATGTTCAAGATGTGATAAACGAGAAGACATTATTTTTTAACTTTTTTAGTGTATTTCTAAATGAATGAAAGTTTTTTTTTATAATTTTTTTACAAGTTAAATTCAATGTTTTTCAAATTTCTCTGTCAGCCAAAGAATGGTCGATTAACAAAACCTATTAATAGGACAAAAGGCCGATACCGATTAACCGACAAAATGGCCGATATGGCCGACTCCCGATTATCTGTTGATTAATCGGTGCAACCCCAATAAAAATAACAAAATTGAGATATATTGTGCGCAACATATATAAAAAAGGAAATACATAGCTTAAATAAATAAATTAGTGTTGCTAAATTTAACTCGGATGCGTGTGTGTGTTCCTCAAGTCATTTTGACTCAATCTGATGGTTAGAATTGCGTATGATTACATTTATATTGGCGCAGTAATGTAAACGTTCCATAATACGTAATTCACATTGGAATAAAACCGCGTTTTATAATCACGCGTAATAGGAGAACTTACAATATGTGGGAAACATCTTTTATCGGAAATTTGTTTGGTTTGCTCCAGAGTATTAAATAAAAGAAGACAAGATGAAGGTCTCTATAGGCAAGTATATAGGGAGGATAAACTCTCTGAATATTACTCCAACTGTTATAGCCCCACGCCGTTTAATTTTAAAACGTCGCGCAGAGTGTTAGTTACTTTTTTACGCACAGCATCAATGGATATTAACGTCAAACATAGTGTATATTTTTATATCGAATATGGCCTCCTTGTCAGGTATACAGCGCTTATCATACGTCAATAATTTCATTAGTTGTGCTTTACAATGGTTTATGCAAATTGCTCCTGTGGGTTTAAAATCTGGCTTATTAGAAGTGAAGAGCTGCGCACGCAGTTCGGGCACAATTTCATAGTATAAAATAGTAACAATAATATTAATTGGTACCTTACCATTGCCCTACAAGCTGCCTGCTTTGGAAATGGAGCTGAAACTGGTGCCAATGGTGATCGCTGTTATGATGGCACTGATGCTAGCACAAGCTAATATCGCTGTCATATTCACCGGAGGTGTTGGAAAGAATGGATCAACAGTCGCTGTAAGATCTGTCTGCTCCATAGTCAGTCAACCTGTTTTATGTAGTATTTTATTTATGCCGTATGCTAAGTTGTAGCGCTTATGCTTTCTTCTCTGTTGCTTCTATTCTGTTTTTGCTGGTATTTGTTGATTGTGGTATGTTTTTAGATTAAGATTAAGATTAGGGTGTGTGTTTACAATTATTTCTGATAGATAAATAAATTATATATAAATTGTATCCTCGTTCATGATTTTTAAATATATACTGTCTGATAAACACAACAAAAATAAACGCTAATCTGGTAAAATACCAATTTCGAAGTGAGTTTTATTTCTTGAGAAGCGGTTTTTGGTGTTTTTTTCATGCTCTTTTTTTAAATGAGGTGTTGTAGGTAAAACCAGGAACCCCTTATATCGGCACTCAACTGTCTGTTTGTTCGATAGAAATTGACCAGACAACAGTTCTTTAACAACGGTCGAGACCTCGAAACATATCACAAGAAAATACATACATAAAGAATTACTGGCACTGGTGGAGTTATTTGTGTTCATGTAATGTATGACATCTCTTAATGCTGAGGTTAATAACCAAAATTTATTTTCAATAAGTTATCGATTTTGATGAGATACAGACAAAAATGTGGCCAAAAAAGTCGTAGACAAAACGTAGTTATTGATGTATGTTCAGATATATAAAATAAATTTTTTAGTTTTAAATCTATGCTCCTTGCACCCAGAATTTTTCTTGGGGGGGGAGCTCAGAAGCCAAAATTTTTGCACTTTCAATTACAAGAAAAATATCTCGTCAGTCTCCTTCTGTGGTGCGCACCTATATTTAAATTAAAATGGGGCACAGTTATATGTAAATTTGGTGACTATATTCCACCGTAAGCAACGTCGAGAAAATAGCTAATATTTTTAATATAATTTTACTGTTATTGGGACTATTTTTAGTTGTCCTACTGCTTAACCAATTTGCAATAAATTAATATAAAATTTATCCTTCAAAATATGTAAGTCGTGAAAAGCTTTTTGAACTTAAGTATTCATGCTAAGCTTTTGTATATTAAAAACCTGTTTTACCCACTTTCTTAAATATTACGCATTGTCAGGATTAAAAAAAAAATAATAAAAACGCAATCAGAGCTCTTAAATCAATAGACTGTCGATCATAGTTTATCATATGGTAAGACGTGCAACCGTTCAGACCTCTAAATTTAATACGTTGTTCCTTGTCGATTGTGGCTAATTTTCTAAACTTATAGCTAGTGCATTGCTTTAATGAGACATATAAACACATTGGCTATCTCAGTCTATAGGAGACATCGTAGATATTGTATGCCTTTACATAACCTAACATAATGTCATCATTAACAAATCTTTCTCAAAATTACAAAGGCGGACAGTAAATATAATCAATTTAGGTAATTAAATTAGGTTTAGCTAGTTAAAATCTAGGACAGCAGAATTATAAAAACGGTAATAAATAATAAATATTTTACGAAGCCATCGTAGTTAGTTTAAAGACACACAGATGTCGGGCTATTCGTAACCCACTAATTTCTAACAGCTGTAAACGCTACGTAGAACATTAAAACAATGTATAAAAACATACGCACACGTGACAACGCACATTCTATTGATTTAAGATCTCTGAATGCGGTTTAAATTGTATTAAAAAATTAATTATGCATAAGCTGACTGCCGTTTGCATTTTTTTCATATTGAGTTCATAGCGGTTTCGGAAAATATCCCGGACCTATTTTAGTATTCAGTCCGTCTCTGTATATAAGTAAGTAATAAGGAAGTGCGTAATTTCGATTTAATAGGTAATCATACTTCATGCGCTATTGATATTATTTTATATTATCTTTTATTCCCTAAGCGCCGTGACTGTGCAAATTAGAGTTGTACGCAGCGAGAAATAAGTTATGCGACAAAGAAATAATCTATAATAATTTTAGTAACGCAGATAAAATACTTTTCGCCCTGCCTTTTAAATAGGTATTTTCGCAATTTTGCTTCAGATTTATAATTCAACGGCACAAAAAGTTATCTATCGCTTGTATTATATGTAGAAGCAATACGTCAACTGTTCAAGATATATGTATATATTATTTGAATTTCATAATTTATAATTTAATGAGAACTATCAGAAGTTATAAAAAAAGTCATGAATGAGTTGTATAGAAAATAATAATTGAATTGAACACATTCTAACTTAAAGATACATTTTAAATTTATAAAATGACGTGTATGTAAATGAGCTTTCTTGACATTTTTGATGTCTTGAAACAAAATTAAATTGTTTTATGATCAAAGTTAATCTAATGGTTCTAATTCTGATGAATAGTAGTTTTTAAGTTCTCCTAATATGCCTAAAACCATATCCATATTATTCCTCCCTTCCCAATTATACGTAACGAAATACATAACTAGTCATCACGGTTCTGAACGTATAAAGATCTGTTTTAAAATCATGTTTAAGACTGGTATTTATGAACTATGTGATGTATTTTTTGCAGACTACAAGGGATGCGTTGAAGAAAATGTAGAGATTAAAATTAATATAACACCCAAGACTTGTGTATATGTTCTTTTTCTTACAGCGTTAAATTTGAGTCCATTCCTGAACATAGGCTTGCCTTTTTTCTTTCATACTTTCTTGTCCTTAGCCTGTTGGTGTCAATTTGTGCCTGTTACTGTTTTTTTATATCGTCCAGCCACCTTCTTTGAGGTTTGCCAACACTACGTTTGCAAATTCTTGGACGCCAGTAATCGATTTTGTTTGTCCATCGGTTAGTATCTTGTCTAGTTACATGACCAACCCAGTTCCATTTAAGAGATCAATTTCTGGCCAGTACCACAGTTTCTTTTTTTATTTTTCCGTTCGTCAGTGTATCCGCTTAAAACTAGAAATACTGATAGGTTTTATATAACAATAAGGAACTTTAAAAGGTAGACGAGTTCTGGTACCTAAGTAGGTGTATTTATCAAAAATGGTGGTAGCTAAAGCGACATCCTAATGCCGAGGTTACACGGTGCCAATAACTCGTACGAGTTGCTTCTAGTATTACAAGCAAACATTTCTCAGTTGACATGACATTGTAGTCATTCTTTTAAGTACATCGTTAAAATCTTCAATATGCATTGCCTCTATAATATTTCTTATTGCTGCGTCTCTAATTTGTTTGTTTCTTTAACTAATCAGTTGTGTATTCCATAGGCATTCATTTTCCCGGTACAATTCGGCAAATTTCACGGTAGTATCTTTTGTCCATTTCGTGCTATTTTCAACGCCTTATTCATAAACTATAAACTAGACTACGAGAATTTAATCATTGTCTTTTAAGTCCGCCAAATCTACCTGCAGATTACAACAATGCACCATATTGTCTACTGTTACTAAAAACACCTGTTTACATGCGTTTAGTAATCAAGAAAGTGGTAGTGAGTCCTAGCTGCTCAGTCCAGTAAATAGGATTGCTTTTTATTCACTGTCCTCGCCTGTGTACTAAAACATATAATGGAATTTAGTACTAAAATATTTATTCACGTGAATATTTTAGTGCTCGGTAACCTTGTAACTGAAGCAATAGTCGTATCAAAAAAGCATTTATAGTACACTGAAACGTATATGGAACTCTATAAGGATTTCGCGCTACAGCAAACGCCGTATTTTCTACACGAATGTAAAGTTTGTTTTTCTCTACTGCTGTTAAACTCAGAAAAAATCTAAAGGTGCAACTCAAAACTCTTTGTTACAACATGAATATGATGCCTATCGTTCTTCACAGAATAATGCATATCAAATGGCAAGACAATATCTCAAATAAATATTTTTAGAATCGAGCCAACCAACGCGAAATCTTAGAGGAAATAAAAACTAGAAAGTAGAGATGGATTGATCACATTCTGCGAAGAGACCTAGCTGGGTAGTTTTGGAAGGAACCGAAAGAAAATCGACGTAGACGTCACCCTGCTATTAAATGGCTAAAAACAGTCCTCCAAGAACTAAAACACCTTGAAAAATCCTGGAAACAAATTAAAATCTTTTATGTCGGGTTGCTAACATAAGAGTTTTCTCTAACTCAAGTTAAAATCATCTGTTTTTATATGTTACAACATACAAAAACAAATGATTTCAACTTGAGTTAAGGATAATTCTTACATTAACAACTGGCCATCAGTCACATTTATATATGTGTTAGAATGGCAACCAAATTTTGAAGTTTTTTATAGATCAAATTGTATTTTGAATCTTAAATAACTAAAACTCTTCAGATCACATAGTCCATTAATTACAGTCTTAAGTCAAATATTAATTCTGAAACTAAACTTTAAAGATAATTTGTTTTATAGATTTATGTTAGATATTCAGTGTGATATTTTAAATTGTGTTGTAAATTTGTATTATATATTGTAAAAGTAAATTTTCACCAGTTAACGAGCTACAGAGAACAGTAAGATTAGTTCATAATCTTTGTATGTAGCTTGTCAACTATGTTTTAAGCTTATACCCGTATTCATAAACGTTCATTACTTATAACGCTTCATTATATCAATTTTCCATAGAAACGAAACGTTTACATGGAAATTTTCTATAGAAAATTTTGATTTTAACGGGTCGTTTTGATGTAACAAATAGTTATATAGTTATGAACGTTTATGAATACAGGCATTAAACTGTTCACTATTTTGTTTATTTTAGATTAATACTGTACAGGTATTTTATTTCTATTATTATTTTTTTTTCTATTCTTCTAGAATTATCAGAACTATATTGTAAACACTTCTAAAAAAAGTAGAATAAGCACTCTATCTGCATGCTTAGCTGTTGCATTTTGATAATTAGAGCTTTCCTAATCTGGCTAATATGCAATCAGTTTTACAATCTCCATTTAAAATGTATTTAATTTAAACTCTGCAGGTATTTACTCAAATATTGTATGCAATCTCCAACAAGTATATCTAAAGCCTTATTAATAAAAAAAAAACTTCATAAGCATATGACATAACTATTGTATTTATTTTGAAATAGCATTAGAATATACAGTAACACCTAACTAAAGTGACCACCAAAGGGACAAACTCAAAGTACCAAAGGACCACCTTATGCAGAAAGAGGACAACAGGTATTATTTTGCAGGGACCATCAAAAAGTGATGATCTAAAGCAGGTGACTAATTTATGCATGTGGTCACATTAGCAGGTTTTACTGTATGTGGTTATTTTAACCAATTGTATATCTGAATTTTTCACGTTTTGTGCCAGTAAAGACATGGTTCAAACGGACGTACATTATGTTTAATAATAGTAAACGCAAAACTATAACCTCAAAAATCATAATTTAACCAACAGCAGCACGGCGCTTGTTCGTGACTCTGCTGTGATTGGACACGTATAACAGCATAAAACGCATAAGCACAGAAATATCAACTTTGTGAATTTCTGTGCGATGCTTTTACGCATCTGTGCTACCATATTATAAACAGAACAACGATTGTCCTATGGTTCATCTTGATTATTCTCTGCAACTATGCTATGTGCTTATGGAGTTATGTATTTTAGGTGTATAGGGAAATAAATTTAAGATCCCAGCGTCAATTTTGAATATAATTTAAAATATATTATGCAAACAAATGGCTTTCTACACACTTGTGTACACTTATTTGTAAATAAAATGGAAATAAAAAACAGGCATAAAATATTATAATAGTTATTGTACCATGACTAAAAAGTAGATATTTTTCGGCCTTATCTGAATTTGAAGGCCGAGGAATTTAAACAGATAAGGACGAAAAAGATCTTTTTGGCCAAGGCGTCCATTATATTTTTTGGGCGACCAAAAGTAATTTTTATTAAAAAAATTAAATTTATTTATTTACATTGGATAATTTATGGTGACTAAACGATTATTACAATTATAAATGTTTGACTGTCAGTTGTTTCAATGTAACCATGGAGATCTTATAACTTAAGAAATGACACATACAGTCTGTTTCAAACGCTTAGGCGGAACTAAATGGGAATTTCGTTCTTTTAGGTTGTCACGACAAGGGACCTTGCTTGGGTTATTTCATTTTTCATGTTGGAATGTCAAAATTTAAAATTACAACAATGAAACCATGGAAACGAATGACCTATGTCAAAATTAAATTATTACTTGCCCGACCTTAATATATAAGGGGCAAGTATTGTAATCGCGAAAATTTTCGATGTCGAGATTTTGACGGATGACCACGTTTCATGGTCCAGGGAATCCAAAAAACCTATTTTCGAAGTGCCGTCCGTATGTGTGTGTGTGTGTGTGTGTGTGTGTGTGTGTGTGTGTGTGTCTGTCTGTCTGTCTGTCTGTGTGTATACACGATAACTCAAAAACGGTTTAACTTAACGAGTTCGTTCTGGTACTAAAAAATTCTCCTATTAAATGGGAAGAACCCTATTGTTTTTTATGAAAATCGGTTGACTGGAAATGGAAGTTTACTCGTGTCGATTTTAAGATTTTTGCGAATATTTAGCAACAGAAAAATAATTCGAAAAAATTTATTGAACAAAAGTTACTATAAATGCAATAACTATTAACTTTTATTTGAGACGTTTTTTGATAAAACGAAAAATTTTGAATTTTTTTTTTTAAATTATTTAAAATTTTTCCAAGTCTCAATTTTTTCATACTTATATGTAACGTTTCCATGGTTATGATAATTAATTCGTGACTAGTCAACCAAGCCTTGGACAAAAATTTGTATAGAACATAATTTGATGTATTTTTGAAGATTTATCTAAATATTAAAAAAAAAAATTAAATTAATTTTTTTTTTTTTTTATGGGAGGGCAAGTCTAGCGGAGGTTTCCCTTCGCCACTGGTTTTTTTATATATTTTAATGACAAAAAAATAAATAAATGGGAAATTTGTATTAAGAATGACACAAAAAATCAAAATATAAAGAAAATGCCATTTTAAAATGATATTAACCTTAACCAAAAATGTTTATTGTAAGTATGATTTACAAAGCTTAAACAAAACGGTCGAAAAGCACGATTTAAACGAGGAAAGTAACTAGATTGCAAAATTTAGTTCCGCTTAACCGTTTGGAACAGACTGTAGCTCCTAGCATCCAGCGAAAAAATAAGCGAATTGGCCTAGGCCGAAAAACATTCACTTTTTGGCCGGTACTAGATGATAAAAAAGAACTGTTTTTGATATGGTCTCCCAAAACATATATTTATTCCTATAATTTTAGTTTGACAGTTTGACCGTAGCAATAACATGCTCTACCTAAGTTTCTAAATTGACCGCCGTAGCGCTGGGATCTTACATTTATACTTCTATACACATCTAATGAACGAACAAAAAAACAAATTTCAACGAACACAAGCACTAACGAACGTTAACAATCTAAAATGAACATGAACCAGCAAGAATGATTAAAAAGGAACAAAAAATTGGTTGGTCGATGCTCCACCAGACCCTGCCTTCAAACCTATAGGATGCCTACCAGCCCAAACAAACAGTTCATTTGATTTGCCGATGGATAGCGACCATTTAAGGTTCTACAGTACCTATTTATGTTCGTTTGTGTTTGCTGATACGTCCACAACTATTAAGCAAATTTGTTTTTTTAATGTTCGTTCGTCAGATTTGTACCTGATTTATACCTGAACATTAAATATATATATAAATTAAATATATTTGTCTTTAAGAGTACTGTAAGTATACTCCCAACTTAAAACTGGTTACATTTCATCCAGTTCCTACTCTCGGCTGGGGCCTAGAGATTCACTGAATAATAATTTTATTTTCCTGCATACAATTAGTTTTTTTATTGATTCATAAATCAGTTGCTTTTCGTACATTTTAAAAGGAGATTGTAAGATTGTTTTTAATTATTTAGGATACATGATCAATGTGTTTAACCAGTATTTTTCTGCTAGGGAACCAGTGTACTTTCTCCCGTGATTCCATTTTCTCTGGTGCTCGTACCGGCTTTTATTATTTATCGTAAATCGATGGAACATGTTTACGAGACATATCCTGCGTTATATATTCTTGCTTTTGGAATGGTTGCTGCCAAGGTCACAAACAGATTAGTGGTAAGTTATTCTTTATAGTACTATATTTCTTTATTATTTATTATATATTTCTGTTTGTATATTTATGTGAGTGAGTAATTCGTTCCAACGATATGACGCACTGTTAAAAATCGCACTGTTTGAACTATGAAATATTGGCATTCTTTGTATTTATTCCGTGTTATTGGCATATGGTGTCTGATAAAAAAGATGTACTATATTGTTTTCATAGACGCAAATCTATATAAAAAGTATAAAATATATTTATTTATTCTGGGATCATAAGATAAAATCGACGCTCTCTTTTACAATATGATTTTAAGACTTAATCAAACGTAAACAATTTAAATTGCTTACTAACATGCATATTAAACTGTTTATTGTTTAGATTTTAAACAATAGAATGTACATTTAGCGTGGATATTTAATTAAATTGCTGATCAACTTGCAAGAAGCGGTGCAAGCCAACCAGGAGAGCTGCATGTTAATTATGTGCCATATAAAGATATCTTGCCGCTTATACAAAAATCTTTACTATTAATATGGCAACAAGAGTGGAATACCACTTCCCAACATAAAGGCTCTTTCTATCACTCTATTCAACCTTCCATCTCTATTAAACCCTGGTTTCATAATCTTCACCTTAATAAAGGAACTATCTCCACAATTTGCCGGATGCGTTTTAATCATTGCCTTTCCTTTGTACACCTCCACAGAATACATGTACTAGATACAGCTCTGTGCGACTGTGGAGAACTTGGTACCGTAGACCATATGATTTTTAATTGCCCTATCCACTATAACAAGTCTTGTTTACTTTACCTGCATTTATCAAAACTTTTTCCCACTCCTATTTCTATTAAAACTATCCTAATCAACCCCTCCCCAGAAGTTTGCAAAAAAATTATTGGTTTCCTCAAGGAAACCAATTTAAATTTATAAATGAATAAAAAGCTATGAACTGGCGGAATGGTGACCTCACGAAAGCCAACAAATCAGAAGAAGAAGAAGAAACAATAAAATCTAAACTTTAGTCAAATTTTTAAACACAAGTTTGAACAAGTTTTTTCTTCACATACACGTTTCTGTGACATTTAATTTCTGCATTTTAACGTTAAAAATCTTTTTCTATATAATCTACTAAAAATTCTTTGACAGTAACATATTAAGATTTTGATACTTATTATTCTACTTTTTTGTAAGAATGTCGTTCTGCATTCTCCGTGCAGTTCTCATCAAGATTTATAGCCCTTCCTACAATGGTTTCTGCGCTTCGCCGTTTTATTGACCTCACTTAGCGTTTATTTGGTTATTTTCTTTATTTGGTGCTCCGTTGTTTGGGAGCACGTCCTCATGGTCTAACTCCTAGAATTTCTTAAACTACAAGCGCTCCAGATTATCTGGTTCTCTTACGTGGCCCCAATATTTGGCTATTCTGGCGAAAATTACACTTGACACCTGTAGAGCTCGTTCACTTCTTCAAAGATAGATTTATTAGTTCTTTTTGCAGTGCTTTGGACTCTTCAAACACAATCTTATTCTTTATTTTATGTTTCGCATTACTTTGCATAACATATTTTTACAAATTTTGCTGCAAGCAAGAGATATTTTATGAGAAAATACATATGCTTGGAATTCTACGAAATAGGGCCGTATTTCTATGAAGGAAATTTGACTTCTGTAAAATATTTAGATTTTTTGGAAAATAATTAGCAAGATTTATTTGACGATGTGCCATAGCTAACAGAATTAATTTGAAGTATTTTCAATATGATGGTGCACCTGCACATAATGCCTACCTTGTAAATAATTACTTACAAAATAAATATGACGACAAGTGGATTGGTGGACCTATTAACTGGCCTCCTAGATCTCCTGATTTAACATCTTTAGATTTTTTGTTTGGGGTTTCCTGAAAAATACAGTCTATAGAGATCCAATTAATAATTTAGACGAACTAAAAAATAAAATATCTCTTGCTTGCAGCAAAATTTCTAAAAATATGTTACGCACTGTAATGCGAAAATAAAGAATAAGATTGTGTTTAAACAGGAATGGATATTTATTCGAACAATATTTGTAACCAAAATACTTGGTAATTTTTACTTTTGTTTTTATTATATGTAAATTTTTAATCGTACTATTTTTATAAGTTTGTAACGTTGATATCTCCGTTATTAAAAAAATTTCATTATAAAATTTTTTTTTAGTTTGTTAATTTTTTATTAAGACAAAAAAAAAACGTTAATCCCATGGCCTAACAATATACAGGGTATTCCATTTAAAAAGATGTTTATTTTCAAAATATCTGGTCAACGAAACATACAAAAATATTTTTGAGTCTGTCATAATATTTCCTACAAAATATACTCGAGCTTTGTCCATCTAACCGAATCTCTATCTCTATTATTAACAAAGATAGCAATAGTAAGCCACTTGGCTGAGACACCCTGTATATCTAATAGTTATATTTCTAATATATTTATTTTGTTTTAGGTGGCCCACATGACGAAGAGTGAAATGGAATATATGGACTGGTCTTTACTGGGTCCAGCGATGTTATTTTTGAATCAGTATTTCAATACTTTTATTTCAGAACATATAGTGTTATGGCTATGTATGGTAAGTATTTTAAAATATATTTTCGTTTAGCATTACTTTTTTAAAAATTTTGACCTTGCTGTAATAATCTTATTGTTAAATTTAATGTCCATGGCTAATCGGATATAGATTTTTAAATGTTTCATTGTTTAATAATATTACAATAATCGATAGTACTTTTTGGAAGAATGATTTTGAGTACACATTTAACATTTATAAAATAGAACAAAAGAATTTATAGTTAATTATAAAAAACAATATTCTTATTATGCAGGGATTTAAGAAAATTGCGTTGAAATTTATTTCTGTTTTTAACAATTCCTTGAATTGCAATTTTGGGGATAATATTAAAATATCATTAGATCTAGTAGACTGCCTACTAGTTTAGGTTACAGTATTTCCAAAATGAAATGCCACTCAAAAAACTTAACAATGCGGTAATGGGTTTATGGCAGTAATCTTAAGAAGCGTTGCTGTAAACAGAATATAAGAGTTATTAAGTGAATTTTAAATTTAAATTGAATAGATATAACACTAGATCAACTGAAGTTTCTTAAAAACCATGAAGGATATTTTAAAATTTATAATTTTATTGTTTCTAAATTTTAGGGGTTGTTATACTTGTTTGTTAGTTAATTTTCAATGTTCATAGCGTGCATACATTAACAACATGGCTCTTTGGCGACCATTTGATTTTGAAGAAATTCCTAATTTCTGTAGTGAAAATAGTGATTCTGTACAAGGTGATTTGGAGTGCGAAAATATGGACGTTGACTTGGAATGCGAAAATGTGGACGTGGCTACTAAAGAAAAATGTCATTTGTCAGAAGATTGCAAAGTTCTGATACTGAATGTGTATAAAAAGTTAGTTTCGGAAGGTAATGAGAAACCTATACTTAGAATTGCGGAATTAAGTAGTGTTCTATAGAGAACAATTCAACGTATCATTGTTCGTGGCAAAAATCAGCAGCGAAAACGTCCCATTTTACGTTAAGTTTTCATTTTGTTTCAAGAAAATACATAGTTTTATGTCTAAAACAATAATAAGTAAAATATAAGACTTTTATTCGTAAATATAGTCCCGACTGTGCATCTTTTAATAAAAAAGTTGGAAGAAGACGGAATAGAATTTCCCTACAAAGTTAGCCATATGTATAAAATTATTTGAAGTTGCTAGGATTTAGATATAGAACGTTAAAAGATATAGAAACGTTTATATATTATGGAATCAGATAGATTAGCAAGGGCTAGATCACAGTATTTGGACCAATTACACAAATACAGAGAAGAAGATAGACTCATCGTGTATTTAGATGAGTATATACAGTTCATTCTAAATAGCATATAAGAAAACACGTTTATTTTAAATAATTATTACGGTCCTGCCAACTACTATTAACAGAACCATAAATTTAGCAGGTATAATGGTTATACTGTCAGCCATTATTGGAATCAATAAATGAGGGTGGCCATTTCATTTTGGAAATACTATACTATCGGTCAGACAATGATTATCCATCTTGTAAACACCACCTATTTTAATGTGGAAATGTTTTTACGATATATTTTCCAACTTTGACTTCGAATATTAGACTGAAGATGTTTGGATATATCAATCGAAACGTCTCAACAAATTAATTTGAAATAAATATATGCCGAGTAATGAACCAGAATTTTTATTTCAAACCTATATCATTTTCGTCAAGAATGTACAATCCATAATATTGAATATAGACTTCTTTGTTTGAAATAAATTACTATTTCAAAATATCCAAAACTATTCAGAGTGTTCCGTTTAAAAAATATTGTTTTTATGAATAACTCGAGAGTCAAGGAGTCGAAGCTTTTTGGAAGAGCCTGAGTCGAGAGTCAAAAAAAAACTATCGACTCTCGGCTCTCTGATTCAATTTTTATCAAGGATAATAAACCAAAAACGAAAATAAAAAAACGATATTACCAGAAATTTTTAAAGAACGGAAACGGGAACAACATTTTGTTTTTTGTTCAAGAACGAAATTTAAATTGGAATTATTATTACAATATTGGTTTTAACTGGTTTCTCGTGTTCCCCAATTTATAATTTGACTAAAACTACTCGTCTTAACAGATTAATACAATGAAGCAATACATTTTTTATTTTTACACATCCATTTAGTGAGATTAAATGGAAAAGTCGCAGCCAAACTGAATATCCATTTGTACCGCATTTTACGAAGAAAATGATAGCATTATTGGGAGAACCCATTAGAAAGTATGAAAAAGAACTATTCCATTTAATCTGTAATTAATGCATTTGAACAGTTAAACGGTTTATAAAAATGTATTGAAGCACCAGACTAAATTACTTTTATCTGTTTCAGATATGGGCGACATTTGATCTAATAAGATATTCATCTCAAATATGTTTAGAGATCTGCGACTATTTACATATACACTTATTTCGAATACCATATCCTGGAGGACCGTTACCACCTCAGAAGCAGCCGCCACTTCTTCACAGTACGTCAGTCGAGAAAAATGGTACGAATTTGCGATTCAACAAATCCCGCACTCGTAATAAACATCATTAATAAGGTGCTAGTGACTTTAACTGCCACCTATCCGTATCGCTCATTACTAGGGTGGCTACTAAACGTATAACTAAAGAAAAACGACGATCTGAAATTTTTTATATTGAGAAATTTGATTTTATGCAGTTTACATGACAAAAATAGGCTGTGTCTTAATAGGGTAAATGGATATTTGGTGCATTGATTAATTTTTGGTGTTTGGTTGAAATATATTGTATGAATAATTTAATGTTTATTTTAGTTAATTTGTTTCTTTCATTTATTTATTCATACATGTGTAAAAATGTGTTAAACATTTGTGTGTTAAATTGTACATACTTCTAAACTGTATGCATTAACAAAGCATAACATTAGTCATATATTTTATACTTCCTTTAAGGCTAGGGTTCATGGACGCTGTAATGTAGTGAATCTGAAACGGTGCGCCGCGGCTTGGTATGCAGCAAATACTGCAAAAGTATATTTAAAAAAAAAGGATTATAGTAAAAACTAGACGTGAACTGTGAAGTTTCACACATTTCAGACATTCAGAAGTACAGTTTGTGTAAATTTACTAGAGGATGACTTAATCTGACTTTCATAGCCAGTGGGATTTAAAGAGAATATTGGGGCAGTAAAACAGGGCAATACTTAATTTTTTTTGAAATGTTGATCATTTTCTTGAACTGGAGTACTGTACAAAATTTTATTTAATCTAGATTTTTCACATAGCAAAATAAAACCCCTGTAGCGTTGGGGTTGCTCTACTCGTTAAGAAGTCAAATGATCCCACTAAACCTTAAGACAAACTACACCTAGTAAGTGAAGTGGATTCACAGCGGGCTCGAATGCTGAATGTCTAGATCAGTGTATCTCAACCGCTGGTCTCATAGCTTTTAGATTTATTTTTATAAGTTTTTTTCTTGCATTATAAACAATAATTGGATGATTCAATATTTAAAATAATCTAATTGCAGAGTTCATTACCCTATAGCCTTATTTACGCCATTATGTAAGCCATTTTCACGGTGTTGGTAAATATCAGATAAAGTTAATTTAACAAAAATTTATGTTTCTTGCCTCTATTGACAAACTAACAATTATTATTGAGATAAATACAAATTGTAATTTGTCCTATTGATTTGAAAGCACTTAATTTGTAAAGTGTGGCTGAAGTTCTGGAGTCTAAAGTTCAAAGTTGGCCCTACTCATCCTAGTAGGAAAATGGTCATCAAGATAGCCATGGATTTTATTTATTTTTAAGTTAAGTTGGCAATATCATTCTCCTGTACATTTTAATTAACATTTGACGTCCGAGTTTGAAGTTATATTCAAAACAAATATATATTTGTAAAAAGATATATTTGTAATATTTTTATTGAGAAATTTATTTTTCATAATTTTGATCACAAGCAACGAAAGTAAATGCTCAAAAACGATATACAGCACAGAATTACCAACTTAACATTTTAAAAATTCAAGTCCTATATTTTTCTTTAAGAATTGAGAACGTTTAAAATGCTATTTCGACCCATCCTACGAAGATCGTCTAACTCAATATTTTAATTTTTTGACTTATGTAAGTTCAATATTAGAATACACGATATTCTTTATGTGAAAAAATATATATTTCACACAAAACTATACGTTATGATTCCAAAATTATAGTTTTGTGAGATACGAATTTTTTCATGGAAAGATTACACGATATTTTAATATCTAACTTACATAATCTAGAAATTAAAATATTGAGCTACGACAATCTTCGTAGAATGGGTCGATTTGACCTTGTTTTTTGATTAGTTAAAACCAGGGGCGTGTTTACACTGTAGATAAATAGAGTTTAGTCTCAAATTTTTCTATTTGTCTCTTTTTCTTTCTATTTGTTGTTTGAACTTAAATTCACTGGCGGACTGGCCGGACATCAGGAAATATCCCGGCCTGGCCCTTTATCCACTGAGGCCGGCTATTGACCGTATGGTGCCGATTTATTCCAATTGCTAGAAACAGATATTTATCTAGGTATTATGAGCCATTTGAATCATTTATGACAAATTACAATGTGGTCCCGAGGACGGGTCATTTATGACTCGACTCTAAATATTATTCGAATTTATCAGAAACACTATATTTGGCCTGTGTACATATAATATAGAATTTATTATTTTTTCTTGCCATTAACGGTGTTCAAAATATGGTTCCTGTATTTTTAAATAATTCCTAGTCCAAATAATAACACATTAAGACCTGCTTCAATCGACTGAGTATTATACACGTGTTTAGAGGAACTAGGTTTTAAAAAATGGTATAGCTCGATTCATATCTGGTGAAACTGGCAAGGTCATTATTGCACATGTTTCTTTTGGAAGGCGTGGCCTAGTCAGATTTAAATGACAACACCAGAAACGAACGAGTGCGCATCTCAAGCAATGACCTTCGCAATTACAACGGAAATGAATTAAGTTCTACCGAGTTTGCGCAATACGAAACAAATTGCGCAAGCGTATTGTCTTGACTTAGTATGTAAATAATTTATTTTGCATAAGATCAAATTTCAGATATATTAAAAAATTTGTTTTTTAGCATATTTGTTTAAAAATGTCCATGTATTGATAGAAGGTAGAGTAATGAGTAGAAATATTGTACATAATTTCAGTTTTTATTACGTTTTTTTGATTTATTTATAGCTTTTAAAGCTCATATTTGCCAAAATATACAAGGAATTGTATTGTTTAGTAAGGTTGATTGAACGAAAATTTTACAAAATGTTTGTGATGTGTAAATCCACAAATTGAAAAACTACAAAAAATACACTTATTTAAATGTGCACGGATTTCAAACATTTTCTTTTTATTACAGAGAAACATTGAGGGCCAAATTTTGTTCGTTCTATGGGGTTTTTATTGTTTTCAAAATTTTGTAATTATTTTTTTATTATTGTAAGGTACGATCCTGTCTTAAAATAATTTTTATTTTTGTTTGTTCAGAGGACAGGATTAATAAATGTTTTTGTTATAAAAAAATATTTTTTCACCACGAAACCTTAACTTTTCTATATTAATTTTAAGCAAAGTATGTTGTATTTTGAATATTTTTTACCAAATTTGTTGCAGTTAAATTTATCTAAGAATTATAAAACTGCAAACAATTTTGAGGAAATATTTTGCTTTATGGTTATTTTATTTGAATTAAATTAAATTTTTAATCGGTCAGCTTTCGATTGCTTTTGTTTCTTTATTTTATGCATTTGTCAGCTGACCAGTAAATTTTATCTATGTTTCTATAGATTGCCCAAGTAGCTATTTTCTTTTGTACAGTACTGTTCCGTTTTTCGACGTTTTAATAAAATGGTAGGTCGGATACACTCTTTCGACATTGATCAGCTAAATCAAAACGATATCTGATATTATATTATCAGTGATTTTACTTGGTTTACGTTCATTCAATATAAGTAAGGTAACCAGTATCCGCAATTATTCTTATTTTGGACCATTAGGCGTGCAGTCATATACTCTTACTTCCGTGTTCTGAAATTCAGAAAAAAAAAAAAAATACCAAATAATAATAATAATAAAATGAACTGTACCAAAATACGCGAGTATGGTCCGATTTCGCCGTATGAGTGGGGCTCTACTGTACTTTATTTTTTAAAGTTTAACCCTTTTGCTACGTTAAGACTAGCCGTATAAATTCTCCCGTACGGGAATTCGCCGTGAATGTCAAAAACATTAAAAGAGTCCGATAAAATAATTTTTTAAAAATAATGGTATCGCAAGGCTTCCAGCCAAATAACAATCACAGACTACAGCTGAATAAGCCACTAGCTTTAAGCATACGAGTAATAGGACTACGATATGACGACTTTAGTCGATGCCATGGTTGTTTTGTTGATGGCGATTGTAGTGGTGGGATTTTAATATATTAACAACCGGTTAATTGCACTAGTGACTTTAAAGTAATATAAAGATTTGTTCGTTTGTGTGATCTAGATTGCTTAAGTCGAGCAGTTAGATCATGATTATGTGACTGCAAGAGCAGGTGCTGTCCGATTTGCCAAAGAAAAAATATTGTTGTTTATTTTTATTAATGCGTTGTTCTCCACCTGAATATTTCCTATTGTAATTTCGTAGGTAATACTATCTAAAAAGAAGACAAGTATATTTTTTGTATTTATTGATTATTTTTTATTTGTTCACTAACCAGATCCATCTAAAATGTAACAATTATTTAGAATATTGCGTAAAAACCTTTAATGGGTATTTTGTACGGTTATAATAACACTTGTCAAAAATCCTCTTTATTTAGAAGTTATATTTTTATAACTCGGTGGTCGGCCATTTAAATGAAAATTAACATTATAAAAGACGAAAATAGTCACTCAAATCAAACATTGATGAAGAATAGCCATAGCCTCTTTGATACCAACCTGAATCGAATCATTGTATATGTGGAAAAAGTTATTTTAAAACCCTTGGATAAATATAAAACTATATGAAAAAAGAAAAATAGCGGGTTTTGCATTTGTATAATTTTATACTCAATAGCTGGCTATGTTGTATAGCCGCTTTTGCAGGCAATCAAACATTTTGCAGGATTTGCAACTGGAAGGTTGACCAAAATAGCGGGTTTTGCAAAAATATGTAACCGATCCTTATTTTAAGGGGTTTATGATTTTCAGCCCAATCTACAGTTAAATCGATAGCCCTTTGAATAAGTACTCCAACGATACCAATATTTCCAAATCGAGTTTTTAGTTAAATAACAAAAGTGGGCTACTCATATAAAAAGTTTATTATTTGATGTAGTTAATACTTAAATAAAAACACTAATAAAGGAAGAAAATATTGCTTAATATAACAAAAAAAAGTGATCATAAGATATTACATAACAAAACTTTAACTAAAATATACCAAATATAGTTGACAAAAAATAACAATAAAATTATGATTTAAGGCAATTTCTTATTGTCTCTAGATTGGCGTCCTCTTTTGCGATTTGCTTCGTTTTTATTCGAGGATCATCGGCTGTATTTTATGAAATATATTCTCTAATAATATTTATTACTAGTAAAATTTTAACAACCGGTTCGCCTCACTAAAAAAAAAATTAGGAAACTTCCAAAGCCCACCACCACTCACGGTAATATCCCCAGACCGTTTACGGATACGACTTTAGAGGAGACTACCGTCTTCAGTTCATTTTGCTTACAACGACTATATTTGACGTTAGTATCTTTGTGGATGACGACTTGATAGTAGCAAAAGGGTTAATGAAATTATTTCTATTTTTGTTTTATAATTACATCACTGTCCAATGATTTTTATTATTTTTTTTATTAGACAACTTATGTGTTGCTTATATCAAATGTGCAGTTGTAATATCAACCTTATAACCTTAAATTCAAAGACTGTGAATTGTCAATCGAAGTGATTTTATTGAAAAAATAGTAGTCACCCTACGATACACAATGCTTGTCCGAGTTTATTGGTACAAAAAAGAAAAAGCAGTAACGATTATAATTTCCGTTAAAAACTGCTGGCGGTTTTTCATTTTATTCTTTTATAAATGTGCTGTATTTTTGTTATTGTGGATTGTTTTTACCAATTTATTATAAGATTATAATTGGTATTATTGAATTAGATAAGAGTATTTTTGTTTTTATGGGAGATATTTTTTATTTTATTTAGTTTATTATGACGCACATGTATTGTTTCTTTATTTTCTTTTTTCTATTAACATATTTCTTTTCTTATTAACAACTATATTCCGACCACTGAAGGAACAGATATTTTAGGGGAGAGTTTTCAAAAGTATAATACAGGAATCGCTCGATTAGTGCTTAATTGGTTACACAAAAATGACACGCTCGAATTTAATACTCAATAAAAATGCCTAATTAGTTCCAAAAGATTTTGCTGTTAATAAAATAAAGCGATTTCGGTGATTGAAATGCAAAACAACGAGTTTGTTTGCTCCTATCCAGCGTTATGAAGTTAAGAAAACTTAAAATTTAAAAATAATAATGTGCAACAGAACATTTATTTTCTTTCTGTTGTTTTATACCACTGTTAAGATTTAATTTAAAGTTTAATGCAACTTCCCTCGGCGTACGCACTACGAATACAATATTTGTAGTTCAAATGTCATCTTCAGTCGTGTAAAGAATATAATTTGTCGTGAAATCATTTGTCGCTATAACGACGTAATTTGTCGTGCTGAAAACATACTTTTTACGTGTATCCGTACATCTTTGCACGGATACACATCACTTTCAATATAAATGCAACTGCTTTAAATATTCCTTAAAGAGTCATTTTCGAAATCGATAGTCTCTTGAACTTATGTTTAATTTACTCCACATTTTTGAAAATAAGAGGACTTTCTCAAGACTAATTTTAAAGAATTGATTTACAACATGAAAAGTAGACCACAAAATTTGAAATTTCTGAGATATACAGTCGGATTGCTGATAGGTGACTGTTACATGTATGTATCAAGTAAGTGCATTCATATAATAATCTAGTTACCATTTTTCAGCGATTTTAAAAATGTGTTTTGTTATTTGTTTTAACTGTCAGTCTCTGGTAATAAATATTAATTAAAATATGGCTTGCGGCCAATTATTAAATTCATAAACTTTAATTTTAAATCTGCTGGAATAAACAACAAATTATAATCCAAAATTTACGTATGAGTATAAATTTTTCCTTATTTATAATTATTACCTTAAAATTAATAATTTTGTTTATTTGAGTACTGCTGTAAATTTATTTTTGCGCTCTAATTAGTAAAGATATCTACGAATCATGCTCTTTCTTTCTAATGCTTTGTTTTTTATTCAAATAATTTTGAAGGTTAGTTGTCAACTTGAGTCACTATACGTTACTATGGGTATGCAAATAATTATAATGATATAGACAGAGAAAGCATATAGTATTGAATATCGATACTTGTAGCAACGAACAGTCACTTATCAGCAATCCGACTATATTAATTATTTTTCTACATAATGGCCTCGCGATCTAAACATATATTATAATGCGTTACTAATTTTTTAATTCCGTCGTTTAAAAAAATTATCCAAATTTTTTAAGTTATCTAGCGTGGCTTCTATGAGTTCTTTGTCATTCGTGAAACTTGTGTCGCCTAAATGCAGTTTCAAGTTCGGGAAGAGGTGGTAGTCGGACGGTGCGAGATCTATAGAGTAAGAAATGTGTTTTTCGATAACAGTCTTTTGTTCTTTGTTGCCCTCCGCAAATGCAGCTTGGGCTCGCAGGCAATATTCGCATTTCACAATCGGATGCTATTTACATCAGCAACTCCATTGTAACTGGCCAGTACTTCGTAATACGTTAATGCTAGGCGACGAAAGAAGAAGAAAAAAAGGATTAGTGTTGTTTCTTGTAGTAAAAATTATTGTTCATGAAATTATTTACTATATTTAATGTTATTATCTTTGGTGGTCTGTTTATAATTCTGATTTGAAACAAATTCATGTTTGACAAATGAATTAATAAAATAAAAAATATTCGTGTTAATTATAAGAACAAGATTCATGGAAGTATTGTTAATTGTCTCAAGTCAAGTATCATTTTATTAAAAATAAATATTTGTTTAAACTTTTGTTTTATTTATTTAATACCATTGATTTCCACAATAAGCTCGGAAAGCCCTAGTCCTATGGTTCACTTTTAATGGATGAAAATAACAGAAAAATTAAGAAAAACTACAATTGATTCATATATATTGTCTGTATTAAAACGGTTTATAAGATGTGTATAATCTCTTTCCTAGAATCCAAAATATTTGTCATAAATGGGATGTGTGGTTCAGAATTAATCTGCCCATGCGCAATGCACTTATCTGTTAAATATAATTTAATTATTTTGAAATTGTGCTGTAAAAATGTATAAAAGGACTAAACACTCTGTTATTTTTGATTTAACAGACTGGTTGTAATGTCCATTAAACTGGACTAAACAGTGTTGAATCCAAAGGGGTACTCTGGTTGACAAAAAATCCCTACCGCAGAAAATTTATAACTATAAAACATGCCTAATCTAAGTCGTCTCAGGCTCGGATTTATCGTCTGCTAAGTTTTGAGTTTAACGATCACTAAATACAGTGTACTTGAACATCTACTTAAATCATCTGTGTTTGCTAAACCTGGTTTAATATAGGCTAAAACTGGTTTCATTGTTCTCTAAGCTTATTTAGTTTACAATTTGATCAGCCTGTTAGGTGCTTTATGAATCCGATTTAAAGATCGTAAAAACCAATTTTATGGTTAGCTAATTCCAGTTTAAGATACGTAGCAATTTTTTAAAAAATTTTCATTTGTATTATACCCTGTTCGAAATGTAGAAACAGTAATAAAATCATGTGAAAGATTGAAGTCGCTATCCTATTGGCTGTCGCATAAAATTAAGGGCTCAACAGCCAACGATCAACGAGAATTCGACAAAATTGTCACGTGAACATTATTACTTCTTGATTCCGAACAGAGTATATAGATAATTATTGTCCTTTTTTTAAAATTTACAAAAACATTTTACTTTTTTTAAAAAGTAAAATGTACCTATAAAATTGAAGAATTGTGTTAAAATAAATTATTACATTTAGCCTGCTATAGATCTAGGGCAGATTTTTCAGCATATCTAGTCCGACGAGCCGAATCCCTCGTTCGCGATGGAACTTATCCGTCGGACCTAGTCGTTGTCCACTAAAGGCCTTATCACACTAGAGCTAATATTAACGTCTTGACTTGGAAAATTAAAGTTTTTGCATTCGAATCGAAGTCATTTGTGTGTGATAGTATGAAAAAACTAGGTTTTAAAGACTAGGTAAATGGAACATGATACAATTCCTCTGTCTTTCTATCCAGGTTTGTCAAAAAGGGCGTGCGCCAACTGGTGTTCTCTCTCGCTCTCAGCTGTTGCGTCTTTGACTTTTTTTACGTTGAATTATTATTTTCGAATATAATATTTTTAAAAAAATGATTTTGGAAGAATAACTAATTAATTTAGTGAAACCTCACAGAAATTAAAACTGTTTCATAATAACAAGATACGCATGCCAAACAAAAAATTTCCAGGTCTTAAATAATATTCAAATATTGTGTGATATGTCAAAACCTAAAGACGTGAATCCTGAAAAAAAAAGAAACTACAAAATTAAAACTAAAATGATAGCGTTCTAGTGTGATACGACCTTCACATAGAAATAAAGATCCCTCGCCTACAGCGGAACAGGCTCGTCGACGGACCAGCTTTCTTTGTTTATAGAGCGTTATGTATCATTTTCATTCTGGTGTTGGAAGCGTGGAACAAGAAATTCAACCAATAGGATCGCTGTATTTTAAAAAAACCCGTACCATGGTGTCGTATGCGCGGTGTTACAAGCACGGTGTCGCAATTTCAGAAATTTCAACTCTAGCGCTGGCCGCACCGTCAAAACCATAGAAACAGATATATTTTTTCGGAATGGTGAGATCTTTAGCGAGACACTTATATTAATTTCCTAAAAAACGTAAATTGATGTAGCGAAATAGCGACTTTTACATTGTTGTCGGCAGTCATAAAGTTTATTATTATGGATTCGGTTTCAAATATCTGGTCTGCAGAAATGTCATGCAGTGGGTATACTAATAATACACCCCCAAGCAGGGGCCAAGAGAATCTTCATTCTAAACTGTGATGTCAAGTAATAAAGATTGTGTATTAAATTCTTTTCTTGTAATTGAATTAACTGTCTGTGTTTTTTGTATCTCATTTTTTGCAACAAGTTAAAATAATCTCCCTGTTGCCTTCTGTTTTTATGTATATATGGGACGTTCCCACCATCGCTTTTCTTCATATCACAATAAGTCTAAATATGCATAAAAAAGAGCTAGACGTATCCTTCGATTTGACGACATATTTAAAGAAATTGAATAACCGTTTACTTCAAATACTTGTATAAACTGTTAGGTTAGATTTGGGTTAGATACAAATGTTGTCAAAACCGAAAAACGCGCACTTATCACGCCTCCAACCCTACCATGAAATTCGAACTTGTAAATATAACACCACGCCTTTCAGCCCTGTCGCACCTTTGACACTACCATGAAAATGATGCATAAATAATGAAAATTTACATGGCCCGACGGATCAAGTCAGTGGTCTGTCAAGCAGTCTTGAAAAGTCCGCCCATCCATAGCAGGCTTTTAGGTTAACAGATGTAACATTCGAAATGATGTAACTGCCCTCTTTCGGCTAGTTGGTCATAATATTTATTTTGGATTCTTGTGAAAAAAATCTATTATACAATTAATTAATACGTTCATATACACATATCATGACTATAAAGATTTAAAACAAATGTTCTGTTTGCATCTTATTCTGTTATTTGGTTCCAAATTACTTCTTGTATCTTTATCTACTTTTACACTGGTGGTGGGTTATTTGATATAATAATTAAATGTTATTTCTCATTAAATGACATGTAAATACTGCTTATTTTAACCTTTTAGCATATACTCATGCTGTGTATATATCAATGGATAAAGATACAGAAGTGAGTACAAGTGCTACAAGGTGGTAATGTTAAATTGATTTTTTTTTCTGGTGATGTGAATATATTTAAGAAAGTCAGGAATACAAAAATTGCAGATATATTTTTATAGTTATTTTATTTTTACATATAAGCAGAGTTTTGTATTCCGTAAAATAAAATGTTGGTAAGATGTGTTTTTCAACTAACATGTTTTTTTTAACTGTTTTTGAAAGTAAATGTTTCTTCATGGACTATAGCTCAGGGAGAGATATTGCGACCTTCATCGCCTTGTTTCTTATGGATGATACATTTAAAACAATGTTTCTTTTTAAAAAATGGTCTGTGTTTAAAGCAATGATAGTCCATTAGAGATAAGTCAAGTGTATACTGTGGACTTTGTAGAATGTCATACTTTAGTTTATTAAGTCCATTCTACATTATACTTTTTTCAATACTATCCAACTCTGACGTCATTTCAACTTTTGATACTACAGAATAGTAGTGGGGGAAAATAAGAGACAGTGATATATTTTATACCATCCATCTCTTATTACTTTTCATTGCCAACTTAAATTTTTTAGGTTCAGATGGCAGACAACAATTTGGTTATAGTAAACCAATTTATAAATATTGTTTAATTGTGCTAAGTTTATATTTAATTATATGTTCTAAATAAACTTCTTATCAACTTAATAAACTACTAAAAGTTAAGTTGTAAACAAAAACTAAAAAGTTGGTGTTGGTACGACTGAAAAGTACGGAACTGTCAACCAAAAATATCGACCGGAGATGACAGTTGTAGTTTTGGATGACAGTTGTATACTTATCAGTCGTACCAACCAGCAACTTTTTAGTTTTTGTTTACAACATCGCAAGAAACAAAAGCAGTAAATTATATTCTTTTCTAATGGCCGGTTGCTAAAGTAAGAATTGTCCCTAACTCAAGTTAAAATCATTTGTTTTTGTATGTTTTAACATATAAAAACAAATGATTTTAACTTGAGTTAGAGAAAATTATTACGTTAGCAACCCGACATAAAAGATTTAAACAAATTGTGTGCAATTGAAGAAACATTTACTTACAAATTTAGCCCACTATTTCTATTTGAACTAACCTTTTGTGAACGTTAATAACAAAATATTCTTTTAAAAAATATTTGTGATATTTTGAGTATTTTCATAAAGTTTTAATTTTAAGCATTGTTTTTAGTATACATTGTTGTATATAAAATTGTAAAACTGTAGTACTGTTGTTAGAATTTGTTAGATTCAATGTCGCTAAATTTTCATACCATTTTATAAAAATCCTGTTCACAAGTTTTAGTAAATGACGTTATTAAATATGTATCATTTCGTTGTAAATATATCCCTGGTAAATAAATATTGTAATTCTTTTTACTTTGAAAATAATGACAATATTTTGCAACTAATTGCATGTGGTTTTAGTGGTTTTATTTAACATACAAAGGTAACATTAAAATTATGGTTTTATATTTTATAGAAAATCAAATTGAATGGTGAATACATTTGTATGCTTTTGGATATTCCGAAATAATAATTTATTCTATTTAAAAAAAATATTTTCATTCAATAAAAAAAGCCATAAGTTCTATAAGAAAATAGGTGTAATAAATTTAAAAATTGTAGGTAAAAAAACTACGCCACTGTAAAGTATCAAATAGTTGCCTCAAGAAATTTTAGTTTAAAATTTTCATTAAAAAAGTTATAGAAGAAAACTATATTTAGCGAATTTTAGTTTTTTGGTTATATCTTACGTCGGCGATGGCGAACCTTTTTCCCCAGACGAATCAAAATTGAATTTGAAATTTAGTTGATTTAAATCGCGGGTCAAATATATAATGCGTAGATATAAATCTGCTGCTTTAGTGTGTAAATATTTGTATGGCACCTCCTGCTAATCTCTTTAACTCTACCTGAGCTAGCGCCCACGTGTTTGTTATGTATAATACAGGTATATAACAGGTAATAGTTGAATTCCATCTTGCTATTATTATCATATTTGTCGATTTCCTACCAAATTTCGGAATGCGCTCGCTTAAGCAAAAGTTCGTATACGCACTAGTTTGGCAAGTGAAAGATCGGAAATCTCTTAGTTAAATGTTTATAATCTATTATCGTTTTCCTAAAACTGCTGTCCTAGATTTTTACTAACTAAACCTAACCTAATTAACTAGTTTTTAGGTGTACAGTAGTTTATTTTCCCCCAAACATTAGCCCATTAAAAATAGTGTAATAAACTCTAGTAAATACTTAAGTAAATTTAATTAATAAAAATCTATGACAGCAGAATTAGGAAAACGATAATAGACAATAAACATTTTACGAAGGGATTTCCGACCTTTCACTTGCAAAACTGGTGTGTTTATGAACTCTTGCCTCGCTTTGACCCAACTTTAGTAATATTAGAATCTTCAGAACTACAAAGATCTTTTGTACGGGTCATTGAAAGCATCATACGGGTTACAGAATGACCCGCGGGTCACCCGTTTGCCATCACTGTCTTATATTCTATGCATTTTTAAATCAAATGAAATTCCACTCAACTGCACTAGTTATACTGATAATTTGGCCTAATTTAACCGAAGTCATGTCTATTGTAGTTTTCTAGATCCCCATACATTTCCGGTTAAGGCTGCGTATAACCCCCAGAGCTTACTAATCTCATATACAAAACTAACAATCTGAAATAAAATTAATATCAATCTATACATCAAATTTTGCACCGAATTTTTATCTATCTAATAAGATATTTTTAATTGTAGAAACATTGTGACAATATTATCGCTCAATAACTTTAAAATAGACATCAGCTATATTGTTCTGTAATTTTTTAAATCTATTTGTGGGTTTCGAATAACTTTTATATTTATATAGTTTTGTGTAGAAATATTCAAATAATACGTCAACATTTTTTCAACTTGATTAGTTATAGTTAAGAACTTTCGTCGAAAAATATTAGACTTGATGATAATGAAATGCCACTTGATACACGTATTTTTCATGAAAATTAAATGATTTTTACCCGTAACACCTATTTTGAAAAGCGCGGCAGATTCAATATGGCGGCAAAAATAGACTACCAAGTACAATAACTATAAGTAGTGTTCACAATAGAGCAAAATAGCTGTAAACATATTTGTAGAATGAATCCTTAGCTATAATTTACCGCATCGTACGCAAATATGCGTCGATTGGTTTTACAAGATGGCGTCTATAATTCAATTTGCTTATTTACAATTAAATAACACTTTTTTTCTATTAGATAGATAAAATATCTCTGCAAATTTTGATATATAGATTGTTATTAATTTTATTTCCGATTATTAGTTTTGTATAAGAAATTATTGAGAATTATTGAGATTGTGCGCCGCCTTTAATGGGACACGCGGGACATATAAAAACCAGTGGCGAAGGTAGACCCCCGCTAGACTTGCCCTCCCATAAAAAATTAATAATAATAAAAGATATATTAAAAAAAAAAAAAAAAATTAAATGTAAAAATGATTAGGTAAACCTTCAAAAATAGAAACTTCAAAAATAGAAACCTTCATCAAATTATGTTCTATACAATTTTTTGTGTTAAAACCAATGCTTGGTTCACTAGTTACGATTTTTTTTTTAAATTTTAAAGTTTAATAACTTCCGTTCGGATTTTCTTAAAAACAATAGGGTTCTTTCCAATTATTAGGAGATTTTTTTAGTACCAGAACGAACTCTTTAAGTTACACCGTTCTTGAGCTATCGTGTATACAGACACACACACACATACGGACGGCGCTTCGAAAATAGGTTTTTTGGATTCCCTGGACTATGACATCTGTCAAAATCTCGACTTCGAAAATTTTCGCGATTACAATACTTGCCCCTTATATATTAAGGTCGGGCAAGTAAAAACATCGCTTACATTTTCTTTTTTCACCCTGCGTATAAGTATTTTTCTTGTTACTCTTCATCTTTAAAATCATAATTCTGTTACCTTTTGTATGTTAAATTTTTTTGTTTTATTATAGTTTTGGGTTTTTGCATGATATATTAATCTTATAAATCTTTCAATATTAAAAGTAAATATTTATCCACGTCTTCAGTAAATTTGTCACTATTACAGTAAATAATATATTTTTCCTGCCTTTTTTTCGGTGCTTCACATCTTTATTTGTGTTATTTTTTTTTCTGTTGCGAATCAAAATTATTTGCGGCACTTATTAAAAAAAATATATAATCTATTTTTTTATCAGTAGTTCGGCAAATAAGCGGCTTGTTTGAAGTTTTTTTATTTACTCGTAAACTGCAAAACACAAATATTTTGAATTCAAGATATATTTCTTTATTCTGGGAACTTTATTTCTGTATATATTTTGCATGTCTAACAGCACTATTACTAGCACATGTACTAAATGTCTGTTTTGATTGAATCTCAAGATAGATTTTAGTATTAGAGGTGGCGCAAAATTAGAATATTTCTTAAGTTTATAGTAAATAGGGACCTAGGTGTTCTTCTAAATACACTCATCAAAATGGTGTAAAGATATTCGATGAGATTTGCAAAGGAATGTTTGTTTGTTGTTCTATTAAGATTTTGTTTAGCAGGGGCGGTCCGACACGGTAAGTGAGTTATGTATGGGGTGCCTTGTCGGAAGGAACATATTGTTTACCTTTCTCTTGTTAAATTTTTAAAAAGGGGGCGCCGTTTTGAATTTTGCATGGGGGCGCCATGTATACTAGGGCCGCCACTGCTGTGTAGACAGGGCCGCCGCTCGTGTTTTGGTTGCTCGAGTGCGGGCATTCTTGGGACCGCCCTTTGCTAAAGTCGAACCCAAATGCCGGAGGTGTTGATGAAAGTTTGTACACCTGCGCGGTTTGGGTTCGATTCTAATTGGGGAATGACTGCACAAGGGCGCACGCGCGGGGCTATGTTTACTTGCTATTAGTGGGGTTTTTATGGGATAACAAATGAACATTCTTTTGTTAATTTCATTGGGTATTTCATTGAATATCTGGACTAATTTAATGAGTGTACATGAATATATAGATTTATGTTTTGCGTCAGCCATAGTAAGTCTTAAAACTGCAAAAACTTTTGTTGAGAATATATTACATAATTACTGAAAAACTAGCTTGGTACGTTTTTTGTTATATAGGCTGGTTGAAGTTAAATTTCCCAATGCACAACATCTTTATTATTGAAGATAATATTAAATTTGAAATTAATTTGAAATATGAAAAAACAAATATTTGAATAACGTTAAAGTTGCTTGATACTACATGATCTATAATATTATGTATATAGAAAAACAATTGACTATCAAATGCTGGAGATATTCGATTATCTATGCAAAATTTAAGTAGAAAACCTTAAATATTGTTACTTAATTTGGAAGGTACATAAATTAAGTATACAACCATGCCGCACAAATGTTATTTTGTTGTAAAATAAAGGCGCATGTAATAAATAAATGCTTTATGAGGGCTACGAATTTTAAATAATACTCCTATAGTCTATCTCAGAAAGAGCGATAGTAATAAAATTTATTATTTGTAACAAGTTATTGTTTTTTCACACAGAAGCGGCACACAAAATATGAATAGTTCGAAACGAAATATTGTTAAAAACAACCGAGTGTGCCGCACATCTTATATGGGAATACGAACTAGGGTTAAACACAATAGGTCAAAAATTTTACCATAAAATTTTTAAGAAAAATATGGTCACAGGGGTGCGTTTAATGATATGATAAATATGGTCACAGGCATGCGTTTAATAAAATGATAAATAGTAATATAGAAATACACAAAACCAATTTAAACGTGTTTAAAATTGTTTAATTATTAATTGGTTTCTGTTCTTATTGAAACATTAAAATTACACTTACGCCCGTTTGCATAAAAGTCTTGAAACTAGATACCATAAGTTGCAAAAATAATTGCATAAGGGTTGGCTATGGAAAAGTAAAATAACGTCTACTGCAAGCTTTATATAATAATATAAACTTATGACATAAAACAACAGTAATGGCAATTAATAAATTGTAAAGCTTGCAGTAGACATTATTTCATTTTTCCATAGCCAACCCTTATGTAATTACTTTTTGAACTCATGGTATAAGTTAAAACGCATTGCGTTGCTAAGTAGTTATAAGAGTGTTTTAAGACTTTTATGCAACTGGGCATAAGGTTAACACTAGTACATTGTTTTATGATATATTTTTGAACAAATTTGTAGCCCGTTTAATTAATTTTTTGTTTTTTACTTTATTATTTAAGCCTTTATTTTACATCAAAATGACATTTATATTTGATAAACAAGCAAAATTATATTTTTTAGAAATTAAATATTACGCGATTTTCACCAAAATTAGTCAAAAAATGTTTTGACCTACATCCTATTTCCCAAAGGGGTTGGACTAAAAATCTGAAAAAAATTCAACAATGTTCACTGATGGAAACGTTCAATACGATTTTTGGTTCAAATTAGTTTTTCGAAAAATAAAATTTTTTTGTCGTTCAAAAATATTTTTTTTATTTATTGTGTGGTATCAAAAGAAATTTCTTGAGGTGTAGATTAAGGAACGGAAAGTAGTTTTTAAATTTATTTATTTTACACGGTTTCTGCCAAAAGTATGCTAAAAAAAATTTTTTTTTTGTCTCACCCAGTTACCCATTTAGGGGGGTGGGGTGGAGCTAATCTAAAATTCTGAAAAAAAGTTATTAATGAACATTGATATGAATCGGTTCAACAGGAACTTTTGATCAAATTATTTCTTCGAGTTATCGAGTTTTTTTGCAAAATTACACTAACTGTTCAACTGTCACAAATTGTCTTGTTGCGCGCGCAATTCGTAATTAAGTACACTTGTTGATAGATGGAAGCATTATCGAATATTATGATTTTTTTAATACGGTACCCACAATTTTTTGTCACTTACAAAACCTTGAAATGTCTAAAAATTCGCACTTCCCAACCATATTTTAAATCCATTTGATTTTTTCGCACAAATTTAGTCGATATGAACGCAGACACATACAATATACAGATGAACCCCGACTTACGTAGATCCGGACTTATATAAAAGTATACCGCCTTAAGCAGAAAATTACGGAATTTACGGTATATGAAACCATGACTTACGTAAATTCGACTTACGCATAAGCTTGTAGAATAATTCGCTTACTTAAGTCGGGCACTTCAAAATTTTAGTCAACTTGTCACGAACAGACTTTTTAACGATTGAAGGGGGCTTTTGTTAAATAAAATGATCAAAAACCTCATTTAAACGTTAAAAGTTACTAGTTTTTAAAACATAGTTCTGCTTAAATCACAGAAACAAACAATATTAAAATTTGGTTTATTTAAAAAAAAAAAAAAAAAAATGAAATAATTCTCTGGCTGCAGTTTTAAGCTTTACGAACAGTCCCGTAGTTGTTAGATATGCTATTTAGAAATCACTGTAATTGATTATTATTATTTGTTTTCATATTTCAGTAACTAGCATGACAGTATCTGATTTCAGGAGACGGGGATTCTGAATCAGAAGTTGGCGATAAGGAACCACTAATATGAATGTATTCGACAACAAACAGGAAATACACATTATTTATTACTAAATGTTACTTAAATGTTTTTACTCAAATGCTTGCTTGTTTGTAAAATGTTGTAACAATATTTATTGTATTGTATTAAGTATATTTTACAAAAGAATTATAGATACATTGTTATAGAATATGTTTTATTTTGAATTTTGCATGTGTTTCAGCATCATTTTATTTATTTATGATTTATTTTTGCATGGCTTACGGTTTTACATAATTTATTTTCGTTGGATTTGTGGTTTGCTTCCAACGACGTAATTGGGGAACTTGATAGCTTTATGATTTGGACATTTTAGCATATCAGTTTAGGATAGGGTGACCATTTTCTTGGAGACGGCAATGCGGGACGGAGCAAAAAAAAGGTCGTCACTTCCGAAATATAAGTAAAGAGCAAACAAAAAAAAAGGTCCTCACCTCCCAAATATAAGTAAAGAGCAAACAAAAAAAAAGGTCCTCACCTCCCAAATATAAGTACAGAGCAAAATTCTGCCCTAGGGACACCAAATCAAACTGCGAGACGAATGGTCACCCTAGTTTAGGATTACTCAGATCAGGAATAAGTGGAAGAAGTATGCCATTAGAAAAAGCAAATATAATTATAATACATATGTATATAAACAAATACGTATGTATTTAATAAAAAAATAGATATTTTTAAAAGTTTTGAGTGGCATATGAAATGAAACCTCTTAATGTGTGGATCAACAAGCAAATTTTTATTTATAAAAAATATATATATTCAGTAGTACCTTGACTTACGAGTGTCCCAAGTAAAGAATTTTTCGAGTTTTTTTCATCGGCCGTCTCCCGGCCGATGTTTTGCTTTGAGTTGAGAGCTAAAATTCGAATTACGAGCGGAGGAGGTTATCTCTACAAGTGAGATGAACGAAATATGGGAGAATGTTTCAGACTTTATTCAAAAGAAACACCAGAATAAGTTACAACTGGGCGTTCGACGACGCTATTTAATGACACTTGCCGAACTCATTTTAGAAACATTGTGAAAGGGAGGATGAAACCGACCGCATTAGACAGGTTTTTATCGAAATCCCTGCAGATGAAAGTGAAGAAAGCATGGAGAAAAGGACAAAAATCAGCGAATAAGATTCAGTTATGCAGTTCAACCTTTCTCCTCCACCTCTGCCAGTATCTTGTCAGACGTCTGATCTTCTTTACTTTGATGTACATAATACTTAATCAGTTTACTGCAGTAATTCTATTGTATTGCGCTTTTATACAATATTCCTAATTTATAAACACAATTTTCTTATCTAAAAACATGTAACAAAAAAAATGCGGTTGGTTTTGAGGGCTCGGAACGTATTAATGGCTTTTCAATTAATTCCACTGATTTGACATACGAGTAATTTGAGTTACGAGCTCCGTCACCAAACGAATTAAACTCGTCAGTCAAGGCACTGTATAGGGTTTTCGTCAAAAAACTTTTATCCCCCACCTTATCTCCCAGAGGGGTTGTACTAAATATTTTTTAAAAATCTCAATAATAAACATTGATGGGAACTGGAATAGTTCAATAGGAATTTTTGATCAGATTAGTTTTTCGGTAAATGTCGATTTTTTTGTATGGTTGAAAAAAAAATATTTTTTTTAAATTTATTGTGGTACCAAAGAAAGCTCTTAAGACGTATATTAAGGAACGAAAGGTAGTTTTTTTAAATTCGTTTCTTTTTACAGGATTTTAGCCACAAATGTGCTACAAAAGTTCTTGTCCGCACAGTTTAACCCAAATGGGTTAAATTAAAAATCAGATAAAATATAGGTTGATCTGAGCCAAAAACGTACGAAAGCCATTAATATAAAAAAAATGTTTTTTTAATTATTGGCTAAATTATGACTAATAATGTTATGTAATTTTTGTATATATGGCCAAGGTGGTATGTCTTCTTTTTAACACGTTGACTGCCAAGGCAAGATTCAGGATTCTTGTCTCAGAAGTCAATTTGATATAGCCATATTATATTATTATGTCAATGTACTACAAGTAATCTCGTAGTCGGCGTCCTGGGCAAGAACACTAACTACGAGAAAACTCGTAATTGGCAGTCAACGTGTTAAATTAAAAATATTAATAAAATTCTTGTGTGTAAGGAGCTACAGGCCGGGTATCTATACCTACTGTTATACACCATGATTCAACCTATTGTTGCAGTTAGTTTAGTTTTCAGTTTTTAAAATATCAAACATATTACTCGTAAATCAAATAATACATTTTTAATAATAAGAAATACGTTTTAAATTGAAATAAATGAAACCATTTATCAATATATTTCTTATTAATTTAATGAAGACTTAGATACGAAGCAAAAGCAGAAGAAAAAAACGCTGGGATTTTTTTATTTAAATTTTATTGTGACGAAATTTTCGCAAATAATTTAAATTTATTTAAAAATAAATAAATAAAAGCACTTCGTATTCAGAAAGATGAAATTTTAGTTTATATTTAGTTTAAAAATAAATAAACAGAAGATCATCTAGTCCGTTCAAAGGTGAGTATGCAGTACAGGACATATGGAGTAGTTCTTTTTCGTACTCTCTAATGGGTTTATAACTAAAACGCGCTGATCTGTGAAGACACAGTATTCTACATATGGTCATTTGTTTTTGTTAAGTGTTATTTTGAGTTTTATAAGAGTTGATTTTTGTAAATCATACGAGTTTTTCATATTGTTATAATTGACACATTTGACACTTTTACAACATTTGGCAACACCGCTCCCATTTGCCATAAGAGCAATACTGCATTCTCACCTTTGAACGGACTATAGTACATCCTTAAAACCCTGAAATGTCAAAAAGTAATTTTTTTTATTATCAGGTTCCTCGAAATCATTTTTTGCTCTTTAGGTTTCTCGAAATATCTTTTTTTTTGCACATCAGGTTTATCGAATTCCTTTTTTTTTATCAGATTTCTCAAAATCTTTTCGCTCATCAGGTTAGAGAACCACTGGTTGTAAGTGGCGCGACACACTGGCTGGAATGCACTGCACTATATACCTACTTTAAGAGCTTTCATTTGCTATTCTGCTCAAAATTATTATTTATTTTTTTCAATGAATATATTTTTTCTTAAAATATTTCCTATATGTAGGTAAAAAAACTGTATATGTATGTGAAATTTCAATTCAGACCAACACCACTGTATAAAAGTCTTAAAGTTATCATATAAAATCTTCGTATCAACGAATTAACTGTTGAATATTTGGATACGGTTAAAATTTTCAATTACCGTAGGAAGGAAGCGGCGGAAAGCGAATCGTCACAAAATGAGGTAAGGATATTATCACACTTTATCTTATAACTTGTATATTAACCCGGCGTTGCACAAACTTTTATAGATCCATCAAATTATTATAAAAAATAAAGAAGTTCGTAAATATCCGCAGAAAGAAAAAGTATGAAATCACGCACAGAGCCGCAGTAAGGGGGGGCGGAGGGGGCGACGGCCCCTAGCGCACTAAGGAAAAGGGCGCCGACGAGCTTGACTAAGGGGCGCCACATTGCGAAGGTGAGGACCTTTTTTTTGCTCATCACTTGGATTTTGGGAGGTGAGGACCTTTTTTTTGCTCATCACTTGGATTTTGGGAAGTGAGGACCACCTTTTTTTTGCCAAGGGCGCCAAAACACAGTTTTGCCCCTAGCGCAAGTTTTCCTTACTGCGGCTCTGATCACGCGTTCGTCGAACATTTCGTTCGCACAATTATAGTGTTGACCGAAGGTAACCAAACACCATGCAGTGTTGTACACCTGTTCAGTCAACTATTCACATGAAATTCCTATCTTCTCGCTGTATTTTTCAGATCCTTTTACATGCACCAATATAATTGAAAACATTTTTTGTAGTAAAATACTTATAAAACAAATAACACATTTTTAAAAGTAACAAATACGTTTTTGTAATTGAAAAAATTTATCAATATATTTCTTAAGAATTTAATGAAGATACAAAGCAAATCAGCACCTCAGAGGTAAATTGTATTAAGTCACAAATGATAAACAGCTCAGAAAAGACGATTTAAGATTGTTTACTTCCTTGCGTTGATCGACTTGATACAGTTTTAAAACAATGTATATTGAAACTGGCTAGAGCTATAGTTCCAAATTATTTTCCAATCGACGGACTATAAAGTATTAAGTCACTTGGCACTAAAATGTTATTTCTGATAAAAATGTGACTTGATACAGTTTACCTCTAAGGTGCTGAAATGCATAAAAAATGCAGAGATTTTTTAAAATTTTATTATCATTAAATTTTCGCAAATTATTTAAATTTAGTTTAAAAATAAATGGATGCTCTTAGTAATCAAATAACAAATATAAATAATCAAGACTTATTATCAAAAAATAAAAATTAGACACCCAATTCTGTTGACTTCTTACATTTATTAAATACCTACAAAACCCTGAAATGTGTGAAAATTCATACTTCACATAGTTTTTTTTATTTAGCCAGCCGGCTTTTAACTATTTACCAACATATCACTGAAGGCGCGTGTATAGAAAATGAACAAAAACCTTTTTTAGGACAAAAGCTTATCAAAAAGGTTTTTGAATGAAATTTCCTTGAAATAACTTTATTGTTTTTGTTTCTTTTCGTCGGAACTTGTTAAAATGATATCCGGTCTTGGTGGTACTAAATTTTTAAGTCTAATTTTTATATCATAGGTTCAATTATTTTTGGAAATCAGTTCTAAAATTGAAATCACGCTATTTTCTTTCTCATTCGTTTTTAAAATTTATTCATTTATTTATTATTATTATTATTATTAATTTTCCAAAATTCATAGTTACATAAAACACAATCACATAAACTTAAGAAAATGTAGCGAGTAAATTATTATTAAATATACTAATAAAACACTATTTTAATAATGTAATTATTAAAACATCGAGCATACATAACCTTTTAATAACACATAACTACAAACAAATGTCAAAATAAAGTACTCCGACTAATAATTAAAACGTGATTGAAACTACGGACAAAATATGTTTTGACCCACTTGCAATGGCTGCTACAGGTTACTTACTATTGCTCGTCCTTCACCCCCGCATCATCACTCGTACAAATATTTGAGACATTCGTTCTTTTGCTCTGATTGGCGTATGTCCATTCTAAAAACATTTGTTTTAGGAAGCAAAACGCGGCGAAATGCGAATTTGAGTTATAAACATTTCAGTATAACTAAATATTAATTTAAAATGCGTAAAATGAAAATAATACATGTTAGTATATTATTTTTTATTAAAGATTTTCTTCTTTTTCAAAAGTAAATAATTGGGAGGACATTGCCCCACTGGTGCACCCAGGGAGGGCCCGGAGGCCCGGGCCCCTCCTAAGAAAGAAGGAAATAAAAATAAAAACACTAGAAATTTTTTTTTTAGGCCGTCACTTGTATTTTAGAAGTGAGGAACTTTTTTTTAGGTCATCACAAAAAACCCTTATACCGTCATTTTGTCGTCTGTCTGTCTGTTCGGTAAAAATTGTAGCCAAACGGCTAAACCTAGAGAGTTGAAATTTGGCATGCTTGTACAACTTTTTGACCCGCACATAGAAAAAATACTAAAACATCTAAAAAACATATCCCCCTAAAAATATAAACAAATATGTGCTCAACGAAAAAAAAATATATATTTTTTTAAAATTCTGATTAGGGTATCAAATGAAAGCCCTTAGTACGTGGATTAACGATCAAAATTTTATTTTTGCAAAATAAATTATTTTGATGCGATTTTTGTCAAAATTGTGCAAAAAAAATTTTGTCCCACACCCTGTAGCCCAGATGGTTTAAACTAAAAATCTAAAAAAATTCTAAGTAATGTATATTGGTGTGAACCGGAATAGTACAACAGGAATTTTTGATCAGATTATGTTTTCGGAAAATAATGCATTTTTTGTGTTTTTAACCAAAATATGTTAAATGTTTAATTCGCTATGTAACAAAGTTGAGACGACAGCGCTCATAGCGATGTGCGTTTAGTCATTGGTTTTCTAATTTTTCAAACAGGTAACTTGCAAACTAGAGTTCGAATCCTGTCAATTTTATATATTTTTTTTTTGCAGTTTTCTTTTCTTTAAATTATTTTGTCAAAATTCTAGTTATTTTTTGGTAAATGTTGCATTTAATTTTTAAAAGCGTAAATTTAATAACCAGTGGGAAGTGTTGAAATTGTAATTTAATTCTGTTTGATGTATACGAAATCAGAGAGCGGGGCTAATGATTTAAGCAACCAATAGAAGCCATAGGCGCAATTTTCAAAATCTTAATGAACCTTGCTATGTAAAAAAAATACTGCACATATTTAGAAACTTAAATAATGGTATTAGGCATTCGAATTAAAATTCATAAAAAAATATTTTGACATAAAATTAGTTTTGGCATCCCAAATAATCATCAGTCAGTTATTAAATACCTGCAAAACCCTGAAATGTGTGAAAATTCACACTTCACATCAATTTTTTTTTAGATCATCACTTGAAATTTAGAAGTGTTAACCTTATTCATAATTTAAATAATTTTGTCTTCTGCCCCCCCCCCCCCTCACCCAACAAAAATTCCTGAGTGCGTCACTACATTGCCCCGTTGCCCTCCCTGCACCAGCCGCTACTGTATACGAAAAAATATCCGTAAAATAATATTAATTTATTATTGTTCTTTTACGGAGAAGAGTGGGCTTATATATTAATTTAATTTTGATTATAATTTAATTTTTATTAATGAAAAAGGTGATTTTTATTTTCATTGCTTATTTATTTTATTTTTTTAAATGGATATGATTTTTTTAATTACTGGCCACCCTTATGTGCGCGCCACTGTATATAGATATAAAATTTATAAAAGTACAATTATAGTAAAGGATTATTTAATTTCTATATTTGTTATTTAGTATGAAATATATATTTTATATTAAATTATCTTCTAAATAAATATAAATTAATTCATTATCTTAGGGTCATGACTTTTAACACCAAGATAGAATAAATTTAATTATTTTGAAAAAAGTCTGATGTAAAAATATAAAAAACAAACAAATGTTAATTTAAATATTCAGTTTTGATGCGAAAAGTTCTTTGAAATTAAATAATTTTATTTATACAGTTCTTTATAATGATTTTTATTTATTTATCCATTAAACCATTTTAAAAATTATTTAAAATCTTTTTAAAACAACCGCCTAAATGTAATGGTCCATTGCGCATCTTAACAGTATGCAAATCTGTATGGCTTTGGTTTAGCTTCCACCCTCACAGTATTTTGTCGTCCATTAATGTTTTACTTGTTTGTTACGCTCTATTTTTTTAACAATTCATTAAAATAAATGAAAGTGTAATTAGTGAAAACAGTGTAATACAGTTTAACACGTATATTACAGTTATATTACAAGTAGTACAGAAAGTGAAATTCTCAGAATTTGAGCGGAAAGATGAAAGATGTTTACAACTGAGAATGAAATTAATGTAAACACTATTGCTATTATAAAAACAATATTTATTTCTGCGGTGTTTGATATATTTTATCGCTCTTTATATAGATCATAACAAGTTATTGTATGTTCAGATAAACTTTATCTGGCAGACAGAGCGGTCAACAAAAGTAATTCAAAAAATTAAAAGTGAATTTAATATAATGGTGTATAACTTATATTGTTCTAACAGATAGATATTCCCAATGAGGGAATTTCATATATCATTTTCGGTGTGCAGAAATATATTGTTATTTATTTTAGTATGGACATGTCTGGAAGGAGTTTGGGGTTAGTATCATTCATAATACACTTGTTGCACCCTATTATTCACTTGTTTCTCAAAATTATTCACTTGTTTCTCGAAATATTAGACAACCAAATAAGTTTTACGGGATTAATAAATATATTATTATTTAAAAGCAGTTTATCCGTGTAAATATGCACCCTCACATTCAGTTACTCCCTCAACGAGATAATTTGTGTTTTTTAATAAATTTAATATTTTAACTGTCAAAGAATTCGGAAATTTATGCTTTTAGATGTGTGGCATTATTCAATTTTGCTGTTTCCCTTCTATTTGTCGAAGGAGCCAATTAGTTGGACATATGTCTGGTGAATACGGAATATGAGGTTGAATTTTCCACCTTAATAAATTTATTTCTGTCATTTAAACATTACGTCAGATATTGTAGTTTTTTATAACAATAATATTTTAATAATAATCGTATCTAGTCCCATTAAGAGGAAAAGCCTCCGATCTGAGTCCAATTTCTTATATCCAGTGTAGTGATGTGAGATTTGAATCTTTTGCATGATCTGAATCAGTTTTTCAAAAAGATTTATTCACTTAACGACTGAGTCAGTTTAACAGAATGGATTGAATGAATCATGACTTCGGTGCTCTGTGAACGAATAAACAGACATATATAAATATTTCAAAATATATACTTATTTATTTACATTGGGTATGGTCCAATTTTTACCTATGCGGGTCTTATATTGTCTGACAGAAGACATCACTGACCAAAAGTCAAAAAAATATCAATGAAAAATACTGTAGTTATATTTAGCTGTAGTATTAAATATTATCAATAGATATATTTACTATAAATCAATTGCCGAATAAATTAAGAGCTTAACTTGGATCGTGTATTGAACAAGTACTGTTAAGTATACGTGTCTACTCGGTTCATAAAAATGAACTACACAGGTAGTAGTTCGGCTATGCCTGATTTACAATCATCCTGACATCCAACGCTGCAGTTTAATTTATTGTGTTGATATAATATCTTGTAGTCCAAACGGATACTATATCATTCTCATTCATATTCATTTATGATTCTGTCAAACCAAATCCTGAAGTTCACTAAATCTCGTTTCCACGAATGAGATTTAGTGAACGAATATAATTTTACACATTCTGCTCCACGTGCCCTCTGGAGGGTTATCAGTGTAATAGAGGTGTGACCCACCGCCAGGCCCGTGGGGCTCAAAGTGTTAAGCTAATGATTGATTCCCTTGAATCATTTTAATGATTCGCTCATTTTGAACAAATTGTTTATGAATTACTAAACTCTCTTCTTATGTTTATCTTCTTCAGAGCAGATCTGTATCATTAGTTCTACCATCTTCTTATCTGTCTCTCTTAGTGTATCCTTCTATCTCTGTCACTTGCTTAGTCCATATATCGTTGAACTACTCTTCTAGCTATAAGATATCGACATAGAAGAAGAGCAGTTGGTGTTAATGTACCTTCCAATATATATTTAATTCGTGAATATTATTTCCAAACTTGCATTACTTTGTGATCAAGTGGCTTCTTTATTTTTGAATTAGATAAGCCAACCAAGGTATATAAAATCATCCACATATTCAATTGTTTCTCTTCCAATCACTATTGAATCTTTTTAGGGTTTGTAGGTATGACCACCAAAAACCCTTATACCTATGTCTTCACTCACTAGTTTGTCTGTCTGTGTGTCTTTACGGTAGAAATTGTAGTCAAACGGCTCAACATAGAAAGTTGAAATTTCATATGCTTGTACAACTCTTAGATCCTCTTATAGAAAAAATATAGAGAATTAAAAAAACACATCGCTGGATAAATATAAACAAGCATGTATTTATCGAAAAAAATTAATATTTTTTTTTAAATTTTGAGTGTGGTATCAAATAAAACCTCGTAATGCATGGATGAACAAGCAATATTTTTATAATTTGTTTTTTGGTTTATTCGCCTAAAATATGTAAAAAAAACTTTTGTTTTCACCCAATTTTCCAGAGGGGTTGATCTAAAAATCTGAAAAAAATCTCAATAATGTACATTGATGGGAACCATAATAGTTCACCAGGAATGTTTGACCAAATTAGTTTTTCGAAAAATACCGATTTTTTAACCATTGAAATAAATAATTATTTAAAAAAAAATTTTTGTGTGGTATCAAAAGAAAGCACTTAAAACGTAGATTAAGGAACGGAAAATAGTTTTTTTAAATTTCTTTATTTTAATATTATTTTTTCCAAAAATGTACTAAAAAATTACTGTCCCGCACCGTTTATCCTACAGGGATAAAATTAAAAATCTGAAAAAATTCTAAGTGATGTGATATTGATGTTTGATGTAAAAGATTGCACTTTTTTGTTTTTGACAAAAATAATTATTCATTAATGTATGGCTAATAATTTAACCATTTATCAATATATTTCTTATTAATACAATGAAGACTTAGATACAAAGCAAACGCAGAAAAAATCACTGGGATTTTTTTAATATAAATTTTATTGAGACGAAATTTTCGCAAAAAAAATTAATTTAGTTAAAAATAAATAAATTAATTCTCTTCATACTCAGAAAGAAAAAGAAAAAAAATGTCCGTTCAAACATTAGAATGCAGTATTGCTCTTTTTGTAATGTATATTTTGCTGTAACGTAAATGATAAGTAGAACACAATATAATCTTTTCTTAATTTTTAACTACTCTTGCATAGGTATAGGTTTGAATTTTAGTAAATAAGAAGTGAGGTACTTCGTTTATAGGTAGCTCTCCCCATTACTTCCTAAAATATATCTTACTAAAAACTGCATTAGCCGACCGGCGTAGCGTAGTGGTAACACATGTGCTCTGCGTTGCGAAGGTCTCGGGTTCGAAACCCGTTCAGGTAAGGAAATTTTCTCAAATGAAAAATTGTCCTGGCTAATTGCCACAGCAGCAAAGGCCATAAAAATTAAAAAAAAAAAACTGCATTAAATAGTTTCTATTCATTTTTGCTGTTAAGTAAATGATTCCAACCTTTATAAGGTAACACTCCCCAGGTTTCCTCTGAGCCTTTTTGTGGACCGTCTTTTTTTTTTAGTTTTTTGCCGCAAATGTAAAAATTTTAGACCGTATATTTGTGATCTAAGGCTAAATTTGTATAATTATACCAATTTACCAACAAAATTCAAATTTTTTTCCCCTAAAATTTTGAAATTTTTGTCACAAATTTTTTGACTTTTATTTTAGCCAAAATATAGTTTCAAGCTAATTTTGGGGCGAGTATTATGAAAAAAGTATGTGAAAAATTCATGCTTTCCTATTTTTTAAGATAGAGCCGATTTGGGTTAGTTATTTGCGTATAATTCCAAAACTTTTGCCCAAACTTCAAAATGGACCCAATTTAATTGATCTATGACCAAAATACCAATTTTCAATACAATCGGAGACAAACATTTTTTGCATAAAACTCACCATTTTTTTAAGGTCTACCCCTTACGTTTTTTTCGATTTTTTGCCATTTTCAAGGGTTTTGGATTACTGCCCATACAAAGCTTAATAATGGGTTTATTAAAGCAAAAAAAAAATTTTAGAATCAACTATTTAGGAGAATTTTAAAAAATTAAACCGCAGATTTCTATCCCTAATCTTTATTTAGTTAGGATTTATCAAAATTTTCAATATACGAAAAAAAAAAAAATTAAAATTTTTGAAAAAAATTTTTTGTTTTAAAATATGGTTAGAAGTCAATTAGGACAGCAAGATTTAAAAAATTTCAACCGCAGGTCTTGATCGCATTTATTTTTTGAGAAACGTCCATGGGAAGATGATAATATCTATAAATACCAAAACGCCATATTAAAATTTGTCATAATTTTAAAATAACAAAACCGAATATCGCCTCATATATTTTTTTAGACTAAATAAACTATAAGGATATAAAAAATTCTAACTTCGGGTCGTTTTCTCTAACCGTTTTTTGAGCTCTGATTTTTTTTAATTCACAATTTTCACAAATGTAAATTATGCCATTAAAAAAAAATATCATAATCTCAAAACGCATTAAACGATTAAAGCTCAAATTTTTTGTAGACTATATAAACTACGGAGACTTCCAAAATTTTAACCGCAGGTAGCTATCTCTGACCGTTTTTGAGTTATGCTTTTTTTTAATTCACAATTTTCACAAATAATGTAAATTATGCCATTAAAAGAAAATATTGTTACCTCAAAATGCGTTAAATGATTAAAGCCCCAAATTTTTCTAGACTAAATAAACTACGGAGAATCCAAAATTCTAACCGGAGCTCGCTGTCTCGAAAGGTTTTTGAGTTTTGCTTTTTTTTAATTCACAATTTTCACAAATATTATATTTATGCAATTAAAAGCAAGTATATAGAACATAAAAAATTTGTAATCTTAAAACAATTTTTGTTATATATGTGTTTGCTGTTAAGTCAATAATAAGGGAGTTATTTCAAAAGTTTAGCTTTAGGGTGATCCCCGTAACTCCCCGTAATAAGAAGACAAATCTTTTTTGTTCAATGTATTTTTTCAATTTGATGATTATTTGAGGAGTTACGGGGGACACCCTAAAACTAAAATCTACCTATATTTCCCTTATTATAGACTTGATAGCAAAATCATATATGACAAAAAAAAAGTTTATGGTAAGAAAATAAATCTTTTATTTCTATGCATTTTTCATTTAGATGAATATTTGGGGCTTTACGGGGGGACATCTTAAAGCATAACTTTTCAAATATCTCCCTTATAGACTTAACAGCAAAAATGTATATAATAAAAATTGTTTATATTAAGAAATCAAATCTTTCTTATTATATATTGTTCCAAATTTTATTAGTAGGCTGATATATATTTAAAAATAATAATTAAAAAACGTAGTAGCCTTTTGTTGTTAAAAAAATTAATGATTGATTGGTAACAAAAGAAAGCCATGACAAGATAAAAATGTAATTTTGAAGAATAAATATATTGACGAAATATAGAATATTATTTAAGAAAAAAGAGTATATTATTTTAATACGTGGCGAAATATATCTACATTTACCATCCTGTCTTAAACATCCGACCTTCGAACTCGGATACTAACAATATATTTCATAAAGGTAAGACCATTTTAACATATATACTTTTCGAGTTAATGAAAATTTGGGGAATTACGGGGGTACAGCCTAAATATAAAATCTGGAAATATCTCACTTGTTATTTACTTTACATCAAAAATGTACACGAGGAAACATTTTATAAAAGTTAAATTAGGGGAAATAGAAAATTATTAAAGATTATTTAGGGGGCAAGGGGAATGTTACTTATAAGGTTGAAGTCATTTACTTGACACCAAAAATTAATATGAGAAAAGAGACTATTCTTCTTTGTTTTAGGGGGGGTATGGTTAATTTTGCATTTTTTAAGCATATTTTTAAGAACGATTTGTGGAAATCTGGTAAAGGTAAGCTAAATGGGTGAAAGTCTATCTTAAAGAACAACACTTGAAGAGTATTGCGTTAAATTTTTATTGAAAAATATTGAAAAATGAGCCATTGGCGTCATTTTTTAGTAAACACTCGTTGAGTTGAAAAAAAAGTTGATTACACCGCAAATCAACTTTTTACAACACGATATCTAGTGACACAATCATCTGCAACATATAATTCAAAAAGTTTTGGTTAGTTTAAAAGTTTCTTCAGGTAGTGACGTCGAGTTTTTTTTATTAAATTGAGTTTTAAATTTTTGGTACGACTTTAAAGTCAAAAAATCGAAAAAAAACGTTCAAAATCGTGTTTGGTAATCGGAAAAATGGTTATAAAAAAAAAATATATTCAAAATAAAAGCAAAAACTCAACGTCACTACCTAGTAAAATGATTTATAAAGAAGTGTGCAAAATTTCAGAAAGATCCATTCATTAGTTTTTGAGTTATGATGTACACCGCATCAAAAAAAGCTATTTTTCAGAAAACGCGTTTAAAAATAAAGAACGTTTTTTTATTAAATAAATATTAAATTTTTTTGCTCTACTTAAATAGAATCATGAATACCAGCTTTAAGCAGCTGATATCGATATTAAAGCCACATACATACGATAGGCGCGAAAAAACAAATAATAGGTACTAGTATTAAAATGAGTATATCTCAGTCAATTTTGCCCCGATTAACTTGAAATTTTAATGGGATACTCTTGAAGATATATACAATCGAATAAGCCAATAATAAAAAATTAAAAAAATGAAAAAAAAAATGAAAAAAAATCATCAAAAATACCATACTCCCCCTTAATGTAGTTTTTAATAAGACATTTATTTGGGGAGCTATAGGGAGAGCTACCTATAAACGAGGTATCTCATTCATTATTTACCAACATCAAAAATATATAGAAAAGAGTGGTTTAGAATAAAAAAACGTTTCTTTTTACGTTCTACTTGGAGCTGAAATATCTCACTTATCATTTGCGTTACAATAAGGTGACCATATTTTTTAGTTCAATATTCGGGAAGGGTGCTCATAAACGGGGGGGGGGGGATTGTTGTCACTTGTTCAAAAGCTGTTAATCAAGGAAAATACCCTTTCGGTAGATTATTTTTTAGTTCCAGTTTTATTAAAATAATTTAAGTTGAACCTTTTCTAAAATTCGGGATAAATATTGTCTCTGAAAAAATACGGGACGGAAGGCGGAAATTCGCGACTGTTCCAGCCAATTCGGGACGTATGGTCACCTTAGTTACAACCAAAATATCATTACAGAAACCGGTAATCCAGCTCGTAAATAATACCTGTAATCAATGATTAATGCTAAACCGTAAGAACTTATTTGGTTACTTATCTTTGAGATAAAGATTGTATATAAATTACTATAAATGTAATGTATTGTATTATTCTGTTTATGTAGCAAAAGCTAAATAATATCTAATCTAATCTAATTTTTTTAGGAGGTTCGCCCTCTCAAGGTGGAATGATACCACCCCTTTTATTTGTTACGACAAAAGATATACGATTATTAGCAGGTAACACTTCAAGAGGTAGCCCCAAACCAAAAGTCCAAGTTCTTGTCAAAAATTTAACAGAAGGGATTGCTTTGGACTTCCATTATGCACAACAAAAATTATGCTGGACCGATCATGGGCTGGAAATGATACAGTGTGTTACGTACAATGGTGTTGAAGTGGAAAACAAGGTAAATTAAGAATTTTATTTTACAGGATTGTAGAAATATTGTACTTGAGGGGGAACAGCTCAGGGGTCGACTCAGTCTAAACAGATATTCATGAATCCCTGGGTAAATAGGGGATTATAGAACCGGTCTAAAAGTAACACTGGTCACCTGGTCAACTTTATTTTCCTTAGTGCCAAAAATAATTCGTCTATATTTTTGATTTTTTTTACTCTTATTTTTCTATCAACTTCATTCCTGAGGTTCTCTGTGGGATTTAAATCAGGGCTTTGAGCTGGCCACTTAAACACATTAATTTTATTGACTCTTAACCAATTTTTTAGGTGTGTTTCGGGTCGTTGTCATGCTGGAAAATCCACTTTAGGGACATGTTTTCTTCGGAAAATGGTGAAATATCACATTCCAATATATTTTTGTAATAAAATCTGCCCATTATGCCACATATTTTAATGTATGGTTAGGTTAGGTTAGTCCTTAATGGTCCTTAAAACATCCCGAGAAACATCCCTACACTATCACCTACCCCCACCGTGTTTTATAGTTGGTTTACTATATTTTGGATCTATTCTTTTGTTGATAAGACGTCGAACCAACTTCATACCATTGGAACCGAACAAATTAAATTTGCCCTGATCCGAAAAAAATACTGTTTTCCATTTTTAGGGTTTTGTAGGTATGACCAAAAAACTCTTGTATCGTCATTTTGTCGTCTGTCTGTCTGTTCGATAAAAATTGTAGCCAAACGGCTAAACCTAGAGAGTTGAAATTTGGCATGCTTATAAAACTCTTTGACCCGCACATAGGAAAAATACTAAAACATCTAAAGAACATATCCCCCTAAAAATAAACAAATATATGCTATCGAAAAAATATATATATATATATTTTAATTCTGAGTAGAGTATCAAATAAAAGCCAAAATAAATTATTTTGATGCGATATTTGCCAAAATTGTCCAAAAAAAAATCAGTCTCACACCCTGTAGCCCAGATGGTTTAAACTAAAAATCTGAAAAAATTTAAAAAAAGCAATGTACATTGATGTGAACCGGAATAGTGCAACAGGAATTTTTGATGAAATTATGTTTTCGGAAAATAACGCATTTTTTGTGTTTTTTTGTTGACGATGTACAAAAGTTACAGTTATGTAACACACTATACTAGAAGACGTATGCTGGTCTAATGGTTAGCTTGCTCGCTTGCTACGCAGAAAACTAGAATTCGCTCCCGGCCAGAGACCTCAATTTTATTTTTTGTTTTTTTTTTTTTCATTTTTATTTTTTTAAAATTATTTTGTCAAAATTCTAGTTATATTTTGGCAAATGTTGCATTTCATTTTTAAGAGCGTAAATTTAATAACCAGTTTTAATTGTTGGAATTATATTTTCATTTTGTGTGTCATGTATATGAAACCAGAGGGGCGGTATGACATAAAACAACCAACGGAAGCCATATGCGCAATTTTCAAAATCTTAATGAACCTTGCTATATATAAAAAAAATACTGCACTTATTTAGAAATCTAAATAATGGTATTAGGTATTCGAATTAAAACTAACGAAAAAATATTTTAACATAAAATTTGTTTTTAAAGCTTTTAGATTAACACGATAAATTATTTTAAAAATATTGTTCATTTTGCCCTGATTACTACAAAGCAAAATTTGTCCTACAAACTCAGCATGCCGGCTTCACTTATTATATACCTGCGAAACCGTGCAATGTCTGAAAATTCACACTTCATATCAATTTTTAGGGTTTTGTAGGTATGACCAAAAAACCCTTATACCGTCATTTTGTCGTCTGTCTGTCTGTCTGTCTGTTCGGTAAAAATTGTAGCCAAACGGCTAAAACTAGAGAGTTGAAATTTGGCATACTTATACAACTCTTTGACCCGCACATAGGAAAAATACTAAAACATCTAAAAAACATATCCCCCTAAAAATATAAACAAATATGTGCTCATCGAAAAAAAAAATATTTTTTTTATAATTCTGAGTAGGGTATCAAATGAAAGCCCTTGGTACGTGGATTAACGATCAAATTTTTATTTTTGCAAAATAAATTATTTTGAAACGATTTTTGTTAAAACTGTGCAAAAAAATTTTTGTCCTACACCCTGTAGCCCAGATGGTTTAAACTAAAAATCTGAAATAATTCTAAGTAATGTACATTGGTGTGAACCGAAATAGTACATCAGGAATTTTTTATCAGATTATATTTTCGGAAAATAACGCTATTTTTGTGTTCAGACAGACAGACATACGACAAAATGACGGTATAAGGGTTTTTTGGTCATACCTACAAAACCCTAAAAATAGTTTTCTTTCTCTACTTATGATCCATAGTCTATATATTCATTCCATGTTGAATGCATAGTGTCTATTCAGTATTCCTCGCAGATTTTTATTGCATTGTAGCCTTTATATTATCTCTATAAATAATTTTATTATATTCATATTATATGCGTAGATAATTTTAATGCGGTCATTACTGGAACATTTGTATGGATCGTAGTAGCTTTCGTCATTTGATATGAAAACTTTTTACAATAAAAAGTTGTATGAATTAATATTGTTTATTGTAATGGGCCCTTTGACCTCATTCAAATATTTATAGAAGCATCTTTCAGAAGCATTTTTTCAAATGTTAAGTGTAATACAAAATGATGATTTCATGTTACATCATAGGCAAATAGTCACAAGAGAGAATCTATCTGGCGGTGTTATGTAGAACTAAGCCAATAGACAATAGGGGATACGCATAAAATTTATATTTCCTTAAAACTACATTTGGTTAATGTTCCGTATTAGTCCACCAAAACTAGGCTTGTATATTTAGAATGAATTATATTCTAACGTTGTAAACGAGAAGGCACGGTCGTAAGAGTGGGGAGCCAATAGTTATCATTCATGCATCTTTAGTTGGCAGAGAAATACCCGTTTTTCACACGAGGAACGTCCGAATATAACTGATATTTTTGGAACTATTTATGAAGTTAATATTTTTCAAAATACGTATATTATAAATCTCATTGGAAACAAGTAAAAATTCCGTATAAGTACCTGATCATATACGTCTAGCAAGTTTAAGTTTTTTCTGTCTAAAATTTTTGCTAACTAAACCTAACCTAATAAGTTTTATCATTGATTGTTTGCATATAGTGAAGATATATAAATGCTTTATACAGTTTTAATACATTTACATAATTTAGCATCTATGAATGGTACATAAAATTGGTTGGTTGGAATATATTGATATTTTTGAGAATTCTCTCTTTTAATAATGTTAATATTCTTCAATATAAGTATACTATAAATAATAATAATAATAATAATAATAATAATAATATTTATTAAATAGCACAATTGGCTACATATTTTACTACATAGTAAAATCTCATTTAAACCATTTAAATGTGACTTAAAGCGTATAAATACTGAAATTTTATTATTCAAGTTTTTCTTTAAAAACGCTAATAGGAGCTAAATGTTAACAAACACTTATTAAATAATTGCTTGGATTTAGAAACGGATAACTATCAAGTAGGTACTTATTTAGATTTCAGTTTTGAACAAAAATATTGGAAATGATAAAGTGTATCGTAAATGTTGTGTTTTGAAAGAAAGGGGCGGCGCTTCGCCAGGGCCAAATCTCATTCCAACTAGCATACACGGTTTTTCTATCGAGTTGTCCGTGGTGGACTTATACGGAACATTAACCCTACATTTTTTTGATATTTTAATGTTAGTTATGTCACCTAACACAACAAAAATCACATTTAAATTAATATTATAGCCAAATTTTTTAATTAAAATATTGTAAATTTGAAATAAGCCGACCAAGCCGCGAAGGTTGCCGAGTAGATACGACTGAGACTGTAAGGGTTTGACGTCACAGATACAGACAAAACATAATGTTTACGTGTTTATATTGTATTGTTTGAGAGTTTTGTATTTGTTTCTAAACAATTTTTCACGCATTTATTATTAAAATAATTTATAAAATATATGTACTCACATTAAAATGGTCTTCACAAACATAAAGTTTACTTTTTTCTGAAATATCTGTTTTATTTCGCCTCATAGCTTTTCTGTTGTTTTTCGTCATCAGGTAATGATATAAATTATTTTTTTGGATTTCTAATTGAACTATTTGTGCACATTGGTACTAAAAAATATTTTCGACTATGTTTCGAAGTACTGGGGCCTGGATCTTCCATATTTTATATATTTTAATATAAAATTTAATTCGGTAAACATGTATAAATTGTTTTTATAGAATTAAACTTTATTTTAATTAAAATCACTCTAACTTTACATAACCTATAAAAGTTATACAAACAAATAAGTTCACAACAGATTATGTACGGGTGTCAGGACAGAATTACACTGGACAAAATTACACGGGACAAAATTACACAGAACAAAATTTTCGTATGTGTAAATTAAAGTAAATTAAATGTGTAATTTTGTCTTAGTGTAATTTTCGTATGTGTAATTTCGTCCTTGTGTAATTTCTTCCCTGTGTAATTCTGTCTATGTGTAATTTCTTCTTTGTAATTTTGTCCCGTGTAATTTTGTCACAAGTCGTTTTCGCGCGCTACATACATTTATGATTTTTTTAAGACTTCAAATTAAAAAAAAAATAAAAATTAAAATCTGTTTTTTATGTTTATATGCAACAAGAGGAATATAATAAAAAATTTAAAAAAAATCATGCCTATCCCCTATAGGCGTTTACTTTTAGAAAGAAGTGTTCCCGATCTGTTAGCAAAGTCAGTAAAATAAGCTAATATGTAAATATTAGCTTATTTTTAGTCCATCCGATTGATCCGCCAGAGCGCTCCTAGAATTTCTAAACAATCTGATGATCTAGCAGGATTGCTTGGATTAATGGTTGCTGGTGGTGGGGGTTAGCGCGGGTAAATTGAATCTTACAGCCAACTGGAAAGTGATGTAAACATAACTTAACAAAATGCACGAAATAAGTGCCGTTTGTGATAGCACTCTATTATTGGTAATTAATAAACTTATATTTATAAACCGCCGGTCGTTATGGCGTTGTAGTCAGCTCATTTGACTGCTAACCATGGGGGCTCGGGTTCGAATCCCGGTGATGGCATGGATGTTTGTATTTGTTATAAAAATTAATTTATCCATAATAAAAATAAAGATATACTGGTTAATGGCCATCGTAGCTAAGACCAAGAAAATTAAATTAAATTTATTATATTTATAAACTAAAACGCGGTAGCAGTTGTAATCAACGACATAAATTTGACAGTTACGTTTAGCGCCACCATCACTACTTAACTTCAGACATATATTGCTTACGAAAATGTTAACAAGATCTGTGCAATCCGACTATCTCGTGACGTCACCAGATTTATCTCAGCAATCTTGTGGATTGAACAAACGTAAATGCCTATTGAACCGACATCTTTCAAGACACTGAAATTCTATTATGCGGCACTAGAATGATTCTAGCGAGTTTCAAACTCTTTGCACCTTTGAACACTTGTTAAAGATTTTTTAATTTTATTAATGGCCACAAAAAATTTCTACGTCTATATCCGAATATACTCACCAGTAAATATTGTAATTTTTGTATTTTTACTATTATACTGATATTATTATTATTATTATTTTTTTTTTCTAGGTGGAAGTAATAAATTCAGGCTTAATATCACCTGATGGCCTGGCCTGTGATTGGTTTACAAATAAATTATATTGGACTGATGGGGAAACTAATCGTATTGAAGTTGCTACTATGAATGGAGAGTATCGGAAGGTGTTATTTTGGTCAGACATCGATCAACCTCGTGCCATCGTTTTAGTTCCAATGAAAAGGTAATTATACTTTTTTCCTATTTACTTTGCCTTATTTTATTTAGAAATAGACTTCCCATCTACTGTAATACAATGATCCGAATGGAAATAATAGTAAAACATATAATAAATAAATTATTAGTTTGTTGCAATAGTTCATGTGCTCGCATATAGATGGCTATACCTATGCTTTTAAACAGAGGTGTGAAACTCATTTCAGCCCTGGGCCATTTTTCTAACAAATAAAACTCACGCGGGCCGCACGATATATATTTATATTATTACTCATTCTGTTTTTAATTTTTTTGAATATTTATTTGAAGGAAGTAAAGAAATAAAATTTAAATAATTAAATTTTACCAAAATATTTTCTTTATCGAACAATAAAACAAAAATTGGTCGAAATTAGCGTACTGGTACTGTACACAGCAGCTGTACCTATAGAAAAATCCTATTTATAAACTCTGCTTACGAGTATATTATTTGGAATCACGGGGAATCGCCGATCTACCGACTATCGCACAGCCTTGGATAACAGTTACTACCTGAATATTGGTTTTCCGCCCTTTGTCGAAGTCTTGACGCCACGGCCTAAACAGATTCTATAATGACGTATTTTCCTTCAAATAAATTTTTATATCATATAAGATATATAAGTAGTACAAAAATTTATGATAGTATAAGAAGTCGGTGCGGGCCGCCAAATGTAAGAATTGGGCCGCCAGCTTGATCCCCCCCCCCCTGATTTAGAATAACTGTGCCGGAAAGTTTTTGTAGGTGGGCTATTTTTCATTTCAAATATTACATGACTAGCAATAAATGTGAGGTATGGCTATAAGGCGTGTACCTTCTGCTCTGTTTCTGATGGGGTCAGGAATGAGTGGTCTACTATAATCTGCTACAACTAGGTCAAACGGTGACAGGAGATTGCTACTAGTAACGACGACGGGTATCTGGGTACCCGCTACTCGACCCGTTAAGATTCTATCCGCTTCCGACTTTGAATACCCACTGCTCGTTATCTACCCATTACCCGTTAACTAAATAGTGGGTAATTAACGGGTAGCGGGTAATATCCGGATAATTGTGACGGGTACCCGGTTCCAGAAATTTACAATTATCGTCAAATAGCCACAAATTGACACAAATTCATCCTTCTCCATGACAACGCCAGACTCTGTGTCCTCCCATACCTTTCTTGTTCACCAGACATTGCTTTTTCTGATTACCACCTATTCAGATCAGCATACGTTGCTTGGTGAGCGCTTCTCGAATGGCGAAGATGTGCGAAAAGAGGTAGATGATTGGATTACGTCAAAAGATGATACGTTCTTTCAATGCGGCATCCGTTTGCTATGGTCAATATTTTGATTAAATAAAATGTATCATTTATGCGGACACCTTTATTTTGCACGTTTGCCATTGCTGATAGTACTAGGCTAGAATAGTACAATATAATGAGTATTAGTATCAAAAAGATATAATACTTCAAGAGTAATATAAAAAATAAATTCGGACGTTTCGGAAACTGCTCAACAATCTGTTTCCGTCTTCAGCGATCACGAGAAGTGATAAAAGCATGTTCAGCCAGTTTGGAACTGTAAATTTCGCCCTGCTGAACTTTATTCTTATGCTCGTTAACCCTAACATGTAGAGGTCTGCAAGTCTCGCCAATATATTGTTTCCCGCACTGGCAGGGAATAGAGTAGACACAGTTTTTGTTTAGGACAGATTTGGGTTTTGTACATGATAGGATAGATCTTAAAGTCGAACTCGATTTGAAGGCTACTTGGATATTATGCTTCTTTAGTATCTTACCAATTTTCTCAGATACTCCTTTATAATAGGGCATAGAGTTCGTCAGTTCTAGGTGCGTCATTTTTTTTATGATTGATAGCATCAGTAATAATTTTATGACTGTAGCCATTATCCTGTAAGGTGGAACGGATGTTCTTCAATTCAACTTTTAGAAGCCTTTTAGAAGAACAAATTACTTTGGCAATATTCACTAGACTCAGTGCAACAGCTCTCATAGTGCTATTATGGTGGAATGAGTTGAAATTAAAATATAGACCTGTGTGTGTTGGTTTTCTGTAGACCGTGGTTGCTAGAACCCCCTTGCAATTTCTGATTATCAATACATCTAGGAAAGGCAGTTGATGCTAACATCCAGTTCAACAGTAAACTTAATGTTAGTGTGTACTGAATTTAGGTATTGATGGAATTCGTGGAGTTTATCTTTACCATGTGGTCATATGACAAAAGTATCATCGACGTAGCTTAACCATTTATTCGGTTTGTACTTGGCTTCTTTTAAGGCTTTCGCTTCAAAATGTTCCATGTATATATTAGCAATAATAGGTGACAGTGGAGAACCCATAGCCATGCCATCCTTTTGTTGGTAATAATCGGTTTCTAGTTGAAAATGGCAATGGTTATTAAGTTAAATACATATATTAGGTTTTATTCTTTGACCAGATCTACATTTATTAATGTATTGCTATTTTTTTTTTCAGTATTATGTTTTGGACTGATTGGGGAGAAGTGCCTAAAATAGAACGAGCAGGAATGAATGGTGATCCTGCTACTAGAAAAGTGATAGTATCTGAAGATATATTTTGGCCGAACGGTCTGACTGTTGATTATGATACAGAGATTATTTATTGGTTAGATGCTAAACTTAAATTTATAGCCATGATGGATTATGATGGAAATCATATCCAAAAAATTGTTAGTAAATCATTAATCTACCCATTTGCCATAACACACTACCAGAACAAATTTTATTTCACCGATTGGCAGACCTGGTAAGTACGAAGTTATTTTTAAACACCCTAATTTAGTTTCAGAAATTGAGATGTATAAAACAAAAAATATTTTTTTTAGATTATTTCAAAAGCGTATTTTTTCTGAATTTAAACATACATCTTTACATAATAAACATATTGAGAAAAAATAGATTAAAATTAAAACAATTTTTATTTTTAATATTAGTGTACAGTAGTAGTATTTAATTTTTCCTTATAAATAATTTTCTATCTAATTGCCAATATTTTTTAAACATAATTCCATTCGATTTAAAACAGAAGTATAACGCGTTCAAAGGTGAGTTTGCAGTATAGCTCTTATGGCAAATGGGAGCGGTGTTGCCAAATGTTGTAAAAGTGTCAAATATGTCAATTATAATAATATGAAAAACTCGTATGTTTTACAAAAATTAACTCTTATAAAACTCAAAATAACACTCAATAAAAACAAATGGCCATTTGTAGAATACTGCGTCTTCACAGATCAGCGCGTTTTAGAGCTGGCAACGTCGACAAGCAAGAAAAGGATAGCGTCATTGTGTAAACCCATTAGAGAGTATGAAAAAGAACTACTCCATATGCCCTGTACTGCAAACTCACCTTTGAATGCACTATAGCTTTAATTATTTTTACAAAAGCAGTCAGTGTCAAAGCAGTGCAAGTTTCTCTAATTCTGTTTTATCAAATTTTGTTTAGTTGTGACTGGTGTCGATTATATTTTACCTTTAAGATCCCCATAAATGGAAATCTAGAGGTGTTAAGTTCGAGGAGTAGTATAGCTATACACGATTCGCCTCACTTCAAGGTCATATCTACATTCGAACCCCCGTGTTCAGCGCTTACCGAGGAGCACTTCACTAATTTCGCATCCCACCCCCAGCCTAGACATGTTAATTTCGTTAGAATGTAGCGGTCATAATTCTATTTAATTTATAAAAATTTATGTGAAGTGTGAATATTCATACATTTCAGGGTTCGCAGGTATTTAGTAAGTGAATGATGATTATTTGGGATGCCAAAACAAATTTTATGTTAAAATATTTTTTTATTAATTTTAATTCGAATGCCTAATACCATTATTTGGGTTTCTAAATATTTGCAGTATTTTTTTATATTGCAAGGTTCATTAATATTTTGAAAATTGCTACGGCTTCCATTGGTTGTTTAAGTAATAAACTCCGCCCCTCTGATTTCGTATACATTCAAACATAGAATTAAATTATAATTTCAACACTTCCCACTGGTTATTAAATTTACGCTTTTAAAAATTAAATGCAACATTTGCCAAAATATAACTAGAATTTCGACAAAATAATTTAAACAAAATAAAAATGCAAAAAAAACAACAAATAAAAACTGACGGGAATCGAACAGTGGTTTGCAACTTACGAAGCGAGAACCACTGGACTATGGACGTTCACTCGTTTACTGTGTTAAATAGCGGATTAAATATTTTACATATTTTAGTTTAAAACACAAAAAATGCGTTATTTTCCGAAAACATAACCTGATCAAAAATTCCTGTTGTACTATTCCGGTTCACACCTATGTACATTACTTAGAATTTTTACAGATTTTTAGTTTAAACCATCTGGGCTACAGGGTGTGGGACAATTTTTTTTTTTGCACAATTTTCCTACAAAACCCTAAAAACTACCTCAACAAATAATATCATAATTCAATTATTCCTCTGTACTAACGATCGGGCCATTTGTAGCTATCCAGCGCTCTTGAAGTATTTCGTGGAGCTGTTCATATAATCGACCATTTTAATTTCAATTGTTTATTTCTCAATATTTTTATTATGTAAGCCTTTAAGATATTTGAATTTAAAAAAAAATCGCTATCGAATGGATCTAATATGTATAAGCTACTTTAAAAATATATAACTTTGTGGTTCAAGTTGAAAACTAAACTGGTTTTAAAAAATATTTTCTTCTATAAGCAGATGCCCCCCTTGGTCTCCTACAGCTTTGTTATTTAGTATTTTTTTGTATCTCTAATAATAAAGAAAATAATGGCGGTGCCCCGTTTCGTTGTGCTGTGTTAAATACTCGGTAAAAGTATTTCCAATACCAAATATCGATCAAAGTATTTGAAATAATGTATTTCAAATACTTTACATCTATTTGAAATACTAGAATTATTTGAAATTCTAGGAAATATTTGAAATAACGTATTTCAAATAATTTAGATGTATTTGAAATACTAGAATTATTTGAAACAAAACGAAATATTTCAAATAATAAGGAAATATTTAAAATAATAGGGAAATATTTGAAATAATGTATTTCAAATAATTTAAATGTATTTGAAATACTAGGAAATATTTGAAATATTTAATAACAATAATAATAATATTTATTTATTGTGTACATACAATACATAATCATTAATAGACAGTCTGAAAATAGATAGTTTGAAATACATCTAAAGTATTTCAAATACTGACATTTTCAGACAACAAATATCAAATAAAAATTCCATGGAGAAAGTATTTGCAAATCCAAATGCCAAGAGCATTTATTTGAACTATTTGAAATACAATATTTCAAATATCAGAAAATAATTGAAATACTTTTTCAAATACTTTATTTCAAATATTCGTAGCTCTGCGCGTGTATTAAAGAATTTTGGAAGAAACTAGTCAACATTGTTTACTAAATTCAGTTATTTGTATTCATGCTTTGAGAATTTTATTGATCTCTTTTTTTTTCTTTAGTGCGAATATCTCAAAACTCATGTAATTAAAAATATATCGTAAGTTGGTTTTACACAGTTCAATTAGTTGATCAATAAATTGATCAAGTTTTTTTGTCAATTAATTGAAAAATTTATTGGCAACCTTGAAAAAAAAAAACATCACTTTACACACATCAATTTATTAATCAATTTTTTTGAAAATGTTTACATTACCAACTGTAAAACATGTTGACATATTTATCAAAATGAAAATATTGAAAAAATCTTCACAAAATTACGAGCTGTGAACAAAAACAAAAGAAATAACCTAGATGATGATAAATTAGAACGTTTGAGGTTATGTTAGATTTGAAAACGAAACACAAATAATATATTTCGAGGTTATGCTACAACTAAACAGTTGGCAATATCTTAACAGATAAAAATATACCTACAATTCCCTAAAAAATTGATGAAAATTGACGAAAAATAGAACTTGTTCTATTTTCAAAATAAATTGATCAAATTATTTGTCAATTAATTGATGAAATTTTTACACTTTAAACACATCAATTAATTGAAGGCCAACTTTTTCAATTAATTGATCAACAAATTGAATCGTGTAAAACCCACTTAATACATGTTCAATAATTTTTACAAATTCTGTATATGTGTACTTATAAATTTTCATTTGTTCTATTCACTAATACCGGGTTGCTAACGTAAGAGTATTCTCTAATGGCCGGTTGCTAAAGTAAAAATTATCCCTAACTCAAGTTAAAATCATTTGGTTTTGTATGTTGTAACATAGAAAAACAAAAGATTTTAACTTGAGTTAGAGAAAACAAGCAACCTTAGCAACCCGCCATTACTCAAGTTAAAATAATTTGTTTTTATATGTTACAACATACAAAAACAAATGATTTAACTTGAGTTAGGGATAATTCTTACTTTAGCAACCGGCCATTAATGTTCTATTAAAAGTGAATATTATCTACTCTCAGGAAAAGTTTAAAACTATTATTTCCTAGCAAATGAATGTACAATTATTATTGTATTACTTTTAGGTGTGTCTATACTTACGACAGAAATTCAACACAAGCTCCAAAAGAATTAATCCATTCTGAATCTTGTCCCATGGACATACATATTTGGGATCCTAATCGTCAGCCAAAGGGCTACAATCCATGTGAGAAGAACAATGGGGGCTGCTCCCATTTGTGTTTGCTAGCACCCTACGAACCTGGTTACACTTGTGCCTGTCCAGTCGGTATAAAATTGCTTGATAACTACACCTGCGCAGACGGCCCACAACAAATTCTTCTGCTTGCTATACGACAAGATATATGTTTAATTTATTTGGATTCACAAGATTATACACATAACACGTTACCTTTAACGGGTAAGTGCTTTATAGATTGCATTTAGATTTGTTTTTATTGTTCGTAATTTTAATTTTCTTCTGTTAATTCTAGGTATTAAATACTCGATAGCTGTAGACTATGACCCAGTGAATGGTTTTATTTATTGGACGGATGATGAAGTGAAAGCAATCAGAAGAGCTCGATTAAATGGTACCGGTCAGGAGGGTGTTATCGTTGATGATGTTCATCATCCAGATGGTTTAGCCGTTGATTGGGTTGCTGGGAATTTGTACTGGACGGATACGGGAACAGACAGGATTGAAGTTACTAGATTGAATGGCAGTTTTAGAAGAGTAAGTTGTTTTTTATTTTTAAGATCTATTCGATTAAAAATTATTAAAGGTCTTGATTAGAGATGGGAATTTCGACTCAGTTTGCGGAACCGGATCAGTGGAGGTCGTTCAGTTTGCTGCGCCGGTTCATTGATCTGGCTCAGTGATCCGGCTAAGTAAACATGTTTCCGAGACACAGGTCGGTCGTTCGTTCGTAGGTAGAACGTCGCTTAGAGCCGGTTCTTGCAATATACGAACTGTAAACATGATCCCGAGACACAGGTCGGTCAGTTGTCGGTCGGTCGGTCGTTCGTTCATAGGTACAACGTCGTTTAGCCCCGGCTCTTGCATTATATGAACAAGTTAGGTAAATAAAAATTTATAGAAGTGAATTATCTAACATTTTTGAAACAAACAATTCACTTTATGTAGCTACTGTATTTTAAACCAGATGTGTTAAGTTTATGGCGATGTTTATTGCCCTTATAAATCGGGTATCTGGGATTTGGGTAATATTTTCAATATTTTTATATAGTATGCTTGTAAGAAAATACAGACTAAAGCCGCAGTCAGAGCTCTTAAATCAATAGCTTATGCACTGTAGCTTATAGACTATTCACTGTCTTCAGAAAGTTTGTCGTATGGTAATACGTGAAATCGTTCAGACCTCCAAATTTAATACGCTGTTTGTTGTGGATTGTGCATAATTTTCTAAACTTATAGCTAGTGAGATGTTTATATGAGACAGACATATAAACACATAAAATGAATATTCGGGAGGGCTATGGTGGACGCTACCTAAAATGGAAATATCACACATATATCACTTATCAACAAAAAATGTAACCAACAAAAATCGTAAGAAGTACGCGCACGTTTGCTAGTAGTCAATATTTTTAAAACTTCCCACAGTATTGTATTCAGTGTTGTAATAGATACATTTGAAAATATATCTAGATACAGATACAGATACTTGAGGAAAAATGTATCTAGATGCAGATACAGATACAAATTTTAAAAAGTAGTTAGATACAGATACATTTTTTTCTACAATGTATCTAGATACTTCAAGATACTTTTAAGATACTTTCGGAAAAATGAAAACACCACAAAAAAAAGAAATAACTAGAGCAAGGAATATATTTGTTCACAATAAAAAATAAGTTATGCACTATTATTACTCTTAAAATAAACACAAATAGCCTTTGAATCTATCTTTAAACAAATCACTTTTTTATTCCAATTTCAGCGGATATCTCGAACATTTTTTGTTCGCTAATAAATTACTGATTATTAAATGAGTATTTAGGATGACAAAAATAAAACAACAATTTTATTTATTATATTAAACTTAAAATTCAAATATCTGAATGATGCTAAATGTATTACCAACTTGAAAAATCGTAAGGACATATTTTGTAAAAAGACCTTGAAAAAGACAAAATAGGAAAGTATCTGAAAAAAGTACCTGAAATACAGATACTTAGATACTGATTTAAATATCTAGATACAGATACAGATACATATTTTAAAATGTACCTAGATACATTACAACACTGATTGTATTTGTAGTGTGTAAATCGTTCTCAAATATATTAAATTCTTATTTGAAATAGACTATAGCTTCGGATGTATATCTAATAGCAATTATTTTTGTAGGTTTTATTGTATGAAGGTTTAGCCGAACCTCGAGCCATAGCCGTTGCACCAGAACACGGTTGGATGTTTTGGTCAGACTGGGATGAAAAATTACCAAAAATCGAACGTGCCTCTCTAGACGGTTCTGATAGACTTGTTTTAGTGAACAGTAGTTTAGGATGGCCAAACGGCGTTACTCTAGATTTAGAGAGATCTAAAATATATTGGTGTGATGCTAAGAACGATAAAATAGAAGTAGCAAACATGGATGGAACGGATAGAATAGTTTTAACGGGAGATAATGTGCCTCATTCCTTCGGATTAAGTCTGATGGGGGATTATTTATATTGGACGGATTGGCAGAGACGATCTATAGATCGTGTTCATAAAATTACAGGTATGTAAATTTCTTGTTTATTATCTAATTCTAATGTTTCATAATCCTACCGTGGATCAGATTGGGGCGTTTTTCTGGCTATTCACAAACATAGTATATTTTTTAAATGGAACATCTGTATATTTTTAAATATTTTGGAATAGTCATTGGTATTCTGAAGGCTGGATTGGGAGGCTGAAGTCGTGTGGACAGAAATAACCGCAGTTACAATGGAATGTTAAATCGGTATTATCAAATCTCAGCATATGGCTAATAGCCAAAGCAGCTAAAGCCAACAAATAAAAGGAAAAAAAAAAAAAATCTCAGCATGACTTGTCACTGCGTGATTGTGTTAATTCACGCCAACATTAATTCCTTCTACAGATCTTTATACATGTTTTACATTTAGCGAATCAGAGTACATATTTATTATCATTGAAATTCATTCCCTCAGTTTATTATTTTATTTACAGTCCAGTAATTTCATACTACATTTGTTGATTATTATAGAAAATGTGTAAATAAATTCTATTTATATAATTTATAATTGTATTAATTTATATAATAATTCGACCCATCCTACGAAGATCGTCGTAACTCAATATTTAAATTTTTTGAATTATGTAAGTTATACACGATATTCTTTATGTGAAAAAAAAATATATATATATTTATCTCACAAAACTAAACGTTATGCTACAAAAATTATAATTTTGTAGGATACGAATTATTTCATGGAAAGATTACAGCGATATACGAGGTCTGTTCAAAAAGTATCGCGAATTTTGTGTTTTTTCAAAAATTATATATTTATTCATGAATATCTATTTTGTCCCCTTCAAAGTAATCCCCACCAGATATTATACACTTGTGCCAACGTTTTTTCCAATCCTCGAAGCACTTGAAAAAATCATTTTTTGTGATCTTGTTCAGCTCCTCCTTCGATGCCGTCTTTATCTCCTCACTCGTAGCGTAGCGTCGTACTTTAATGGGCCTCTTCAGTTTCGGGAACAAGAAAAAGTGACAGGGGGCCAGATCTGGGGAATACGGTGGCTGCGGCATTATTAGTGTGTTGTTTTTGGCCAAAAATTCGCGCACAAGCAACGATGTGAATTTCGCGGCGACCTGTCTCATGCCCAAATCATTGGTAAAAATCGAATGGCACGAACCAATCGATATGTTTAGGTCCTCAGCAACTTCTCTAACGGTGATTCGACGATTGGCCAATACTATTTTCTTCACTTCATCAATGTTTTCGTCTGTTATTGACGTGCTCGGGCGTCCGGCACGCTCTTCGTCGTTCGCATCTTCTCGGCCCTCTGAGAACATTTTGTACCACCGATAAACGTTGCTTCTGTCCAAGGTAGCTTCACCATATGCCACAGTCAACATTCGGAATGCGTCCGCGCACTTAATTTTGTTTTTCACACAAAATTTTATATAGATGCTTTGATCCATTTTTTGGTATAGGCAAAAATCGAAGACGAGCCAAAACACGTGTAAGTAAAGCAACTGTCAAAAATTAACTGAATATTCAAAATGGGCGAACTTGTCGGCATAAGTGAGAGACATGAGTACCAACATAACGCCACAAAAAAATCGAAAATCGAATATACTTAACTCGCGGAAATTCAAAATTCGCGATACTTTTTTAACAGACCTCGTATAAATTACCGAATTTAAAAAATTAAAATATGCAGTTACGACGATCTTATGATCGTAGGATGGGTCGAATTGTTGTTATATATTTATTACTTTATTGCAGTGGTGTTCAACGTAAGGCCTGTGCTAAACTTGTGCCTCCCCCGTCCCTAAGTGATATTTTGAATTTCTTCCCCTCCCAATCACCAAGTGATATTCTGAATTTTTATCATCCGCCTCTTGGTGATTTTTTGAATTTTTACCTCTCGTAAAGTTTTACTTCTCCCGGTTTGTGATTTTTCGAATTTTCATCTTTATCCCCAGCTTATTTTCTGAATTTTTACCTCCCCCGTCCTTAAGTTTTTTTTTTTGTACTTCTGGGGGGGCGAAAGTACAAGTAATTTTTAGGATTTTTAGAATATTTGCTCCAATTTGTTTTCTGAATTTTTACTTCCCCTATCCTCGAATGATTTTTATGTACTTCTGCCGTCATTTCAGGTGATTTTTAGAGTTGTTGTCCCCCTAGCCTCCAGCTTATTTTCTGAATATTTACCTCCGTCGTCCTCAAGTGTTTTTTTTTTTGTACTTCTACGCTCTCTTCAATTGATTTTTAGAATTTTTGCCCCCTTGCTGCCAGTTTTATTATTTGTATTTTTACCTGCCCGTCCTCCAGTGATTTTTTGAGGTTGATTTAAAGTATTTATTGAACCATAATTAGTTAAGTTTTTCAAGAATACAATAAAAAAAATTAGTTGTCATTAAATGTGTTAATAGTTGACGCGGTTTTTTAATAAAAGACTAGAAAAAATGTTTTTCTTAAAGAACTTTTATGTTCACTGTTCAAACAATAAACAATTTTAATATATTTATGTTTCAGGAACCGGCAGGGAAACACTGACTGAACAAATGCCAAATGTAATGGGTCTTAAAGCCATAAAACTAGGGGAAGTAACAGAAACAAACCCATGTGCCATAAATAACGGTGGTTGTACACATCTCTGTTTAAACAGACCCAAAAATGATTATGTATGTGCCTGCCAGATGGCCTACGAACTCATGAACGATCAAAGAACATGTGTTTTACCAAAGAGCTTTCTTTTGTTTGCAACAAATGAATCTATTGGAAGGATTAGTATTGAGAATGGAAATAATGATAAGAATGATGTTACAATTCCAGTATCCGGAGTTAAACTTCCTAGGTAAGTTTTTTATTTTTTAGAAAATCGTGTTTTTGTTTTGTTTTGTTTTCCATTGAACATTGTTTATCTTATTGTTTATGTTACTGCGTATAGGGCGAAAGTTTAGTGGTAAAAAAAATAAATTATTCCACATCTTATAGACATGCACATCCAGAGGACTAGATTTAAAAATTTAATAAATTCAGTGTAAAGCCGCATTCAGAGCTCTTAAATCAATAGAGTACGTTCATCTTAACTTCATGCCAGGGTATAATAAATTACGTCATCAATTCTGCGCGAGAAAACAGCTGATTACATTGACGTACATTAGGGTTTTAAACAATTGTTGTGGAAACCAAACACACAAAATCATGTATTTCAAATGCATTTTTACTGATGTTAGTACACGGTATACCTTGAAACGTACGAGAAATAAATAATAATAATGGAAATAAACAAATAACATCGCACAATACGCGTAGTTAAATACAAATCAAAGAAAGTGACGCCACTGCAATGTGTCAAGCTAGCTGTTGGTAATGTAATGGACGAAATTTGGTTTTTGCGCAGCTGAGTCGGTAACATAGGCCTGGCATGAAGTTAACTTGAACGTACTGTAGCTTATGCACTATGTGGCTTATGGCTATCGCATTCTATCAGTGACACCGTAGTTATCGAATGCCTTTACATAACCTAACATAATGTCATCATTACCAAATCTTGCTCAAAATTACAAAGACGCATAATAAATATGATCAATTTAGGTAATTAAGTAGTTAAAATCTGACAACAGACTTATAAGAATGATAATACATATAAAATATTTTACGAATCTAAATAGTTGGTTTCAAAATTCACAGATGGCGGATTGAGAATCCTAAAGTTTTAAAATTAAAATGGAAGGCGCTTTGAACCCTTATAAATAAAAATATTTTACTTTCAAGTCGTTCTAGATAATATAATTTTAAAATCTTTTGCACAAAACCTATCATGCACCGATATCGTGTATTGGGCAATTTTTCATAAAGCAAGATATTAATTTTTTATTTAAGTTTAAGTATTTAAGTTTCTTTTTAAAAGTTCTATCCAAAGAGACCCAACCCCGACATGCATTAACATTAAAAAAAAACAAAGTTGTTCTTGTATTTGTTTTTTTTTTTTTTTTCGATAATTTTCTTACTATAGACTATTCCAAACGTTTAAGCGGAACTAACTGGATTTTTAATTTTTCAAAGTTGTCATGAGCTTTATTTTGATAGTTTGAAGTAGGCTTTTGCTAAACAAAATTATCAAAAACCTCACTTAATCTGTAAAAGTTACTAGTTCCGCTTAAAACAAGGAAACAAGCTATAGGTACCTCATTTTTAATTTATAATATATTTTAGCTCTCTTGACTTTGACATCTCAAATATGCGTATGTACTGGAGTGACGTAAAAGTAAAAGCCATATTCGGAGCATTTATAAACGGTTCGGACACCCAAAAGATCGTAGAAATGGGTATTAGATCCCCAGAAGAAATGGCTGTAGATTGGCTAGCTCAAAACATCTACTGGGTAGATACCTCGGCTTCCAAGATCGAAGTAGCCCGTCTAGATGGCTCTAGTAGGCGCACCTTAATCTGGGAAGGACTTAACGAACCTAGAAGTATAGCTTTAAACCCAGCAGAGGGATATATGTACTGGTCAGAATGGGAAGGTGCAAATTGTATCAAACGAGCTTCTATGGATGGTTCAAACCATACTGTTATTATATCTAACACCGAACAAGCGAGATGTTTAACATTGGATTACGATGACAAACTACTTTGTTGGATAGAATTCGTAGCGACACCCACAATACAGTGTTCCGATCTACAAGGTTTCAACCGTAGAATTGTTATATCGACAGGGTTATATAAACCAATGGGGCTTACGTTGTACAAGGATACCATCTATTGGACAGATTGGAAAACTGGAGAAGTATACGCGGCTAAAAAATCTAATGGTTTTAATAGAACTACTATCCATACAAGACTGAATGGAGTTACAGATTTGGTTGTTGTACATTCTTCCCGTTCTAATCAGTGGAATCAGTGCTCTGCCGGTAATGGAGGTTGTTCTAATCTATGTCTTGCTTTACCGGCGGGGATACAAGGGAATAGTATGTCCTATCGATGTGCTTGTCCTACACATTATATTTTACAAAATAACACCTGTACACGTAAGTTATATTGTGTTAAATTTGCTAATATTGTAGAATGAATAAAGGATTAATGTGTATTTTGTTGTAGCACCCAAATGGTTTATGATTTATAGCCAGAGGAATTCAGTGGTTAGATTTGTTCCTGATTCTCAGGATTGTCCAGAGGCAGTGTTGCCAATTCAGAACTTGAAAGGTGTAAAAGCTGTTCATTTTGATCCTGTTACACATTATTTGTACTGGGTAAGTTGTCATTTTTATATACAGTAATAACTCGTACAGGTTTCAACTTCAGACAATACGAATTTCACTACAGTGCAAGCAATAATTTTCCAAAAAACTAAAATTTTATAATCACCATTTTCACGTAATTAACAAGATGAGGATCCCATACTTCGTACTTGTCGGATTGTGTAGGTATGACAAAAAAAAAAAGGAACATGTAACGTCACTCATGTGTCTGTCTGTACAGTCGAAATTAACAGCTAAACTTAGAAAGTTGGAATTTGGCATACATGTACAGCTCTTTGACCGATATATAAGAAAACTATCGAGAAAAACAGGTATAAACAGATATGTATTAAAAGAAAGAAAAAAAAAAAAAAATAATTTTTTGATTGGGGTGTATCAAATGAAACTTCTTAATACGTGGATAGTCAACGAATTTTTATTTTTGAAAAATCAATTCTTATATTGGATTTTCGCTAAAAATCTGAAAAAATCCTCCGTAATGTACATTGATAGGAAGGGAAATAGGTCAACAGGAATTTTTGATCTGATTAGTTTTGCGAAAAATATCTATTTTTGTGTCGTTGAAAAAAAGTATTATTTTAAAAACGTATTGTGTGGCATAAAAAAAGCTCTTAAAACGTAGATAAGAATAGAGTTAATCTAAACATCTGAAGAAATTCTGAATATGCACATTAATTTGTAGAAAAGGTTGTACAGGTTGCGGATATAAATAAATCAACTAGATTTAGCTGACCAGTTTCGAAATAGTTTATTTTTTCATCAGAGCTACACAAAATATAAAATATTTTGGGATTTCTATTAGATGGGTCATAAACTAGGGTGACCATTCGTCCCGCATTTTAACATTTTGTCCCGCATTAAGATGCGTCCCGCAAAAGTCCCGCATTTTAACATTTTGTCCCGCATTTGGATTTGGGAGGTGAGGACCTTTTTTTTTTGCTCTTCACTTAGATTTGGGAGGTGAAGACCTGTTTTTTGTTGGCTCTTCACTTGGATTTTGGGAGATGAGGACTTTTTTTTTGCTCCGTCCCGCATTGCCTTCTTAAGAAAATGGTCACTCTATCATAAACCAACTGCCGCCACATAACCAAAATTTTATCTCTCACTTCAAATTGTTAATTTGGCAGTGAGTAATAACGAAAGATGGAAGCTAATACTACAGAAAGAATTTTTAGAAGTTTGAATAACGAATCAGAAGTTTGGAAGTTTAGTGAAATATATAATCTTTATAAATAAAAATCAATTTCTGTTTGTTTATTTGTTCGTCCTTTATGCAAAGCCAAACGGATGGACCGATTTTCACCAAATTTAGTACAGGGGGGTAAAATAACCCGAGGAAGGTTTTAGTGAGGGTTCCATCTTCGTCCATGTATCTCTAGGGGGCGTTATGGAGGGAAATAATAATTTTTCACTCTCCGTGCAGTTTAAATTGATTACGTAGGCTAAACCTTAAGAGATACATATATCGATATAATGTAGACAAAAAATGTAGATCTTAACTAGATCTAAAAAAAGTCCACGAGAGCATATACCTACCATGCACCGATATCGTGTATTGGGCAATTTTCTGGTTTTAAACGTAATAGTTTTTCTATTACAAAGTTTGTGGGTGCATAACATCGGAATTTTATAGTGATGTATCAATTATTTTAGAATAACAAATTAGAGCATTTCACGTAGAATCATCCATACCAATAGCTGGCAGTGCTGGAGATTTCTGTATTTCCCATCGTCTAATAGTTAATTGCAAATTATATTATTGTTTTATATATTTAACTTTAAGGTTGTGAGCGTTATGTTCAACTTTCTTCGTTTTAAAGTAGTGAAATGCTGTAGCGAAGCACGGGTACACCCACTAGCGTAAAATAATCTTAGAATCACCTGAAACGTGTAGAATCGAATCATGATGAAGAAAAAAAAAAAAAAAAAAGCAACTTAATATAATGTATTTAATAGATTTATTGTTTACTGTACATCATGCATCTGTGATTGACACTCTTTTTTCATGATCTTTCCCGGAATATAGACTTGTTGCAACTTATATATCTTACCTGTCTTATACCTCCATTATATAGCCCAGTCTAATTTTCGTGTCTTGATGGTGTAAAGGTGTTCTAGAATATTTTCATTCTTAAACTTGATAGTTATAAATTAGTACTGACCATTTGTAAATAAGCTAAAATAAAAATGAATTAAAGAAAAATATAGAATTCAACACTGTAATTTAATTTTTAACTATTTTTATTTTTCATAGATTGAAGGCAAGACGCATGCTATCAAAAAAGCTTTAGAAGATGGTTCTGAAGCTCCCATTATCGTAGTTGGAGGATACTCCGACAAACGTGGAGGTCCATTCGACATGGTCATAGATCCCATAGGTCGTCTCTTATTCTGGACCTGCACCGTTCAAGATGCCATAAATGTAACACGATTAGACAACAGTTCAACTGTAGGTGTTGTTGTGAAGAAAGAAGGAGAAAAACCACGTCTCTTAGCCATACATCCCACCAGAAGATTGTTGTTTTGGACTGATGTTGGAGATAGCCCACAGTTGGTCAGGGCTAGATTTGATGGATCTCATCGTATTATTATTAAGAATGCAGTGCAGAATATTACGGCCCTCGCTATTGATTTGGATGGGGATGCGATTGTTTGGGCTGAAGGATCCAAAGTTTTTACGTGTAATCTTGAAGGGGAAAATCAGTAAGTAAAAATATTGTTTTTATAATGTTATTCATACATATGACCTTTACAACTCGTATGACCGATATTTATCCGACAAGCCATTGCGATTTTTTATTAGCCATCTTGAATAGTACGTATTGTATATAACACGAATCCCCAAATTTTTTTGACTGTCGACATCTTTACGAATTACTCCTTCTCTACAAAAATGTATATACGAGGGATGTTTCCAAAGTTCTGGGAATTTAGCTATAATTTTTATTATTTTGTTAATTTTCGTCAATATTGCAATGTAGTTTTTCAACATAATCTCCATTTAACTGAATACATTTATCCCAACGACAAACTAATTTTTTTAAGCCGTCCTCAAAGAACTTTTCTCTACAGCCTTCCCAACAGCCTTGGCACCCAGCGCGGCGAAACCTTGCTAAAGCCCAAACAATCATGCAAGATGTCATGAACTTGTCGTGTACCTATTCCTAGGCGCACACTAATTTGACGAATAGTCATTCGCCTGTCCTCTTTCAGTAGGTCTTCGACGGCAGTAATGTTTCTTTCATTTACCGACGTACTTGGACGCCCACTGCGTGGATCGTCTTTTAGTGATGTTCTACCGGTTTTAAAACGATCGATTCACCGATAAACAGTACTTTTGGATTCTGCAGACTCACCAAATACTCCTTGCAGACGCTGAATAATTTCTGATGTTTTCACACCTTCTTTCCACAAAAAGAAAGTTATTGCTCTTTGCTGCGTCTTCCATGGTTACAAAAACAGTGCTATGAAAACGCGTCTATATCAGTCGAACACCTAAATCAGACTGAACAATATTGCACTAGATAATTGCATAAACATGTCAAGACTTGTCTGTCACCAATAACATTGCCTATAAGTTTTGCGTAATTTAATTATAGCACAATTCCCAGAATTTAGGAAACATCCCTCGTATATGCCCACAGTCGGATTAAAAAAACGGGGGAGCAACTGGGGTGGGTTGAAGAAATTGAAAATTTTCAAGTGATAACTGGTAGTATCCAAATTTTTCAAGTGATAACCAATGGAGGAACCAACATTTTCAAGTTATAACCGGTGAAATTCAAATTTTTCAAGTGATAACCAAGGTCTGAACCTAAATTTTCGATTGATTACAAGGAAGCGAGAATCCAACATTGTCAAATGATGACCAAAGGTGACGAGAAATCGAACTCACCGGCCCACAACAAAAGCCCACCTTTTTTACACTGTAATATCGACCCCTAGGGGTCGATATAGACCACTTGGGATACCTCTGGTCTGCAATGAGTGTTAGCAGACGACTGTTTGTTTTGCCGTAGTGATTTAAAAACCACTTTACTTTTTAAGCGGAGCGGTTACCGTTAAAATGAACCAATGTAAATTAATAAGAATCACACAAGAGCAGTAGAAAGACGTTTCGTTTTTAGGGTTTTATAGGTATGACCAAATTCAAAGTAATGCATATTGATTGTGAACTGGAAAAGAATTCTCGGAATTTTTCATATTATTTTTTCGAATGTTATGGAATTTTCTGTATTGGTCACAAATTGTTATTATTATTTGCAGTATAATATTGGGCGTCACATGAAAGGCTTTGATACTTAGATTGAGAAACAATTATTAAGCGCGATTATTGTAAAAAAAAATTCCTTTGAAATACTGAAATGTGTGTAATTTCACACTTTTCATAAAGGTTTTCTTAGTTTTACCGTATGTTGGTATCAAAATTCGGATAAATTTAATTTTTCCCATAAGATCTGTTATTTTTATAGCGCAATTTTGAATAAAGTGAGGATTATCAGAAACGTATTAATCGGGTAATAGGAGAACTTACGGCGTGTTGTATTACTTGTATTTTTTTATATTTAAATGTGAGATATCAATGATAGCTTTAAAACGAAGATTAACAAACAAAAATTAATTCATATATATATTTTTTTATTTGAACAGTTTTATTTACAAAAATCTTCTTAAAAAATGTTTCTCATCCTTTTACCAATGTTGGTTTAAAAATCTGATAAAAAATTGATGTGAAGTGTGAATATTCACACATTTCAGGGTTTCGCAGGTATATAATAAGTGAAGGCGGTATGCTGAGTGTGTAGGACAAATTTTACTTTGTAGTAATCACGGCAAAATGAACGATATTTTTAAAATAATTTATTAAGATAATTATTAAATTTACGCTCTTAAAAATTAAATACAACATTTGTCAAAATATGACTAGAATTTTGACAAAATAATTTCAACATAATAAAAATGCAAAAAAACAGAAAAAATAAAATTCACTCCGTACTCAAACTCGAAACCCTTCGTTTACCAGCGAGTTTTAGCTTAGGACACCAGTGCTCTAACCAATAACGCTATCGTACGCCTTGCATGTGAGTGTCTTACATTGGTATAACTTTTGTACTTTGTGAACCAAAAACCACAAAAAATGCGTTATTTTCCGAAAACATAATCTGATCAAAAATTCCTGTTGTACTATTTTGGTTCACACCAATATACTTTACTTAGAATTTTTTTAGATTTTTAGTTTAAACCATCTGAGCTACTACAGGGTGTGGGACAAAATTTTTTTTGCACAATTTTGGCAAAAATCGCTTCAAAATAATTTATTTTGCAAAAATAAAAATTTGATCGTTAATCCACGTACTAAGGGCTTTCATTTGATACCCTACTCATAATTTAAAAAAAATATTTTTGTTTTCGATGAGCACATATTTGTTTATATTTTTAGGGGGGTATGTTTTTTAGATGTTTTAGTATTTTTCCTATGTGCGGGTCAAAGAGTTGTATAAGCATGCCAAATTTCAACTCTCTAAGTTTAGCCGTTTGGCTACAATTTTTACCGAACAGACAGACAGACAGACAGACGACAAAATGACGGTATAAGGGTTTTTTGGTCATACCTACAAAACCCTAAAAATGGTGTAATGCACATTGATATTAACTAAGATAGTAAACTGGGAATTTACCATATGATACATTTTTCGATAGATACTTTGTAATTTTTTTTATATATTAAAAAAATTACTTTTTAATCTTAATGTGTTGAGCTCAAAATGGAAACCCTAGGATTCGCCGGAATATTTCAGGGTGCTGCAAGACATTGTGTTTTGTATATAAGATTTTATAACGTTTTGCTACATTGAATAAATTCTGTATCACTTAAACAATGTTTAATTTAATGTCTTATAAAAGTAGGGGGGGGGTCCGTAAATTATAGATATGGAGGGGTTCCGTGATCTTTACAAAATCGTGAAGGGTTCTGCTATAAAATACGTTTGGGAACCGCCGATGTACAGTATTAAATGAAGCTCTTAATACTTAAGTTAACAGACGGGTTCAAAAAAATTGTAGATTTGAAGTTATTATGGTAAAAAAATATTGTTCCAAACATTCAACATTCTAAACTCTGTTGATTTCTTTCCCTTATTAAATATTTACGAAACTCTGAAATCTGTGAAAAAATACGCTTATATCTTTTTAATATTTATGTATCTTTTATAGTTACCCCATTTTGAGTGAAAACAAAGGAATGATCACTCAACTAGCAGTTCACGCTGGTTACCTCTACTGGATGGAAAAAGGTTACGCACAACTCCGTAAATTCCATCTAAAAAGCACAAAACATGAATCAGTAAAACTATCTCACTCCAACCAACTAACCGATCTAGTAGCAATCCGTTATCCACCATCACAACACTCATGTCTACAAACCAACTTATGTTCTCACATCTGTCTTGGAAATGAAACAACTTTAATCTGTGCATGTCCACAAGGATTAGCTTTACAGGATGATCGTAAAACTTGTTCAGCAGTTCCTGATTGTGGGAAAGATTTCTTTACATGCGGAAGAGATCATACAATGACATCTTCTAGTAATGATTGTATTCCGGCTGGATGGAGGTGTGATGGACAAACAGATTGTCACGATGGTAGTGATGAGATGGGATGCCCAGCTTGTAGGCCCGATCAGTTTAAATGTCAAAGCGGGCAGTGTATAGAACAAAGTTGGGTTTGTGATGGAAATTCGCAGTGTCCAGATGGTTTTGATGAAGCAAGATGTTGCAAAAGTAAAGAGGTAAGAAAAATATAAAGCAGGGATTAAAGCTGGTTTTACACATGTTCAATTTATTGATCAATTTTTTTTATCAATTAATTGAACAATTTATTGATAACCTTGAAAATAAGAGAATCACTTTACACACATCAATTTTTTTATCATTTTTTTGAAAACTTTAACATTACCAATTGTAGAACATTTTGATATATTTTTCAAAATGAAAATATTGAAACGTACTTCACAAAAAGGTACATAATTACGAGCTGTGAACAAAAACAAATGAAATTACCTAGAAGATAGTGAATTAAAATGTTTGCGGTTCTAAGTGAAAATGTCAAATTTGAAAATGGAACACGTAACCTATACATTTCTTGTTTATGCTTCAACTTACGAGTTAGCAATAACTAAACAGATAAAAATATACCTAGACTTCCCGAAAAAATTCATGAAAATAGAACTTGTTCTATTTTCAAAATAAATTGATTCTTTTTTTCATCATTAAATTGATCAATTTATTGATGAAATTTGAACACTACACACATCAACTTTTTCAATTTATTAATCAATAAAAAAACCACTTAAGAACGTAAAGAAAATTAAATCAACGATATTAAATTAAATTTTTTTTTTTTTTTGAAGGATAAAAAAGGAATTGATAATATTTAATAATGGTTTTACCGGTTTAACTTAAGAGGAAAATTAAATTTACAATGAGGTAGTTCATTAACGATTTTTTTTTATTTATTCTATAATTACTAAATTAGAGGGACAGTCGTGGATTATATCATTTTCTTGCACTTTATTTATTTTCTAAAAAGTCAGATTTATTACTAAATTCTTATAATTTAAAAATTTATCAATAAATAGTTTGCCCTGTTATGTTAAGTTAAAAATAAATATTTGTGTTTAAAAACGAATATTACACTTCTTGTTGAACCAAGAAGAAATATTGTAATATCGAAAAAAAGATAGAAACATTTTAACATATTCTAGAACAGAAATAAATACATTAAAGATTATAATGGCTGTAAATTAGTTTTATAAAATAAGTAAAACAAGTAAGAAGAATTTAAAATTTTCTATTAAAGAAAAATATAAAAATCTTGGTAGAAGTCAAGAATAGGACTCTGGACGATTGCGCATGCCTCACAGCACACTTGATTTGTTCAATGTACAGTGATTCTACACAGGTGGAATTATTAGTGTGGATGTCTTCAAACTAGGTTTTGTCATTAAACTAGAAGATAGGTAGCTCGCCACGCTCTGTTTCTTCTAACTAAATTCTTACTACACTAACCTAAGATAGTGTTTTGTCATTAAACTAAAAGACAGTAGCTCGCCCCGCACGGTTCTAGGCTTTTACTAACTGAACCTAATTACCTTGTTTTTAGCTGCATAGTACTTTATTTCGCCCATATTAGCCCAATTAAAATTGTGTATCATTGTGCATACGTTTATAGACCAGAAACCATTGTTTTAGAGCCACTGATAATTCTTGAATTATTTAGAGAAGTTGTTATGTGCTGTCCTCTGTAAAAAAATCTTGTAACTTTCCAGTGTCGTGCTCTTTACTTCACCCAACATTTTTATTTCAGAACAAAGAAAAAGTTCTGCAATTCTTGTAAATTATGTATGGCATTAAAGAGTGAGTTCCAAGTTTTTACTGAGTGAAATAAATTTCTTTGTACCCACCAATTACTATTCTTTTAAAGTGATAGTCATTAAAATATTATTTTATATCAGTTGTGAAAATTAGACCCTAAATTACATTCGTGTCTATTTGAAATATTAGGGAAATATTTTGAAAGTATTTCTAATACTGATGTTTCAGACAACACATATCAAATACAGGTACAACGGAGAAAGTATTTGTATATCCAAATCCCAAGAGCATATCATTTAAAGTGTTTGAAATACAATATTTCAAATATCAGTAAGTAATTGAAATACTTTTTCAATTACTTTATTTAAAATATTCACAGCTCTGCGGCAGTTTACAATAATTATTTTTTTCCCAAGTTCAACTTTTATGCTATCGGCACAAATAGCCATTGTTGCTGTGCACCAGAAATGTTAACTAACTACTATTGTAAAGATGTGATATTTACGAAACTGTTCGGGTTATCAAAATCTATTTCTTTTTCAGGAGTTTAAGTGTCCCGAAACCGACGTATGCATCCCAATATCCGAACTATGCGACGGCCATGAACATTGTGCAAATGGAACTGATGAATCCGAAGCAGTATGTAACCAAATCATCGAAGTACCTCATCCCGCCCCAAGCAAAGGCAATAAGAACAGCACTTACATAATAATCATATTAGTCATAGTCTCATGTATAATATTACTCCCCTTCCTTCTGTACTATATCCATAAAAGATTCACCGCGAAAAGCGACACACCCTGCAACGATCAAGCAGCAGATCCACTAAGTCCAAAACCAAATAGAACACAAATAAAATCCGTAAATGGTAAATTACGGAATAAAGGAGTGCCTGACGTAGTACATATGTCAATGCTTAGTGGTAGTGAGAGTTTAAGTTATGACAGGTGCCATATTACTGGTGCATCAAGTAGCACAAACGGTTCTAGCTTAGCTTGTTATCCACGTGAAACATTAAATCCCCCGCCAAGTCCTGCTACAACTGCAGCATCAACTAGGGGAAGTTCTCCTACTTCTCGTTACCGCCCTTATAGGCATTACCGTTCTATTAATCAACCCCCACCACCTACCCCTTGTTCTACAGATGTTTGTGATGAGAGCGATTGTAATTATCCATCGAGAAGCAGGTATGATGCTGGACCTTTTCCACCGCCACCTACTCCAAGGTCGCATTGCCATAGTGAGAGTTGTCCACCGTCCCCTAGCTCGCGTTCCTCGACTTATTTTAGTCCTCTACCCCCACCGCCTTCACCTGTACCATCGCCTCCTAGGGGATATGATTCCTAGTTGTACCTACTTACCAACCATTATGTGCCTAAAATATTATTAAGTTTGTAAATAAAGTTTTATTGTTTAATGATTAAGCATCACTTTCTACTTTTATAGACTGTTAAAAGATACATATTGTAATAAAATTATTCTCTTAAATTACGTAACAAAAATAAAGTGTTTTTGTAACTCCTGTTCCTTTAAACTTTTAATTGAAATTAATTTAAATAAATGAAAGTACATTTACATGTTTAATATTCATGTAATTTTTTGACATTAATTATTTAATTTATGTGTTATTTAAACAAAATTAATTTGTTTAATAAAATAATATAAACAACAGTTTTTGTGCAGTTTCTATTTGCACTAATTTCTTTTTCAGTGATGTAGTCTGCTTATTAAAATTCAATCAGTTAAAGTGAACATAGTAGTGTTCCCCAACGGAGTGGCCGAGCTCGTTAATTCACGCAGTTCTGATTGGTAAACAGTCTGAATTATGAAGTAAATAGCTTAAGTCCCCGTTGGTGATATTGTTCGAGTGAAAATAATATGTTAATATCACCATTTTCACAATTATTCACCCCTCATCCAGGTGTAGGTGCTCGCCCCCTGGCATCGGCGATTAGCCTCGTTGCAGAAATAGGTCAATGTAAAAAAAAGCCTTTTCCAGTATGTAGTCTAGTAGCTGGATGCAGTGCATCGTTTGTTTTAGCTACAGGTTTGCGCAAAGCCCAAAAACGATAAAAAAATCTTATTTTTTTTCGTAATAGTAAACACCCAATAATTCATAAATAATTACATTGAAATATTCGTATAATATCTTATTAACGAAAAACACCGAGCGCTCTCTCTTAAATCATTACCGTAATATACACTAGCATGGGGTGACCATTCGTCCCGCATTTTAACATTTTGTCCCGCATTTTGGATTTGGGAGATGAGGACATTTTTTTTTGCTCTTCACTTGGATTTGGGAGGTGAGGACCTTTTTTTGCTCCGTCCCGCATTGCCTTCTTAAGAAAATGGTCACCCTACACTAGCAGGCTGGTTTGAATTCACAATGCAACACATTGAATGCCTGCGTATTGGCAAGTCCTTGAGCGCATTTTAAGTCTGTTCCTTATGATCTAGTAGGTTGCAGGCCAACTGCAACTTAGTATGCCAGCAACCGTATTATTTTGTGCGTTAGCAGCGGTTTTATTTTTGTAAAAGAAATGTGTAAAATGCAGCCATTTTTAGTCGATATTTCACCGATAAGGCTGAAATAAAGACTTTGAAGACCTACTCCGAATTTAAACAAAAAGCAATCTGTCTCGAGTGAAAAACGAATCTTTAATAGAACATTTAATCCGGACATTTATGGATTAGGATAGATCGATTTGTGGTTGTGAAGTAAAAAATGAACTTTTATGTTTCCGTTTTTTACTATTTGAAAGAGAAGAATAAAGCAGAATGCTGGTGAGTCTGAAAGTTAGTTTATTTTCATTATAAGAACTCTTGTACAAATATAAATGTTTATCTACAAAACAGGTACAGTTAATAACTTTTAACTTATACGACCTATAATAACTTGTACCTATAAAAACTGCAACCCCACATTTCTACAGCACAAACTTCCACTGGTCCATCATCAGAGCTCATCATCCAAACCTTCATCATACAGATGATAGAGACCCAAGAAGTCTACGAAAGATTGATTTTTGTTTGTTTGTATTTTCGGACAAAATATTCTGTAAAAGCTCTTAATACTTTGGATACTAGATTAAAAATCTATTTTTTCGAGAAGTTGATTCGAGATGTATGGTCATCGTTATCGCTCATTACTCTATAAATATTCCTCAGTAAGTACTTTATCCTCAAAAGTTTATTCAAGGTGCTGAGCCTTTTCATCATTTTGAGAGATTCAATGACATTATCCATCTTTCTGCGGTATACATATGTACTCATAACGTTTTCAGTAAAATTCCACAAGATTTTAAAGGCATTTTAAATTTGTTTTAGTACATAGTACCGGTACCCAGTCAGTTTTCAAAATGGCCACATCTTGCCGCTATACAGATCTTAAGTCTCCGCGGCCACTTGTTAATAATTCTGTTGAAGGGTTTCTGCAAGAAAACCCTCCACTGCCTTAACCAGGGAGCCCTATTAGGATGTCTCGTTTTGCAGGCCACGTCCTGAAGTTAAGGTCATGGTAGCTAAACGACTAAAATTAATAAATTTTATACCCCATCGTTGAGTTTATTTTTATTATTTTCTTGAGTTCTCTGACATTAAGGCAAATATTTGGATATTTGATCAGAAAGGAATTTACACAAATTATACTCTGTTCGTAATCAAGAAGTAGTAATCATGCAATGTTCACGTGATAATTTGGTCGAACTCTCGTCGTTCGTTGGCTATTGAGCCGTTAAATTTATGCGACAGCCAATAGGATAGTGTCTTCAATCTTTCAGGTGATTTTATTATTATTTCTGCATTTCGAACCGGATATATAGTCCGTTCAAAGGTGAGTATGCAGTACTGGACATATGGAGTAGTTCTTTTTCATATTTTCTAATGGCGTTACACAATGACGCTATCCTTTTCTTGCTTATCGACGTTGCCAACTATAAAACGCGCTGATCTTTGAAGAGGCAGTATTCTACAAATGGTCATTTGTTTTTGTTGAGTGTTGTTTTGAGTTTTATAAGAGTTGATTTTTGTAAATCATACGAGTTTCTCATATTATTATATTTGACATTTTTACAACATTTGGCAACACCGCTCCCATTTGCCATAAGAGCAATACTGCATTCTCACCATTGAACGGACTATTCGCAACTGCAAATAACAGTGAGACATCTGGTAGTGACTGGCTAAATTAAACAGAAGCGTATATTTGGATAATATTTGTAGCGTGTTGTGCTGCAGTTTATGTGAATTAAGAAGTATTTTAAAATATAGTGACTTAAATACAGTGCTTTTTTGCCGAAATATTGTTTGAACAGATAAATATTAAGAAAAAACTTCTGACATATACGCTTCTCGTCCGCCATCAGCTGTTGTATGCAGCGCCGCCAACGTTAGTTTCAGTCGCGAATAGTACACACATAAAATAAAGCTGTCATGTGTTATTCAAATTCAAATATTATGCTATTGTATGAACAATATATTGCAGTAATAAAAATAAAATATTTGTTAGTTAAACAATAATTAAAAATGACTAATTCTAAAATACTAGAACAAATATTTTTGTTATTCAAAAAGAAATCAAGCAAACAAATTTAATCACAGAGGGAGTAATTGTGGGGAGTTTACGCTTTTTGTAATGGAGGGGGGTCCCCCACCATAATTCCACAAGCACGCAGGTGAGAAAATTTTTGTTTACAGTTTAAAACTCGCTCTTGTTTGGTTTGAGTGTATCGTGAATTTGAATCTTGAATCTGTGAGTTAAGTTTTGAATGTGCCTGAAAGTGTTCCTGAAATAAATTGTGAACGAGACAGGGTGCTCAGTACGGTACGTATTCCTGATAAAATTATCAAATAGTCGGATCAAATTTCCCTAGATATGATTGTGTCCATTGATTTTTTTTTGGATACTGGAAGGTGTGGTTTTAAATATTTATCCAAAACAATATAACAATATAAAGCATTTAAATCATGGTTGTGTGACGAAAAGGTAATTACCTCACCTATAATGTATTATAATGTTTCTTTTTAAAGTTTTATATAAAGTGATGGATAATTTATGTTTTTTTGATAACAGTGTTAAGGTTATGGTTGGGTGATTAAGAGCCACAGGTGCGGCTTTGTATTTGCCGTTTGTCGGTCATGAGCAGTTGGGCCGCCAGAATGCATAGGCGAGCAGCCACATTTAGTAATGTTGTCACATCTTGCGGTCACCCTTCCGGACCATATCCCAGACGGTTGGAAAAGGTCAAGTTCGGAGTTGCCCTCGAAGAAGTTTGCAAAAACGACATTCCAGGACCACTGCTTGTAAGTACAACCTTTACTTTTCATTCAAAGTTCTAACGGTTACATTTGTGTAAATCAGGTGTATTATCTATCTATGTTTGTCGACAAAACCAGTAGATTAGATATTACGTTTAAATACACAAGAAATTCTTACGAATTCCTGTCAGATATGTACGCAGTACATTTACTTCCCATAACGTATTCATAGAATAAAATATTGTAAAATGTCACGCCCTACGACGCAAATAGGCCTAGTACTTGCCAATTTCTATCTATCTATCTGATAGATCCTAATTATTCTATTTATTCCATAATACATAACATTATTTAAATTGCCCAGTTAGAAACTTGATTATTTTGCATTTGAAATGTCGTAAACTAGAAAAAAGTTTAATTAATTCTAATTAATGGGGGTTCAAAGACCCCATGTATGTATGATTCATGTAATTTTATACTAATTACACTTCTATAGGGTTACTACAGTTTGTATCTGTCTATCTGTAAACACAAATTGAACAATATTTTGAAAATCATTTATCGTTTTGTAATCTAAGTACTTAAGTCAGATTATTATAGCAGGCGACGCACGTCACAATGAAACTCATTGTTATAACAATGTATTTGAAACAGCGTGCGTCGTCTGTTAAAAAAAAAAAAAAATACTGTAAAAGCTTTCATTTAATACTCTACATCAGTGTTCTTGTCCAGTGGCCCACGAAGGGATATGACTGGTTCGCAAAAAAAAAAATGAATTTTGTTAATTAAATTAACTAATTACATATATACTAAGTTAAAATGTATGACATACTGTTTAAAACATATAAATAGATATAATACATATTACTATACATATACACAACATACAGGTTGTTTTTGGGAACTGTTTAAGCATTACTTATTACTTTATTATAAAAGATACAAAGGAGGTTGAATTAGAAAAGAGAGTATTCCACTCTGAAACTAAGAATGTTAAATTGTACGAATATTTGGGGAGTTACGGGGGACCTCAACTAAAATCTTGAAATATCTCACTTATTGTTTAGAGCAGTGGTCTTCAACCTTCTTACATCTGTGGAACCCTACAGTTTAAATGCTATTTATTTGGAACCATTATAAACATAAAATAATGTAATAATTTATAAACATATAATCCAATAATACAGTTCAAAATACATATTTAAATGGTAGGTGATATATGAAGTAAATAATAATCACTACTTAACAAATTTGAACGATTAGCTGTTTTGGAATAAATATGACCTACTGATGATGTAAATGGCGATTAAAAATTTTGTAGCACCCTCAGATTTAAAGTTATTCAAATTTTAAAATTTACCATAATAATTGTATCCAAGCAGTCATTAAAAAAAAAAAAAAAACAGATTAAAACCATTTAATTAGTTAAGTTGCGGAACTCACGAAAACGTTCCACGGAATTGTAGGGTTCCGCGGAACACAGGCGGAATACCACTGGCTTAGAGTGAAGAAACGATTCTTCTATTTTTAATACAGATTTTAATAAGATGAATATTTGGGGGTAATGGGGTGCGCTACTTAAAAACTGAAATATCTAACTTATCAATGAGTTAACAGAAAACGTCTATAAAAAAATTGTGTGTGCTTAGGACCACACGGTAGAAGTGAAACATATGTGGGAAAAAGAGTAGCTACTACTTGTTACATATTAATCATCCTTCAGGTTTACGAAAAAAAAAAAAAAACAATAAAATGCGGAGTAAAATTCACTCTAGTTTTTTTAGGTAGCAAATAGATCCTTTTTACAACATATAGACGCTCCTGTGGTAATAATATTTGTTGAGTTGAAAAATTGTCGGAATACTTTTTCGAAAACTCTTGTTGACAGGAAAAGCAAGTAAAATAAAATCAAATTTAGATAAATTAAAATCAGAAAAATACAATAATTACGTTGTTGAAATATAAAAAGAATTTTGAAAATACAAATTGAAAAAGTAATGCTCAGTTGCATCAGCTTTCATTATTATTATTATTATTATTTTTATTTCAATTTTATGGCCTTATGCTGCTGAGGCAATTAGAAGGGACAATTCTAATTTTTCTTAATGAAAACTCCAGGCCTGAAAGGGATTCAACCTCGAGGACCTTAGCAACCTGTGTTATAGTATTTCCAAAATGAAATGGCCAACCTCACTTTCTGATTCCGATATGACTGACAGTATAACCATTATACCTGCTGAGTTTATGGTTCTGTTAAAAATAGTTGCCAGGTCCGTAATAATTATTTAAAATAAACGTGTTTTCTTATATGCTGTTTAGAATGAACTGTATATACTCATATGACATTCCATAGTATTTTTATCAGGCTTAGGGCAAACTATAATTGAATTTTAATTATAGGCATGTTTAAAAATCGTTTTGTTTTAGAGTCTTTATAGTCTATATTAAATACTTCAAATTTGCACAAACAAAAATCATTCTTTTTTTGAACTTGTCAATTTATGGTAATTTAAAATTATTAAAATATTAATCATTATCACTATTATCATTGTTTATATCACTATCAGAATTTGTGTCACTACCACTGTCATTTAAATTAATAATTATTGACGATTTATTTGGTGGATTTATAAAAAAAAATATGTTTATATTGTCTACATGTTCTACACATTTTTTTCCAAAAATCACTACTTATTGCACTTGCTTCGTCTTTAATTAATTGTACAGTGTCACTTTCTGTCGGTGTAGTATTTTTCCGGCGCACATTACCTTTTAATTGGCTTCATATTAGTTCTATAGGGTTTAAAACATGAACAATGATACGTTGAATTGTTCTGTATGGAACACTAGTTAATTCCGCAATTCTCTAAGTATAGGTTTGCCATTACCTTCCGAAATTAACTTTTTATAAACGTTCAGTATCAGAACTTTGCAATCTTCTGACAAATGACATTTTTCTTTAGTAGCCACGTCCACATTTTCGCATTTCACGTCAACGTCCACATTTTCGCACTCCAAATCACCTTGCACAGATTCACTATTTTCACTACAGAAATTAGGAATTTGTTCAAAATCAAATGGTCGCCATGTTGTTAATGTATGCACGCTATGAACGTTGAAAATTAACTAACAAACAAGTATAACAACCCCTAAAATTTAGAAATAATAAGATTATAAATTTGGAAAATATCCTTAATGGTTTTTAAGAAACTTCAATTGAACTAGTGTTACATCTATTTGATTTAAATTTAACATTCCCTTAATACCCCTTATATTCTTTTTACAGCAATAAGTCTTAAGATTACTTCCATAAACCCATTACTGCATTGTTAAGCTTCTTAACAAGACTGGCCATTTCATTTTGGAAATACTATACCGATATGCTACGCTGGTTGGCATCCTTAAATTTTAAGCATTCGTTAAGTTGTAAAAGTACGTCGCAATGTTTAAAATTTAGGAAAGCTGGTGCAATTGGGCATAAGACATATTAACTGGAGAGGGACATTAATCTGTTTCCAAAACTCAGTATCAAAAACCCTTTTCTTACATTAAAAACGATTTTTAAACAATGCGGGTGAATTATCCTCGCAAATAACACAAAGCTAAATGTCAAAAATCATTTTCTTACATTATAAACTATTTTTTATAAATGCACGTGAATTTACCTAGAAATTATCGTAAAACACAATTTATTCACTGGCTTTTAATGTTCAATGTTTTGATATTGCAATATTTGCGATATAATGCACAACTATTTCGTGTGCTGGTGGGGCTTGGGTTCGGCAAACTTTAGAGGCTAAAGACCCAAATTCACCCTGTACGACACCTGGAAACATTTTAAAGAGCCATAATTTTGTCTTAATACATGACTTTTTTAGCATCATTTAATGAGTAGTGCATAATTATGTTTTATTTTAGTCATTGGCATTACCGATACGCTGCATAAAAATGCATGGAAATAAAATGAACTTTTGCGTGAATATTTCTAAATTTTATTTATTATCAACTTAATTTGAAGAGCCACACGAATATCACAAAAGGGCGCATGCGGCTCGCGAACCGCGGTTTTCCGACCCCTGTAATACGCGAAAGGGGTTCATGTCCGTAACTTTTACTTCCGTAACGCGAATTAGTTACTCTATAATCGACAACCGCGCCCATGTAAATGTTTCACTCCAAAAATGTTTAATAAATAATCCTATTCTGGTTAATATATATTTTTAATAAAATAATTATTTGGGGGCCTTTGGGAGATCATATATGCTAAATATCTCAAGAACGATAGCTAAATTTTAATAAAAATAACAGAAAAATACTTGTAAGTTGAAAAAATGTGTTGATAATTGGAGAAATGTAAACAATTAATCATTGCAATTATTTCTTACTGTGGTAAGAGTGAGCTGGTGTTAATTTTGTAATTGTTATGAAGTCATCTAGCGGAGAGATAATGAAATATTGTAATTTGTCATTCTGTGCTAATTTGTCACAATAGAAAGCATTTGTTAATTATCATATTAGACATTATTATGTTATATTGGATACATACAGTGTTTATTATTTATTTATTTTTTTATTTTATTTTATTATATTATGCTGAGTTTCCCAAACTTTTTTACTTACTGAATACTTTTCATCTCATAATATAATTAGGGAACATCTATTTTTATGGGTAGTTCATTTTACAAATAAAAAAAAAAAATATGTGAAGTGTGAATCTTCACACATTTCTGGGTTTTGCAGGTATTTAGTAACTGAATGATGATTATTTGGGATGCCAAAACAAATTTTATGTCAAAATATTTTTTTACGATTTTTAATTCGAATGCCTAATACCATTATTTAAGTTTCTAAATATGTACAGTATTTTATTTATACAGCAAGGTACAGTAAGATTTTTAAAATTGCGCCTATGGCTTCCATTGGTTAGGTTATATCATAAGTCCCGCCCTCTGATTTCGTCAAACAGAATTAAATTATAATTTCAACACTTCCCACTGCTTATTAAATTTACGCTTTTAAAAAACAAATGCAACATTTACCAAAATATAACTAGAATTTTGACAAAATAATTTAAAGAAAATAGAAATGCAAAAAAAAAAACAGAAAAAAATAAAATTAACAGGATTCGAACTCTGCAACGTTCGCACTGCAATTTACAAAGTGCGTTACGAAACCATCTGAGCTACCAGAGTTTCTTATCTGAAGTGTTACATAGCGAATTAAATATTTAACATATTTTAGTTAAAAACACAAAAAATGCGTTATTTTCCGAAAACATAATCTGATCAAAAATTCCTGTTGTACTATTCCGGTTCACACCAATGTACATTACTTAGAATTTTTTCAGATTTTTAGTTTAAACCATCTGGGCTACAGGGTGTGGGACAAACAATTTTTTGCACAATTTTGGCAAAAATCGCATCAAAATAATTTATTTTGCAAAAATTAAATTTTGATCGTTAATCCACGTACTAAGGGCTTTCATTTGATACCCTACTCAGAATTTTAAAAAAATATTTTTTTTTTTTATGAGCACATATTTGTTTATATTTTTAGGGGAATATGTTTTTTAGATGTTTTAGTATTTTTCCTATGTGCGGGTCAAAGAGTTGTATAAGCATGCCAAATTTCAACTCTCTAGGTTTATGCGTTTGGCTACAATTTTTACCGAACAGACAGACAGACAGACAGACAGACAGACGACAAAATGACGGTATAAGGGTTTTTTGGTCATACCTACAAAACCCTAAAAATGGATTATTTTTATATTTACTTTGGTAACTGTAGGAAGCCCATATAAGTTCTTAATGCTGCATGTCTGGAACAAATTTTTGAGTACTTTTTTAGTCTTAATTTAAATATTGAGAGCTTGTAATTGCGTGAAAATCAACAATCTGAAAATCGATTTTCATCTGTTAATCTAAATATGAATAGCTCTCATTTAATACCCTACATCGGCGTTTCTTAAACTATGGTTCACGCTCTGGTGCCAGTTTCCAGGAAAAATATACCGGTCTTCAGAAAATCCACACTCCCCTTAGCCCTCTAAATAATTTTTTTATTAAAAACTATCCAACAGAGAAGAATCCTTTCTTCACTTAATAATTTTTCTTATATGCATTTCTGGTGTTAGGAACTGATGAGTGAGATTTCAAGTTCATAGGTAAAATTGCCCTTAGCCCCCCTAAATAATCTTCGTATTAAAAACTGTTTTCAACAGAAAAAATTTCTTCATTCTCTACAAATTGTCTAAAGCGTGTTCTACATTATACAATTCTCATCAAATTTTCATACTTATTTCTTTGACTAGAACTTGTACTAGAAATAAATCAGTGAAATTGTACAGTGTAGAACACGGTATGTAGTCAAGGTCAACTTTATTCAAAACTAGATTTGATCCAACTATTCTTGAAAACACATCCAACTTGGAACTCGGTGCATGCGCAGTAGACAGTTTTAACAACAGTACCAACATTAAAATTACGCTTGTAAATATTTTGTATTACCACGTGTTTAATAGTGTTTTGTTGATCATTGGTTTGAATAAGCGAATATATAAATTGTGTTTTGTACGTAAATCAGTAATTTTACAAATCTAATAGCTAGGTTATAAACATTTGACAAGATATGAATTATATTTTTATGTTGGCACTTTAAATGAACTGAAACACGTGTAAGAATTTCATTCTCTACCAAAAAATTGAAAAATAAATTGTATTAAAACTTTGACAACTTCTAGTTCAAAGAAAAAAGTTTAGAAAATTGATGAATAAAGTATAATGTAGAACACGCTTTATATACATTTTTGATATAAAGTACATAAACAGTGAAATTTCCAAAATTTTAGTTTTAGGGTGGGGTACACCTTAAAACTCCCCTAATACATATCCAATTTATGAAATGAACAAAAACAAAAATATTTGCTTTAATGTTATAAACAATTTTTGTCAAAAACATTTTTTTTGGGAGATATTTCAAAAGTTTGTTTTTAGCGTGTGCCCTCCTAACTCTCCAAATATGCATTCAGTTAAAAAAATGCATAAAACAAAAATTTATGTGAAGTGTGAATCTTCACACATTTCTGGGTTTTGCAGGTATTTAGTAACTGAATGATGATTATTTGGGATGCCAAAACTAATTTTATGTCAAAATATTTTTTTATGAATTTTAATTCGAATGCCTAATACCATTATTTAAGTTTCTAAATATGTACAGTATTTTATTTATACAGCAAGGTTCAGTAAGATTTTTAAAATTGCGCCTATGGCTTCCATTGGTTGCTTGTATCATAAGTCCCGCCCTCTGATTTCGTCAAACAGAATTAAATTATAATTTCAACACTTCCCACTGGTTATTAAATTTACGCTTTTAAAAAATAAATGCAACATTTACCAAAATATAACTAGAATTTTGACAAAATAATTTAAACAAAATAGAAATGCAAAAAAAAAACAGAAAAAAATAAAAGTAACAGGATTCGAACTCTGCAACGTTCGCACTGCAATTTACAAAGTGCGTTACGAAACCATCTGAGCTACCAGAGTTTCTTATTTGAAGTGTTACATAGCGAATTAAATATTTAACATATTTTAGTTAAAAACACAAAAAATGCGTTATTTTCCGAAAACATAATCTGATCAAAAATTCCTGTTGTACTATTCCGGTTCAAACCAATGTACATTACTTAGAATTTTTTCAGATTTTCAGTTTAAACCATCTGGGCTACAGGGTGTGGGACAAAAATTTTTTTGCACAATTTTGGCAAAAATTGCATCAAAATAATTTATTTTGCAAAAATAAAATTTTGATCGTTAATCCACGTACTAAGGGCTTTCATTTGATACCCTACTCGGAATTTTAAAAAAATATTTTTTTTTTTGATGAGCACATTTTTGTTTATATTTTTAGGGGGATATGTTTTTTAGATGTTTTAGTATTTTTCCTATGTGTGGGTCAAAGAGTTGTATAAGCATGCCAAATTTCAACTCTCTAGGTTTAGCCGTTTGGCTACAATTTTTACCGAACAGACAGACAGACAGACAGACAGACAGACAGACAGACGACAAAATGACGGTATAAGGGTTTTTTGGTCATACCTACAAAACCCTAAAAAAGACTAGTTTTGTTATTGCAAACTATTTTTGTTAAATACATTTTTGTATTAAGTAACTAATAAGGGAAATATTTTGTTTTCCAGTAAACAATTTTAACCCCCTAACACCCCTTTAGGATTAAAATCTTGAGATGCCATGTAGACTATGTGCGAATCCTAGTTTTACTCACAATTACGTGAAAATATGTCCAACCGTTTTTGCGTAAATTTCTGAAAGAGAGGGAAAAAAAAAATATTTTTGTTTTTTTTTTTTTTTGCCGATATCGTCTTATAATCATCTGAATCGTGTAGAAACCATATAGGAAGCCGAAACAATTAAATAGCAGATATAGCCTCCAATTTTATTTAACACAGATTAAATAATTAGGTATCTATCTTATAATATTAAAAACAAAAAACATACTAATAATTATTTTAGGCCAACGGAGTGGCCGAGCATATTAAATCGTGCAGTTTGGACTGCTAAAAACAGTTTAGATTGTTAGGTTCGTGGTTCGATTCTCCGTTGGTGATATTATTCGGGCGAGAATAATATGTTTACAGTACTCTCATTTCATAATCATTCACCCCTCATCCAGGTGTAGGAGCTCGCCCCCTGGCATCGGCTATTAGCCTCGTTGCAGAAATAGGCCGTCGTAAAATATAAATAAAAAAATATATATATAATTATTATATAAAATACAAATACTAAACCTAATTCGTTTATATAGAAGAAACTTTCTTTTATAGTGGAAGTTTTATGTGTGGTAATGAAGATGAGTTAAACATATAGAGAAAATTTGAATTGCAAGGGGGAAAAAATTGAAATTTCCGTACAGATAATTTTCCGTACAGAATATGACCTCTTCGAGCCCGTAGGAAAGCTGTGCAGTAATTAATGTGAATTAATCACTATGCGAAATGATTAATTTATATGTGAATTTGAGCAATATTACTAGATACATTTTATGCCGTGTATTTTCCGACTGTTTCCTGAAATGAATGATACAGATGTACTTATCAGAAATATTACGCTTCAAATATTATCTTTCAAAAAACATACAAACTGTGAAAATGTTAGTACAATAAATTGATTAGCATTATCTCCTAATCAGATCTGAAACCAGTTCTAGAAAACTGAATCTGTGTGCACTTTATTTATCTAATCTAGCCAAGGAAACCAACTCTATAAAAATAAATAAACTACACATGTACACTATGAAAAACTAAATTGAATGAATAATTTAATTAATTTATAAAATACATATGTTATAAATAGAATTTGTGGAAGAAAAATAAATATGAATATAATAAAATCTAAATTTACTTAAAGGGGATTTTTAAAGTTTCTAGAATTATTTGGTTTCTTGTAAATTTCTATTCTGAAAAATTAGGCAGAGATTTTATTTTCTGCCAAAATTGTTAAGGATAATTTAAGACTATCGAATAAAATAAATAAATAAATAAAATAACATAACTGAAGCAACGTAATCTATGGTCTACAATGAGTTCATTTTAATTTAGAACTATAAGAGCTACAAGTTTGGTTAAATTTGAACTTGGTTGGATTTCTCACTGTTGCCGAGTTTACCAGCGCAGAGTTTTCACGTACCTACCTGTCTCATTATTATTACCTTCATCCCGTGAATACATAACTTACTAGATACTTGCGAAGGCCTGAAAATACGCATTTTACTTCCATTTTTAGGATTTGTAGGTATAACAAAAAAACCCTTATACCGTCATTTTGTCGTCTGTCTGTCTGTTCGGTAAAAATTGTAGCCAACCGGCTAAACCTAGAGAGTTGAAATTTGATTACATAGGAAAAATACTAAAACATCTAAAAAACATATCCCCCTAAAAATATAAACAAATATGTGAAATCCATCGAAAAAAAAAATAATAATTTTTTAAAATTCTGAGTAGGGTATTAAATGAAAGCCCTTAGTACGTGGATTAACGATCAAAATTTTATTTTTGCAAAATAAATTATTTTGAAGCTATTTTTGCCAAAATTGTTAGAATTTTTTTGTCCCACACCATGTAGCCCAGATGGTTTAAATTAAAAATCTGAAAAAGTTCTAAGTAATGTACATTGGTGTGAACCGGAATAGTACAACAGGAATTTTGGATCAGATTATGTTTTCGGAAAATAACGCATTTTGTGTGTTTTTTTGTTGATAACCTATATACAGTCGATTCCGCTTAATTGAGACACATCGGGACTTTGGCCCAATTAAGCGACTGCCCCAATTAAACGAATTTCACATAAAATTAAACAATGCATATTTTTCTTTCAATAATTTTATTTTATAAACTCTTGGACAAAACTATAAATTAAATATAACCAAAAAATATGAACTTTTAAGAAAAAATAATAATAAATTCCAAAATAAAATAATAAATAGGTACATACAATTTAATTCCATGCAAAAATGCGTCAAGTGTAGTCTGTCTTTTGATTTGTAACATTTCACTTCTACAAAATCAGCACAGGTATTCATTGCGGATGTAGGGCTCCCTTCATTTCCTTCTTGCATAAAATAACGCTGTAACACGGCCATACATTTTTTTGCCTCCTGGTTGAGAATATGTGTAGCATAATATGTACTGTGATCTTAAATTTACTGCCCCAATTAAGCGGAATGCTGTCCCAATTAAACATGTAAATTTACTGTTGGTTCCTTGGTTTGGTTTCTGTTCTTTGAGATTTGGCCCAAATAAGCGGCTGCTCTAATTAAGCGGTGGCCCAATTAAGCGGAATCGTCTGTATTTAATATGTTATGTAAGTCACTTAATCAATATGCCTTCATGGTGTAGTGGTTAGAGATCTCGCTTCCTAAGTTGCAAACTACAGCTCGCAAATATGTTAAATATTTAATTCGCTATGTAACACAGTAGATAAGTAAGCGATGATAGCGTAGTTGGTTTCGTCGTTGGTTTTTGTTATTTGCAAACTAGAGTTCGAATCCTGTCAATTTTAATTTTTATGTTTTTTTTGCATTTTTATTTTGTTTAAATTATTTTGTCAAAATTCTAGTTATATTTTATTACTAAATTCCTGCAAAACCCTGAAATGTGTGACAATTCACACTTCACATAAATTTTTTTAAATCGATTATTGCAAAAATGTGGATATACAAGCTTTTTGATACTAGAAAGAAAAACTTAAATTGCCCCTGTTGTATTAATATTATAAATATTATTATTTTTTTTTGTTCTTTTTATTTTTCAACTTAAATGTATACATAAATATGTAGTTATTTTTGTTTGCCAGTTTAAATTTAAACAATGATAATTTTATGTCTAAAATATATCTTGATAGCTTAATTACTTAATCTTTTCTCATAGTTTGTATTGTGTTATTCTTTTATAATGTGCACATATGACCATTACAAAATACATTATTATTACATTAACATTTGTGCAAAGGTAATTTTGTGCTATATGGAGCGTCCTTGATGTCCGCTGAAGGACAGTAGGGATTATTTTAGATTCGTACTGGACTCTTTTGGGTCAATTCTTACTCTAAATTTGCGTCCACACATATGCCGAACAGTCATGTACTGAAGCACGGACCAAAATTTGTAGTCCAGGGGGTTGAGGTGAGACTGCGCGGTTCAAAAGTATATTGGAGCAAAAATGTTCAAAACGTATGTAAAAGTGTTCAAGTAGGGGGGTCCTGTGACAGGACCCCCCTGTTTGAAGTCAAATTGCCCATTGTGCGCAAAATACAAAATCGGCTGCGCAGCTTTCGAAAAATTAGTGCGCGGCCGCGCACCCTCGCATCTTAGAGGGAACATTGCTTACTAAGCGGCCAATCAGCAGGAGGTATAAAGTCCGGTAGATTGCTTTCAAGCCACTGCTGCTTAGCCTTCGTATTATGGGCTTGCACTTAATCTTGCTGGAAGCTCCAGTTGTGACCAGTGAAGAGGGAGTTAGTAAGTTCTTTAAGTATCGACTTCAACACGGTTATTTATTAGCCTTTAACAGACGTTTTTAACACTTTCTCGTAAAAGTGAAGCTTAGTGATACCGTCCTAGCTCCCTCCCCATTAAACTATAAGTGATGCTGGGTAATGGCCCCTCTGGATCATCTCCGTTTTTTTATAAGCTTCGCGTGAACTTATAGACCATATCGTTCTGACGGTTGAAAGCATCGACAATATTAAATATTAAAAGTCCGTCAGAATTCTATTGACGAGTGCGCACAGAGACTTAAGTATTGTCTAACGGCCACAAATGATCATTTGAAAAATGATTGGTGTTTCTTGTTGATAGTATTTTACACAGGCAAGAGGGTATATATCAGTGGTGCTCACTAATTTTTCCACGCGATGATCTTTTAAAATACGAACTTAATCGCGATGTACCCTAATCCTAACAGAGAGTACTGGACATTCTGATTGTATGAAACTCGTCGCGCCTAGAATTTTTTAAATTAGTTCGCATATTATCCGGAACTCATGTAAGCTTGTTTCATGCCTCTGCCGTCTTTAATATATTTTTTAACAATTTTTTTTTTTTTTTTATGTAAACACTTTTTCGCTGGCGGTCGACTTTAAATCATTACGCGATAGACCTTATGAGCACCACTGGTATATATTATGTATAGTTACAAAATACAATTTCAATAATTATTTATTACGGCTTCCCAATGTTGTATTAATTTTTCGATACCCTCTCTAGTTTTGACTTAAAATAAATGATCAGGTGATTTTCTACATCGGTGATATTTCGGAATTTTTTATCTCTGACTGTATGTTCCATAGACCTAATTAGGTGAAAATCGGAAGGCTCGAGATCGGGTTAATACGGTGGATATGGAAAAATTTCCCAGTTTGTCCTGATTTTTTTCACGGGTAATTTTTGCTGAGTGCGGACGTGCATTGTCATGATGAAATGGTACCGTATTAGCCCAAATATAACGCGATATTTTTTGACCAACTCTTTTCTGTGAAAAATTGACTCGCGCTAAATTCGAGGTCTAGGTAATGGAATGTAATATAAAGACCCCTACGCCTCCACACTACCATAAGAAAGCTGAAAAATCGGTCTTATCGAAGTCAACTGGCTACGATAAATTCAGAATTACTGTCATGCTTACCGTTACTGCTGATGGACAGAAGTCCATAGAAAAGCTGCTTCCAGGAATAATTTTTCGGGTCCAAGTAAAAGGTTGGAATTGCCATTAGACTGGTTAAATGTGATATGCGGAAAACATTTAGAGGCTCTGAGAAAACCTCGCTCCTTGATGCATTTCGAGGCCACCTTACGTCAGGTGTTAAGGAAAAAATTCAGGCATTTAATTCTGATAATACCAGGTGGTATGGCACCTCAGTTGCAAGTCTTGGATGTGGTGGCCAATAAACCATTTAAAGACAGCTTACGAAAAAAATACAACAATTGGGTATTAGCGGGAAATCACCCATTGATACCTTCAGGAAAAACAAAGAAATCCTCAGTCTTACTTTTAGGAGAAAAGATTCCGACCGCCTGGCTCAAGATCGAACCTGAATCGATAGTGATGGTTTTAAGAAATGCTGCATTTCAAAAAATTTTAATGGGTCTGAAGATAACAGTTTGTGGGAGACTGAAAGCGAGCATACTAACGATAACGATGCGATTTTTGGATAACTGTCGCGTTATATTCGGGCTAATACGGTATTTCTTTTCGGTTTGGACGTTTTTAATTTAGTTTCTGAGTTAGTTTCAACTACTAGAAAGACCAAATCAGAAACTAAAGAACCATTTCAAGCCATTACAATAAAAATTGTGCCTATAAATATCACCTACAAAATCCTGAAATGTTTAAAACTGACGTGACAAATTTTTTTATACTATTTCGTATAACGCTATTTGCTAGAAGCAAAGTATCATTAGCGTTGTCTAGGATGATATAAATAGAGAAATAATAAACCAGTCATACAGTTGTGTATAAGCAAATACATATGCGTTTCAAATTACTATGATAAATTATAAAAGATATTATTTATTAAAATGAGAGTAATTATAATTAATTTTCACTTTTATGTGGAATAAATTATGGTAATAAACCACCTGTTCATTTAACATTAAATTAATTGTAAAAATATAGTGAAACAAGAAAAGGAAACTGCAAAATTAGCCAATTTATTTAGAAAAAATCGGATATTGGTTATAAAATAGAAGGAAACGTTTCTTAATTTTTCATTACATAAAAAATAGCTCCCACTCAAAAATGTTAATTAAATTTCTACTATACACATTGAGTAATTTGCGTTTTGTTAATTTAGTAAATTTTGAAACGGCATGCATTAGGAAATTAGTAGCAAATAAACAAATTTTTAATATTAATAAGTACAGATAACTGTATGTGTGCAGTGACCTACTTTCACTATCATACTACGTTAAAGTAACTACATTAAAACAATATGAATAAATTTCATTTGTATATCTAGGACATCTTATTGACACATTTAATGCATTTTTTATTTTAAAGGAAACATATTATCACGCCATTTTTATTTTCACTCATATAGTAATGGGAAAGTTATATCCTCTATCTTCCAAGACAGTGACAGACGGTTTATTTTTTGGCTTCTTAAATACTGTCTGGTTCGTAGACTTCTTCTACTTCATCATTTACCCCGCAAGGGAGCTTAGGGCGCCAAAAAGGCGGTTCAAAGCAAAAGTTTGTTGGATGGAAAGTTCGCAACACCTGCGTATTTAACTATTGCATATAGTTAAATTGCATTATTTTTAGTATAAGTACAAGGTGTCTCAAATGAAATTTTATATTTAGTGGATCGATTAAAAAAAAGTAAGCCGTATATAGAAAAAATGTTTATTAATTATTAAAATACACTTTTTGGGGATTTATTTCTTAAAAATAATATCGTCTAAATGTAGACCCTCGCGTTCTCGGCACTCATTTAATCGAATAGTAAAATTACTTATGACGTCTCGGCAGGTGGACTCAGGGATGGCTGCCATTTCGTGACGGATATTTTCTTTCAAATGCGCCAGTGAAGTCGGTTTATTGGCGTAAACTTTAGATTTAAGATAACTCCATAGGAAAAAGTCCATAGGGGTTAAATCTGGACTGCGTGGAGGCCAATTTATGTCACCTCTCCGGGAGATCAATTTGCCTGAGAAAATTTCACGAACACGTGGCAGAGACATATTGGACGTGTGTGAAGTTGCTCCGTCCTGTTGGAACCATGTTCTTTGGTTATAGCCAGGAAAGTTTTGCAGTTCAGGTACCAAGAAGTTGTCTAACATCTCCACATAACGCTCTGAATTCACTGTAACTGCACGCCCCCTTTCGTCTTCAAAAAAGTAAGGGCCGATAATTCCTCGCGCCGACATCGCAGCCCGCCCATACGGTCACTTTAGGCGAATGTAGGGGTTTCTGATGTTTGCGTTTCGGATTCGTTGCACTCCAGTAGCGGCAGTTCTGCTTATTTACGTGGCCATTAAGATGAAATTGAGCTTCATCCGAAAACAAAATGTTGGTAAACGTTGAAAATCGCTCAATCACCTGATTTACGAAATTAAGCCTCTGACTGGCATCTTGGGGCTTTAATTCTTGCACCAATTGAATTTTGTAGGGGTGCAGCTTTAGGTCTTTGTGCATAATGCGATGTAATGATGATCTATGCACATTTAAAGCACTTGCGCGCTTCCGAATTGAAAGGTTCGGGTCGTCACGAACAGACTGATTAACATTCCCCACGTTTTCTACCGTTCTTGATGACCTAGGTCGCCCGGATTTTGATTTATCCAGCGTTGTACCAGTCTCTTCAAACTTTTTAACCCAATGTCGAATGAGAGGAATGCTTGGCGCATCATTTAAGTAGCGAAAACCTCGAATACTGCAGTATTTTCTACGCGCTACAGTCGCCGAATCACCGTTTTTGTAAAACTCTAGCACGCATAACGCGCGGTCTGCTCCCGAGAAACGCTCTATAGCGACTGAATTCCCAAGAGCCAGGCTACCGATTGACATAACCCCCGCGCCCCTCGGATACGTTGCGTTCACGCAGTAAGCTAAATAAATATAAAATTTCTTTTGAGACACCTTGTACATAGTTGTTCAGTATGACTGAATCACAATGCGATAATACATATATGTAGAAATTAAATATCAAAATACTACCTCACCGGGAATCGAACCCGTCAACCTAAGAATTTCGCGTTCTCGTTCCAGAGCCATTAGACTGCGAAGGCATGTGATTGAGTATATGATATTAGTGTTGACCATGTTGTGACTCCATATCCTGTACAGTTTGTACATATCTACGGAGCTAGATTCTAAATGAATCTATTATTTTTATCATACGTAAATAAAATCGTAAATAGTATGTATCGTAAATACCAGATTTCAACCACGAATACGACTTTTCACTCCGAAAATACAAAATTGCTGAAAATAAATAAATTACGAAACGCAGTTGCTGAAGTTTGATAGATGGTTATTGTCAACTGACAATAACTGAAGCGCCTCTAGTGAGATTTTGAGAAACTGACAGGTGGAGGATAGTCGAGTTTGTATACTGTTGTTTTCATAGCGAGTTTTTAAAAAATGTGTTTAAAATTGCAAGAAAAAATTAAATGCAACGTGAATAGGGGATACGCATAAAATTTGTATTTCCTTAAAACTACATTATTTTGATATGTTAATTTTAGTTATGTCACCTAACAAAACAAAAATTACATTTTAATTAATATTATAGCCAAATTTTTGAATTAAAATATTGTAAATTTGAAATAAGCCGACCACGGAGCGAAGGTTGCTGAGAGTAAAACGACTGAGTATGACGTCAAACGATAGGGGTTTCACATCACAGATACAGCTCCAACATAATCTTTACACGTGTGTGTATTGTATTGTTCGAGAGTTTTGTATTTGTTTTTAAGCAATTTTTCACGCATTTATTATTAAAATGGCAGATAAAGATTTTTTTAGGGCTCAGAGTGATAATTTACTCAACATTAATGCATTTATGCTCATGGAATATATGAAAAATAATGAATGCTACAGTGCTTAGGAAATACGTGGTGTCAAAGTAATTTTTATTTTATATTCTATAACTTTATGTAAACAAACGCTGCAACTCTGTAAAATGCAAATATTAATGTAATTTAGATGTCAGAATTTTACTACATTGTTTACATGAAGTTATAAAACGTTAGAGGCATAATTGAAATACTGCAATATAAGTTATCTATTTTAATAAAAAAATTAATTCGGTAAACATGTATAAATTGTTTTTATAGAATTAAACTTTATTTTAACTAAAATCACTCTAACTTTACATAACCTATGAAAGTTATACAAACAAATAAGTTCACAACAGACTATGTACGCCGGTAAGCTAGTAGTGTCATACGTCAGTTAGAAGGGGTATGACGTCACACGTCGTTTTCGCGCGCTACATACATTTATGATTTTTTTAAGCCTTCAAATTACAAAAAAAAAAACTGTTTTTTATGTTTTTATGCAACAAGAGGAATATAATAAAAAATTTAAAAAAATCATGCCTATCCCCTATTGTTGTGTTATCTTTGCAACGCAAAAGTAGGTCGTGAAAGAGACCGAAGTTTTCATCGTGTTCCGAAACGTGGCGAAAAAGCCTTCTTACCTTTTTTTTTTGGAAAATTTTAGGTTTTTTAACATCTGCATAATTATTTAAACATTGTATTTTGTTATAGGTGTTAATATTAAAATTAAATAAAGAAGCCCCTTATCGAAAGGATGTGTTCAGGGCACCCGGTCACGTGGGCGCCATGAAGAAGTTGATCCACTTCTTACAGACGGGACGCCTGGTAAACATGGACAATTTCAGCGTATACACCATAGCGAGTGTGCTGAAGAAGTTCCTTAGGAAGATACCAGGCGGCGTTTTCGGCAGAGATGCCGAGCAACAGTTATTTCACATCATTGAATTATCTGATGTCCAGGAACAAAGAGACGAAATTCACAGGTAAAGCATTTTTCTACTAATAAAGGCAATTTATTTTTTTATTATGATCTTAAGATAATTCAAATTTTTTGCCAATTGTCAAGTAATTTTGTTGCTTGATAAAAAAATATGTATGTACAAGGTGTCTCAAAAGAAATTTTATATTTAGAGGATCGATTAAAAAAAAGTAAGCCGTATATAGAAAAAATGTTTATTAATTATTAAAATACACTTTTTGGGGATTTATTTCTTAAAAATAATATCGTCTAAATGTAGACCCTCGCGTTCTCGGCACTCATTTAATCGAACAGTAAAATTACTTATGACGTCTCGGCAGGTGGACTCAGGGATGGCTGCCATTTCGTGACGGATATTTTCTTTCAAATGCGCCAGTGAATTCGGTTTATTGGCGTAAACTTTAGATTTAAGATAACTCCATAGGAAAAAGTCCATAGGGGTTAAATCTGGACTGCGTGGAGGCCAATTTATGTCACCTCTCCGGGAGATCAATTTGCCTGAGAAAATTTCACGAACACGTGGCAGAGACATATTGGACGTGTGTGAAGTTGCTCCGTCCTGTTGGAACCATGTTCTTTGGTTATAGCCAGGAAAGTTTTGCAGTTCAGGTACCAAGAAGTTGTCTAACATCTCCACATAACGCTCTGAATTCACTGTAACTGCACGCCCCCTTTCGTCTTCAAAAAAGTAAGGGCCGATAATTCCTCGCGCCGACTACGCAGCCCATACGGTCATTTTAGGCGAATGTAAGGTTTCTGATGTTTGCGTTTCGGATTCGTTGCACTCCAGTAGCGGCAGTTCTGCTTATTTACGTGGCCATTAAGATGAAAATGAGCTTCATCCGAAAACAAAATGTTGGTAAACGTTGAAAATCGCTCAATCACCTGATTTACGAAATTAAGCCTCTGACTGGCATCTTGGGGCTTTAATTCTTGCATCAATTGAATTTTGTAGGGGTGCAGCTTTAGGTCTTTGTGCATAATGCGATGTAATGATGATCTATGCACATTTAAAGCACTTGCGCGCTTCCGAATTGAAAGGTTCGGGTCGTCACGAACAGACTGATTAACATTCTCCACGTTTTCACCGTTTTTGATGACCTAGGTCGCCCGGATTTTGATTTATCCAGCGTTGTACCAGTCTCTTCAAACTTTTTAACCCAATGTCTAATGAGAGGAATGCTTGGCGCATCATTTAAGTGGCGAAAACCTCGAATACTGCAGAATTTTCTACGCGCTACAGTCGCCGAATCACCGTTTTTGTAAAACTCTCGCACGCATAACGCGCGGTCTGCTCCCGAGAAACGCTCCATAGCGACTAAATTCCCGCGAGCCAGGCTACGGATTGACATAACCCCCGCGCCCCTCGGATACGTTGCGTTCACGCAGTAAGCTAAATAAATATAAAATTTCTTTTGAGACACCTTGTATATACAGTTTTTTTTTTAACCACAGAACAGGACTAAATTTCCCAATTACTCTGTGGCTCACAAACATCCATGCCCTGTTTTTTAGTCTATCGCATAGAAAATGTATTTTTCTATAACAAATCATAAGGGCAGTATAGTTCTAAATCCAATATTAAAACAGTTATTAAGACTTGACTAAACAAATATATAGTTCATTTCTTAGGTTCGTGCGAAACTAGATGGTAATTTATTTTTTTAATGTTACCTGCCTACGTCTCCCTTCTGGTATTTGAAATATTGTATTTGAAATACTTACAGAAAAATGCTCTTGGTATTTGGATTTGCAAATACTTTCTCCGGGGTATTTGTATTTAATATTTGTTATCTGAAAATATCATTATTTGAAATATTTAGGAACTATTTCAAATATTTCCTAGTATTTAAAATATTTGCCTAGTATTTCAAATATTTTCCGATTATTTTAAATATTTCAAATATTTCCCTAATACAGTGTTTCTCAATCGGTGGTCCGCGGAACACTAGTGGTCCTTAGCAAAATTTTAGTGGCCCGCGAAAGTCTTGTAAATGCTAGCGTTGAGATTTTTTGTTAATTGTTTAATGATTTTTTGTTTATTGTCTGTGATAGCCTTGTTGCTGTGCGCCAAAAATTTTAACTAACTAACTCATTTTCTGTGATTGTTGTTCATTTTTCAGTGATTTTTAATTATTGAGATATTATATGTAGAGTCTATTACATATACAATAAATTTGTTTAATAGTTCATTTATTTTTTGTGATCTGCGGTAGAAAATTAAAAATTTTACTGGTCCGTGGTACGTTTTCGGTTGAGAAACGCTGCCCTAGTACATATTTCAAATATTCTTCTCGTATATACAGGTATCCCAAATAACTTGTTAAGCATAGGGATCTCGATAACGGTAAGAGTTACGGGGGCGATTAGACCAAAGTTGCCGCATTAAGGGACCATTTTAACGAATCTTTGTTCTCCTATAAAAATACAGGTTACTAGATATGAATGAAAATGTGAATTTTCTGATGTTTAATTTTTGCTCGTAACTTCTAAAATTTAAATATTAAGTGATTTTGATGTGCAGTTTCTACATGCACTTTTTCATGGTGAATTTACAGGGTTTCCCAAATTCTTTTTATCGCGTACCGTTTTCAAGTTACTGGGGTCAATTTTAATGTTCAACGATATAAAATAGTCCTATTTTATTTCCGTATATAATATGAAAAATTAAGAAAAACTATTTTTGTTTATCAAAATAATTGCTGTATCATAGATAGCTATCATATGAAAACAAAAATTAAAAGTAGAGTTTATTGAATAATAGTATTTAATTAGTCTAGAATAAATCAATATGTTATGAAAATAAATGTTTTTATTGATAACAATTAGCGAAAATAAAAAAACTACATCACAGCATGTGTTCAAATAATTCTCCATTGTTATCAGTGCATTTTTGTGCCCTTCGAATAGCATGTCTCAACACTCTCTGCAATAATCTTGGTTTAATTTTGATAAACAAAAAACGTTTTTCTTAATTTTTCATATTATTTACGAAAATAAAATATGACTTTTTTTATCGCTGAGTATCAAAAAAAAGCTCTATTCAAAATTAATATAACCTACTATAATCTCTATTTGAAAAATAAAAATTAACGCCGATAACTTAAAAAGGATACGCGATAAAAAATTTAAAAAAATTGAGCAACCCTGTAAATTCACCATGAAAAAGTGTCTGTAGAAAGTGCACACCTAAATCACTTAATATTTAAATTTTGGAAGTTAACGAACAAAAATTTTAAAACGGGATAATTTACATTTCCGGTCATATCTAGTAACCTATGTATTTTTCTAGGAGAACAAAGACATGGTTAAAATGGTCCCTTAATGCGGCAACTTAGGTCTTATTTAACCGACCTCGTATCTCTTACCGTTCTCGAGATCCACATGCTTAACAAGTTATTTGGGACATTCTGTATTTCAAATATTTCCTAATATTTTATATATTTCCTAGTAATTCAAATATTTCACGAGTATTTCAAATACTTCTAGTATTTAAATAAAGTATTTGAAATACATTATTTAAAATACTTTTTAAAAATATCTGATATTTCAAATTGTTTCCGTTGTCATAGTGATAGGCTGAGGAATGAGATAAAAGCGTTGTATAGTTGTTTTATTGCGGTACACCGGCTTTGTGATTCAACTAAAGATACCTACGAAATTCTGAAATGTGTGGAAATACACACTTCACATTAATTGTTTCAATTAGTTGTTCTACCAATATTGTGTTCAACTGGTTTTTGTATGTGGAGGTTCTTATGTAGTCCGTTTTGGTTTTTTCTACTATTTTTCTTAAGTATCATATCTTTATACTCCTTATTTTACTGCACTGTGCAATAATCTTACAATTTTAATTCTATTTTTCAGGCTAATAGTGTCATTACCAGTATACACGCAGAGACTGTTAGTGTTATTATTTGGAACATTTCGAGTGATAGCATCGAACAGTGAACGAGCAGGAACGGGCATGTCAAGTGAAGCACTTGGTGTTTCCGTTGCTCCAAGTTTTTTCCAGTCCTGCGTAAGCGATGGGAAAACTGCCAAAATGGAAGACGTTATGAGATTCAAAGTAAGGAAATAAATTATTTATTTATCGTTGCAAAAAAGTTTAAAAATCATATTTAAACATTTTGCACTGTAACTTTTATTGTTTTTATCTAATCTTAATACGCAGTAAAAATATTTTATAACAAAAATTTACTGTTTAGTCATAACGATGCTTTGTATAAGTATTGCATCACTTCTTATCTATAGGGTAAAGTAAATTATATTAGTGGATGGCAGCTGTCAGTATATATTTCAAATAACAATTTGACGCATTCAAATTTTAGATAACATTTAAAAAATAACTAATAACTGTCTGTTCCGGGAAAATCGCGAAATTACAAGAATTTATTTTTTATTTTATCAGCATTTTTGATTTAGTATATTCAAGTCTAGAACTTAATAGACATCTGCTAATGTTTAGTTTTTGCGTAACAGCTATCTTTAATAATATTAATTGAATTAGTTGAAGGCATTCGTTGAAACATTTTGAAAAAGGAAAAAATAAAAACACTCACTAATTGTTTTAAAAAAATATATTGTACAGTATTTACACCTATATCGGCTTTTTAGTCCATCTGCAGAATACAAATGTCTAATACAATTGACTGTAATATACAGGGTGTTTGTTTGAAACGGGGCACCCCGAAAATCTCCTTTATTTGTAAAGATACAAAAAATCTTCAGAACAAAAGTTAAACTAGACAAAAAGGCCCATCTAAAGGTTACTATAAGAATTCTGAGGCACTTCCGGTTTCACCGGAAATGATGTCAACTTTTGATCTAGCATAGGGAATCGATAATTTTATATTTTTTTCCTAAAAGTACATTAAATTAGCTTTACAATGACACCAAAAAATTATATTTTTATGTTAACCATTTCAAAATGGCGACCATTTAATTACAAAATAATAATCAACATAAGTTTTACAAAGTTGAACGTAGCAAGCTTTGAAAACAATAAAAAAAGAAACAAAAGTTTACTTTAGAGATCTAAAGTAAACTATTTGACTATTTAGAAAAAAAAAACTATTACTTTTTACAATTATTATACAAAAAAAAAAAAAAATACAAATGTTCGATCAAACCACCATTATTGTCCACAAATTTTCTCATTCTTAATAAAAACTCTTCCATCGCGCTTATAAGAGTACACTCTTGGATATCCCGGATTGCACTTCTAATCCTTTCTTCTAAATCTTCCATCGTCGTTGGTGTTGTCCGATACACTCTTTTAAATACCCCCAAACGAAAAAATCCAATGGCGTGAGATCCGGCGAGATATTTTGTTTCTTTTTTTATTGTTTTCAAAGGTTGCTACGTTCAAATTTGTAAAACTTATGTTGATTATTATTTTGTAAATAAATGGTCGCCATTTTGAAATGGTTAACATAAAAATATGACTTTTTGGTGTCATTGTAAAGCTAATTTAATGTACTTTTAGGAAAAAAATATAAAATTATCGATTCCTTATGCTAGATCAAAAGTTGACATCATTTCCGGTGAAACCGGAAGTGCCTCAGAATTCTTATAGTAACCTTTAGATGGGTCTTTTTGTCTAGTTTAACTTTTGTTCTGAAGATTTTTTGTATCTTTACAAATAAAGGAGATTTTCGGGGTGCCCCGTTTCAAACAAACACCCTGTATACCTGTTTAATAAGTGTAATAAACAGAATTTTGAAATACGAGGAAAAACCTAAAAGATTAGAAAGGATTTAGAAGTGGAGAACTAATTAACTCAAGTTGTTCATTCATGAGATTTTTCTTAGAAATAGCCTTTTTAATCTCAACCAAGTAAATTTTATGCAAGGTATTAAATGAAAACTCTTGCAATTAAAATTACTAGACAAATTTATTAAAATGAAAGTGGTTACTGTAGAAAATATTATCACTTACTAAAAACCTACGAAGCCCTGAAATGTGTGTAAAAATTGACACTGTATGAATTGTTTTAAAAATTATTGAGTATCAAATAAAAGCCTTTAAAATGAAGATTAAGGCAAGGGAAGCAATTAAAAAAAAAAAAAGAAAATTGAACGTGAATTTAGCCAAAAATACTGTTGAATAATGAATTCGAGGTATATGAAGCATTCAATATGTTCTAATTTCTCAGTGCATCTTAATTGTTTGCATTGATCTTTTACCAGAAGCATTGGGTGAAAAAAAAGTGTCTGTCTGTCTTTATGGTGGAATTTGTAGCCAAACGGCTGAATGCCAAAAGTTGAAAGTTGGAAACTCTTTATAGGAATTATAGTACTTTATAATACAAATGTAACAAACAATTTTCATAATTAAGTATCGAAAAAGTTAACATTTTTCATGACTAAATTACCTTACATGTACAATTTTAAGCAATTAAAATGTAGCAAATTACAATCATAAGCTAATAATGCATAGGGAAAAAATTAAAAAAAAAAAAGTATATAAAAGAGCAAAAAAATAAATAATAATAATAAAATAAAATATGTAACTAAATAAAACTAACAACAGTAATGGTAAATAATGACGAGAATTTAGAGTAAAATGTGCTTAGTTATTTTATGCTTATATTTTTTAAACGGCAGTTCGTGTAATTTATGTTTTCCAATATCTTGAATAAGAGGACTATCATTAAAGGGACACTCAAAAAAGCTTAATTGAATATTTAACTCATGGATATCTACTATTTTTTTATATCTAGGATAATTTCTAACCACTCTAAGGCCCGGTTTTTCCACCTTCAGATAAAGTTCCAGGTAACTATCTGACAGATAAGGTTATTTTTAACTTCATCTGCTGAGTAAATGTCATCCCTTCTTTCTATACAAATGTATCTATCTAACGGATAATGAGACTGACGTATTGAATTCACTGACTGGTATTGACATTTATTCAGCAGATGAAGTTACAAATAACCTTATCTGTCAGATAGTTACCTGGAACTTTATCTGAAGGTGGAAAGACCGGGCCTAAGACTTTTATTTTGGGTCACCTGAATTTTTTTATAATTAGAACAGGAGGTATTACTCCAGACAGGACAGGCATAAGTTAAAGTCGGTCGAGGCAACTCTTTGACTTACATACAGGTAAATACAGTTTAAAAAAAAAGACAAATATGTAGTAATGAAAAAATAAATATTATTTAAAATTTTTTGGTGGGGTATCAAATGAAATCTCTTAATGCGTGGATAAACAAGCAAATTTTTATTTTTGAAAAATATTTTTTTATGTGATTTGTGCCAAAAATATCTTAGTAACGTACATTAATGTGAACGGGAATAGTTCAAGAGGAATTTTTGATCAAATCAGTAAAATATTAAATTTTTTGTGTCTTGGAAATTTATTTTATTGTCAAAGAAAGCTCTGAAGACGTAGATTAAGAAACGGAAAGTAGTTTTTTAGAATTTCTATATTGAAACACCCTTTTTACCAAAAATTTGTTTTAAAAAATTCTAAGAAATGTACATTGATCTAAACAAAATCGTACGAGAGGATTTTTTTTAAAGATTTCGTTTTTGGAAAATATTGCAGTTTTTGTGTTTATGACTAAATTAATTATTTTTTTAATTAATGTCTAATAATGTTATGGATTTTTTGTATTTATAGCTAAGGTACTGTATGTCTTCTTTAAATTAAAAATATAATAATAAAAAAAAAAAAAAAAAATAACTGCTGATAAACGAGTTCATGTGTGTAAGGACCGTTCTCGAGATAAATACACACATGTCCTCGATCCGTAGGGGGAGCGCCTACTGTTATACGTCTTATTATTAAAGTATCAAAGAGGAATAAATCATTTATAGTAGTGAAATAAATCAAATAGCACATTGTTAAGAGTAACAAATACGTTTCTGAAATTGAAAAAATTTGAAGCTATTTATCAATATATTTCTTATTAATTTAATAAAGACTTAAATACGAAGCAAATACAAAAAAAAAAACCGCTGGGGTTTTTTAATTTAAATTTTACTGTGACGAAATATTCGCAAATTATTTAAATTTAGTTGAAAAAAATTAAATGAAAACTCTTATTATTCAAATAACGAATTAGTATGATCATCAGAACACTATTGATTTTGAGGTGATTATAGAAAAAATATTGTCCAAGACATCCAGCATTCTGTTGGCTAATAGTATTAAATACCTGTAAAACTTTGAAATATGTGAAAATTCACTTTTCACAATTTTTATAAATCAGTATTTAAAAAAAAAGTTTATTATTCTTTAGGCATATAGATTGAAACAACAGTCTAATATGCAGTTAAAAAAAAAAAAATCCCTTCAAATCTAACGTTTAAAAATCCTATGTGTGTTAACACAAGGCTGCGAAAAAAATAAAATTTCCACCGCTTTTGATTTTGTGGGGTGATTTAGTAGAATAGCGAATCCTGATTTCATATCAAGTTTCATTTTTTCTCCATCACGTCTTTTTTCTGTAACCCTCAAAAGAAAGTATCATGGATAATATTTTAGATAATCAACTTCAATATAAAACAAGATAAAATATGGAGATTTTTTTATGATAAAGACAATTCTTATACTCTATCTCAGAAAGACTGATAGTAATAAATCATTTTTTTAGACAGTTACCAATGGCGTGCACATTTTAAACACGTTTAAATTGGTTTTGTGTATTTCTATACTATTATTTATCATTTTATTAAACGCACGCCTGTGACCATATTTATCATATCATTAAACACACCCCTGTGACCATATTTTTCCTCAAAATTTTAGGGTCAAATTTTTATAACCTATTGTGTTTAACCCTAGTTCGTATTCCCATATAATAAGTGCGGCACACTCGGTTGTTTTTAACAATATTTCGTTTCGAACTATTCATATTTTGTCGCTTTTGTTTTGCCGCTTCTGTGTGAAAAAACAATAACTTTTTACAAATAATAAATTTTATTACTATCAGTCTTTCTGAGATAGAGTATAATTATTTACTTACTATTAACATTTCTCAGGAAGAAAAGGACGCCTTGTATCCTTGTAGCCTTTCTCTTGCGTTTTGCGGAACTGTCATGAATGCATGATTTTTTGACGTTACCGCATGTATGTGATTTTTATCACTCAACACTTTTGATATGTAAGTGTTTACATATTATAATCATTGTTTATTTATATGAAGTTTAAAACAACTGCAATATTTACATTCGGCACTACTAAATATGAGTCATAAGATAATAAGACCTGAAATTTTAAAGTGTGGTTAAAAAAAATTGATACGTGATAAAAAAAATAAAAAATTCTAGCATTATCACTACTTATCTATCACATCTATTACAAATTATTACAAATGTTTATATTCTATTATCTCAAAATGTATTTTGCATAATTTTTTTTTTTCATCCAATGCTTCAGTTGTGTTTTTTGTATGTTTATTGCTATATTTTTCTACACTATTTCATTCCCCACCATCAAATTGAAAGTGAAGTTTGTAGCATTATTAGCAAAGACAATAACGTAAATGCGAACTGTAAAATGTAGAATGGTTAAAGTTTTTTATATTCTAGGCATGTTTCTTGTTTCGCAATCTGCATTAATGTCATCCATTATAAAAGTAGTAAGTAAAATTGACTTAAATAATGCAGAGGGAACATTTAATTAAGTAGAAATGGAAGTGATGCAATATTTGTGTAAAGTATCTTATTTATTTTTTTATCTAAATCCATATGAAATGTAGTTTACTGAGAAAATTTCGCTTTTGTTCAATTAAGCATGTAATATATTTTGCATGACAATGATAATTAATGACTCAATATAAAAATATGGAGACACATGTTACAAATTTATAATACAATTATACATTGTATTTATTCATTACTGTCATTGCGGTCTTTTATATTACACACTTGGGCAATGATTTATATCATTGTGTACGGAGAAAAATATTCAGTTTATTTAAATTATCTTTAGTCGTGATAACAATGAGGGTAAATAGTACGCTGGAATTTATTGATCCGGGCTTGGCTATTTTTTTTTTTTATAATTACACACTTTTAATTACATGTTACACAGTAAAAAACATGTTATTATCTATTTTGCAAGTATGGAAATATATGTTTTGACAAATAATTTCGTTAATTGGCGACAAAATATTTATGGGCAAGTCGATTCGGAAAGAATCGAATTTTGTTTTTATATTTGAAGCCTTTGCTCTATTTTAACATGCACTTTTACCGACCGCCGACATATATGAGGGAGGTATTGTGATCATACTGATTTTGACATTTCGAGATTTCGATGGATCTCCACGAATTGAGGTCCCTACATAACGTTTTGACTATTTTTAGCATGATGTCTCTCGGTCTGTCTGTCCGTCCGTCTGTCTGTCTGTCTGTCTGTCTGTCTGTCTGTCTGTCTGTCTGTCTGTCTGTCTGTCTGTCTGTCTGTCTGTCTGTCTGTCTGTCTGTCTGTCTGTCTGTGTACACGTGCAGAGCAAATTCGGCTGAAAGAATTTTTGTGAAACTTCATATTTAAGCTTCTGCCATCAATGGCACGAGTTGATCAACTTTTGGTAAAAATCGGTTGACTAAAAATGGGAGTTTACTCGTGTCGATTTTAAGATTTTTGTGAATATTTCACAACAGAAAAATATTTTGAAAAAATTTATTCAACAAAAGTTGCTATAAAAGCAATAATTAATAACATTTATTTGAGACGTTTTTTGATAAAACGAAAATTTCGAATAATTTTTGTAAAATTTTTCGAAATTTTTTCTAAATCTCAATTTTTTCATACTTATATGTAATGTTTCCATGGTCATGATAAATAATATCTCTGTTAGAAAATGTTAGGCCAAGTTATTTCTACTCTGCTGCTAGAATGTATTTTATATAAGTACTTTACGATGGCGGTCCGTCCTGTGGTGGCCACAGCTGATTTTTTTAATGCATTAATTAACAGACCAAAATGAATTTTCAAAATAATATTATCTCTGACGCGACCACAGTCAAAACTATGCCCAAAAATATTGTCAGCAACTAAATACCTTCGCTGAAATGCGTTAAAATTCTCACTTCTCATCAATCTTTTCATATAAAATAAAAATAAAATGTTGCATAAGGAAACAAAATATAGTATTTTTCTAAATTTGTCCAATTTGACGGCCCATCTGGCAAACTTATGTTTTGCCAGCTAAACAAATTTGTCTGTCTCCCATATCTGTTACTGCAGTAATAGTTCAACAACCCTGATAGGACAACTAAACAGTCCAAATTTCCTACAAATTGTACATATTTTCAAAATACCCCAGTAATTATACTATTTACCCTCAGAAAATTCTGCACACATGCTTCTGCCAAAAACACATCTGTATAACAGCTTCAACTGTAAATTTAGCTTTTATTAGGTACTTGAATTCGCAGTTACAATATTGTTACAAAAATATTTGTAATAGTTTATGAGGGATTATCCCACTTCAGGTAAACCCTGAGATGGATCATAAAGATATTTGTCTGGGAAGTACTTAATTACCTGTTTATGGAGTTGTAAAAGGAAATTAGTTCTTTGTATATATTGAGCTTAGTTAAATTTAATTTGTATAGAATAGAATAAGTTCTATATTGAATGAACCCAGACATGACGCGTTGGGTTCTTTTAATCTTATAATATGCTTAGACAAAAGTTATTAACGTAACAAAAGGTATTTGATACAAAATTTAGAAACAATCTATTATTCGCGTATACAGGGCGTTTTAAGATAGTGGGAACACAATTTTACTCATGTAAGAAAAAGTAGAGGAAAAAAATTGATAATCAGATTTTACCCAAAGAATCAAATGGTATACTCTGTTCGGAATTAAAACGTAGTAATCGTGCAATGTTTATGTGATAATTTTGTTGAACACTCGTCGTTCGTTGGTTTTTGAGTCCTTAATTTTATGCTATAGCCAATAGGGCAGCGACTTCAATCTTTCATGTGATTTTATTACTATTTCTGCATTTCGAACAGGATGTTATTGAAATTTTTCGGAACAAATCAGAAGAACAGGATATGTAAGACAACTTTGATTTTGAAATGGGAACGTATTTCTTACTGAATATGTTTTACGTACAGAAACAACTTTTACATTTAAAATTTTTTTAAAATCTTTTACGGTTTACGAAAAATTGTATTCCCTATAATGATTTGGAAGTAAAGTATTTTCATTTACAAGTGTTCTAAGTGCCTTCTGTCTGTAGCTCGGAACATAAAAAATAAAGATAATTAAAAATATTTTATGTTCCACTTTTTCTAAGTACCTACTTTCAAGTTGTACTTTAAAGTAGATACGAGCTAGAAAGTGAAATATTTATTATTGTTATTAATATTTTTTTATTATGCTCCGAGCTGCAGATAGCTCAAGATTAAGGATGCCAAAGTGTAGGATATCATTTTGTTAGGCACTTTGAACACTTGTAAATAAAAATACTTTACTTTCAAGTTGTTATAGATAATACAATTAATCGTAAACCGTACAACATATTTAAAAAAATATTTAAATAAAAAGTTGTTTCTTTTCATACACTCTTCTCAAAGGTACCTAACACGACTTACATTCCCATTTAAAAAATCAAAATTGTCCTTAATATCCCGTACTTCCGGTTTGTTCCGGGAGTTTTAAATACCACGATTCTATTCTTCGGGTAAACTTTGGTCATCAAAATTTTTTCCTTACTTGTTCACACGTCGTGATTTCGAAAAAAAACGTGTTCCCTTTATCTTGATACAAGCTGTTATCCAATTTTAAATAAATGTTTAAGCAGATATTATTCTACATTTAGCTGGGATAGATGATAGTCAGTGGTGCCGTTTAAGTATCTATTATACTTTGAATTTGCTACAATATATGTAATTTTCAATAACTAAACTTTTTATAGAATTATACTTAATTAGTTTGAATATTATGGTAACCAAATAAGTCTGTTCGGTGTTTGTTAAAACCGATGTTTATTGGTGTTTATATGCCAAAGCTTTGTACGTACGAATTTACTTCAGAATTTACAATTTATATTTACAACTGTCACCGGTATAGACATCACATGAATCGTACTAAAGTTAAGATCAGTGTTTCTCAAACTTCAAATTCAGCGGCCTAATAAAAAAATTGGTTGGTGGCGGATTGCAGTTTGTGAAACACTGGTTAAGATAAGTTCTTTTTTTGGAAAACGGTAATAATCTTCTGCTCTAATCAAAATTTACTGACTGATTACAAATGCATACAAATTTTGTAAAGGTCGTTGATTATATGGTAAGAAAGATACAGGGTATCATAAGTTACGTCATCTATTCTGCGTAAGAAAATAGTTGAACACATTGACGTATATAACAGCTTTAAACAATTGTTTTGCATACAAAACAAACAAAATTACCTATTTCAAATAAATTTTTACTCATTTTAGTACACGGTATACCTTGAAACCAGAGTTAGATGTTATTTAACTAAAATTTAAATCAACTAAAACTTTGAATGAAAATGTAATCAAACTAAATTAATCATTACATATTCAATAATGGATACAATCATAAATCTTTAAAACTAAATGATAATCATAAGTTTCAAATCATTAGTTATTAATCATATTGTGATATTTTGTCAGAAAATTTTGAACCGTTTAGCAGGTGTCCAAAGAGCATTACATCTTGCCATTACTTTATAATTAACAAAATGATAATTCCGATGAGTCTCGTAAACCTCAAGTTGTACAGAGAGAAAGGGTGTGGATCTGAATAAAATATTTCTTCAGTAACATCACTTAAGTCGCAGCACTCTTCAGTGAAGTCCATACCTTTTCGTTTAACGCCCTACATTTTGAAAACCTTTACGAAATCACTTCCGTTATATGTAATTTCGTTTAACGCCTTACATTTTGAAAACCTTTACGAAATTACTTACGTTATATGTAATAGTTGCCACTATTTTGGATGAAGCTAGACCAAAATGTATTTCGTGTAGCAAGTCAGTAATTCTATTAAAAGTTTGAGCACAGTGCAATCTTCGGTAAGCTAGAACTATAGATTTTTCATCTAAATATGATGTGATCCAGTGTGTAATGAGTATTAAAATAGTCGATGCACCAAAACTTTCATGAGTATCGTTGTCACTTATGTTGGTGAAAAAATACAAATATATAATTATAAAACATATCACTCAAATTTTTCACAAATAAAATCTGCGTCAAACGTCTACAATGGACAAACACTAAATGCCAATGAACAGTGAGAATGAAAAAATCAAATCGCAAGCCTGATATTAGTTTCAATCATAACTAAAAATTTAATAAAGGTGATGAGTAAATAATTAATTTAGCTACAAGTGTGAATAATTGCATTATGATTGGTGCACGTTACTCATTAATAGAGTCCGGCAAATATGTGCAACGGTACTTTTGTTAGGTGTTTTTCGATAAAAAGCGGCACATGTGTTATCTGTAGAAATAAAATGTAATTATATATATATATTTGTAATGTGCCCTGCTGACAAATAGTGTAGCGTATGAAAATTGAATATCTTATCAAAAACTGACCAATGGCAAAGGAGTGACTGGAATAATCTCGGATATAATCCCAAAATAATGAGGTGTCGTTATTAAGATAAGAATTAATTGCGATACAAGTGTTTTATTCTTTTGTTTTTTGTTGGTCTTTAATTCCATATCGTAAAAAATTGAAAAATGAAAAAGTTTATAAACTATATTATTTATTATTATATAATAGTATACACAAGCAAAATAAATGCAATTTTAATATCAATAATAATAATAGTAAGAAATTTTTCGACTTGGTGTGTGTTGTAGTGTTTTTTTTTTCTTTTTTCAATAATAATAATAATAATAATTAATAATAATATTTATAAAAATAAGTTTTTAATTATTTAAAGAAATCGTTAAGTATTTTTCTAAATTTTCACCAGAAAAATTAGTTCTTTTCGATTGAAAAAAGAAAAAGACCTCTCTACATCAAAACTTGTTATTGGTGCATAATTATAAAAAGTATATATTTCTTTATATTTATTAAATATATCCTGATTTGATAATAAATTGATAGAAAATTGTAGTAATACTTGTAGGTCAGGATTTTTATTAAATATACTATCAATTTTTGCAGACAAGTGCAAACCAAACTCGCCGGGAACAGATTTCAGTTTGTTTACTATCCAATAAATAATATTTAAAGATTTTGACAACGGCCGGTGTTGTATTTCTAAATTTACTATGGTTGAAGGAATAAATTCAAAATTAGTCTTTATGCACTTTAACTCTTCATAAATATTTGGTTTTTGTATAATATTTTTTAGGATTATAATGCTTTGAGCATCCGGAGTTAGATTGTAAATAAAAAATTTTAAAACTTCAAAATTGTTAACATAAAATAACGCCGCTTCAAGCCAAGTTCCGCAAGTGTCACAACAGGATTTGCTGGTAAGGGTAAATTTGGACATAATTATTTATATAAGGATACTCTTAATGGCACTACCCTTTTTTACCAATTTCCTATCTCAAATAGGCTTTGAGAAAAGAACCTGGTATAAGCGTTTCACTTTTGTAAGAACAAACTAAGAGGAAATTTTGTTTTGAATAGTTTCCATCTTTGAAATTGTATGTCATGTTGGTATTAAAAAATGTCAGTTTTTTAAAACGTCGATCCATTTGACATATGTCATAATGAAAAATGATATCTTAATTATAATGACCATAACCTAGAATGCTAAAGTCGGTTTTACAGTGTAAGGAATATTTTTAATTGACATTTAAAGTCAGTAATACACTATAAAAGTAACCAAAATAATCAGATCTAGTTTGTTCTTACAAAAGCGAACAGCTTATATACCCAATACAGTCTATATTTAGTATGCTAATATCAGAGAGGGCGCTTTATAAGTAAAAAGAAGTTAAAAAGGATAACAGAATTATTCGTTCAAAATAAAGTTTAAAATAGCACGCCTATACAAAAGTACCGTTGCATATATTTACCGGTCTCTGCTCATTAATCAGGTCTGGAAATTAAATTTTGAATCTCAATCATTAGTTTGATTGCAATTTGCCCAACTCTGCTTGAAACTTGCGAGAAATAAATAATAATAATGGAAATAAACAAAAAAACACCTCACAATACGCATAGTCGGAAACAAATCAAAGTAAGTGACGCCACTGAAATTTGTTTAACTAATTTTTGATAACGTAATAGACGAAAATTGGTTTCTGGATGGGGAACACTAACTTCCGCCTGTATTTTTCTTACATTGAACGAAGTTTACCTAATTACAAGAATATTGAAACTCTGTCCCTATATATCTTGATCAAATATGTCGAAATTAGTTCCCATATCTGTTTTACGCATATACCTACGTTTTGGTAGATTGTACTACGTATATGTTTGCAGTTGTGTGCATATAGTGATTGGAAATTGACGTACTTCTAGTTTAATCTAATTATTTATTTGTGTTGTAGTAAAGTGTTTTCGTCATTGATTTAATTTCCGCTGCACAAAGGCAGGTCTACAAATGCAGTCCTACTTTTTATCCATAAATAAATTATGTTTCAATATTTACAAACATTTACTCTGATATGAACTACAAAATAAATTGATTAAATGACTAATGGTCGGTTGCTAAATAACGACCCTATTGTTTTAATTTGAATTATTCCTAACTCAACCTAAAATGATATATTTTTGTATGTTGTTTTGATTTAAGTTAGGCATAACTCGAATGAACACGTTCTTTAGTAGTTCAACCGGCAACGAAAGATATGTCTGAGTATAATTTCCTTTTTGGAAAACTACTATCTGCAAATATTTAAACAAATTTTTACTAGAAAACTACTTTATTAATTAAAATATGCACTCTACCATTCAATTACCTTCTCAATGAGATAACAGTTTATTTTTACAATTATTAGGGTTTCGTAGATATAATTACGAATTTGTTATACCGTCCTCGTGTCTGTACAGTAGAAATTGTGGCCAAACGGTTGGGTCTAGATAATTGAAATATGGCATGCTTATACGGTTCTTGATGAGTAAATTAAGCACCAAAGTAAAAAAAAACACCCAGTTTTTGCATAATATATGCCAAAAAACTTAAGTCCCTCATCCTACCTTTTAGAGGGGAGAATATAATAAACTAAAAATTCAGAATAATACATTGGTGTAAATATGAGTACTACCGGAATTATGTATCGGATTATTTTTTCAAAAATTACCGAATTTTTTATATGATTAAAAAATTATTTTTATAAATTTAAGTATGGCTTCAAATAATAGGTAGGGGAAAACGTGGATTAACAAACACAATTTAATTAAATTGTGTTTAAATAATAAAAAGGAGTTATTTCAATGCGGTTTTATTGACAAATATGTTTAAAAATTATTGTCCCCCACCCAGTACCCAGAGTGTTAGGACTAGAAATCTGAAAAAAAAATGAATAATGCACATTGGTGTGAATCGGAAGAGTATTACAGACATTTTAAATCATTTTTCGAAAAATATTAAATTTTTAGGGTCATAGAAGAGATTAATTAAAATTGGAAAATTATCTCTCTTGAAACGTAGGTAACGTAACGAAAAGTAAATTTTAAAGAACTATTTAATTAGATGCGATTTCGCGACAAAAATATTTCCAAAATTTTTTGCCTTCCATCAACCAAAAGTTCCCTTAAAAATCTGGAAAAAGAAATGGAGTGCTACCCATTGATGTGAACCCAAATAATACAAATGGAATTATATATCAGTTTATTATTTCAGGAGATATCAAATTTTGTACTTTAGTTTTTTTTTTTTTTCTTTTTTATTTAATATAGAATATTAAGTTCAAGTTTTTAATATTTCATCAGATAAATGATTTTTAATATTAATTATTATGGCGCGATTACAGAAGGAAATGTCCCAGACCAAGCATGTTTTTTTTTTTCAAGAAATCTTTTTTATTAACCGTCATTTAAAAATAATTATATAGGTATATATAAGAATATAGTATATATATATTTTTTGTGGCTGTGTGTTAGTTGATATTTTTTTGTCACAAAATTTTTGTTTTGAAAAACCTTTTATTATTGAACCTCTGTTGGCCGCCCAGCTTTTCGTGGATTACATTTTCGGAATAACTCTTTTAGAAATGTCGACATTTGTGTGACAAAGATAAAGTTAATGTTAAGAATAACAACCATTACTTGAATAAAACAAAAATTATCTCCAAATTTTATACAAACATCTGTAATAAGTAGTGTTACAGATATTTTTATAAGTATAGGTAACCCCTTTTAAGATTACAGCGCCAAAGTGGCAAAATCGCAACTAACCTAATTGACAACAACAACTTTTTGATGTATTGTAATCCAACATCTAGAAGGAATTTAATTATATTTATATATTTTATTTTCACTAATAATAAAAATGTCTTTTCAATGTCTTGAAAAATGTCGATTCATTGTAAGATGAGTTCAACAAAATTCCTCCAGAAAGAGTCTCTCTTATAACCATTTGCCGATAAATAAGTTTTATCACACCTCGTAAAATATTTAATTATGATGTGGAAAACCGTCCGATATTATTTGGTTACCTAACGCATACACACACGATTTATCTAGAATAGTTAGCTAAATTCACATATGAAAATGATTTCACATATGAAGGGTTTAGAGCAGTGTTTCTTAACATTTTTGGCATAACAGACCACCTCCTATACCTTTTGAAGTGGTCAAACCCTTATCCAGGAGGTCCGTAATATGTACTTGGCGAATTTTACTGGCACATTTTTCCGCATCCATCATACAGTCCAGATATCTCTATCATACAGATCTTTTGCCAAGTGAATATAATGTATTCCTCCATCTCAAGAACTTTCCTGTTGGTAGGCGACTGAGAAACGACGAAGTGAAAACAACACTTTGAATAATCAATGACTAATCGCTGAAGAGCTTTCTTAAGTGCTCGAGAAAGACTTATTAGGTACTGAATTTTCAATTTTATTTATATTTTAGTTCTATTTTTTTCTCTCCAGCAGTTCAAAATCTTTGTACTTAGTCTTGCCATAAGTATAGTTTGTTTCACGATAAGCTGAAGTGACTATCTACTTATGGTCCTAAACACAGTGGGTGGTAATTACAAATAACACTAATCCCTTGTTTGTACCCATAAACTAGTCAGTGATGTATCAGGTATAAATTGCAGATGTTTTAAATATCTTTTCACTTCGCTTTGAATTTTATATCAGATAACTTGTGATTTGTGTTAAATAGTTCAGTACGTGTTAGAAAAATGTGGCGTCCTTGGAACGAATAATTCACTTCTGTGCAAGCAAATGAAGCAGATGACTATGTGACCATGATAGAAGATGATGATCGTGCTCTTGTTTGACATTTATTTGACGTAGCCACCCAACCTTTTGAGTTTGTTTCATGTGTATCGTACCAAGTTTCATCTAAACAAATTATTGACCTTTTATCTTCTCTGTATTTTTTAATGTTTTTTAAATAATTTTGTCTCAAAAGTTTTAATCGCTCTGACTCCATAAGGAACTGCTTTTTATTTAAAGTTTTAAATTGAAACCCTATACTTTTAAGGGCACGCCATAAGGTCACCTTTGAACAATTAATTTCACACTGGTCTTGGATTAATCTTTTGAGCAATATGTCCAATGTTGACACATTTTGTTCGTTCCAAGGACGCCAGATTTTTCTAACACGTACTGAACTATTTAACACAAATCACAATTTAAAACTTTAAATAAAAAGCAGTTCCTTATGGAGTCAGAGCGATTAAAACTTTTGAGACAAAATTATTTAAAAAACATTAAAAAATACAGAGAAGATAAAAGGTCAATAATTTGTTTAGATGAAACTTGGTACGATACACATGAAACAAACTCAAAAGGTTGGGTGGCTACGTCAAATAAATGTGAAACAAGAGCACGATCATCATCTTCTATCATGGTCACATAGTCATCTGCTTCATTTGCTTGCACAGAAGTGAATTATTCGTTCCAAGGACGCCACATTTTTCTAATACGTACTGAACTATTTAACACAAATCACAAGTTATCTGATAGAAAATTCAAAGCGAAGTGAAAAGATATTTAAAACATCTGCAATTTATACCTGATACATCACTGACTAATTTATGGGTGCAAACAAGGGATTAGTGTTATTTGTAATTACCACCCACTGTGTTTAGGACCATAAGTAGATAGTCACTTCAGCTTATTGTGAAACAAACTATACTATGATTAAGTTTTGGTGAAATTTTTAAAATGACTATTTCTGGTCGTTACACAGCGCCTAAGGCTCGGCAGCCATTGGCCAATGAAGAAGGGTATTACGAAGGGTTTTTTAAAAAGATTTTTAACATTGAAGAGACTTTAAATCGCCAAAACGACATGGCATATTTTACAAATATACGGGAAGCTTGTGAGAAACCGACGACTATCCAGAGGGGCCATTACCTTCAGTTATGGTTTGCTGGGGCGGGAGCTATGTCGGTGCAAATAACCTTAATTTTTACGAGTAAGGCGTTAAAACGTTGGTCAAAATCTACGAGAAAATCGTGTTAAAGTCGATAGTTAAAGAACTGAACAACTCCCTCTTCACTGGTCACCACTGGAGCTTCCAGCAGGATTCAGTACCAGTTTATAATGTGAAGGCTGCGCAGCAGTGGCTTGAAAGCAACGTACCTGATTTTATTTATTCTATTGACTGGCCGCTTAGCAGCTCTGGCAGATCTTAAAAAACTAAGTATCTGAGACCTTGTTGTTTAATGTTTTACATTATATATTTATTTATTTATTTGGACACTACAGACATAGTCCTTTTTGTGACCGTAGACAAACATACAATATACATACATACTAACATACACAATCATCAACAATACTTTTAAAAAAATGTACAATTTCATATATACAAACATCAATTTGCTCTACTCATTTAGTTACAAAACATATTTAAAACATTCACGAAATACAATTAGGGCAGACGTACTATACAGATTACAATGGCAGCCTGAATCTACCTGCAATTTTACAAGTCAGCTGTAACATTAGACTATATTCTGTATACAATCATGTTATAAGGCTTAATACAACTTTGCGGAACTTGGAGTAATTCATATTAAATAAATCAATAGATCTCTCTTTGCCGAGAAGACTGTTATATAATGATGTCATACGAAGTAACGGACTCATTTCATAATGCATGTAGTCGCTCTTTTACATGTAAAGAGTGCGTGCGTCTTTGACCTAAAACCCCGGAAGGCACTTTTAGAAAAATTTTGGACAATGTATCAGGACAGTCAACGTAGTTTTTAAATATCTTGTACAAAAGTACCACCCATGTCGCATCTCTCCTGACAGTGTTCCAACGTTAAACTTTGATGAAATACTGCTTGTTGATATGTATTTAGGATAAACTCCTATTAAACGCAATTCAACAACACGATAATACCGCGATTGGACACTTTCAATGCTACTAATATATTTACTGTGATACGGTGACCATATTAGCGAACCATTTTCCAGAGCAGGTCCAAGGAGTTAAAGAGTACGGTGTACGTTTGACTTGGTTTAAGACAAAGTCCAGAAAAACGTATCCGCGCATCGTTCTATCTATGTATTATGTACTAAAAGGAAATTAAGATATCTTTAAGCATCTTGTGAAATTTCACTGAAAACTTATATAATAGTATTTATAGCAAGACTAGGTATATGCTTATCTCATCTTCATTATGTAAAAGTAATAAGCAAGCGAGTTAAGTTTAATTTTTGTATTTCAGGTAATAATTATTAACAATAAATAAAAAATATTAACTTTTTTTAAAATATCCTTAGATAAATCTTGTGTGTATGTTAGTTTAACGTGTTAACTAGTAACTAACTAGTGTTAGTTTAGTAAGAGTTAATTAAAAACAGAAATTAGTATAAATTATATAATTGTTATAATTCAGTTTCTTTTAAAAGCAATGTTAATGTTGTAAATAATGAAACCTTAGCTGTTACTCATTTCACAATCATATCACACTTTACATTCAAGGAAACAGTTCATTATATAATGGCTGTAAGTATTTTTAAAATGAAATTACTCATTCACTTTGCGACGGACTATATTTTTTAACAATATGATTCATAAAAACACATTTGTTAGTGACGATGAGTCTTAAAACTATTTATTTGCATTTGTTTATAATATTTGCTGTAAACTGCTTTCTTTGTTTATCAGGCCGAAGTTAACGTAAGTATTATTTAATAATATATGTGATTGATAAATGTTGTACATTGGTTTTTGTTTCTTTATTTAAAACTTATCAACTTGGAAAAAAATGTATTTTTCAGTTAATACAGATATTTTTACACTGTAGTCTGTGTAGAATGAATTTTGATCAAGTTGTAAGCTGAAACATAAGAGATCGATTGCTTATAATAAATCCTACATGATATTCCTATTGATTTGAAAATGAGTACGGTAAACCGATGTGTAAAAGCTTCTGACTTCGGATTTTTATTTATCTAACTCAGAGGTCGGCAAACTTTAGAGGCTCAAGAGCCAAATTCACCCTTTACGGCATCTGGAAACATTTTAAAGAGCCATAATTTTGTTTTAATACATGAATTTGCACCGGTTCGTGGAAATCGGTTATTTATTTATTTTAAAAACGCGAAAGGTAATTATCGTTGTTAATAGTTGAAAATATCAAAAAGAGATTTTTTTCTACGACCGTAAAGTATGCACTTTATGCACGCACTATAGTGTGTAAAATGGCACTAGTGCGAAAAGAAATTAACGCACAAGTTCGTAAATGAAATCATCTTTACTATGTGCCAGAGTGCCAGGCTAACCAACTGTCAGTACCAAACATTATCAAAGATACACTTTAATATTATAAAATATGTAAATGGGAGGTATAAGTAAATGAAAATAATTTTGTAAAAACTTCAACTTAAAGCTAAATAACAATCATAATCGATTAAAATGCATAAATTAAATTACAAATGTCCAACAATATAGCGACTGGTTGGCCATCGTATGTTGCCATAGTAGCTAGATGTCAAAATTTTAATAAATCATATATTATGGAAATTGCTCTGCCATCTTGTGTGGAATTTTGGTACTAAGGCCGCGGTCTGACTGATCGAGTGTTGTCGATCGTTTGCTGTCGAGCAAATTTCAAACACACGTTAACTAAGGGCATGAGTCGCACTGAACCATCGTTTGCTGTCAAGTAGCATCAAGTTGTTTGTATTTCAAACCGGTTTGAATTTCACACGACGCTCGACGCTCAACCATATATTATTTGACAGTTGGAACGTCAAAAAAAAAAACCAAATTACAATATACAGTAAAATGGACTCGCTAATTAGTATTAACTGTTTGATAGTATTATTTTAGGTTGGAATATGCACTATTTGACAAGTGAGAAACAAATTTACTTGACACTGAATGATCGATAATACTCGACAGTACTTGATCAGTCAGACCAGCTTTTAAATTTTTAAATGACACTACACGACTCGACGCTACGTTACACGACGGTGCTCGATCAGTCAGACTGCTGCCTAAGGGTGAAATATTTAAATTTATTCTTATTTTCGGTGCTAGAAAAAATGTGGTATGAAATATGTTTGTAAATGGCTCTTTTCAGTCTCGTGGTAACATTTTCGGTAGCTAGTTGAAAGCTACGAAGCGGTAGCTCGTAAGTGCAAAAATTCGCAGTCGATTGAAAATACCTACTACACTTCCTCCCTACCTGTTATACACAGCAGTTTGTGTTATGACAACTCATTATAACACAAAATAATATAAAAAAGAATAATAGTTGCTATCAGATTTAATGTTACAAACAAATTGCAACATTTAAGTTTAAACGCGATACAAACAACACGAGGTAACCAGATGTAAACAATATACAGTTACTTGTTTCATTAATTCAAATTTTGTCCGCCTGGTGTCACCTCATAGCGCTTTTAAGCCCAATAGTAATTATCCTATCAGATCTATATTGTATGGGTGGAATGGCGGCATCTCATTAAAGTGCATTCAAGATAAGAATGAGAGACGTCATAGTTGAAAAACTTGATGTGCTGCCAATTCGTTAATTGTCAAAAAAGTTAGGCTATTACAACTACTATAACCTCGCTCCTTCATATCTCAAACAGAAATACGACTGAACAATGCTATTTAAACGTGGCAATGTAGGAAAGTGGTACCAACATGTAGTAGTCAAATGTAACAATTGAGTAATGCTTTCATGTGGGTTAAATTACATTATGATGTTGGCAATTAAATTAACTAAGTGTGACGTCATCTCATTCTTATTGTGAATGGACTTTAGGAGGACAAAATATATCAAATCTTCGGTTCGCCGATATCACCTTTCTTATTGCTAGAAGTGATGAAAGAACTTATAAACCTCGGTGGTACGAAGAATATTAAATAAAAATTAGACATGAGCGATATTTCACTGATTGAATTTTTCACCGTGATTTATAAGTCACTGTTTATAACGATGATAGAAAACGTAAAAACACGGTGACAGAAATTTTAGAGATGGCGGTCTTAATTCATATTTTATGATATTCTAATTATTGTAATATTTGATAATACAGACGATTCCGCTTAATTGGGCCACCGCTTAATTGGGTCAGCCGCTTATTTGGGCCAAATCTCAAAGAACAGAAACCAAACCAAGGAATCAACAGTAAATTTACATGTTTAATTGGGACAACATTCCGCTTAATTGGGACAGTAAATTTAAGATCACAGTACATATTATGCTACACATATTCTCAAGTAGGAGGCAAAAAAATGTATGGCCGTGTTACAGCGTTATTTTATGCAGGAAGGAAATGAAGGGAGCCCTACATCCGCACTGAATACCTGTGCTGATTTTGTAGCAGTGAAATGTTACAAATCAAAAGACAGACTACACTTGACGCATTTTTGCATTGTATTAAATTGTATGTACCTATTTATTATTTTATTTTGGAATTTATTATTATTTTTTCTTAAAAGTTTATATTTTTTGGTTATATGTAATTTAGAGTTTTGTCCAAGAGTTTATAAAATAAAATTATTGAAAAAAAATATGCATTGTTTAATTTTATGTGAAATTCGTTTAATTGGGGCAGTCGCTTAATTGGGCCAAAATGCCTAAGTCCCAATGTGTCCCAATTAAGCGGGATCGACTGTATATCTAAAATATATTGGTAACTTAAAATTTTAGTTACAGATACAAACATCTTTGTTAAGTATATGAAAAATATTTAAAAATCACATATAACTGTTTTCGACACAATTTTAAATTTTAAACGTGGTAAATTTATGATAAATATACATTGACATAATTACTTTATAATAAAATAATTTTTAACTTTTATTGTGATTCGCGATGCTAGATTAAGAGGAAGATGTGTTTTGACAGATAGAAGGTTAAAAAATTAGGATTTGGTATCCCTCAACTTTCTGCACATTCCATTGATTTCTCGCAAAAAAAGATTTGTTTTTACATTTATCAGACAGAAAAGATCTAACCAATATTTTAAATAACAGGAAAATAATAAAACACTCGGTAGTTTCAAAGAATAAAACAAGTTTATTTGTTACGTATTTCGGCTTATGAGGCCATCTTCAGAAATACAGAAATATGTGTATTTCTGAAGATGGCCTCAATCCGAAATACGTATCAAATAAACTTGTTTTATTTTTTGAAACTACCGAGTGTTTTATTCTTTTCCCGTTATTCAAAATGTTTGAACGAGAGCCTGCAACTGAATCTATCGATTTAATATTTTAGAGAAAATTGACTAGTTTAGCGAATGAATCTGTTGAATACGTTGACTTACAGATCGTAATATTTCTCTTGCTGTTCGTTTAGCGAATTTGCGACAAAGTAAACAGGTTGAGTACTGATTCTCGAAAGTTGCGTTTGCTAACTTCCTCTTATTGTCAGTCTAAATACTCAACAGTTGCGTTCGTTAAACACGCCCAATGAATTTTAAATAATTTTACATCTTTTTAAAATTTTGGTTATCATTATAAATAAGGATTCATTGGAACAGCAATGATATATTTTTTGATTTTAGCATAAATTGTTCATTTGTACCAAAAATTACAAACAAAAAAAAAATATTTTTTTTTATTTGATTAATTGAATAGCATGAGTAAAAACTATGCGAGATTTTATAACATGTTTAATAATTTTAATGAATTTTACTCATTCTATTCAATTAATTCGTAGATTATTGATTCAGTTGTATTATTAGTTTTTAAATTCATATGAATTATTTACCAATACAGTAATTAACTTGAGTAAACAGTGCAGGATCTTCTTAATAGTATCAATTACTCTAGCACTGACGTATCCCAATTAACCGGAATCCTCTCTATAAGAATATGTTATAAAATATGAATAATTCTGGAAAAGACCTCAACGAACAACAATGAATTAGAAATTTTATCTAAATAACCCCGGATTACAATTATTCTAGTTTATGTACGATTTTCTACACAAGTATACTTTCTTTAATAAAAACCGTAACCTAATTTACGTGTTATGGTTCATGAACTATAACATTTTTTTCCAAGTTGAGAAGTGGGATGTAGATAATAGCTTTACTTCCTTATTTCTTCTGTAATTACAGTGCAAATTTGAAATTAATGCCTTGTAAAATACACATCGTTTGATGTAGCATGAATTTATACATATGTTACCGTTGAAGTGTTAACTATTTTTTGTATAGAATTAATATTTATCAAGCAAGAAAACTTACGAAATGCTGTAATCAGTTATATCTGTACCTAAACCGGTCATACTGGCCATGTTGTGCTATAAAAAAAAATCTTAAAGAAGAGTTGTAAATATATAGGATTTCGAGTAGAAGTAAGAGGGGAATAAACGATGCAATTTCTGCCCCCAGCTTATCAATTGTCCGAAATTGGCTCATGAAAGTTATCGAAGTAAAAAAATAATCTTAAAGAAGAGTTGGAAATATATAGGATTTCGAGTAGAAGTAAGGGGGGAATAAACGATACATTTTCTGCCGCCTGCTGAACAACTATTCAGTAGATATTTTCTGCCCCCAGCACACCAGTTGTCCGAAATTGGCTCATGAAAGTTATCGAATCACAGTTTGTTTTGTTTTATTTTCTTTTTTTTTATGATATTTTTTTTAATTGTTGATAAATAATATGGGACTTCAAAAAAGTCCTTGCATTGAAGGTCCTTTTTGTTTGTTTTTCGTAAAATGGCAGACATAAATACTTTTGAGAAAGTTATTAAATATTTTTAAAAGCTTCTTTTTAAATTTTCTTTAAAAATTAAATTAATAATTTGTGCTCTTATGTATTTCCACAGGAAACAAGAATCGCGTCCATTTTGAGTAATAATGAATAGTTTTTCATCCTCTTCTTCTTCTGGTACCCTATCCGCTTAGCGAATGTTTGCGATTATTCTAGCTATCGTTTTTTTGATGGCAGCATGAATTAGCTTTATTGAAGACTTCTCGTACTATTGTCGCAATATTTTGAGCCACGAAGTCCTTCTACCTGGTCTTCTATTAGCTTCGATTTTGCCCTGCATAATAAATTGGAGGAACTGATATTTATTTGAGTTCCTCATAATATGTCCCAGGCCCAGTTTCCCAGTTTCCTGATCGTGATGTTTTTTAAAACTTCAACATATTTTTGCATCCTCCTGAGAATTTCGGCATTTGTGACTTTGTTGTCCTAGCTAATTCTTAGTATTCTACGATAAGACCAGATCTCAAAAGCCTCTTATATAGAATAGTTTTTATATTTACGATTTTATAGGCTCAAAAAAAGATATTTTTTTAAAATCATTTATGTAAGTGTGACAATTTAATTCCTGGAACGCACTTTTAAAGTAGTTGAACTGTACACTAGTGGCTACTGTCGCCTTCAAAGTATTCTCCTTGTGCTTCTATATACTAACTTCGACGGCGTTCTTATTTCTGGAAGCAGTCCTTGATCTCAATTTCTGGAATACCCTGTACCTGTCTCACATTTTGTTCGATTTAAGTTATATTAGAAAATTTTCGCGTGATCGTGATCTTTTTGGGTTTTTGGGTTTTTTTGGCCAGAAAATCTCTCACAGTGGCACAGTGACAGTGGCGTACTGTCATGATGAGTGTCATACGCAGATAATCTGTTACCTTCCCAATAGCTAACTAACAGCTGGCTCGATCATCTTGAAATTAACGCACGAATTATGTTGTACATGTTCAAACACGGATACTCATGTGATTTCGATAAAATTACGTCATAGGCGACACTACGCGGCCATTCTGGGAATTAAGTTGTCATACCTCGTATACCAAAAACAAAAAGAGCTAGAGGGCTGCAATAAATTTTAAATAAAACAGATTTTATAGAAATTTTTAAGAAACAATTTTTTTAAAACGGTCTGAAAAATAGATATTTTCTTCAAAAAATGCATTTGACTAAAATTTTGGGAAAAATCTTAAATGAAAGAGATTTTATAGACATTTTTAAGAACATTTTTTAATAACTGTCGAAAAATTAGGTATTTTCTTCAAAAAATGCATTTGGCTAAAATTTTGTACTCTTGTATTTCGACCTGCTGAAAATAAAAATCGTATTCATTTTGCACGCTAGAGAACAGTTTTCATGGTGCTGGTGAAATTATAGCATCAAATGGTCAGATATTTTCGAAACTCATGAATATCTCAAAAAACAGATAAAGGTCTGCAAATGAAATTACTTCATAATCTTTCATACTAATTTCATAATTAGTCAGATTAGTCAAATCTCAAAATATTTTTGCGAATATTTTACCAAAATTTTTGCATATGACTTCTGGTTGAATGGTAGTGAATTATTCATTTTAATAATTTTCTTTTTGAGCTGTACATTTCAGGTTTCTGGCTTTCTTTATGGTTTTCTTCCACACAGCCCTAGTTTTTGTTTTTTTACCAATTAACTCAAAAGTTTTCAGATTATAACATCATCGATCCATCTTTTGTACGATCTTTTTTCAACCTTCTTTCAATTAGGTTCCGTTTCAAGTTTTAACCAAACTGTTCTATTCTGATTTCCGAAGTATATAACATAGAATATTTTTTGATATATCGTTTATCATTCTTTTCGTAATATTTACTACGATATAACTATTTACAGGACAGTGTTAATTATATATTTTACACTTTAACGGTAAACATAAATAAACATTTACATAACACATGAATTAAAAATTTTATTTTATTTTTTTGTAAAAACAAACCAAATTAAAAATGATTATAAAATAAAAAATATAATAAACATGTTTATGTGTTATTTGTAAATTAATAATTTTAATTGATTTAGATTATGTTTTATCAGGTAGCGACCAAGGTTATGAAACATTTGATCGAGGAGTTTGCATCATCAGATTTGTTCGGAAGAGATAATTATGAGTTTTATGCGAGAGTGACTGGGAGAGTTCTACGAGTACAAGGAGAGTGGATCTGTTCATTTCAATACCCGCCGCCACCTCCAAGAGGAAATTCAGCACAGCAGCTATATGCAAGTAAGTTTAAGTAGAATAATTTTGACCCTACAATTCAGTTGGATTCTGTCTATTTCTGGTAACATTAGTCCTCATTTAAGGCTTCATCCTTTAATTTATTGGTTCTTGATAAGTAAGTCTTTTGTTTGTATGGCATAGATTAAGGAAGATAGGCATAGTTTTTTAATATTTCTTTACTTTAACACGATTTGTGCCAAACCATGATTAAAGACTTTAGTCCCACACTTTGTAACCCATGGGGGTTAATCAAAATTGTGAAAATTTTTAGTAAGACAAATGTGAACCGGAATAGTTCAACAGGAGTTTTTTTTTTTTATTTGACTATTTTTCGAAAGTTATATTGAGTTTTTAGGGTTTTGTAGGTATGACCAAAAAACCCTTATACCGTCATTTTGTCGTCTGTCTGTCTGTCTGTCTGTTCGGCAAAAATTGTAGTCAAACGGCTAAACCTAGAGAGTTGAAATTTGGCATGCTTATACAACTCTTTGACCCGCATATAGGAAAAATACTAAAACATCTAAAAAATATATCCCCCTAAAAATATAAACAAATATGTGCTCATCGAATATAAAAATATTTTTTTATAATTCTGAGTAGGGTATTAAATGAAAGCCCTTGGTACGTGGGTTAACGATCAAATTTTTATTTTCGCAAAATAAATTATTTTGAAGCGATTTTTGCCAAAATTGTGCAAAAAAAATTTTGTCCCACACCCTGTAGCCCAGATGGTTTAAACTAAAAATCTGAAAAAAAATCTAAGTAAAGTACATTGGTGTGAACCGGAATAGTACAACAGGAATTTTTGATCAGATTATGTTTTCGGAAAAAAAACGCATTTTTTGTGTTTTTTGGCTAATAATCTACACAAGTTATAGCTGTGTAACACGCTCGAATGGAAGGCTTATCTTGGTGTACTGGTACTTGCGCTGGCTTTTTCACCCAACTCAGTCAGTTCGATCCCCACGAGAAGAGACAATATTTTTTTTTTGCTTTTTTTTGGCATTTTTATGTTTAAATTATTTTTTCAAAATTCTAGTTATTTTTTGGCAAATATTGCATTTAATTTTTAAAAGCGTAAATTTAATAACCAGTGGAAATTGTTGAAATTATAATTAAATTCTGTTTCAATGTACACGAAATCAGAGGGGCGGAGCTTATAACAACCAATGGAAGCCATAGGCGCAATTTTCAAAATCTTAAAGAACCTTGCTATATAAAAAAAAAAACACTGCACATATATAGAAACCTAAATAATTGTATTAGGCGTTCGAATTAAAATTAACAAAAAAAAAAAAAAATGAATATAAAATTTGTTTTGGCATCCCAAATAATCATCATTCACTTACTAAATACCTGCAAAACCCTGAAATGTGTGAAAATTCACACTTCACATCAATTTTTTTGTAATACCGTGCTGACATTGTTTAACTGGCTAACTGTGCTTGATGCGTGCGCATCCTATAATTAGGTTGATAGATGGCAGCATTATAGAATTTTATGATTTGAAATTATGTACTCAAAATATTGTCACTAGATACCTATAAAACCCTGAAATGAGTGCAAATTCCCACTTCACATCATTTTTTGTTTTGTTTTATAGTTGGTAGAAAATCGTGTTATTTACATTATTATACAAACATACCTAGATATAATGATGAGAGAAATTCAGATTATTGTAATGTAAGTTTTGCTAATAACTTTTTATTAAATATTTTTTTCAGCGCAACTATCCTTGGAGGCGGAAAAAACCTGGTTACAATGTGAGTGCGCCAGGTGGCATATGAATCTGGAAGGTAAAGGTACATACAATTTTTTTACTAACAACTAACACAAAGTAAACTTCTGAAAATGAAAGGTTCGGGAGTAAAACATGTTAAGTAACAACACTGGTGATTCTTAGTTAAAAGCATGTAAAATATGTTAGATAAACCCGCTATATTTCTTCTTCCTTATTTCTATCCAGTATAGTTAAAAATATTAAATAAATAATTTACAAAATATATCAATATATCAATGAAACTTAAAATCGAATTTACCACAATAAATAAAATTTTGGTTAACGCGTTTTACTCCCTAACCTTTCAAATAAATACATATTTTTTATTTTTATTATCTTCTTTCAGCTCTTAGTAATCAGGAAGAATGTCAATCAACTCCGGCTCTTATAGAAAGTAGTTTACCGACACAGACTGTTACTTCGACATCGCTAGGAATGATACCAGAACACACATTACTCGAGTCCTGTACTCGGTTGTCCATATCGTTAGAACAAAATGGATTATTCAAGGTAGGTTACTCTAAATTTTGTTGTGTTTTGTAGTAACCTGTAGATTGACTAATTATTAGAGTGGAATTCAAAATGTTTCATTTCATTTGTTTGTTAGATGATACATTTCTATGTTGATTATTCGAACGTCAGTCATTCGAAACCTGCAGAAATAGGCCGATGTAAAAAACTAAATAGGTAGAATAGATAGTCATTAAAACCATTAACTTTCTGAAATAATGCAAAAATTTTAACCTATTTTGGGTCTTTCAACTTCTTCTCTTTTATACATTTACTAACGTAGCCTAATTATCTAGTTTTTAATTGTACAGTACTTTGTATAAGCTATCCGAACCTTATATTTATAAATGTGAGCTTTTTGTGTTTTCTTTTTTCTTATGAACTTTTTTCTATTCACCAGGAAAATTATTGAGATATCCCTCGATAAATATTTACATAACAGCAGGACTTCCATTTATCCAACTTCCATGTGTCGATATTTTCTGTATATTGAAGCCCTCGTTAGCCCCACGATCAATACATAAGAAAAATGTTTCTGTATACCGAAATAAAATTTCTATGTAGCGATTTTTTTATCGAAAATGATACAGAAGAACTCTTAAACATTCTAAAAAAGAAATGTTGGCCGCGTTCAGCCGACCTCAGTAGCGCAGTGGTAGCGACTCTCCTTCTCGTGCTAAAGGTCCCAGGTTCGAATCCCGGCCAGAGCATGGATATTTGTATTTGTCCTTATCACCTCATCCTCATTTAAATAATAAAAAAATAAATAAAAATTAAAAAAAAGCATATCATAAATATATCACCGCTCCCAACCCGGATTAGGTCACCGTGGGAGTTGTAGACCTGAAACTTCACTCTTCGGAGTGAAAGGTTCGTGCCCAACATAAAAGTAGCAGTACGGTAGTGAAAACTACGGCTCGGTGAGACTACTGCGGGCTGAAGGTGATGATGGCCGCGTTTTATAAACTATGTAGTCTTTCTCTGAAAACTTTACTGATATATTTTATTGGCTTCATAAGGGCGAATATTTTTAAGAAGAAATATCATTGAAATGTTTTGTCCAGTAAGATATTAGATTTTTTGAAAAACAAATTTAAATAATATGTATTTACATAATGAGTTGTCAAGGTATGCACTTTGATGAATACATTTTTTTTTAAATAAAGACCTATATATTTTTTGTTAATTAATAATAAATCATAATTTGGTTCATATTCACTTAAGTTTAGAACGAGCATTTTTATATATAGAGGCTGTTACTGAGAACTGTTTAGGCATTGCTAACTTCTTTATTACAAGAGACACAAAAGATGTTAAATTAGGAGAGGTCAAGTATTTTACTCTGAAAACGAATAGTAATTTGAAAAAGCAATGAACATCAAATTAACGAGTTATTTAAAAAAACTTTTTTTTTTGTTTTAAATGGAACTGCCTGTTTATTTTTAGTCTATTGCATAGAAAATGTATTTATTTTTAATAAATCATATGGCAGTATGGATCCAGTATTAAAAAAAGTTATAAGACTTTATTAAAAACAATAAATCAGAAGAAAAAGAGATGAAATAAATATTAAAAATCAAGTCTTAACAAGTTTATTTATTTATTTATTTATTTTACTTCTGTAATGTATTAATAAAATATTAACGCTTGATTTTTGGATGTTTCATTGGAAATATAATAGTTTTTCGTGGGTTTTACTTCTTTAATCAAGTCATAATAACTTTTTTAATACTGGAATTAGATCCAAAGTTTTGCAGGAGTTTTGGAAATTGTTGAGATGAATAGGTTTTGAGGTGCTGTTTTCGAAGGTCACATTTTGCGACTAAAATTTTTTGCCGGAACTTCGAAAATACCTCGCAGACCCTTGCAATAAAATGTTTTTTTTTTTTGCAAATATCTGCGTTCCATTGCAAAATTCGAAAAATATATGTCTATATTGAATTAAAGAGGAATAAATTATCTATAATTTAGCTTTCATAAGTTTTTTTGTGGGATGAACGGTTTCGCCGCTAGAGCGCCGCAAAGTTGCTCAAATTTTCGAATTCATGAAAATTGTAATTTTCGCAAAAATGTTATTAAAACCTGAATTCCTTAAATTTTCCAAAATATACGGTTACATTAAATATACGCGAGTTAATCAACAAAAAATGATTAAATTTTTTTTATTTTGGCGCATTATTTTTGAAAATATGCCAATATGTCTCCCACTCGGAGGAGTTGGTCTAAAAGTTTAAATAAAAATCCAGTCATGCATATTATGTGAACCGGAATAATACAACAGGAATTAATGATTAGATCATTTTTCGTAAAATATAGATTTTTTTAATTTTTATTGTAGAGAAAATTAATTATTATTTTATTTTCCATATCGGAAAAAAAATAATTTTGAATTCCGTTCTTGAATAGTACTAACAAATTGTATAATATTTTAATAATACCTGCATGAAAACCCCTTGCATGTTATTTTGTTAGCAGTAATAGATGCAGGTTAAAAATATGAATTCGGTTTGAAGCAGGCTGGTCAATCATCAAGATCCTCAAGTCAATCATCAAGAACAAGTCATTCCGGTCCTCACATGACTCTTGATGAACTGAGGGCAGTAAACCGTTACGCAGAAAGTACGAAGAGTCTCTCTTACCTACCATTGGTACATGAGAGACAGACAGCGCGTATGCGTACAAGATCGGAATGGTTCCTTTCACCGACGGTAGAGTGCACTAGTTGTGGAGGTTCACTCGAATCAGAGGTGTCAGCACTTGCTAACACATTATTGAGACGATCTTCTTCTGGGACCATTGGTATGATTTGTTTGTTTTGTTGTCTTGCTTGGAATAACATTTGCGACTAATTTTTTGTTTCTTACTTTAAGGGGTTCCTTGTAGAATCGAACTACTTGTGTGCTGATAATAGTTTTAATTTGTTACTAATTTAAAAATTATCATTTTTAATTATTAACTTTGTTATTTAGTTAAATAAACCATGAAACCCATTATATCTGCTTTTAAACAGATGTAAGACAAACATATGAACGATCGCCTACGAAACATAAGAACACGGGTTCAATCCCTGCCGATTCCACTTCGTAATTTTCACCTCCCGATACTATGCAAATTAGTCCAGCAGTTGACTTAAAATCCGTTCTACATTTTACTTTTTTGCGAAGCACTGCAGATTTTTTGCGTAGTACTGACGTAAAAAGTATAATGTGAAACACAATACTTCCTTCCAACTTTTGATGCTACACTACAAACTACACTATTTTCAAAACTACCTCCGGTCAAATTTTTGGGTGGCAGTTGTATACTTCACAGTCGTACCAACTACCAACTTAGTTTTTGTTTACAACTTAACTTTTAGAAGTTTATTAAGTTGATACGAAGTTTATTTAGAACATATAATTAAATATAAACTTAGCACAATTAATCAATATTTATAAATTGGTTACTAGAATTGGTTCTATAACCAAACTGTTGTCTGTCACCTGAACCTAGAATTTTTTAAGTTGGCAGTGAAGAGTATCACAAAGTAATAAAAGATGGAAGGTATCGCTGTCTCTTATTTTTTCCCCCACTATATTCTTTAGTATCAAAAGTTAAAATGACGTCAGAGTTGGATAGTATTGAAAAAAGTATAATATAGAACGGACTTAAGCCTGGTTTGTAATAGCTACATAACATAGAGCATGGCATATAACATATCATGTCTCCACAGCACAACGCAGAAGCCATAACTACGATGTTTATAATAAAACCGATGTATCGTATTAGTACATTAGTCGGAACGCAGAGCTCTTCTTGATTTGTCTTACAATATTGGATTATTTTCCACTAATTCAACCAACAATTGTTTTAAAAAGTTGTAAACACAATAATAACCAAGAAAGTATACAAAAACTTCTTATGACAATAGGGGATATGCATACAAATTTCCTTAAAACTACATTTTTTTGATATGTTAATGTTAGTTATGTCACCTAACAAAACAATAAATCACATTTTAATTGATATTATAGCCAAATTTTGTAATTAAAATATTGTAAATTTGAAATAAGCCGACCACGGCGCGAAGGTTCCCGAGTAAATACGACTGAGACTGCTGGGGTTTGACGTCACAGATACAGACTAAACATAATCTTTACGTGTGTATATTTTATTGTTCGAGAGTTTTGTATTTGTTTTTAAACAATTTTTCAGGCATTTATTACTAAAATAATTTATAAAATATATGTACTCACATTAAAATGATCTTTACAAACATAAAGTTTACTGTTTTCTGAAATAAAGATTTTATTTCGCCTCATAGCTTTCAGCCACAAATTTCGCCTTTTCTGTTGTTTTTCGCCATCAGGTAATGATATAAATTGTTTTTTTGGATTTCTAATTGAACTATTTGTGCACATCGGTGCTAAACAATATTTTCGATTATGTTTCGAAGTACTGGGGCCTGGATCTTCCATATTTTATATATTTTAATATAAAATTTAATTCGGTAAACATGTATAAATTGTTTTTATAGAATTAAACTTTATTTTAATTAAAATCATTAAAACACTAACTTTACATAACCTATAAAAGTTATACAAGCAAATAAGTTCACGTTCACTGTAGGCTGCATGCTGTACACTGGGTAGCCTGTACGCCGTACACTGGGTAGGCTGTACGCAGTACACTTAGTTGGGGTATGACGTCATACGTCGTTTTCGCGCGCTACATACATTTATGATTTTTTTAAGCATTCAAATTAAAAAAAAAAAAGCAAAACTGTTTTTTATGTTTATATGCAACAAGAGGAGTATAATAATTTTTTTTTAAAAAATCATACCTATCCCCTATTGTCATACTCGGCACACACTCACCGCTCTCTTCTGTGATTGGCTACGTATAGTCTTCACAAACAGGAATGTTCAACTAGGTGAATTTTTATGTTACGGAGTTGTATGTCTGTGTTGTGCGGTCATATTATAAACTGGATAACGATAGTACTATGATTCAACTTCATTAAGTTATGGAGCCATGCTATGCATATGCTATGCATATGCTATGAGTTATGTTATGAGTCTATTATAAACCGGGCTTTAGTCTTGAGTAGTTATTTCTTAATAATTAGCACCTATTAATACCGGGATGATACAGCTTGTTGACATGTCTTTTCAACCTTTTGGCTTTCATACAGTGCGGAATGTCAAGAAACAATTTATCTTCTCTTACTTATAAGCCATTTAGGCTTTAAGTATATATTATTATTGCTGTTTTATTATTGAAAATTTAATTTTTGACGTATTCGGTTAACAGAAAACAAAGTATGTACACAACTGAGAGCAGCGCTGGTAGTCATCTTCTTCATATCATCAAGGATTAAGCGGGGTTTCCTGTTTCGATGTCGATCGGCTTCTTGGCGTCGTGGATCCGGTTCGCTTTCAGATAATATTATCCAACTTCGGGATTCTTGAGTGATCAGTGGTCCAATTGGACAGACCAGCGTTCATAAGTGACTATCGTCTGTAACATAGGATTAATATGAAAATTCATATTTTGGAAACATGTGCTCATGTTTTCTGTTTTGTTATCGGCTGTTAATTTTTAACCTATATTATCCATGTCTGGATCTGTATTCGAACATGCGCAACGTGAATTACTTAGCTTATGTGTTAACTCGACGTTATGCCGGTATCTTACTGTCTATCGACAACATGACTTTTTTTGAACATTTATTTCGTGTAATATACTTCAAAACTACGACGTGTGTAAAAAAAGTATTAAGACTGTTCCTATAACAATTATTATTAGTAACTTAACTACGAAAACGACTTTGTTTCCCTTAAAGTATTCCCTTCGGAAGCTACATACTAGTGGAGATGTTTCTCTCACTTAAAGCAGTTCTGGAATTTCGGAACTGGAACTACTTTTAGGTTAGGATTCTGCATGATATCCACAGTACCAAGATGACGGCCCTTGAACTAGATTTTAATTTAATTCTTGGGAATTGAAAGTATCATCTTAGTTACAGACTTAGATCAGAGGAGTAAGCGGGGTGCGGTACCACAAGAACTCAATTATTTTGCCAAAAACTTGGTTACAGTGTCCGGGAGCGTTGTCATGATGCAGCATCTAACATTTAGAAAACTCAAGCTGAGCCTTTTTCTGAGTCTGAGTTTCCTTATTTTACAATAAGGATTTCTCGGTAGTAATTTTGATTGAACTTTTTGTCCTTGGGTTTCAAATTCTTTGTGCATAATAGACTTGTAGAATGATATTAAATTAATGAAATTAGCAATCAGAAAATATTGTGAGCAAAAAATCAAGCAGCAAAGGTAAAAAAATAAAAAAATAAATAAAATAAAATAAAATAAACTTTATGCTTGTCAATATAAGCAAGAGACAACATGAATGCATGAGTGGTCATGCACACCAGAGTAAGATAATAAACGTCCGTCGAATACTAATATGCAGAATATTCGGCAGCTACGTCACAATGACGTAAAAATTAAAATGTAAAAGTATTTATATATATTTTTTAGCATAATCATAAAGAAATTTACAAAATTAAATAAGCCATGTGTATAAAAAATGCACAATATTTATAAAAAAAAAAAAAAAAAATACTCTACAGGTCTCTTCCGTGATTGTCGAAAAAACAAATGTTCATTGATATAGATTTGCTCATTCTTGCTTTCTTGAAACGGGGTGAATTTATTTAGAGAGAACTGGTTTTCCGTAATCCTTTATTGAAAGTCAGTTCAATATTTCGTTGTTCCATTTTTGTAACCCACCACTAAAACATATATTTGCGTAACATGTTGCAGAACCGCACATATTAACTCAATCGAGTTGAAAATTGTACTAAACATAAGGGAGGGGTGCACGTCTGGACTTGCATCCCTCCAAAATGAAGTTATGTCTTGCAATGTTGCCAGTTCCGGAGAAACGAAATCAGTCTTATTACCATTTTTACACACAGACCCGTTCATAGATAGATACTGATAACATAGGACTGTGTATGATAAGAATGTTTTGTCTGACATCTGACTTAATTAGTAGTCATCTCAGTTCATCGGTAAAATGTTTTTAAGTATGCCAAAAATGGTAATTTATCTGCATGTATTAATTCATGGTTAGTTTAACTAAATATATTAACCAATGGTTACAAAACTGTACCTAAAATTCAAATTTGTAATATTATAATAAGTAGATTTTTTAAAACGAAAGACTGATGAAAATTTTATATTTTATACTTTTTTTTATTTAATATTAGAGAAATTTTAATATAGTATAAAATGTAGAAATATGTGTTAACATCACAATAACAGAAATATATTTTTTTATTAATTGAAAATTTTGGTTTTTTATTTTTTACTAACATAATGCATGGACTAATTTTTATGTTATAATTCGAAGTTGGTTTATGGTTATAATTGAACTTAAAGTGGCATATGCAGTCATATTACATTTATTCTGCTGTGAATAAATTTGAATAAAGTAATAAGCAGGTTTAAGTGATCGATCGATCACTAGATTGAAACATGGTCACAGTATATACAGCAGTTTCACTCGGGCTTTTTTTTGTACCTGAATTTTTAATGGCATGCATAAGCCTGGCTAGTATGCGAACTTAAGTAAATTAGTGAGATATTTCAATATTTAATACAATATTTTAGGAAATATTTTAGTTAAATACTTTTAACAAAGTACTGTTATAAAATAAAAACCATTTATCTTAAATTATATTTACTTTATTTTAACATAAATTCACAATTTTCATGATTTAAATAGTTGGGCCAATTTCACTGACACGGGGCTCGTACATACGAAATCTCTGTACCATCTTTACCTTTCTAGCCCTGCCAAGGTCACAAAAATTTGTCCCCTCAGTTTCAAACGAGCCGAAAACAAGTAAAACTATGTATATACTGTGACATGGTATTGGTAGAAGACCAACTCAATAAAATCATATTAAAAAAATGCTCAAATTCTGATGGCTATTTGTAGTAAAATATTCAGTCTATTTTTAATAACTGCCAAAATAATTTGTAATTTCCAACCACGAAGGAGGAATGTGAGTTCAACAGTGGTGTACCGAAAATTTTGGCGCCCAGCGTAAGGTAATTTGTAATAATTGTTGACAGTATTGTAATAGGAGTAAAATTTTAATGTTGAGATTTTGATAGTTCTTTACAGTTTGAGGTTTGTAGACACACTGAGAACATTGGAAAATATTTTAACGGTAATAAAACTTCAAGCCTTTTGCTCAAAGTAAAACTAAATAAACTAAACTGTTTTTATTTTATTATACTATTTTTAAAAACGGTACGCATGTACTTGTGTGAACCTATTGAATATCAGACCTGCGTATAGAAAAAAAAAAATCTTATCTGTCGCAGAGTGACATATCCGATGTGTCTTAATACTTAATTTCATTGTAGCTCTGCTTCATAAATTTTTGCTAACGAACTAATACTTATACTACTTTTTAACATAAACCAACTTCAATTGCTCAGCATATAGCTTTATTTTGGTGTTATTTTTATTTATTCACATTTTAATTTACTAATAAAAAAAGTAATCATATGATTTTTAAAAATCAATATTAATTGTGAATTATAAATTTGTGATTAGTTGGTGCTGTCGGTTTATCAATGAGTGCCGAATCAGTACAAAAACGTCCAAGCATCCGTAGATCGAACAGCAGAGATAAACGCTACTACCTACACCGATCAAGCAGTCGACGAAACAAGGAAAATGCATCACGTTCCAGCAGTTTCAAGTCGAAAGCAGACTGTATGTCTCGCTCAAGTAGTTACAAAGGTAGAAGTGACAGAAGAAATTCCACCCATTCACGATCAAGTAGTTTTAAGTTGAAATACGAAAGTATATCGAGATCTAGCAGTTTCAAAAGTACAAATGAACTATGTTCGTGTCCGAATTCTAAACCTACGATAGATACTAAGGAGAATGGTAATAGTACCAGTGAGGGTAACAATAATCCTGAAACTAGTATGGGACTACAGACTATACATGTTACCTTAACTTATAAACCGAGAATTTAATTAATCCTCAGTAATATTGTACGGTTATTGTATCACAATTTCAGTTATATCGAAGTATAGAATTTAATGTCTCGCAAACTGGTTGGTTGTATGTAGACTGCATACTGCCTGAGGGGAATATTTTCCAAGATACTTGGGTATAGTAATTGTAAATTAATCTGTTTGGACCAAAACCTCTCTGTGCCGAAAGGAGTACATTTTGTATCCCAGAAATATTTACTAATTAATGAAATATTCTTAATTGTATATGAATGAGGATTAATATTATACATATTTTTGAGCTCATTTTTGAAAAAAATCATTTTCTTTTTCAATGGTAATTTGGTAATGTTTATCCATAATATGACGTTTTTCATCTGTTGACAGTTTCAGACACTATAAGTAATAGCGTATTCGATTGGACCACTCTGAAATTGCTCCGTGAGCGAGCAAATGACGTCATGCTCGATCTGAGTTTTATTAGCGAACTCCCCATCGAATACTTTTTTATTATTGTTATTATTAATTATTTAAAAATACAGTGGTATCCTTGCGTAAACACTGCAGGATAATACTTGATGCATATATTTTTTTTATGATTGCAATAATTTATTTGTTTACTGTTTATTTATATTAGCCAAATGTTACTTTTTTTAAATTATTTTATTTGTTTTAATTTTCTAATTTGATTTATTATACAAAAAGATCACATCACTACTTGATAAAGATTCAAGTAGTCCTAATAAACATACTAGTTTTGAAATACCGCCACTCGTCATATTGCTCTGACTCTTTAGCCAGAGCAAGAGAAAGTGCTCTGGGAGCACTCGCAGAGTAATAACCTGGCTCAATCGAATACAACTTTTAACGACTCTAGAGTGACGTTCATTCGCAAGACTACTATACAGTGTCTGTATTGAAAGTAATATATTGACGTTTTTTATCAAAAGATTGGTTCGTACAGTAAATATACCTTCAGTTTTCTTCTTTTGCCCAAATTAAAGGTATTGACATTTTGAAAAATGATTAATTTATATATTGGAGAAAGAAACAGTGTGATTCCAGCAAATGTACCTGAACTACAGTCTGTTCCAAACGCTTAAGCGGAACTAGATTTTGCAATCTAGTTACTTTCATCGTTTAAATCGTGCCTTTCGGCCGTTTTGTTTAAGCTTTGTAAATCATACTTACAATAAATATTTTTTGGTTAAGGTTAATATCATTTTAAAATGTCATTTTCTTTATATTTTGATTTTTTGTGTCATTCTTAATACAAATTTCCCATTTATTTATTTTTTTGTCATTAAAATATCTAAAAAAATATTTAACATATTAATTTTGACATATGTCATTCGTTTCCATGGTTTCATTGTTGGAATTTTAAATTTTGACATCCCAACGTGAAAAATGAAATAACCCAAGCAAGGTCCCTTCTCGTGACAACCTAAAAGAACTAAATTCCCATTTAGTTCCGCTTAACCGTTTGGAACAGACTGTATTACTGGTGCAGCGTTTATCAAAACACATTTTTTAACAGAAAAATTAACCAGTAGAAAGGTGCACTGTTTTTATAAATACTCATTAAATTTAAAAAATTATTATTTGTATTGTTGCTTTGATTCATTTTAAGTACTGCTATAAAAATAAGATTCATTAATACAGTGCGATCATTAATTCTTGAACGTTATGCAATACTTGACAGAAACATTTAGTTATCAAACTTATTTCCAGGGACATGTACACATAGGCGTACATTCTATTTTTATTACCTTATACGATTTAATTATTAAATGAACACTGTTTTTCTCTACACGCCAATGAGTTGATAACAAATATTAAGATAGCACCAGAATTTCGTTGTTCCTCGGGGGAGTTCGGGCTAACGAAGTAATCTAATTGGTTCTTTGTTAAATTGGTATTTTCAGCTGTGAATTAGAATACAGTTTTAATATTTGAAAGCCCATTTTTACCATTATATAACGCTCAGAAATTAATTATTAGGATATGGTAATATCGTGGGATATTTTTGTACCCCTTTCAGAACGGCTAGGTTAAAAAAAGAAATTTTGGCGCATGTTATAGTCCAACTAAATTATTTTGAGATTCGAGCCACATTTGTTGGCTCCGAACTAGACGTGAAACGAAATAGACAACTGTAATTTTAATTCACTTATTTTTTCGATAGATATTGAGGTTTTTGTATTAAATAAATATATAATTTATTTAAATTTAATGCAGGGTAAATGGAAGCTCTTAATACTTAAATTAAGAACATCTTAAGACAGATAAGAAACGAAAATTATTATTTTTTTTTAACTCTTTATTTTAACGAGTATTTTGTTAAATTGTTTGTCACACCATATCACTCAGAGGGGTTATCTAAAAATCTGAAAATTTTGGAGTAAAGCACATTAGTGTGAACCAACATTGTATATTTGTCTACGATTACTTGAAACTGAATAAAAATGTATCAATTTAAGATTTAAAAAATTAAAGACAAGGTAATATGAATTCTATTCGAAGAATAATATTCTCAACGTTGAGACCAAATTGTGATGAATAACCGTACAAATAAGTTTGAATCAACGATCACTTTCAATAACTGCGACAGTCTGTTTTAGGCGTGTTTGTTGTATAACATTGTCGTTACTTGTTGTTAATGTCATCTTTCCTATATGTCATTGAAAAGTGATTCAACATTTCCACCGTTAAAAAGACCAAATATTAATTTACTTTTTTACTAAGACTGCATTCCAAATAAATACAATAGGGAAAATGCATTTAATTCTTGCTTATGATTGAATTTTATTGAAGATTTTTTTATTGCTTTTAAAAGTTTTTACGAGAGTTTTATGATAAATTCATTTAATGTTCTAGTGATGTGAATATTTTTTCGATAATTTCACTTGTTAGGATTTGTACAAAAAAAAAAGAAAAGATTTTTGTAAAAAATATTGTGTTTTATATTACTAATTTACACATTTAAATATACTATACAATGTTGAGCTGTAGATACACATTTTGCTATATTCAAGCGGAAATTTTGAACGGATTTGAATGATCTAGGTACCCTTGTTGCCTTAGTTAACATCTGCTTTTTATCTTTTTAAATTTTGTATGTTGGAATTAACGGCAGATGTATTTTAATTACTCAGCCAAAAAACCGGCAATAAATACAAATTTTTATTTATTTATTTTTTTTTTTTTTTGGTACGGAGACTGGAGAATATAATATTTCGACACATGCAATGAAGATTGACGTAACTCAATATTTTAATTTTTTGATTTATGTAAATCAATCATGAAAATATCGTGTAATCTTTCCGTGCAAAAATAATGTTTCTCACAAAACTGTACGTAGGGTTGCCACCTTACTCTGACCCGGAGCAAAAAAAAAGTTTTAAATAGAGATGTGCCGAATCACAAAAAAGCCAGATCTGCGGATATAGACGTGGATACGGTTACGGATCTTCCATGTAAGGACAGATACCTTGAAGCATTAGTTTGATATATCGCGATGTTCCTATAGACCGTTTAATTGTTAGAATGCAGTACAGGTTAAATGCAGTTTCAAAAACCATCAGCAAATTATGTGATGCTCGACTTAACATCAGTCTAAACGCCAAAATAAAATTTACTCCCTTTGGGCATTTTTAGATGCAAGCTTGTAAGAAAACTAATTAAAATTTTTCTATAAGATATTTGTTTAAATTCCGCCTTAGAAAAACGGATACGGACCTGAGTATGGATTTTTATTTTTTGCAGATCATCCGCGGATACGGATACTTATAGCCGGCACACCACTTGTTTTAAATATAATCCATTGCTCATCTGAGTAAGCCATGATATTTTTTTTTGTTTGGTTGCATAAAATTTGACATTAAAAAATAATGACATTCTTCCAATCTTATTTGTATATTTTTTATGTTCATATTCTTGAACGTATTATCAACTCATATTAAATAAAATCTATTAAACAGAAAAAACTTATTTTACGTGGCTACCAACAAAATTGCCGCCCTACCATAGCCTACTCAGATAAAGAAACATCGTGAATGGATTTTAAGTAAATATTTATTATATATACAATATATGCTTCATAAAATAAGAAAAGAAAATCAAAAACACGATGAAAGGGAGGCGCAGATATTCAGAAAATACTTGAAGTGTTGAGGCAGAAAACGTGTAACAAGCCGTCTATATTATATTAAAAAAAAGTTGGATGTTTATATTACGCGCGACCCGAGAAATACGGATCAGACCCAGAACCCGGACACAAACCTGTAAAACCCAGAACCTCCGAGTCAGATCCGAAGAGGTGGCAACCCTAACTGTAAGGTTTGCTACCACAATTATAGTTTTGCGAGGTAAGACTTTTTTTTATGGAAAGATTACACAATATTATAATATTTAACTTCTTTAAATCAAAAAATTAAAATATTCAGTTACGATAATGTTCATTGGGTTGGTTGATTTATATAATTTATTTTTTATCTCATACAACGACACAACTGAGAGACGCGGAAGAAAAGTAGTTAAGTGACATTGAGAAAAGTGTAAAATTGTGTTAATAAGATCTGCTTAGATACAGTGAAAAAGAAGTACCTATAAATGTTTAAAGTTACGTGTGCTGACATGTAACAACAATTATTTTAAGCATATACAGAAACCTAGTTTAGGAATTAATTTTAAGTTAATTAGTATAAATGACCCTTTCGTAAGAGAGAAAGAAAATGTCACTTGTGCTATTTTTCCGTTGAGTCGTTTATGAATCGTACCTAATCGGTGTCGAACCAATTCAGCTTATTGTCAACTGACAATAACTGAAGCGCCTCTAGTGAGATTTTGAGAAACTAAAGGTTGTAGGATAGTCGAGTTTGTGACAAGCATGGGAATATGTTCTTAGAAGTGGAAAGACAGTTAAAGACCATTTTAGAGTGTGTTCCCGTGTGTTTCAATAAATATCACATGAAGATACCATTGAACCTGTCAAAAATATCCTACCAAATTCAGCCATGATGTGAATGCAGTAGCGCCTCTATCGGTAGTGTCAGATGCCAATAGTATAATTTATAATTTTATATACAAGCTCTACTAACCGCCAATTGTTTTTAATGTTATATTTTGCCGAGGACCGGTTGTAGATAACTGGTTTACACTACAGACACTGTATTGTGTGGTTATAACATTGGTATATAAGTGGTCAATGGTATTAAGAGTCTCAATAAATATTGGAAATATTAGAAATTCAAATATAAAAATAAGATAATCTTTGCAAAAACAGTAAATTTATGTGAAACTATTCCCGAATATTTACTTTTTTTGCAAAGATTATCTAATTTTTTAATTTTAAAATAATATATATTTGGAGTCTTAATGGCGGTGATATCGCCATTGGCCAGACTGTTACAAAACAATGTCTAGTTTACTCTGTATTGTGAATTGTCGATTTTGGCAGTCTTGATATAGCTTCCGCTCATGGAAATTGGGATATAAAGTATAATTAAAGAAATACCTATAAATTATAATTACGATTCATCTGTTCAAAGAACTTGTTTCTGCTCTTCTATTTACCAAAACATGGTTGGTAAACTAATAGTTCTCCGCTTGAATATAGCTTTTTAATAACTCATTGCACATAAAAAGTGTCTTTTTTTTCTCATAATAATACTACAATTTATTGTGATGTATTTTTGTCAATTAGTTAATTTTACATTATACCTTATTAGTTAATTTATTTGTAGTTTTGGCACAAGATTTATTTGAAATATTGGAACAGGTTATGGACAAAAAATATGCGCACATTTTATTAATAATGTCATAATATAAAATGATTTGGTTTTATATATTTATTATTTTAAGATGCTTTAAAATTACTCCAACAAACTGTATCATCGGTTCCCAATCTGTTCTCCGCGTGCACTTCTCAGGGGCTCCGCAACCGTTCCAGGTAATAAAATAAATAAAAATTGAGTAAAAGCAAAAGAATTAGAAATAAAAAACATAATTAAAATAAGAAAACTAGAAAAAAAAAAAAATCTGAACGAAAATTTGCCAAGTTGAAAGTGATTTCTGACTCTAGTCGGTTTATGACTAGCTGGAATGTGATACGAGATACATTGTTTGTATAATATGCGTGTATTTTGATTATTTGCTTCATTTTATAAAAATCTGTCTGTCAAAAAGTGAGCTGTAAAAGAGGAAAGTGAATTTATTGTGAAAAAATCCATCCCCTTTAAACCTTACTTCTAAACACCATTAATTTGTAAGACATAGGGTAGGCCTAAAGAGCTCCGCCATAGAAATTGATTCTAAAAAGGGCTCCACAAGTCAAAAAGGTTGGGAACCACTGCGTTATATCGCTACATGAGTTCAAAACAGAAATAACTTGAAATTTTTACAAATTGAGTGAAAAACTTCAGAAAATAGTAACCAGTATCAGTTTCAAAAAAGAAATTTTGTCAGTTACAGACATAATACTGATAATTGTTTCCCTTTTAAAACTGATACTGATTACTATTTTCTGAAGTTTTTCAGTAAAGCCGCATTCAGAGCTCTTAAATCAATAGCTTATGCACTGTAGATTCTAGACTGTTCACTGTCACCAGAGTGTTTGTCATATGGTAAGACGTGAAACCGTTCAGACCTCCAAATTTAATACACTGTTTGTTGTGGATTGTGCATAATTTCCTAAACTTATTACTAGTGAGATGTTTTAATGAGACAGACATATAAACACATTGGCTATCGCATTCTATCAGTGACACCGTAGTTATCGAATGCCTTTACATAACCTAATATAATGTCATCATTAACAAATCTTGCTCAAAATTAAGAAGACGAACAGTAAATATGATCAATTTAGGTAATTAGGTAGTTAAAATCTAAGACAACAGAATTATAAGAACGATAATACATATAAAACATTTTACGAAGCTAAATAGTTTGTTTCAAAATTCACAGCTGGAGGGCTATTCGTAACCTATTAATTTATAACATATATGAACGGTACGTGCAACGTTAAAAAGAATGCATAGAAACATATCTTACAGCTAACAAAGCACAGTCTACAACCTCTTAATTTAAAGAGCTCTGAATGCGGCTTAATAACTCAATTTGTAAAAATTTCAAGTTATTTCTGTTTTGAACTCATGTGGTGATATGTCAATACTACACAAAAAATCTAGTGCTTAAGAGAAAAGTATAATGTAGAACAGACTTAAGACAACTTTTGTAAAATTTTCAGTTTGTTGGAGTAAATTAAACATGTCTCACTGTTTTTAAATATTTTTTTATATAACCTTGCCATCATATTGTACAGGGTAAGCTTAGTTACAAAAGGCTCCCAAAATAAATGTAAGAGCTTTTTTAAAACAAAAATACCAAAAAAATGTGATTATTTTATTTTAAGTATTGTAAATGAAGCTTTCTATATGGGAAGGCTTTTTTATATGTATTATAGAAAAACTGTTATCACATCACTAGATAAATAACGCAGAAAATATTTTTTAAATGCAGTATTAAGTGATTTTTATGAATGTATATTTGTCTGAAATTGTAATACGATGAAGCAGTATTTTGTGAAATTTCAGTATTGAGAAGTATTTGCAATGTATAATTGTCTTGCCTAAAATATTATAAACAGAGAGTTGAATTTAGTAAAAATAAAAATAAAAAAATTGAAAAATTAAATAATTTTATAATAGAGATATCCAGAATGTTGCCAATTCATGGAGGGCAGTTACCAGATAAATAAATATATATATATACAGAGTTACCGTGGTCCCATGGTAAAACGGTTGTCTCCGTAGACAACCGTTTTGGATATCTCTGTTTAAATATTGTATATAATGTAATATATTTTAATAATTGTCTCTTTTATTGTAAGCAATTTAAAAATTCTTTGTAATTTTTTTAAATTGTAATTTTTGTCATGTTTATTCGTAAAATAATTTTTAATAAATTGAAACCAGTCTATAATATAAAAATAAATAAAAATTCAACTCTCTGCAATCGTATGTAAAGCTTGTGAAAGTGTATTTACAAATGTGTATCAATTTATGATTTTATAGTATAATTACAAAGATTTTTGAAATAGTATTGATTTTAAATATTCAAAATTGATTTTTTAGTGATTTTATTGGCAGCTAATAGTGTTAACAAAATGTTGTTATTTATAATATTTTGTACGAATTTTGATATTTAAAATATTACAATTTTTATCATTTTTAGGGTTTTGTAGGTATGACCAAAAAACCCTTATACCGTCATTTTGTCGTCTGTCTGTCTGTCTGTCTGTCTGTCTGTTCGGTAAAAATTGTAGCCAAACGGGTAAACCTAGAGAGTTGAAATTTGGCATGCTTATACAACTCTTTGACCCGCACATAGGAAAAATACTAAAACATCTAAAAAACATATCCCCCTAAAAATATAAACAAATATGTGCTCATCGAAAAAAAAAATATTTTTTTTTAATTCTGAGTAGGGTATAAAATGAAAGCCCTTGGTACGTGGATTAACGATCAAATTTTTATTTTTGCAAAATAAATTATTTTGAAGCGATTTTTGCCAATATTGTGCGAAAAAAATTTTGTCCCACACCCTGTAGCCCAGATGGTTTAAACTAAAAATCTGAAAAAATTCTAAGTAATGTACATTGGTGTGAACCGGAATAGTTCAACAGGAATTTTTGATCAGATTATGTTTTTGGAAAAAAAAAGCATTTTTTGTGTTTTTTATTGCTAATAATGTTGACAACTTATAGTTATATAATACGCTAAACAGTAACGTGTTTCTTGGTACTGTGGCTAAGATACTAGGGTTCTGCCCAAGAATTCATATTCGGACTCATGTTCGAGTCCTACGTGAGGAGACAATATTATTTTTTATTTTTATTTTTGCATTTTTATATTGTTTAAATTATTTTTTCAAAATTTTAATTATATTTTGGCAATTGTTGCATTTAATTTTTAATAGCGTAAATTTAATAACCAGTGGAAATTGTTGAAATTATAATTTAATTATATATTTGAATGTACACGAAATCAAAGGGGAGGAGCTATGACTAAAAACAACCAATGGAAGCCATAGGCGCAATTTTCAAAATCTTAATGAACCTTGATATTCGCGACTGAAACTAACGTTGGCGGCGCTGCGTACAACAGTTAATGGTTGACAAGAAGCGTATTTGTCAGAAGTTTTTTCTTAATATTTATCTGTTCAAACAATATTTCGGCAAAAAAGCACTGTATTTAAGTCACTATATTTAAAAATACATCTTAATTCACATAAACTGCAGCACAACACACTAAAAATATTATCCAAATATATGCTTCTGTTTAATTTAGCCAGTCACTACCAGATGTCTCACTGTTATTTGCAGTCGCGAATATAAAAAAAAAATACTGCACATCTTTAAAAACTTAAATAATGGTAATAGGCATTCGATTTAAAATTCATAAAAAAATATTTTGATATAAAATTTGTTTTGGCATCCCAAATAATCATCATTCACTTACTAAATACGTGCAAAACCCTGAAATGTGTGAAAATTCACACTTCACATCAATTTTTTATATTGCATATTGATGTGTTTTTTTAAATTATCACCTACTATCATGACTGTGTATCACCTATTGTAATGGTTTCGAAATTTTGAAAACTCGAGGGCCCTTCTATAATAAATATATTTTTGCGGACCTCAGTTGTCAACTGTTTGTTTTTAGCCAGTTATTAATAAATTACCGCGTTATTACAATTGCTCTAAAAACGTTATGAGATTAGGACACTATAGTGTGTCTAAGCAAACAAAAGTCCTGAGTAGGCGTGTAGGCGCGTTCGTTTGGAAGTACAATCGCCGTCATAAATAGTCTTCAGGTTATGTTAAAAAAATTGTACAGTAAATGTTAATAAGGAAATAATTGTAATATATAATATCTATATTTATAATAAATATAAATACGACCCAATTAAAGCCACAGTGTAATTGGGACTTAGCTCCTGTTCTGTTGTTTAAAATAAAAAATGATAACTGTTCGAAAATAAGGGGAATATTTAAAAACACGAATTCGATTGTTGAAGAATCATATCGATATTATTTTTATTTACTTTAATAAAATGTTGCAACTTTTATATTTTAATTTACAAATATTACAACCATAATTATATTAATTCGAATTTCTTTCGCCTTTTCACAATTATTACCTACTTTTAGTGGTCCACATGTAAAATAAATGGTCAGAGATGTTCCGCGTATGTTGGAAGTTTGAGAAGTACCAATCTACAAAAAGTCCCTCCGTCTATTTCATGAGATCGCGTAAATATTTTAGTGGCTTATGTCAGAAAATGTAAAAAATAAAATAAAAGTTTTAAAAATCGATAAATCTACAAAATGTTGAGATTTGTTTAATATTATATCTATTATAATCAAAATTACAGTGTTTGCTTTATTAAAAACATCTGGTAATACTATTTTTTTACCGAGAATCTTCGCAAACTCCTATACTACCAGGGTTTGTTAGGTTTTTAATTATTTTTTCTACTACCAGGCATAAATGAGTACTTAACGCACTTATTACAATATCTAAAATAGCACCTTTAAGCACTAGTGCGTAAAGTGTTGCCATGGTAATGAACTGTAAATGTCAAATATACACTTTCATGTTTAAAATACATAAATGAAAGTCATGAGTAAATAAAAATACATCACTGAAGCGGACTTATGTCTAAATAGCCGTAATAATCAATCAAACACCTAAATTACAAATAACCAACAATACTGGTTGGCCATGTTACGTTGCCAGGGCAGCTTTCAAAATTCTAAAAAATCATACATTATATCGGACACTGCTTGATAGTCTGAATGGTGACAGCGTTGCTATTAGGGTTCCAAATAGACGCGGTAGCGCTATTAGTTTCAAATGGAAAAATAATTTTTGCAAAAGAGTAATTTTTTTTTGATAATATTCCGAAAACTATTCTCTTTCTACAAAGGTTATCTTATTTTCCATTTGAAACTAATATTGATTTGGAATTCTAACGGTAGCGTTGTCGCCATTGACAATGCTGTCAGTATACAGTATCTGTAACATTATGGATACTGGTCTGCCATCTTGTGTGAAATTTTGGTACTAAGGGTGGAATTAGCAATTAATATTTACCCAATTATTTTGAATTTATTGTTGTATTTTCGAGGTTAGAAAAAATGTGTGCAATACGCAGGGCCGGAGCGAGGGTCTTTGGCAGAGAGGGCAAAATTTTAAGTGAAGACCTAAAAAAAAAGGTCCTTTAACTTTCTTACCGCGTTCCTCCGGTCCTGGCAATACATGAGTAAAGGACTTTTTTCAATCTCGTGCTACCATTTTCGGCACTCGGTTGACGCCTCATGCGAAAATTCGCACTCAATTGAAAAGACTTGCTTTACACACTAACTCTATAAATAACTAACTGATTTATATTAATCTTCAATCACAGGGGTTATAAATTCAGTCTCTACTGAGCTGAAATAAGAAAAAGAGCTGGAATATTTAATTGATCAAAATCAGTCTTATCAGTTCAATATGTATATTTTTTAACAATTTTCGATAATGTTATTGTTATGCATTTGTAAATACATTTCTAAGAAATGAATTAAAATCATGTAAACTCTTGTTGTGTGCTGTATTATAAATTTCATTTGATGTGTGTGTTAAGTGTTTTTATAAGAGTAAGTGTTTTGAATGACTGGGCGCAATCAATACAAAGAATAACACCAAATATATAAAAGTTCACACTCTTTTTTGACTAAATTTTATTAATTAATAAGTATGTAAGTTTATTAAAATTTTTAAAAATATAATGTTTACAAACTTAAATAAAAATTGTACAATTTTTTATTAGAACTGTGATGAAAATTCGATTTTTTGAGAATTAGTTAAGATATTTCATAATTATTTCTAATGGTTCAATTATTGATGGTTAAAATAATATTTTTAACTTACGATACTGTAAAAGCAGCTCACAAGTCGACTCAGCCTCGAGAAATAATTCATATCGTTATACAGGGATTTAGTTATCGTATGTAAGTTATCGTACAGGGATAACAGGACAGGTCGAAATATCAGGCTGACAAGTTGCTTTTATATATAGCCAAAATTTTCATGGTGTTTACACTAGTTCTTTATCACGTTCATGTTATTTTAACTTCCTTTTATTTGCGAAATTTGCTCTTTTTCAGTGTAAGCTGGTAAACATTCACTTATCCCAGATATTTAAGTATTAAAAGCGATTAGGGTCTGTGGAGGCAAAGGCCAGTGCCCTATCTCATAAAAGTTTCTACAGGAGACAAATCCTAATTTTCCGTTTTCTAAAAATTTGGACAATTTTGTCAGAAAAATTCGACATTATATCAATTTATCGTTTCGTAAAAATTGTCATGAGAAGTGAATTTGGCCAACAATTCGGACACCATTATTTTGGACGTTTACCATTGTTGCTAGTACCAGGCTAAAATAGTACAATATATATTGAGTATTAGTGTTAAATGCGGAGCCCTGCAATGTTCCCACAACCCATACTTCTTTATCAAACTTATTCCACAGGGCAAAATCGGGTTGATTATGCTATACAGTTTAATCTATCAGAATACAAAGATCCTAATATATTTTCATTGTTTCATTTTCAACATTATTGTGTTAAATACTATTAAATAGGATTAGATTTGTAGATACTTTTAAACTCTTAAATTTATGTTTTTAAAATACTGGCAAATTACTCTAAAACTAACAATAAAAATCTTGCGGAGAACAATTTTGAACTATATCACTAAAATATTAAGTTATCAAATAATTGAACTGTTAGGTAGTTATACAATTCGAAGTAGTTGTAAGATCTCGAAAATATCGAATTTTCACAGTGCTATTTTTATGTATTCGATATTCTAAATTGCTTGTTAAAACTATTTTGAAAAAAATCTTATCTTTTTGCCCAAAGATGAATATATATATTTTTAATATTGATAAATGTAATCATTAAATAAAAATATGTCTCTCTAATTTATTAGGAAATGATGTGGCGAGAAATGAAACTATTCTCAAAGGGAAACAATCTTGTCTTTAGTTTATAGTAATTGCTGTAAGCATCATTCGATTATTAAGAAATTAAATTTGCATTAATTTTAATAAATTTAATAATAAATAAATATTACAGACTCAGGGGCCAAGAGGTAAAGATATAACTGTGCATAAAATTAACAAGAAATTACTCAAATGACCTGTATAGCTCACATGTAGTCAGATAAGGCTAACGGAAGCTGTGTAATCATTTGAAAGCAGCTTTATTCTACTGTGAGATCATTAATTCTTCGCGTTATTCAATACTTGACAGAAACATTTAGTTATCAAACTTATTTCCAAGGACATGTACACATAGGCGTAGATTCGATTTTTATTACCTTATACCAATTACTTATTAAATGAACACTGTTTTTATCTACATGCCAATGTGTTAATAAAAACTATGAAGTTCGCAACGGATAATCGTAGTTTCTCGGGTGAGTTCGGGCCAACGAAGTAATCTGATTGGTTCTTTGTAAAGTTGCGACTTTCAGCTGTGAATTGGAATACAGTTTTGATATTTTTAACTTATTGTTTACTGTTAAGTAACGCTCAGGAATTAATGATCTCACTGGATATTATTGCAATGAACTCGCAAGAATAATGGTTGGTAAAATGAACTACTGTTTCCAATACAAGAAAATTAAAAAGGAACCTACTCTCCGCTGTGTTACTTTGGCTTAATCCAGGGGTGCACAATATTTTGGTCTGAAGTCGCGGGCTAATTTCAAAATTAGATATAAGTCGAGCCCTATTTCCTGATTTCAGAATTAACACCTGTGGGGACCCCTTATATAAGAATGAAAGACACTGTTGCTGATTAATTTTGAATATAATATTAGTAATAATATACTTCATGGTTGTACTCACTGTGTACATACCTACAATCCAAGAACTCCTACATAATGAGTTCAGAATTCGCGAGAGGTTTCGAGTATGAACTATCCGGGTTCGCTAGCTGGTTGCAATTATTTTTAAGGGGGGTTAAGGGTTGTTGAATTAATGTCAACATTTTTTACTAACCTACTTTAATTACGTATTAAGGTTTAATATTTATATGGTTTATACACTACAGACCGTAGCGGCTTTAGGGGGGTGGGGCGATCGCCCAGGGCGCCAGGCCAGGAAGGGCGGCGGACGGTCAGATCATCACTTGTATTTGAGAAGTGAGGACCTTTTTTTTAGGACATCACTTGTATTATATAGAAAATAATTTCTTTTTTTAATGGGGCGGCAAAAAAATCTCGCCCGGGGCTCCAGACTTGCTAGTTACCGGCAGCTATCAAATTAAACTGAACTTTTTCAAAAATATTTGAACCTCTTGGCTTCTATCATCAAATATTTCTTATAAGGATATTAATTAAAAATGTTTAAAATCGTATTTCCGAAATCCTTATCTTATTTGAGGCCCGCATTTACAGGATCTTCAATATTCAATATCTTCACAGGCTTGTGGCACACTGTCATGTGAGGCCATACGTCTTTAAATTATTTAAATAAAAGTCTCCTTAAAAAGGCTTAACATAAATATAGTATATAATACATAAATACATATAATTTAACTTGGGAACGACACACTGTGGTCTGTCGGACCCTACGTTATGATTAGTTTTCTGTTTTTTTTTTTGGGCCGTACTGCTCCTTTCCCACTCTCATATAAATTCGTACCAACAATTTACCTGTAATATAGACCTGTATAGCATCTGCAATTTGACCGCAAAGCAAGGGCACGGACGTGAGGTTAAATCCTGTTTATGTCAAATAATTTGTGTAAAAATATTTATACAAATTACAGGTTCTGCTTAGCCGTTCGTAACCGGCTATAAACTGTTGGTGGCTTTCTATGTACGCTAAAAAAAACTATGGATGTAATACTGACCATATTACACCTGAATGTACATAGATTGATAACATGGTCATGAAACCTGGAAACAGGAGGCCTAGGCTCAACTCGGGCTGTCACGCCAATGATGATAACGATGACACTGGGCTCTGTCGGTCTCCACGCTATCTGTTATTTTGGGGCCGTACTACACCAATCAGCCTTTTTCACTCCCATATAAATTCCTATCAACAATTTTACCTGTAATACAGACTTGGATATCGAATAAAAAAATTTGGGGTCTTTGTTTAAATTTTGGTATATCGATTCAGAGAGTCAAAATTAAAAGTTTAAATGTAGTTATCTAGAAAATAGGGCCCCAAACTTGTTTCTAATGCACCTATACCAACGGACCTTAATCTTTTCGTAGTCGCGGAACACTTTTGAGTATAAAAAATATTGAACATTATATGCGAGGGTTGTCCATAAAACAAGGTCTCACTTTTTTTTCACAAAGAAAAACACCTTTATTTGCAATGAGTTATACATTGTTAGAAAGCCTGGACGTTCTACTATTTTTCTACATAATCCCCGTTGCGATCTATGCATTTTTGCATGCGGTGTAGCATTTTTCGTATTCCCTGTCATAAAACTTTCCCGCCGCGGCGCGCAGGTAGCGTACGACCACTTCTTTCAACTCCTCGTTGGACGTCTGTACGTCCGTTTTTCAACTCTGCACACATTTTTGATGTCCATACAGTGTTGTCCATACACTTCACATAACTCTCGTTAAATTTCTATACGCGTCGTGTCCTTAGCACACAAAAAACGAATCACAGAACGTACCTCACACATGGCGGTCGCGGACGGCTACCAAACCAAGATTAAGCGTCGCAGATAGCTCGGAGTGGTGGGGATGTGTAGGCGAGGAATCAAGCTACACGCCAGTGTTGTCAGATCTTGCGTTAAAGCGTTCCTCGCGACTCTAGCGCCTTGGAGACCTTATTTTACGGACAACCCTATACTGCGTTCGAAGGTGAGTTTGCAGTATAGCTCTTATGGCAAATGGGAGCGCTGTTGCCAAATGTTGTAAAAGTGTCAAATGTGTCAATTATAATAATATAAAAAACTTGTATGATTACAAAAATCAGCTCTTATAAAACTCAAAATAACACTCAACAAAAACAAATGACCATTTGTAGAATACTGCGTCTTCACAGATCAGCGCATTTTAGAGCTGGCAACGTCGACAAGCAAGAAAAGGATAGCGTCATTATGTAAACCCATTAGAGAGTATGAAAAAGAACTACTCCATATGCCCTGTACTGCAAACTCACCTTCGAACGCACTATAGTATTTCATTTTGTAATACAAAAAGAAACATTATATCAAACTCTATAACATATATAAAAGGCAACTCAGTTATAATCTCGCGGAACATCAATTATGAACCACTGGGCTATGAAGTAGCGTAGTTAGCGTTGTGCCGACCCTGATCTCAATAATCGATGTTTTTCATTATAAAATAAAATAGTTCTTTTCGGGTTTTGGTTAAGCGCAATGCACCACTTGCACCATTGAATCTACGCCATTACGCCTATACTTTATTACTGAGGTCCTACTTATCCTTGCGCATGATTTTGCCTGAAAACATTTATCATGTTTCTTTTTACACTTTTTCTTTATAAGTCTACAATACAAGAGTATAACGTAGAAAGTAAATATCAAAATACTACCTCAATGGTATTATCGCATTTGCGTTTCAGTATTTCTGAATGATCTTTATATTTATATTCTTAAACAATTGTATTTGCATTTTTAGAGTGGTAGATTTGTTTCTTAGCTCTGGGTTTCATTCTCGCCACGTCAGTTTCATGATATTGCGAATTTTTAAGAATTTTTAATAATAATAAAATATGCCAAATTTACAGTGTAACCTTTATATTGATCTCTAAATATTTTGTTGTGTTCAATATGAAATATTTTAATAATGAATAGTATCATGCTAATTGTTTGTATGTATTTATGTACTTGCATATTATAATACAAATATATAAAAAATTCATATATTTATTGGTGTTCTTATTATATTTATCCAATCTAGGTACTTAAAGTGCTTAATTTTCCAAATTAGGGATAATAAATACATCGTGGTTACCGTCTGCTGTTGCCGTTGACCGCTAGCTAGGGTATGGATGTCTATGAACGGCATGGAACTCATGTCAAATAATTTGTGTAATTTTTTTTGTACAAATTACAAGTTCTGTTTAGTCGTTCGCAACTGACTATAAAAGATAGGTTCTTCTCTCTGTACGCTGAAAAATGGATGTAATACTGTTTATATTACTTCTAAACAGTTGTGGCTGGGATAGTTACCTCCTAAAAATTTAAATAAAACTGAATCTAAAATTTCATTTATATTTTAAATTGCATTGAATTATACTCTATTTCAGAAAGACTGACAGTAATAAATCATTTTGTCAGGCAGTTACCAGTGGCGCGCACATTTTAAACACGTTAATTGGTTTTGTGTATTTCTATATTACTATTTATCATTTTATTAAACGCACACCTGTGACCATATTTATCATATTATTAAGCACACCTCTGAGACAATATTTTTCCTCAAAATTTTAGGGTCAAAATTATATGGTCTATTGTGTTTAACCCTAGTTCGTATTCCATATAATATGTGCGGCACACTCGGTTGTTTTTAACAATATTTCGTTTCGAACTATTCATATTTTGTGTGCCACTTCTGTGTGAAAAAACAATAACTTTTTACAAATAATAAATTTTATTACTATCGCTCTTTCTGAGATAGACTATAGTAGAAGTACTATGTTATAAAAAGGTTTCCGCAATTTCTTATCGAGTTAGAGCGAAACCGTATTGCAGGAGGGTTACCTGTACAAGTCCTGGACCCACATGTATTAAAATAATAATTTGGGGCGAGGATTATGAAAAAAGTATTTAAAAAATTCATGATTTTCTATTTTTTGAGCTAGAGCTGATTTGTATCAGATTTTTGCCTATAATTCCAAAACTTTTACCCAATCTTCAAAATGGACCAAATTTTGTTGATCTATGACCAAAAACACATAAATGTACCAATTTTCAATAAAATCGGAAACAAAAATTCTACTCTAATTGATAACACGTATCCGCAGAGACGTCGTAGAATACGCACCGAAAAAGCTGTTGCTGCTGTGCAGCGTAGTATTGAAGAGGACTCGAATGTGTCGATTCGCCATCGTGACCGTTATAGAGTCATGATTACTGACTTTTTCGTTCTCCAATTGAATGGCATTAATGTGGAAGAGCTGTGGTTTCAACAAGACGGTGCAACATGCCAGACAGCGCGCGCCTTATTCGATTTATTGAAGGAAACATTCGTTGAGCGCATAATGTAGCGTAATGAACCTGTGAATTGGCCTCCAAGATCGTGCGATTTAACACCTTTCGATTATTTTCTATGGGGATATGTGAAGCCGCTAATCTACGATGATAATCTAGAGACGTTGGACGACTTGGATGCCAACATTCGCCTTCCAGATTGCGCTTTATTCGAGCCAGCCCGAAATCATATTTTAACACTAATGGCATAAAATTATTTTTCCCATAAAGCCAATACCATGGCCATTATCACGATTTTTATGTGTTTTATTTCATTTTAAAGTTCTATACCTCTAAAAAAAAATTGATGTGAAGTGTGAATTTTCACACATTTCTGGGTTTTGCAGGTATTTAGTAACTGAATGATGTTTATTTGGGATGCCAAAACAAATTATATGTCAAAATATTTTTTTATGATTTTTAATTCGAATGCCTAATACCATTATTTAAGTTTCTAAATATGTGCAGTATTTTTTTTTTTTATAGAGCAAGGTTCATTATGATTTTGAAAATTGCGCCTATGGCTTCCATTGGTTGCTTAAATCATAAGCCCGCCCTCTGATTTCGTCAAACATAGAATTAAATTATAATTTCAACACTTCCCACTGGTTATTAAATTTACGATTTTAAAAATTAAATGCAACATTTACCAAAATAAAAACTAGAATTGTGACAAAATTATTTAAACAAAATAAAAATCAAAAAAAAAAATAATAATAATAAAATTAACAGGATTCGAAATCTAGTTTGCAAATTACAAAGTGTACGACAAAACCAACTACGCTACTAGAGCTTACTTATCTAGTGTGTTATATAGCGAATTAAATATTTAACATATTTTGTTAAAAACACAAAAAATGCGTTATTTTCCGAAAACATAATCTGATCAAAATTTCCTGTTGTACTATTCCGGTTCACACCAATGTACATTACTTAGAATTTTTTCAGATTTTTAGTTTAAACCATCTGGGCTACAGGGTGTGGGACAAAAAATTTTTTGCACAATTTTGGCAAAATCGCCTCAAAATTATTTATTTTGCAAAAGTAAAATTTTGATCGTTAATCCACGTACTAAGGGCTATCATTTGATACCCTACTCAGAATTTAAAAAAAATATTTTTTCTTTCGATGAGCACATATTTGTTTATATTTTTAGGGGGATATTTTTTTTAGATGTTTTAGTATTTTTCCTATGTGCGGGTCAAAGAGTTGTATAAGCATGCCAAATTTCAACTCTCTAGGTTTAGCCGTTTGGCTACAATTTTGACCGAACAGATAGACAGACGACAAAATGACGGTATAAGGGTTTTTTGGTCATACCTACAAAACCCTAAAAAACACCCATTACATAAGTCTTTGGGCTAGATGTATGCCAATTCTAAAATCATTTCTTCAAAAAATTAACCAGACTATTATTATTAACCTTCTCCTCTACTTTATTACTTGCAAACTGTGGAAATTTCTAAGGAGACTAACATCTCTGTTTACTTCCGCATTTAAATAAACAAAAAAAAATAAAAAAATAAAAAAAGTAAAAATAAAATATAGATTAATTAGATTATCATTTCATTGGACTATAAGGGGGGGCATTATCCCAGTACCCCAGTACCCCCCTGATTTCACCACTGAGCCAGGAGTGGGGGTATTTCTTAGACAACTATCTTACGCCAAGTTCACTGTAATTGTCTGACTACCGATTACCCTACGTGTCGTACTATTATTCATTTAAACAGTGAGTACAAAATGGCATCTTTCGCTGATATTTCATGTACAACAGACCATCTTACGGTACAACAAAAACAAAAAGTCATAATTGAATTCTTGGTGAAACTGGGCGTATCATCTACGAATATATACAATTTATTTAGACGTGCATATGGTGTCCACGCCCCAGACAGGTGCATTATCTACGACTGGGTTTGCAAGTGCAAATTGGGATTAGAACCTGAAGAAGAACAGCCTGCAACATCTGGACTGTATGAAGACAGGAAACGTGAAGAAGCAGCACACTTTTATCTAGGTAAATATCAAATTTACGGTTTTACATTGGCGTTTGCTTTTAACTGATACTTTCAATAATTAAGTATGATCATAAAGTCCTTTCGCAGTGTTTGTGTTTAGACATAAAAGAAATGCAGTTTTAATATTTAACCCTTTACTGCATGAAATTTAATTTTTTGTTGAAATAATTCATCAGCATTAGGAATTGGTTCTTATTGATAGAAAAATTAATTAAAAATATATATTTAAAATATTAATTATTATTTTTATGAATAAATAATAATTAAAATAATAATTTAGAGTTTGTGCCATACATGGAACATTATGATTCTACATTATGTTACAAAAGAAAATGATTCCGTATTATTTGCTCGTCAATTGCTAGGTGTTCTTCATTAGGGATTAAAAGCAGTCGCCCTCGAATTTTTGAAAGAAAAGGTTGTATCTTCTAGTTGTCCTTTCTGAATAAATTCAGAGTTATCGTTGAAGTGCAAATTCCGCTTGATATCCTCAAATCTATTGCAGCCCATTACTTGAGATACTGCGGGATCCATTGCTGTGTATGTGGCATATATGAACATTCATGAAGTAACGTTCTGATTCAGTTTTAAAAGTAAAATAATAAATAAAAATTGGATTGTTCCATATATGGCACACTATGCGGTAAAGGGTTAATAGTTTTATTATATATTAAACCAGAATTTTTTCATGGGGTACACGTATCCTTTAACATACATGAGTTACAAGCAAGGTCGAAATATATTTTTATCAATTTCAAATTAAATTACCTATTTTTGTGCTAAAGTTGTCATTGCCTGGCAATTTATACGGTTTTTACCGACCGCCAACATATAAGGGAGGTATTGTGACTATACCGATTTTGACATTTCGATGGATCTCGAATTGAGGTCCCTACATAACGCTTTGACTATTTTTAGCATGATGTCTGTCGATCTGTCTGTCCGTTCGTTTGTCCGTCTGTCCGTCTGTCTGTCTGTGTACACGTGCAGAGCAAATTCGGCTCAAAAGATTTTTATGAAACTTCATATTTAAGCTTCTGCTATCAATGGCACGAGTTGATCAACTTTTGGTAAAAATCGGTTGACTAAAAATGGGAGTTTATTCGTGTCGATTTTAAGATTTTTGTGAATATTTCACAACATAAAAATATTTCGAAAAAATTTATTGAACAAAAGTTGCTATAAAGCAATAACTAACAACTTTTATTTGAGACATTTTTTGATAAAACGAAAAAATTTTGAAAAATTTTTCGTAATTTTTTCTGTCTCAATTTTTTTACACTTACATGTAACGTTTCCATGGTCATGATAAATAATATCTCTGTTAGAAAATATTAGGCGAAGTTATTTCTACTCTGCTGCTATAATGTATTTTATACAAGTACTTTATGATGGCGGTCGGTCGTGTGGTGGCCACAGCTGATTTTTTATCCTTGTTTTTTTCTCATCTCTTGCTTTTGGCGGATACCCGGTGCCGGATACTCGATTCCGAATTCTAGGATCGGCTATCCGAAACCGGATGACCCAGAACTTCCTTTTTTTAAGAAACTGGTTCCGGTTCTGACAAGATCGATTTCTGACAGCACTACTAAAAACAGATAATTGTTTAAAACTTGTTTGCAGATACACTCCCTACGCAGCAAGATTTTAATTTTGTGCCCGAAGAATTTTGTGGCGAAGAAGAAGAAAGCAAATTACTCTCGGACTTCTTGGATTGCAACTAGTTTGACCATACGTTTTATTATATGCATTTGTTCCCACAAGATTACGTATTTATTTTTATCATTAATGTGCAATATAAGAAATAAATAAACATTTTTAAATATATTGTTTGATTTGCAATCGCCTGACCACCGAGCTGTAACTAGGGAGTAGCCAATGAAGCTCCTACCATAAGGGCCTTTTGGTGCCTTCATATTTTAGCGTAAAAGTAAAAAAGGATGCGAAAGTAAAAAAAGAATTGATACAAAATAAAAATAAAATGGAAAACAATCAAGAAAATCTTATTGGCAGAAACTGATGAAGAATCTTTGCTTGCAAGTCATAATGAAATAAAATATTTATTTTATGAAATTGTTGATATTATTTTATTGCAAATAGGCCACCGGTTTGAAAATTCGCGATCCTTATTCTCAATTTTAGATTTTAAATTGTATAAATTTAGCTTCAATGTCCTTACCGGATTTAAAATCTGCAGTTGCATTTTAAACGCGCAATATGCAGTTATCAAATGAGCTAGAATGTTTCCAAAATCAATATATATATATAATAACTATATATAACTATATATAATAACAAGACAATATATAATAACTTAAAATTCTTACACCATTATCAAATTTTAGAGGAAATAGTTAAAATGACACTGTCGTCTACTAAAACGATGTCGTCACTAGGTAGGTCGTCAAGTAGGTTTATATGCGAAAGTTTATTTTTTGCAAATACATTACACTATCTGCTACTTAATATTATTACAATTTCATTGGTTTTTTTATTAACTTCGTGACGTGATTTCTCTGACACCAAGGACCAGGGCAACCCTAACCACATGGCTAATTGGGCTATAGCCCCGTAAGCTTAAGGGGTAAGCTTTTTGGGGACGGTATTTTGGCATTTCTACTGGTGTTATGTAGAGAACGGGGCACTTGCCAGGGGCGCCATTGCAGAGATGAGAACTTTTTTTCGCTCCTCACTTGTAATTGGAGAGGTGAGGACCTGTTTTACTTGGTCGACCTTAATATATAAGGGGCAAGTATTGTAATCGCGAAAATTTTCGATGTCGAGATTTTGACTCATGACCACGTTTCATGGTCCAGAAATTCAAAAAACCTATTTTCGAAGTGCCGTCCGTCCGTCCGTGTGCGTGTGCGTGTGCGTGCGCGCGTGCGTGCGTGCAATTGGGAAGAACCCTATTGTTTTTTATGAAAATCCGAAACCGGAAACGGAAGTTATTAAACTTTAAAAAGTTTGAAAATTCGTAACTAGTAAACCAAGCCTTGGACAAAAATTTGTATAGAACATAATTTGCTGTATTTTTGATTCATCATTTTGATTTGTTCCAGATAACATTATCTCTCGGATAGTTACCTAGTGGTTTAAATAAAGGTGGAAAGACCGGGCCTTAAGGTCATAATGCCCGAGGGGGGGACACCTTAGCCCTCCAAATGAACCCGTAAATAAAAAAATTAACCTGTATAAAATTCTCGAGAGATAACTCCATGATACTTCCAATAGTAATTTTCAAAACTTTCTGAGATCTGAGAATTATCATTGATAGCCCAAAAGTCATCCTATTATCACCTCTGTCCTCCCATTTTACCATATAGGCCGTGTCTCCAACGCTATAGCTCTGAAATTGTAATAAATCCTCAATCAAAATGTATAACTATTTATATAAAGATACAAAGTAACAAAATATAAACTATTTTAGATCATGTAGTACCAAGTAACTTCCAAATTTAACGTTATACCTCATCTTCAATAATAAAAATATACTGTACTGGGCCCCGTAGTTCAATTTCAACCACCTGTATACTATTGATAAAATATTAATATATGTGTTTATTCTCATAAAGAATTATTTTAAGCAATTCTGTTCCTTATTTATTAATTGTTAATGACTATATTCCTTAATGAGCTTTATCAGGATTAACCATCTTGATATGTAGTGATACGTGATTTTTGTAAGTGACGTCTTCATTTTTTTCTGACGTTTTTAGTTATTTTTAAGTGATAAAAGTGCAGAAAATACTTGAAATAGTGTGTTATAGTGTGGACTTTAGTGTTTGGACTCCATGCAGACCAAAATTGGAGCGACTGGAAAGGTATTTGTAGAAATTTTTGTTAATTTTATAATGTAAGTCATTGTTATGTAGAATGTGCTTCTATGGACAATATAGAAACAAATACATGCATACACTATCGGCTATAACTAGAGAAACAAAACTATTTTTTAAATCATTTTCATAAATCCCGATTATTGACTAAATGAATATTGAATTATATTGGTATAGCAACAACAATTTATAAGTTAGAACCTGCTCTTAAAAATATTTGTTGTACTGGTACGATACATAAAATAATTATATATATATATATATAGGGGGGCCGCAGACAATATTTAAGTTATTTTGGGGGGTCCCATGCCAGAAAAGGTTGGGAAACACTGATATAGGTTATACCATATAGTTTTGTATTAGTCATTTCATTTCATTCTACAATAAAGACACTACAATAAAGAATATATTACACCTGTATTAACATGTAAGTCGATACATTTTATCTCAATTATTGTAGCTCTGTATTTTATTAAACACATTATTAAAATAAATAATTTTATTATAACAATATGTATAAACTTCTTATAACGTCGATATAATACAGTATTCTTGTTTATGATAATATAAAATGTTGATAGCACAAATTCAAGGAGTATTTTTTTATAATAGAAATTAAGTTGGCAATGCGGACGAAGTTTAAGACGCAGATCTCTGTCTTAAACATCGCTTGTATTTAGACGAGGCTATACGGTTTCACATTAGCGTTTAAAGATACATTCACTTTAACATCCGATCTTAAAGATCTAGCGTGAAAAGGGTAATAGATTTGAAGAATGATCCTGTGTATAATGCACAGTGGCGCAGCCAGGATTTTGTCTTGGCACGTGGGTCGCATATAGCCCTCAACCTCATTTTTTGTGGCTCCTGAAGCGGTAATCAAAATCACTTGAGCTTATTTAGGGGAAAAGTATATTTAAAAATGTAAAATATAGTCTCTTCCCCTTTTCTGTTTATAAAAAAATGTCAAGAAACCCTTCGGGATATTTAAAGTTCCGTCACTGCTTATCATTTTGTATGTAAAATAGACTGCGACCTAAATCAGTTCGACACCCCTGCTGTTGGATATTGATGTATCAAAAACTTTCACTTGATTTTTTCTTCGATAAATACATATTATTTATTTATATTTTTCGCGGGATATATTTTTGAAGTCTCAATATTTCTCTTACTTATGTTCAGTTCTCTAAATCAGCCGCTTGGCCACAATTTGTACCGAACAAACTCATGTGACGGAATAAGGATTTCTTGATTATAACTACGAAAACCTAAAAATAACATGTAAATATGCATATAATTTCAAAAATACCTAAGAAGATATTGATATTCACATTTATCTACAAAATAAAACCAAATACCGATTTTAAGAGCGCGATTGTCTCCAAAACTACTCTATTATATTTCTGCTATTTCAACTCTATTTCACGTTTGAGGTGTCGTTTTAAAATTACATTCTGAAGGTTATAACGAAGTTAGATTTCCACTTTATCTTATATGAATCTAGTAATTAGTTGTTTAAAACAGGTTTATCATTTGACTGAGCGAATGTTTTCATCGATGTGTCAGGGGGAAAAAGGATCAACGTTCCCCTTCATATAATTCGTTGGAGCATATTTGGAAAGTGATGTATTTTCACTTGAACAATAATTATGTCACTTTATCAAGAGTAGGCAATCTTAAAAAAATGTTTATTTATACGAAAAAACAAAAAAAAAAAAAAAGATAATATTGTTTACAATGAAGTAATTTAAAAATTAACTACTGTTGTGGTTAACAAATTTTATCTTCAACTCCCCGAGCAGCGCCGTGTAATCTGCTGGTCCTGGGAGGGGTCCAGGCCCGTCGGCCTCCCCCTTGGTTGCGCCACTGATAATGCATTATTTGTGGAACAAGAATTGTCAGCATTCTAGATTTTACTTCCAATATCCTCAATTAACTAGAACAGCCTTCAAATATTGGTTGCTGCTTGGATTATCATATCTTTGTGAATTAAGTTTTTTTTGCGCTCACGGAAATATACACGATTGCAAATGGTGGATGAAGAGATGCAAAGATAGGCGTCTTAGTTTTTTTACTCTTCCTAAGAAAAAAAATCAGCTGTGGCCACCACAGGACCGACCGCCATCACAAAGTACTTGTATAAATTACATTCTAGCAGCAGAGTAGAAATAACTTGGCCTATTATTTTCTAACAGAGATATTATTTTTCATGACCATGGAAGTATGAAAAAATTGAGACTTTTTCGAAATTTTTCGTTTTATCAAAAAACGTTTCAAATAAAAGTTACTACTATTAATTAATTGCTTTTATAGCAACTTTTTTCGAAATATTTTTCTGTTGTGAAATATTCATAAAAATCTTAAAATCGACACGAGTAAACTCCCATTTTTAGTCAACCGATTTTTACCAAAAGTTGATCAACTCGTGCCATTGATGGCAGAAGCTTAAATATGACTTAATAATGACCTAAAACTATTGAAAATTTTGATTTTTTTGTAATTTAAAAAATTCATATCTCAAAAAAGGTAAGAAATAGAGACTTGTGGTTTGAATTTTTGGAATTCTCACACCTTGTTTTGTCTAGAAAAATATAATGTTTGGTCCGTAATGACGTAAAACTATTAGGGAAAATCTCGATTTTTTTTTGGAATTTTAAAAAATTCATATCTCATAAAAGGTAAGAAATAGACTTGAGGTTTGAATTTTTGGAATTCTCACACCTTGTTTTGTCTAGAAAAAATTAATGTTTGGTCCGTAATGACCTAAAACTATTAGGGAAAATTTTGATTTTAATGGAATTTAAAAAAATCTTATGTCAAAAAAGGTAAGAGATAGAGACTTGAGGTTTGAATTTTTAGAATTCTCACATCTTATTTTGTCTAGAAAAAATTAATGTTTGGTCCGTAATGACAAAATTGTTAGGGAAAAATTTGGAAAAATTTTTCAATTTTTTTTTTCGTATTATCAAAAAATGTCTCAAATAAAAGTTGTCAGTTATTGCTTTTATAGCAACTTTTGTTCAATAATTTTTTTCTAAATATTTTTCTGTTGTGAAATATTCGCAAAAATCTTAAAATCGACACGAGTAAACTCCCATTTTTAGTCAACTGATTTTTACCAAAAGTTGATCAACTCGTGCCATTGATGGCAGAAGCTTAAATATGAAGTTTCATAAAAATCCTTTCAGCCGAATTTGCTCTGCATGTGTACACAGACGGACAGACAGACAGACGGACAGACAGACAGACAGACGGACGGACAGACAGACCGACAGACATCATGCTAAAAATAGTCAAAACGTTATGTAGGGACCTCAATTCGTGGAGATCCATCGAAATCTCGAAATGTCAAAATCGGTATGATCACAATACCTCCCTTATATATGTTGGCGGTCGGTAATGAAGGGAAAGTTAATATTAAATCCAAATTTTCGTAAAATGATTTTCTTACACAACTCAGTGCATGCGTAACGCGTAAAATTATTGCAAATATTTAATTCCATTTAAATAAAATAAAAATGTATGGTGCTGTTTTAATTAAACTTTTGTCATATTTTTAATGGTCATTAAATACATTTGCACAATTTTTGTTGCAAACGTCATGTGTAAAATTTGTTAAATTCGAAAATGGGATTTATGACCATTAAACATATAAAAGGGCTTTTAAAAAATTAATAGGGACTTCAAAGTGTCCTCAGGTATGTACGGGCCCCACTTTCAGAATCATTGTGCTTAGAATTTTAATATGAATTTTATTGAAAGCATTATTTGTTATCAAACCCGAATCATTTTATAAATCGTAAACATAAAAGTTAAAACAGAGATATATTTCATGGATACAATAAACTCTGAAGTACGACGAAAATATTTGGGGCAGTTGTTGTTATAGGAATTGCAGGTGATAAAAGTGCAGGATTATATTACACACTATTGCACTTTGGAACAGAAACATTATATTTTATCGGATTCGAATGATATGAATTTATTTGTAGAATGTAATACTACACTTCTAAAACATTATTTTTGTTATTTTTATGACGAAAGTATAAATAATTTAGATAAAATATTTTCTAGTCGCTTGATTTTAAAAAGAAAGGTGTTGTCAGAATCTTAACGCGTTTTTTAGGCGTTTGTAGGTATGGCCACCAAAAAACCCTTATAAAATCACTCATGTGTCTGTCTGTCTGTCTGTCTGTACAATAAAATTTTTAGCCAAACGGCTGAACAGTGTTGAAATTTGTTTGTATAAAAATATAGAGAATTCAAAAAACAACGCGAGATAAATATAAACAAATATGTATTTATTGAAAAAACATATATATGATAGAACGCTTTATAGCGTTTATGATAATATCAATTAAAACACACAAATCCAAGCACATATAAGCATTTATTACTACGTCTATTTACAATCTGTCACGTATATGTTATGGTTACTATCGTAACATATTACCAAGGAGGTCCAAGTTTTGATCTTAACATATATATATATATATATATATATATATATATAGAGAGGAGAAGGTGGTATTATGGACCCCATCAGTTTTTCTTAAGTGACAAGATGAAATTTGGCGGAAATAGTGTAAAATAACTCTTTTACAAGACAAAGCAACAGATGCGAGCGCTCGCGATCAGTACTCCAATGACAATCGTGCAGTGGACGTCTGAATATTTTCCAAGCTATACAACTTTTGCAAAGGTCAATCATTTTAATTTTTTTCACATATTTAAGCTGTAAAATGTTTAAATATTACTATGAAATTTCCAAATGTAGGTTTTAAACTACAGTATTACACGTTCACTCTTCATTTTGCATTAACCAATTTCACGAAAAACAATTTCTTTCCCATGATGGCTATGCTTGCAATATGGACCACTTGAGTGCTTGTATTATGGACCCTTTATATAGCCCGGTTTTACAGACCCCGTATATCTAGGTGCCATCAACTAAAATAATTAGAAACTAATTCGAATTTTGACCATCAGATAATTTATTGATTAGATGACAGGGGAAAATCTAACAGGGGAAGGAAACCTTCTTCTTCTAATCTGATAGCTGGATCTCCATACAAAACAATGTTATCTGCTTTAATGGTCAAGCAAGAAAATATGTCTAGGAGGGTAAGGGGTGGCAGAATAGGCAAAGGGGTGTGGGATGTCCACCGAAATCTATACACCCTCAACGTCTTGAATTGCTTCGAAGCGCAAAATGACAGTCCAAAGACAACTCCAATTGGATGATGAATCTGACACCGATGCTCCAGTCCCTGAAAAAGATATTCCAGATTCGCCTCTGGAACTTTCTGTGGGTGAGCGATATCCAAATAAGGAGGATGCAACGTGTATTTTCTGTGAAGGAAAATTCACCGATGACTGCAGAGGGGAGTTGTGGGTAATGTGTGTGATGTGTGAAGTGTGGGAGCACGAATATTATATCTGTGACTTTGGTAAATAATTTTTTTCTGTTTTTCGAATCATATCATTTATTGTTTTTTTTTTTAGTAATAATTAGATAATTGTTTACATTTTAGTTCTTGTTTGAAGATGTTTTTTATTAAATTTGAGATTTTTTACTTACTGGTAGTCAAATTTCTTAATTTTACGTAACCTAAATTTGGGGTCCATATTACCAACACTTTTTGATCAACTGACGTTTTCACTTTTTTTAGAAAAACTCTTTTCAACGCTATTTGAATCAATTTAAAAAAATTTCAAACATTTATTTCAATACTTGAAAAGTTAGTTTAACTATGTATCAACCCAAAAATTTGATAAATGAATATTTCGATTTTTAATCACAAAAAAACAAACAGGGGGTCCATAATACCACCTTCTTCTCTATATATTTCTTAATTTTGAGTGATGTATCAAAGGAAACCTCTTAGTTGAATTAAGAAGAATTTTTTTAAATCGATTTTTTTATGGGGTTTTCGTCAAAAATTTGTCAAAAAACTTTTATCCCCCACACTATTTCCCAGAAGGATTGATTTAAAAACCTGCAAAAATCTCAATAATATACATTGATGAGAACTTTTGATCAGATTAGTTTTTCGAAAAATATCGATTTTTTGTGGCGTTGAAAAAACTGGTTATTTAAAAAAATATATTGTGAGGGATCAAAAGAAAGCTTTTTAGATATAGAATAAGGAACAAAAAGTATATTTTTTAAATTTTATTATAACAATTTTCAGAGGGAAAATGTCGTATTTTATTATGAAAAAAACGACGACATTTTCCCTCTGAGGTTAGACACTACAGAAACTGCCAGTGTCATTATTAAAATCGAAACGTCAAACTAAATGTTAAACGAATTTTTTGGTTATTTTATAAATAAAAATTATTTTTTCAATTGTTTATAACGTAAAATTTTTGGAAAAAAATGGTTATAATGCTTATTCCAGCATAATCTTATACCACAACAACATGGATTCTATAGCGGCAGATCCGTTGAAACAAATCTAACAATATATACTGATTTTTTACTAAAAAATATGGATCAACGGAAGCAAATTGATGATTGTACACGGACTTCAGTAAGGCGTTTAATAAAATTAATCACAATATTTTAATTAACAAATTGCTTAAGTTCGGTATACACGGCGATCTTTTACATTGGATCATCTTTTATATCTCCAACAGAAGTCAAGCCGTAAAAATAAATAGATATACTTCCTCATATATTAATATTACATCTGGAGTGCCTCAAGGATCTCGCCTTGGGCCATTATTATTTAAAATTTTTATAAATGATGTACTCTCAGTTATAAAACACCAATATACTCTTGTTTGCCGACGATATAAAATTCTATAAGAAAATTGAGAGTTTATTCGATTCTCAAGTGTTACAAGATCTTAATACCTTTCAAACTTTTTGTGATATAAATAAATTATATTTAAATTATGATAAATGCCAGATTATAACCTTTACTAGAAATAGAACTAGAATAACATATAATTATAACCTAAACGACAAAATTATCCAAACATTCAACTGTGTGGGAGATCTTGGGGTACTTCTAGATTCCAAACTCTTATTTGACCATTATATTGACTTCATCTGTTTTAAGGCCTTGAAAATGTTGGGATTTATAATCCGTTCTACTAAAAAATTTCAGTCTATTGCTGTCTTTAAGTCACTGTATTTTTCCTTTGTATTTAGTCATTTAAACTTTGCATCTGTTGTATGGAATCCTAATTATCTTCAGTACATCAGTCAATTGGAAAGAATACAAAAAAAAGATCTTAAATATTTTTGCTATAAATCCTGTACAGAATATGTAAACTATGATGCGGCATGTCTTTCCTTTAACATGTTACATTTGAGCGGTCGTCGCTCGCTTACAGACATGCTGACCTTATATAAAATTGTAACTAACAATATTTCTTCTAATGAATTATTATCATTAATAATATTTCAAATTCCGAGATGCAATACCCGTGGTACGGTACTTTTTCATCAACCCTTGTCAAACACTAAATAACAGACTTTGCACCTCTTATAATAACAATTTTTCAGATATTGACCTTTTTAACGTAAACTTAATTCAATTTAAACGCCTTTGTATTAACAAATTAAAGCACATACGTTCTGGCTGATATTATATCTTTTCCATTTTATCCGTTCTATACTTCTATACTTTAATATTCATTTCATTATTCAGTTGTATATTTATACATTAATATGTTATAATTTGTTATCACCTTTTATGTAAATGTGTAAAAAATTTGATAGCGAACACTTCACTAGGTTTGTCCTGTTTGTGCTCCAAAAAATGTAAAATAAATAAATAAATAAATAAATTCTACGTCTAAAAAGCTTTCTTTTGGGTCCAGTGGAAGACTGGCCCGCCGGGCAATTTCCCGGTGGGTTGGTCCCAATAGGACCGATTTTTTAATCAATGGGGCCGGTCCTTGACCCAATGAGGCTGGCTTTTGACCCTATGGGGCCGATTTATTCCAATTTTCCTGGACCGGAAAATGTTGTCAGTCCACTACTGTCCATGTCAGCGTTTACTCTATGTCGGCATTTTGTTTACATCTGCCTATCGTCTATCACAGTGTTTCTAAACAGGTGGTCCGCGGACCACCACTGGTCCCCAGAAAGATTTTAGTGGTCCGTGAAACTTTTTGTGATTTATGCAGTTTAAAAAAAAATATATATATATATATATATATGTAAATAATTTATATTTTGTTTATTTTCTGTAAACTTTCTGTGATTTTCTACAAATAAAATAAATATATTTAGTAGCATATAAAATATATTTGTTTTCTTGCAAAAAATTAACCAACAATTATTATTAATGGTCTGCGTTAGAAAATTATATATTATACTGGTCCGCGGTGCGTTTTTGGCTGAGAAGCACTGGTCTATCATATTGATAAAATATGCATAGATACCAAAATAGCATTTTGTGAATATCTGATCAGATAAGAAATCAATCATTTTTTATATTTAATGTGTGGTATCAAATACAAACTTTTGTACCTGTAAATAGATATTTTTAAAGATATCTTTATTTTATTTTATCTTTATTTTTAAAGAATAAATAAAGATAAAATAATAAAAATAATCACAACTGATAAATTTATTTCGCAACTTAATCTGAAGACATAAGATACAATAAAAAATATTTTTCTTCATTTATTAGTAATCATCAGGCAGCGGAAGTCAACTGAATTAAAGGTAATAAAAGCGACAAATAATCAAATATAATTTGCTGCCTTTATTGAATTTATTCCAGGTGACCAAATAAATTCCACACCAGGGTAATTATTTAATAAGCTACATACTGGCCGATTTTAAAAGATTGTTATTACCTACATTAAAATAAATGGCTTTAAATTGTATGCCAGATTGTAGAAAACAATAAAAGGAACCTCATGTTGTGGAACATTGAAATTTTCCGCAAAACTGCTTTGGGAATGACTGATGTAGGGTATTAAATGAAAGTTTTTTTGTACTCAGATTAACAGAAGAAAAAATAGTTATTTTTATTTTGACGTGATACCAGTAAAAAAAGTGTTAAAAAATAAAGTCCACTACTAGACACTAAGGCCGCGAACATACAGAAAGCCGGTAAATCAGCGCTGACAATCGGTAGAGAAAACAAGCGTACTGGGTCACTGGTTGAGCACACGCTAAACGCTGATATTGCATGTGACACTGACAGATGATATAACCTATATATTGAAGTTTTTATTTATTTTTTCCTATTTATCGTACATTTTTTAATTATAACGGCCTAGCATAGAGTGAACGCTAGTTTTGAAAGTGTATAGCTACTATTTCGTATATAGGCTCAATTATAAGTTGAAATAAGTGAAAATGGCGAGTTCTGATTAATCTTTGGATGAGTTGTTTCTAACAGAATCACTATATTTAAAAATTGATGTGAAGTGTGAATTTTCACACATTGCAGGGTTTCGCAGGTATATAATAAGTGAAGGCGGCATGCTGAGTGTGTAGGACAAATTTTGCTTTGTAGTAACCACGGCAAAATGAACGATCTTTTTAAAATAATTTATCGTCTGTTAATCTCTGTTATCGTCTGTTAAGAGCTTTAAAAACAAATTTTATGTTAAAATATTTTTTTGTTAATTTTAATTCGAATACCTAATATCATTATTTAAGTTTCTAAATAAGTGCAGTATTTTTTTTATATAACAAGGTTCATTAAGATTTTGAAAATTGGGCCTATGGCTTTCATTGGTTGTCTTAAATCATACGCTCCGCCCCTCTGGCTTCGTATAAATGACACAGAATGAAAATATAATTCCAATTGGTTATTAAATTTACGCTCTTGAAAATTAAATTCAAAATGTGCTAAAATATAACTAGAATTTTAACAAATTAATTTAAACATAATAAATATGAAAAAAAAAAACAAAAAATAAAATTGATTCCACAAGCCAGGAACGAACCTGTGTAGTGAATAACGATCCTGTGTGGTTGTCGAGCAACTGAGCCACTAGACCACCAAACGCTTATCAACTTAGTGTGTTATAAGAGTATAACATGTATGCATCGTCAACCAAAAAACACAAAAAATGCGTTATTTTCCGAAAACATAATCTGATCAAAAATTCCTGTTGTACTATTCCGGTTCACACCATTATACATTACTTAGAATTTTTTCACATTTTTAGTTTAAACCATCTGGGCTACAGGGTGTGGGACAAAAATTTTTTTGCACAATTTTGGCAAAAATCGCCTCAAAATAATTTATTTTGCAAAAATTAAATTTTGATCGTTAATCCACGTACTAAGGGCTTTCATTTGATACCCTACTCAGAATTTTAAAAAAATATTTTTTTTTTCGATGAGCACATATTTGTTTATATTTTTAGGGGGATATGTTTTTTAGATGTTTTAGTATTTTTCCTATGTGCGGGTCAAAAAATTGTACAAGCATGCCAATTTTCAACTCTCTAGGTTTAGCCGTTTGGCTACAATTTTTACCGAACAGACAGACAAACAGACAGATAGACAGACAGACAGACAGACAGACAGACAGACAGACAGACAGACAGACAGACAGACAGACGACAAAATGACGGTATAAGGGTTTTTTGGTCATACCTACAAAACCCTAAAAATGGAACCTAAAAGAAAAGGTACATGCAATAAACCAAGAGAGACGTAAATATGGGGAATACCACCACCTTTTTGCTCAATTAAAAGAAGATGACGCAAGATTTTTTTAATATTTTTTTTGTTTCGGCGCTGACAACAAGCTGCTTAAACTCACTTATCTAAAATTCCATGTTAAACTGCTATGTTCCGCGTTTCGTTGCAAACACCGTATATTATGGCGAAAAAAAAAAAATAAATAAATAAATAAAAATAATAATAAAATAAAATAAGAGAAGAAGAAGTCTGTACAATTATAATAAACAATGATAGTGAGGAGGAAGCTTTTGATAAGGTTCTGGATAATTAGCAAAATCTGTAATCTTTATACATTGGTGAGAATTACATAAATTTAGATGAAGAAGGCATTGCTACGTTTTAGCCAAAATCTGATATATTGGATTTCTCACTGAATCTACTCACAAATAAAAATTCCTTCTACTCCGGAACAATTCAAGTGGCAAGAAAAGGATTAGGTACCAACCATAGATTTATTTAATATTAGTCCATCTGGATGTAAATTTGAATTATGGACTGAACAGTAGACTTTTCTCGAATTTTCGAATTTTCTCTACAAAATAAAAAAATAAAAATTATTTTCTTTATAATTTATATTAAACATGTATTCAATTATAAACATAACTAATGGTGCGATTATGGTCATTTCAGTTAAATATTTAAGCTCTTTAAATGTGAAGGTCACACGCTTTAGCGTGAAGTGCAATTACGGTCACCATTTAACGTTAAATAAATCCTTAAATTTTTCTTTAAGCTACAGCCAGATATATCTCTCCATAGCGCTAAATTTGAGGTTATGTTTGACACTGGATCAGACTGTAACGTTTCCCGAAATTGTATTTAAAGTTAAACATTTTTATTTACAAGAAAATTGAATTGATCCATGTTTTAATTCATTTAACTGCCGAAGAAGATGACAACAGGTAATAAAAAAAAAGATAAATTTATAAACATTATAAATTATCAAAAATATGTACTATGTATTTTTAGAAACAATCTTCGCATAGAACGAAGATTTATAAGAGACACAGAAAATCCATTTGAAATGACTAATAAGAGTTTTAGAATTTTTTTTCGGCTGTCAAAAGAAATGATTTTCTACGAAATTTTGCAACCACTGTATAATGGACAACCTGCAATGCAAGACGAACTTCGACTACATCTCAAAGTGTTAGGAACTATCAACTTTATGGCAACTAGTTTTGACCAAAAAGCTGTGGGAACTCCATTTTTAATTGCATGAGCCAGAGTAGTTTAAGCAAAGCTATAAACCAAGTATGCAGGATTATTACGAATCGCTTAAGCCATGTGTGTTATTTTGTATGAAAATTACCTATGAACATACATTTTTATCTTAAAATTATACTTTTACTATTTATTATTTTTGGGTAAATATTGTAAACATGGTTTAATAAATCATGTACTTTGAATTCATTTTGCTATGTATTTTTTGTTAATTTCTTCAATAAATAAAGATTTTAAGTTTTGGGTTATATCACGTTATATGTTCTGACTAAAAACACTAAATTAACATGTCTTTACTATTGCTTTTTCTCTTTATTCAATGCGCACAGACAGAGACAGACAATGCTCAGTTGAACGTTACTTAATTAGCCTCTAACAAGGTCACAATTCTGTAGCTGAAGTATTTAAATTTAGTTGACCATAATAGCAAAACTTTAAATAATTTAACAGTCAAAGTTAAAGATTCATTTAGCCTTAAATTCTGTAAGATTTACATGTTGGACCATAATCGCACCATAAATGACTAACTGCGGCAACCGTGTTAATACGTGATCTTGTTTTATGTATTAACTGCGGGAGACATACGAATCCGCAAGGCATTACGGCGTCCGTACTGTCGTACATGTACTAGAAAACGGGGTTAGCAATAAAAAGGTTAACAAATCATTTTATTAAAATTTTGTATTTTCATTTATAATTTTCCAATATTCTTTTCACCAAATTATGCATTTCTGTGACGTAACCATTACATTTCTTACATGTTATATCATTATCTTCATCAAGCCACTCCATAATTTCATCATATTTATCATTAATCACTTTATTATCTTCTTCTGTCATATCAGTATTCATCAATATATCTTTTATATCATTACAAAAATGAGTCAAATCAAGTTTAGCTTTAATACGTTTAGCTGTTTTTTTATCCTCGGCAAAAAATTTCTCTGCCTCATCTATCATTCTTTGTATTTCATCTTCACTTAAATAACCTTTCTTCGTGTCAATCTTTAATTGTTTTACAACCCTACCTTCTTTTACTTCAGCTGTAACTTCCAAAATACCATCTGTGTTAATTTCGAAAACAACATCAATTTGGACTTCTCCTCTTAGCTTAGAAGGATATCCACTTACAACAAACTTTCCGAGTTGTCTGTTTCGTTTAATAAGATCTCCTTCTCCTTCATACACTACGATTGATGTAGCCGTTTGATTGTTGTATGATGTTGTAAATTCTTGAGATTTTCTTGTTGGGATCTGTGTATTTCTTGGAATAATTACAGCCATAACACCTCCAAGAGTTTCAATACCAAGCGAAAGTGGACTTACATCATAAAGCAATAAATTAAGGGTACTTGGTAGTTTTTCTATGCTTAAAATGGCTGCTTGGATAGCAGCACCCCTGGCGACAGCTTCGTCAGGATTTAAAGAAGCGTTTAAATCCTTGTTGTTGAAGAATTTCTGCACTAGTTCTCTGACGCGTGGGATACGACTTGAACCACCTACAAGTACAATTTCATTAATGTCTTCTTTCTTCATATTAGCGTCTTTTAAAGCTTTCTTCACGCAGGCGATGGTTTTGTCAAAAAGCTTGTTGTTCAATTGTTCGAATTTAGCTCTGTCCATAGAAGACACAAAGTCAATGCCATTGTGCAATAAATCAATTTCGATAGGCGCTATTTTAGCCATGGATAAAGTTCTTTTTAATTTCTCACATTGCTGGCGTAGTCTTCTAACTGATCTCTTATTTTCATTTAAGTCAAGGTTGTTTTTTTGTTTGAACTCTTTTATGAAATAGTTGGTTAATAGAATATCAATGTCGTCTCCTCCAAGAAATGCTTCTCCATTAGTTGCTTTAACCTCAAACACCCCATTTTCTATATTGATGATGGATACGTCAAAAGTACCTCCTCCAAAATCATAGACTAAGATTGTATGTTCAATGGTCATTTCTTTATATTTATTGTGCAGACCGTAAGCAAGTGCTGCTGCAGTAGGTTCGTTAATAATTCTTAGGACTTCAAGTCCAGCAATTCTTCCAGCATCTTTTGTGGCCTGTCTTTGAGCATCGTTGAAATGTGCTGGTACTGTAATAACTGCCTTTGATACCTCGTAACCCAAGAAATTTTCGGCTAATGATTTCATTTTTTCAAGAACCATGGCACTTATTTCTATAGCGGCAAAACGTTTGACTTCGTTTTTATATTCTACTTCAATCATTGGTGTGTTGTTTACATCTATTATTTTGTAGGGGTAATAGGCAATGTTTTGCTGAAATTCTTCGTCATCGTATGTACGGCCGATGAAACGTTTCACTCCTGAAAAAAAAGGTAATGAGTTATAAGTGGAGATTAAAGTTTTATATATTGGATACATAACACGAATTACAAAAGAATCACGATTCTTTTTCGCTCAATAAATATTTGGGGGGCTATGGGCACACTACCTATAAATGCTACCTATGTTTAGTTAACAGTAAAAAAATATATAAGAACATTTGGATAGAATGAAGAAACTTTTTTTTGTTGAAGATAATTTTTAATAAGATGAATGTTTGGAGGGATACGGGGAGCGGTACCTGAAATTGAAATATCGCACTAATCACGTTATAGCAAAAATGTATATAACAAAAACCATAAGAATTATGGGTCAGCTAATTAAAATAAATATATTTATTTAAAATTTCATGCAGGATAGTAAATAAAATTTTTGAACATTTAAGCTGCATTCACAGTTACCAAATTATACTTACAATTTAGTACTATAATCAAGTATTATATTTATACTTAGGAGAGCATTCATACATACCAAATTATAATTATGATTAGTAAGTGCTACCATCTGTTGTTACAAACAAAAATTACTATTGCATGGACCCACCATCTACGTTTTTAATCTTATTTCATTTTTAAATATGCTAAAATGGTCACAGTTTTTCATCTACGAATTATTTAGGCTGTTATATGATCCATAATTATAGTTTTTTGCGTGTCGTATCTGTTTTGACATTTCAAATTTACTTATAGGTTAGTTTCTGTCTCTTTCTCGCTAAGTGTAAATCATAAGTATAAGTATAAGCATGAAGTTTGCAAACTTTTAAATTATACTTATAATTAAGACACTTAAGTACGTTAGTGTGAATGGTTACGTAGGAGGCAGTATGACAATCTTCTAAGTATAAATCTAAATCATAAGTATAATTATAATTAGGGAAGTGTGAATGCAGCTTTAGAATAAAATACACAAATATATTTTCAAAAATTGGTGATTTTAACACGATTACAGCCACACATTTCAGAGTTTCGTAGGTATTTAGTAAGTGAATGATTACTTGGGATGCCAAAACAAATTTTATGTTAAAAAATTTATTTTTTTTGTTAATTTTAATTCGAATGCCTAATACCATTATTTAGGTTTCTAAATATGTGCAGTATTTTTTTTTTATAAAACAAGGATCATTAAGATTTTGAAAATTGCGCCTATTGCTTCCATTGGTTGTTATAAGTCATAAGCTCCGCCCCTCTGATTTCGTGTACATTGAAACATAGAATTAAATTATAATTTCAATAATTTCCACTGGTTATTAAATTTACGCTTTTAAAAATTAAATGCAACATTTGTCAAAATATAACTAGAATTTTGAAAAAATAATTTAATCAAAAGAAAAATGCAAAAAAAACAGAATAAATAAAATTGTCTCCTCTCGCCTGGAGCGAACTCTATGTTGTTGGGTAAGAAGCGAGCACCGTAACCATTACACCAGGCCTTTTAGTGTAGCGTGTTACATAACTATAACTTTTGTACATTGTCAACCAAAAAATATAAAAAATGTGTTATTTTCCGAAAACATAATCTGATCAAAAATTCCTGTTGTACTATTCCGGTACACACCAATATACATTACTTAGAATTTTTTCAGATTTTTAGTTTAAATCATCTGGGCTACAGAGTGTGGGACAAAAATTTTTTTGCACAATTTTGGCAAAAATCGCATCAAAATAATTTATTTTGTAAAAATAAAAATTTGATCGTTAATCTACGTACTAAGTGCTTTCATTTGATACCCTATGCAGAATTAAAAAAAAAAAAAATTTTTTTCGATGAGCACATATTTGTTTATATTTTTAGGGGGGTATGTTATTTAGATATGTTAGTATTTTTCCTATGTGCAGGTCACAGAGTTGTATAAGCATGCCAAATTTCAACTCTCTAGGTTTAGCCGTTTGGCAACAATTTTTACCGAACAGACAGACGAACAGACAGAGATACGACAAAATGACGGTATAAGGGTTTTTTGGTCATACCTACAAAATCCTAAAAAACGCGAGTCCACACAAATCCATTAAACAGACAGACAGACAGATAGACAGACGACAATATGACGGTATAAAGGTTTTTTGGTTATACCTAAAAAACGCGAGTCCTCTCATATCCATTAACTCTGCCACAAAGTCCCAGCCAATTTATAAAATAAAATGTAAACTTACCAAATATAGAATTAGTAGGGTTAATAACGGATCTATCCTTAGCAATGTCTCCAACAATGCGTTCAGTTTCATTGAAGGCAACCCAGGAAGCGGTTATATGCCCTCCCAAATCATTGTGGATGATTTCTGGCTGATCTCCGCGAAAAACAGACACTACCGAATAGGTAGTGCCCAAATCTATACCAATAGCTTGCACCTGGGAAGACATTTTGCTGATTCAAACTAATTCAGACAACTAAGTGTCATGAATAATGTTAGACTTTCTGTTAATCTAACTGTTATCTGTTGATATCTATATTCAAGCAATGATATGATATCACTCTGTTTATTGGATAAACAAATATTTATTTCAAATAGATCTTTTAACAATAATTGCGAGATTATATTTTTGATAGGAGTATAGATTAATGGTTGGGAACCGACAGTTCTGGAGCCGCATAAGGCTCTTAGCTGGATAAGTGCGGCTCTTTTATTTTGATTAGAATAATATCGACTTCCTTACAGTTTTCTGTAATGTATATTAATAAAATTAAAGGCAATATCTGTTTTTTTTGGCCTCATAAAAAATCAGTTTTTGTCTCTCTGTCCGAGATTTATATTAAAACGGCTAGATATATTTTCACGAAATGTGGTACAATGATATAGTAAAATCAGGATTAGAACATAGGGTATAAGGCATTTTAAAATTTTTATTCTAGGTGAGGGTGTTTCGGAGTTGAAATTAACAGAAAAATATATATAACTAGCTGGAGTACCCGTATTTCGTGCGGTTTTTGTAATTTATATTTTACTGTAACGTAAATGATAAGTGTGAAATATCTCACTCAAATATTTCAAGTATTATAGCAGAAAGATCCCTGGGGGAACCTTAGGCTACGTTTTTTAATATTTGTGGATAGGTCAACAAGGCAACCAGTGTGGTAAACATTAAATAAATACACTAACACTTTGAATTAAATAAATTTATTATTAGTCAAAGTTGAAAAAAAAGCAATAAAATAACACTATTTATAAAAGATTACGGAACAAGATTAAATAACAAAAATATTGGTTCTAATGGCGGTAACAAAATTTAACGACTGACTCACGACTTAACAACCCTTGTTGGTTAAGTCGCCCAGGTCTAATATCAGCCGGGGTGGCTGCTTAAGCTGAAGTTAGGGAGGTGCTGACCCCTATAATATTTTAAGGGTAGGACTTAACGCATGTTTGGCGGGATTTATGAATAGTGGCGTTACATCCTCCCCCTAGGGATTACGTAGGCGACCTCGCAAGCAATCTGAAACTAGCAAACTTATTAGTAACAAGGGAATTGGGCCCTTGGTCAATGTTCTCTGCGTTGGCGGCGCGGCACAGTAGATGCAGTAGCAGGCGGCTCCTGCGTCTGTGGAACACGTTGTTCATCAGGTTGAACTTCTTCGGCGGAACGGCGTGGCGGAATCGTCTTCCGTGGACGTCCTCTTCTTCGGATTGGTCGTACAGGCGATGGATCCGAGATGCGGTAAGGAGTAACATAAGGTTTTAAGGCGGAGGTATGATATACTCCGACAGGATCGGTAGGAGAACTGGGCAAGGCGATTTGGAACGTACTAGGCGATACTCGACGGCAAATAACATATGGTCCGTCGCGACGAGGTGCAAATTTTGATGTGTATCCTTGGGACGCTTTACTCAAGGAATGTATCGCAACAAGAACTTTATCACCAACTTGGTAATTCGGCGCGGGCCTGCGCGTTTTATCTGCGTACTCCTTGGATCGATCTTGCTGTCATTCATGTTCTTCGCGAGTAGCAGCGAATGTCTGCAAATATGGCGTTATCTGGGATACAAAGTTCGAATCGTCGATGATGGCACGTAGATCTCGCTCTACGTCGGTTGGTGTTCGAAGTTCTCGTCCAAATGACAAATATGCAGGTGTATGTCCTGTGGCTTGGCAAACCATCGTATTCATGGCGAAGCGAATGCTGGGAAGTTTCTCTGCCCATCCGTCATGTCCATCAGCTACTAATATAGCGAGCTGGGTTTTGAGATCTCGGTTCTTGCGTTCTACAGGATTTGATTCAGGGAGTTAATGCCTGCTCGAGTCCTAAGCAGTGTGCAACACATTGCATTACTTCGGAGACGAATTGTGTGCCGTTATCGCTAATCACTCTCCTAGGTGTCCCATAACGTAAGATGATTTCATCAATAAGACATCGAGCACATGCTTCTGCAGTGGCAGTTTGTAGAGGAAATAATTCTACCCAACGGGTTGCGGTGTCTTCAACTACGAATACCCATTTTTCACCATTAGGAGTGTCAGGTAATGGTCCAAAAAGGTCAATAGAAAGAACTTCAAATCTTCGGTGTTGCACTGTAGTTTGGACGAGTCCAGCGGGTTTGAGGTTCATGGGCTTGTAGCGTTGGCATTCCAAGCAAGCTTTTACATGATTGGTTATAGTTCTGTTCATTCCAGGCCAGTAGAACCGAGAACTAATCTTCTGCAACGTCTTGGCGATGCCGTAATGTCCGGTAGATCTCTAGAAGCTGATCTTGTCATCTCTTGCGAGGTCTTCGCACTGGTCAATGGGTGTTCCATTTTCCTTCCCATATCTATTTCTATTCTATTCATTCTATCCTCCTTTATCCCTTTGATCTCGCATTGCTAAGAAACATGTTTCGGAGCCATTCATAAGTATGGGACGTACTGTAGTTTAGTATAACCTAATATTGGTATTTCTAGACAAGAGTTTCCTTTTGAAGATGGGACCGAGTGCAAAATAAGATGCATTAGCAGCTTTAATTCTTTATGTGATTTTATGTTGTATCAGCCAGACAGACAGACAGGCACATGAGTGATCGTATAAGGTATAAGCGTTTTTGGATTACATGTTCAATATTAAAATTGTGTGCCCTACTAAACAAGGCATTAAATCAAACCTAAAATCATAAAGTAGAAGTGTCAATAAAAATTATGCATCTTACAATAAAATCAAATGTAATATATTCATATCGAACAGTAAGTCAGATAGTTCAGAGTTTTTCCGACAGCGCTTTAGTTCCGTCACGTTTTAGGGTAGGGGTAAACGCAACACTTTAACCCCTATCGTTGTTACTATTCCACCTGCTTTCACTAAGTGAAGTACGTTTTCAATCTTTCCCTCCTTTAAAACACATGTTTTTGAAGTGTCAAAGTTGTTTGTGAGTGATATGTGTCTGATTGTGTTATTCATGTCTGAATGGTAAATATTCACAATTTCTTTAACATTTCTAGACATTGTTGCATGCATTATTGTTGTAAAATTGTTTGTTTATCTATTATTTTATGTTCGACTGCATCATAGCTACTTGATTTATGACATAGATTTACGTCCATAAACAGCGTTTCAATGAACTTGTACAATAATATAGCAAAACTGGACTACTATCAATGTCAAAATATTTTGGACATTTTGACATTTTGGTATATTCGTCTTATGATGGCCTAACAAGCTGAAATATATATATATATTAAGTATTTAATAAAATAATTTTGTGGAACTTTAACCAAGTGTGTTTTGTGTTTTTTCGAAATATTTCAAATTTATAGGTAGGGCACCCCTTGACCCCTAAATAATATTTTTATTAAAAACTGCACTGAACATAAAAAAATGGTTTCCTCATTTTTAACACATTTTTCCATATGCATTTTTGATGTAGCGTATATAATAAGTGTGGTATTTCAAAATTTAAGTTTACCCCCCCCCCAACTTCCCAAATATTCATTAAATTAAAAATGCATACAAATAAAACGTTTGTTTTCTTATTATAAACTATTTTTGTAATATACGATTTTGCTGCTGGTCAATACGGTATATCTAGATTTTTGTTTTAGGGTGCCCTCTCATAACTCCCCAAATATTCGTCCAATTGAAAAAATGTACTCAATAAAAAATATTTGTTTTCTTAATATAAACAATTTTCGTTAATTGCATTTTTCTGTTAAATCAATAATAAGGGAGATATTTTAAGTTTTATTGTAAACAGTTTTAACCCCAAAACGCCCCCTTTGAATGGACATTTTGAGATGCCAAATAGCCTATGTTCGAATCCTGGTTTTACTCTATCATCGTACTGAATTACGTAAAAATATCCAGCCAGTTTGGCGTGAATCTCGGACGGACAGACAGGCAGACAAAAACTATATTTCGGTGGATATCGTCTTATAATCATCTGAAACGTGTAGAAATCGAATATGAGAACAAATAAATAAAAACAGATATAGTCTCCAATTTTAATTATATAGATTATACTATAGGTCAGTCGTTCAATCAACGCAGTTTGTCATTTTGCGTCATAATTGCAATCACAAACTTAGTGGCAAAAAAATAACTAAATTGATTTTTTTTTCATGTGAATTATAGACTAATATCGCTCTTAACTCTTTTATTTTACTAAAACATACCTTTTGAAGTCATATTTAGTTTGTGTTCCCTTGTCATTTTGAAGATTTGCAAATTTTAAAAGTAACATTTTATAATACGTTCTAATGTGTTCTGATACTTATGTTCATATATATAACTTATAGTAATTTCTAAAAACTTTTTTTATTTAGTTTGTTTTTTATTTAGCAGTTTTGTGTTTAGTTATATATTTTCTTATAGATTTCCATTTGATATTGTGTGTAGTGCTTAGCTTTTTAGGTTAAATTCAACGTACTTCTATTTTCTTTTCTTTGATCATATTTTTGGATCACATCAGCCATTTTTAGGACTATTTTGCCTATTAGAATAGTTTATTTGTTTCTATTCGGTTCATATTATTATATTTTCATTTCATTTCGATGAACGTGACAGCGTACGAATATTACATTCGTTAAATGGATAAATGTAAACGTACTAAATATGATGTCACAAAAACATGTGACGTTTCCAGGGGCGCAACTGCACTGATTCGCCGACTACCCTATAGTGGTACAATTTAACCATGTCTGTAGTGTATTATCAAGTAAGTATACTACCATCAATAAATATGAATGACATTACACAGGAAGGCATAAAAGTGATTCAATGTTTTATGGTACGGAACCGCTCTACTTGATTATTTAAAATTTGTCATTATGTTGCTAATGTTACTTCAAAACATTTTAAACCTTTGAAAAAATCATTTTCAATAAAATAGATTCTAGGGCTGGTATATCTGTAATTCCGGAATATATCTATAATCAGTGTTTTTCAGATTTAAAATTACAGAAAACTCCTATTAAGTTACGCACTTACGACGATAAAATAATTATCCCATCCTCGGCGCCAAAATGTAATGTTCTTTAATTAAATAAATAATCAATTACTTTTAAAGAGAAATGTTTATTCCTTTTTGGTGAAGTGACATTGCAATCAATAATACAATTTTTCATCTACCATGACAAAGTCATGATTACAACATCAAAACATCACAAGTTTCTTTTTTGAAAAGATTTGCATATTGGAACAAAGCAGTTTGATGATATTTTCAAGCACGTGCAAATGTAGTAACAAAATATCAAAGGAAAACAAACGGCGGTATAACTAGGGAATAGGTACCTACGCAAATGTGGCATTGTTGTGTTAGTGTGAGTTTGTTTTGTCATTAAACTAGAAGATGGGTAGCTCGCTTCGCCCGGTTTCTTCTAATCAAACCCTTACTTACCTAACCTAACCTAAGATAGTGTTTTGTCATTAAACTAGAAGATGGGTAGCTCGCTTTGCTCGGCTTCGTTTAACCAAACCTTTACTAACATAACCTAAGATAGTGTTTAGTCATTAAACTAGAAGATGGGTAACTCGCTCCGCTCGGTTTTAACTTTTACTAACTAAAACTAATCTAATTATCTTGTTTTTAGGTGCATAGTACTTTATTTTCCCCCATATTAGCCCAATTAAAATTGTGTATCATTGTGTATGAATTTATAAACCAGAAACCATTGTTTTAGAGCCACTGATCATCCTTGAAATTTTTAGTTAAATTGTTATGTGTTCCCGTCTATAAAGAAATCTTGTAACGGTGTAGGTACCTAGTTTAGCCCAAACGGCAAAAGCGAAAAATTAACAAAACCAACAAGTTAACAATAACAATATATTTAAAGTTTCAACAGAAGACAAACAATATAATAACTGACTTAACAATAAAATCATAAAAGAATTAAAAAACTAGTAAACACTGTATAAACAAGGCATATGGCAGTTGATTAATGTAAACTACCGAGCTTCACATGTTGTCCATCAGTTAGCTAATGGCTTAGCTGCAATCCCTTATAACAATGCGTGGGCATACCTCACTAGGAGTTCTTTGAAAAGTATGTTCTCACTAATCATATTTTCTTTTTATTGTCACGATAATAGCCAATGTTCAGAACGAATTAGGCAAGAGAAGAAGACAAAGACTAATTTTGTTTCATGAATATATATTGGTTGTTAAGTCCGTTCGTTTTTTTTTTTCACGTTTTATTCAATAAAATACAGTAATACCCCGAAGTTACGCAATAGGTGGGTCCGACAAAAATCGCTTAAGTCGAATTCGCGTAAATCGGGGTACAATTTTGCAAATAAATACATATAAATTTTGTTTAACTGGGACCAAGGACTAACAAAATCATTAGTTTAGAAGAAATATATTTAATAAAATTGCTGTTGCAGTTTACATACCTATTAATATAAAATATTAAAAAAATAAATACGACAAAACACCTTCCTTTTTCACGCAGAATTTTTTTGTAGAAAGTTAATAATTTTTTCAATCCTTGCTTTGTAGTTATAACACATGCTTCGTTGAAGTCTATGTTTCTAAAATTTTTAAGCCCTTTGAGCTGAGACCTTCTGTCATTCTACTATCAAAATCCCTGATAATGTTGTTTATATTCCAAATATATCGTTTTCCTTTTCTTACTAGGTGCAGGAGAATCAGATTTACTTCGTTTGGACGACATATTTATTTAAGAATTTAGAAAACGTATAACAAAACAATCTTAATTTTCGTCGATCGTAGAATCGTAATTGTGCATATAAAATTCGCACGAAACGCGTCCAATGCGTTTATCACAACAAGAGATACATTGAAGATAGTGGGGTGACAGTGTTGTCAAACGAAAAAATCTAAAACTGCGTAACTCCAAGTTCGCGTAAGTCGGGGTATTACTGTATACATTCTAAAAAAAACTTTTATTATCAAATGTACTGTCCATTATTTTCTATCACGTTGGACAAACGCTCAGGCAATTTTATAATGTCATCTCTCCAGAAGGTTCCGTCTTTGTTCTCGAAAAATTTGTAAAGGTGAATTTTGATATCGTCCCAAGATGCGAAATTTTTTCCGTTAAGGGAATTTTGTAGAGAGCGGAACAAATGGTAGTCGGAGCATATGGTCCAGACATCGCACCATCCGACTACCATTTGTTCTGCTTTCTACAAAATTCCCTTAATGGAAAAAATTTCGCATCTGTGGACGATATAAAAATTCACCTGGACAGATTTTTCGAGAGCAAAGACGGAACCTTTTGGAGAGATGGCATTATGAAATTGCCTGAGCGTTTGTCCAAAGTGATAGAAAATAATGGACAGTACATTTGATAATAAAAGTTTTTTTTTTAGAATGTATATTTTATTGAATAAAAGGTGAAAAAAAAAACTGACTTATGTAACAACCCAATATTATATGTATATAAATAATATATGAACCCCCCCCTAAAAAAGATCTGGGTACGCGCTTTGTTTACACATTTGATAAAGTTTGATTGGATTATTTTTATGTAGTTCATTGACAAGATAAAAATATTTTTATTATGCTTTATTAAATTTTATATGAGATTAATTAACAGACCATATTGTTAAAAATGTATTTTTGTTATTAAAATCATATGTTTGGTTGCATAAGTTTAGGTCTTAATCATAATCTGTGGCATTACAGTTTTAAGAAATTAGTATGCTGTCCAAATGTCCAAAGAAATGTATGATTTGTGAATATATTTTACCTATCACATTGGGAAATGTTCACCTCACGTTGTGCACTTCTCTAAATTATGCGTCTAATGTACTTAATCCAGTTTATCTTTACTTAAACAAATTTATCTCCCTTTCAGATCGACCTTTTCTAATAAGTTTAAAATCATTTGCTTTATATTGCTATTTATTTGCATTTAATGTTGAAGTGTGTATCTAAAATACAGATATGCATCCCATTCATACAAGGTGTATGCATACAAAAAAGAAAACGTTAAATTTTTTCAGAAAGAGTATCAGCCTATCCATGAGTATGTACGAGGGCATATTGAAAACTAATGCCTCCATGGCCATAACTTTTATAATGGCGGGCCAGACCGTGTCAAAAGTGGTTTGCCATTTACATTAAGTATCTGTACATAAGTCCTCCTAGCGGAGATTCTCAGCAACATCGCGTTTGCGCATGACAGTTCTAAACCTGGCGGCCGGCATGGATGTGCGGTTAAAACAACGAGCTGTCATTGGAATTTGGAGGTTGTAGCGCCCATTGATATCCATCGAGGGTTAAGTGCCGTCTACCGTGCGGCGCGTGTTGATGTGAGTACTGTTAGGAGGTGGGTAAAGACTGTGGAAGACGCAAGTGCTGCTGAAACGGATGTCCATGATTGGACACGCAGTGGCCGACTAGTGTCTGCATGTGGTAAAAGGTTTTACCTCATTCACCTTATAGCCTAGATCTTGCGCCTTGTGACTTTTTCCTCATTCCAAAGCTTAAAGAACATCTGAAGGGCAAGCGTTTCTCTTCGGATGCAGAGGTGATAGCGGAGGTGTGGAAATGGTGCCGGGAAGTCTTCAGACTTTTTCCGTGACGGACTTGAAAAACTCGTACCACGTTGGCGTAAATGTATTACTGTCAATAGCGATTATGTGGAAAAGTGAATATATCAGTGCGTAGAGGACAGTTTATACTATTATTTCACATATAAATGTAAACCATATATCAATTACTAATAAAGTAATAGCCATGGAGGCATTAGTTTTCCATATGCCCTCGTATATTGTCACCTAAAGCGACTGTCAGACCACAGTACAAGCCTAACCTCTTTGACATCCTTGTGTTGTAAACACTGGACTAAATATGTAATATTTCTGTTACACGTCTCATGAATTGGAGATTATTTGCCTTGGATGAGATACCCATTGGTTTACCAGTGATCTATACGTAGAAGTGTGATGGCAGTTTCTTCCCTGTGGTTGTTTCTTCCAGAAGAAGTACACGATTTAGTCTCCTTTAATCTGCTTCATCTTAACATTTTGTATGCTATTCCACTGTCCGTTCTTCGAAAATATACTTGTATTAGCAGACCCCTTGTCAACAACGTTGGCAAACTGGTAACGAATAAAAATCAATATAAACAGGAATTAATTATTAAAATTTGCATGATTCTGCGTATATTAACAAAACAAAAACGTTTCTTGATTATACCTAGGAAATCCTAAAAAGTTGCTTAATGCGTGTCGTTTCAAAATTAGTAACGCACCGGATACGGCCCGCGGGCCATATGCTGGACATCAATGGTATAGGTGTTTCGGATTATACCTAGGTAATCCTAGAAAGCCGCTCAATGCGTGTCGTTAAAAAATTAGTATCGGACCGGTAAGCCCGCGGGCGTAACATCAATTAACACAACATCCTTTCATCAGGTAACCAAACGTACTGGTAAGTCAGCTTTGTCGAGGTACGTCGTTTCCCCACTCAATTCGTGGCCGCCCGCTTGCCGCAATACCCGCTAGCACCGAGGAACTTAGCGTTACGTACACACAGAAATTAGGGCTTTTATATATATAATGTCGAAAATATACTTGTATGTCAATTTTTAATTTTGTTGGAACTATATGTTTTTTGTGGATGTAAAGCCATTATGTATATTTTAATATTTCTTCAATGCTTTGTTTTTAGTCGCTATGTTTTTTTTCCACTTTGTTTTTACTTTTCGTTTAATTTTTTATATCTGTTACTGGGCTATCCATCGAATGGAGTTCCTTGGTTGTTGCTCTTTTAGCAAGCTGGTCGGTCTTTTCCTAGTTTGCGTAGTTTGCTTCGACCACAAAGAACTTTATTCACCTTTGTCTTGTCATTTGATTCATATCATCCTGCAAAAACATTTTTTTAACAAAGACGAGTTTTTTTTTGCCTTGCGTCTTAAAGGTTTTTTAAATTTCACAGCCGAAGAGAAGGACAGACTTTACATTTGTGTTGGAGATATTGAGTTATATGCTTTAATTTCTATATGAGTCCTTTTTTCTTTATGAAGTCCTTTAAATTGCGAATCAATAGCCACGTTTAGCAACTGTTGTTGATTATGTTATCAGTATAATTTAGGCAGTTACAATTTACGTAAAACTAATATTATTAAAGTACTAGGCATATTTTTAGACTCTCACTTTCATTACGTTTGTGATGGTGCTTGGAGAACGTTCGGCTTTATTATAAGGGCATCAAATATTTTGAATTTCTCATTATCGATTAAAACTTTTACCGGGCTTATGTTTTTAGTTCATTAAATATTGGGTCAGTTGTACGGAATCCTTCTTACAATAAATATGTTTTATGCCCCGAAATTTTTTTAAAAAAGTCAGTACGTTACGTTTTTGTGAAATTGGATGCTCTATCTAATAATGAGAGTTACCAGCATTCTTGTCACCTCTTAAATATTTTACAGTTGCAGGAATGAAGAGTTCTTTGTGACATCATATTTCTTTAGAAAATTGTAAACATTATTATTGACGGCAACGAACTTGTGTTACTAATTAATTATCATGTACAGAACTACAACACACGCCGTAACGAGTTTTTGCACCAAAATTACGCTAGCACTAATGCCATTATCAGTTCTTCCATTGTCAAACTTTCTTCAGCATACAATAATATTTTTGGAAACATTGATATATTTAATAATTCGCTACATTAATTTAGAGTTGTGTTAAATTTTATTAAATAATCAGTTATTATAAATTACAAATCGTTATAAAATAATTGTTGAACTTGTAAGATTTTTATTGTACTGGTTTTGTTGTAAATTCTCGTAAAAAATTTAGTGGATACTTCGCTGGGTTCGTCCCGTTTGTGTTCCCATGGTAAATAAAAAAAAAAAATGACTTACAGATCACAATATTTCGTTTGCTGTTCGTTCAGCGAAATGGCAGCAGTTGACTGTAATCACTAATTAAATAAGTTAAGTGCTGATCCTCAGCAGTTACAATCGCTAACCGCGTCCATTGTCAGTGAACATACTTAACGCTTACACGGGTCTATTCTCTAAGCATGATGTTAAATTCTTAGCGTCAGAAACTGACATTAATTTTATTAACACCATGTTTAACCTTAATGCTATTCGCTAAACATATATGTGTTAAAATTATAGCGCGGCGGCGTTAAAATAGCCAGTTAACGTTCTACAATAATCGCCTGCCGAAACGGTGGCGTTAAAAGTTAACGCTAGTGTTTAGTTTGCAAAAATGGTGGATCCTATTTAAGTAAATGTCATGTTATTTAAAAAAAAAAAACATGAATAAAACACAAGACGGTAGGAATATTAATCAACTTTCTATTACTTTTTAAAGTGAAATCTTTACAGTAGAGATAAGAATGACGCTTCATAATTTTTGTTATGCAAGTAACCCAGACGCAAGTTCAAGTAATTGTATAGAAAGGAAATAAATGGAGTATTGGAGAGCAGTTTTGGTTTTGTTGAGACACAGAACTTAAAATTATAATCCTCTGAAAGCTACAAAACTTCACTTCTGACTCCGCCGTGTTTCAAAATATGTACATTTTATTATTTGAAGAAACAATTGATGACATTGATGACGATCCCAACAGTGTTGTTCTAGGGTAGAAATAGCGTAATAAATCAAATTTAATAATTAATATCACCGAACACCTTTTTAAAAATAGAATGAACATATAATTCACATATTATTAAAAAATTAGATAAACTGTTATAATACAAAGTAGTATATAAATTGACTAAACAAAAGTTGAATAGAGTTATATTTTTATTTAATACACTGTGGAAACCAGTTATAATGAGTATCATAGTACCAAACATTTCTGTTCCATTTTTAAAATAAATTTCGCCGTTGAATATTTAATTCAACACCGAAATATTAGGTTAAGATTCTCTTGACATTTGACTAAATAAATACTCCTGTTAAAAAAAACAGCGCATGCGCGTGCTGTTAATATTAGCCTCTCTACAGGGTGAGTTAGCGCCCCGCGTTAACAAATATTGTATTAACGCTTACCTTAACAAATGCTCTTACAGAATAGCATTTTTGGATAATGACGTTAGACATGGAGTTAAAATAAAAATATTAACCTGACGCTAATTTTAACGCATTTCTTACAGAATACACCCGGCTAACACTTGCGTTCTCTAAACGCACCCACTGATAGTTAAGCTGCGTGCTTTTTCCCGTTCGAAGATCCGCTCGAAATATTAAAACTAATATCATAATAATATTAAAAATTAATAACTTTCTTTTTTTGTGGTTTTAGTTACAATTTTCAAAGTTTGATGAAGAAAAGGAAGTTTTAATCATACTACTTTATATCTTATGAATTTTTAATGAATATCTGTTTATTTTAGTTATAAAACTTCATACATGCCATGCGGTTTAGTGTAAATGTCTAGACGATTTGGTTGTATAACAATTTATGAAATTTGTTTAAGAATGTTTTAAAATATCTTTAAAAAACAAAGATTTATTACATGTGCGTTGGAAGAAAGAACAAAGAATAAAAAAATGGGGAAAAATAAAGCCTGCAACGAGTGTAAGTATCTAGAAGTAAAAATAGTGGAAGAAATGGAAGATATAGACAAATTTAAGAAAGAGATAGACGCTGGCGCGCCCCCATAGGGGCTCACAGGCTGAGGCCTCTCTGGTAGATTTTAAGGGACACATTTTCCGTATAATGTAGCATTATATTTTAACGTGTTTGGGTTCTTCAAACAACACTAAAACGCAGAATTTTCCAGATAAATTTGACAGTTTGTTTTGACCTACTGACTACATATAGAATCTCGTTACCAAGTAAACTTGGTTCGATTGTTACAATGTTCTATGTTTTTCTAGAGACTTCTGAACTGTTCCATGGTTTCTATGGATGTGATTTACTAGAACTTTCCAGATTGTTCCACGAAATTCCACCATAGGCGTCTCATGACCCACCTACGAGAGTTATGATGCGCGCCAAGATAGACGATAAAATAAATCAAGGGGGAAAGAGATTGAAGCCATAAACTCAATTCTTTGGTTCCGAATAAAGATGAGTCGTTCATGAACGAACCGGCTCACTGAGCTGGCTCAGTAAACTGACCGAAGTGACACGGTTCACTAAATTGAAATGAGCCGGCTCACGGCTCACTGTATAGTTTCAAGTTTCAAGGATACGATTGGTCGGGCGATTGTGAGCAGTGACCGGAGTGATCCGGATCTGGATCGATGTCATGTTCCCGAGAACTCGGCTTGTAATGTATTATCATAAAGTGTATTTTGTCATCAATTTGTAGGGCAGTTTATTTGAAACTAATAGGCTTAGTCTGTATTTTCTTACAACCATACTATATAAAAATATTTAAACAGGGCCATAAACTTAACACATCTGGTTTAAAATACAGTAGCTACATAAAGTGAATTGTTTGTTTCAAAAATGTTAGATAAGACCCGTTCTACCTACGAGCGAACGACCGACAACTGACTGACCTGTGTCTCGGGATCATGTTTACAGTTTATATATTGCAAGAACCGGCTCTAAGCAAGAGCCGGCTCTAAGCGACGTTCTACCTACGACCGACCGACCTGTGTCTCGGGATCATGTTTACAGTTCATATATTGCAAGAACCGGCACTAAGAAAGAGCCGGCTCTAAGCGACGTTCTACCTACAAACTAACGACCGACCTGTGTCTCGGAAACATGTTTATTCAACCGAATCACTGAGCCGGATCAATGAACCGGCTCAACAAACTGAACGACCTCCACTGATCCGGTTCTGCAAACTGAGCAGAAATTCCCATCTCTAGTTCCGAATTCGTACGAAACAGACGCCGACGATGACGCTGCTGTTGAAATACATATAGAGTATTGATTAAAATTAATTTTGTGAAACTTACCGAGTTTTTATTTAATTATTAATTGTATAAATACATTTCTGTGTCTTTAAATGAAAGCGGCGGATAATATAGTAAATTTATAAAATTAATAACTAAGTGTACTTGAAACAATATATCAACGGTGACAAAATTGCGCAAAGAAAGTTATAAAAAACAAAATTTTTAAGAAAAAATCACTGAAGTTAACAGAAGGAAAACAATATGGTTAGCTTGTTATAAGAGGTTAATATTTAATAGAATTATACTACAAAACTCTAATATAAATCTGACACGGGATTTACCCTAAAAAGAAAAATATCCGGTGGAAAAAACTTTGAAGTTTGATTTTTTTAAAATTAACATTCCATTAGAAAACTCATACTAATAAAAACTAATTTAAAGGTAATTATATGTTTTTGTTAGTTCCAACTTAATAATAGGTATCAACAACAATTTTCCTTTTTTTTAAACATATTTGTTCAACTTCAAATAACTTTTATGTTTAGATGGTTTTGTGTAGAAATGTTTATAAAATTTGTCAATATTTTGTTCGATATGATTGATTACTGTCCAGATACTCCGTCTAAAAATAATACACTTGATGGCAATGTAATGCCCCTTGGCACAAGTGTATTAATGATAATTAGATTTTTTGTAAAGGTTTTAAACAGTTTAATGCATTACCACCTAGTTTAAAATTTGAAAGTTGTAATTTAAAACAATTTAAGAGAGATTTATTATAGTCCAGTAACCTTGTCATGATTATGGGGCAAAAGTTGCATCAAGTGGGGGTAGTTAGTTTCGTCTTTTTTTCTTGTATGGGATATGCCTGAGATGCAAAATCCAAGTTTTCGACCTCGGCAGCCCTCCGGAACACTTTTGAATTTCACAAAAACTACTAAATTTTCGAACTTTTTTCGGTTTCTTACCATTATGACCATAAAGGAACACGTTTTTGACAAACATTATTCAATGAATCTTTCAACTAGATTAAATTTGCTACAATTTAAGACCAGAATGGGTTCAGTAGCTTCCATAGTTTCTGAGATACAGCTTTTCAAAATTTGAAAAAATCTCCAAACTTGAAAATTGTATGCTAATTTTCATGTTTCATCTTATACAATTGCCTTTATATCTTCAACAACCTGTCTAACATGAGTCAGTGAAGTAAACATTTATTCAATTTAACATTTTGAAGGTGGGGGAGGAGGAGGAAGGGTGGTATGGGTGGAGGGAAGTCACTGTTCACCGTTTTCTTCATCGTCCTCAATCGCCTGAAATGAAAAATTATATATTCAATGTCCCAAGGTAAAACCTTGTCATAATATAAATACACCGCACATGAAAGTTGGTAAGCATTAATAAATAGAAGTAATAGTATCTATAACATGTGGGTAAGAATTAATTATTATAAATAATGGTAACTTTCAACTACAATACGAGTGTAACAGTTTTTCGACGAAAAAATCGATGTTTTTAAAAAGTTTTTTGCGAATAACTCGAAAAATATGAATTTTATCAAAAAAACTGTAGAAAGCAAAATTATAGATTTTAAAAATGCAAACAAAATTCTTTTTTTATTATCTTTCTACGACCAATACGAACCGAGATACGGCATGTTAATGGTTAACTTTTTTTCGCCAAATGCATAATTTGAAAGATTCAAAGTCAAATAACAGGAAAAATTTGCATTTTTCGAAGAAAACTCATTGAATCTTTTTTTAAGTATTTGATTAGAACTTTCAAACAAAAAAAGTCTCTAGTATAAAAATTAAGCGACTTATGATCAAAATAAGGTCATACCTACTTTTTTCTACGAAAAAATCAGTGAAAACAACCCCCTACTTACCCCCCTAATTAAAATTGATCCTCTCCCTTCTGTGGTTCTCTTCATATATGTATTTTCAGTACACCCAAGAAGTTTGACCAATTTAAAATGCCTAATTTTAGAAAAATTGGAGTTTAAAGAAAATACGATTTTTTGCGATTTCGTATTTTTCGCCCTTTTCTTCAAAATATCTCCGAAATTACTGGAGATACGAAAAAAATGATAGAGCACTAAATTGTAGCTTTTTTAATGACTTAAATTTCCCTGTGCATATATTTTCTGTACAGTGAATATTTGGCGAGATATAGCCGTTTAAAACCTCTATTTACAAGCGAACACCACCTTATTCGAGCCCTTCAAACTCACCCCATTTAAAAACTAACGGATATTAAGGAATTTAATTTACACAGTCTTATAGCTCTTGAAAAGCCCTACAAAATCGTTTTTGAAAAAACTTTCTATCACTAAAAATGAAGGAGCTATGTTTAAAAAACCAATACATTTTTTTTCGAAACATTCGAATAGCTCGGTTTGGAGCATAGTAATCTACATAACCAGTATTTTCGGCAGCAATATAAGGTTTTGCAATATTATTTTATAATTTTTGACAATAAGGAGTAGTTTTCACTTCTAAAAATAAACAGTGCCCATGAGCATGATATAGCATCCAATTTTCAAGTTTGGAGATTTTTTCAAACTTTGAAATGCTGTATCTCGGAAACTATTAAGACTACCGAGCCCATTTTGGTCTCAAATTGTAGAAAATTTAATCTAGTTTAAAAATGCATAGAATGGTGTCTGTCGAATACGTGCTCCTTTATGGTAAAAATGGGCAGAAACTGAAAAGAGTGCGAAAATTTAGCAGTTTTTGCGAAATTCAAAAGTGTTCCGGAAGGCTGCCGAGGTCGAAAACTTGGATTTTGCATCTCAGGCACAACCCATACAAGAAAAAATTATTACAAATTATAGTATATATCTACATTAATAAACTATATGTATATTAGGCTCAGTCTATTTTGAATAAATATTATTATTGTTATTAAAGTTCACTTTTGCTTTTGTTTCCTGTGAGGTATTCACAACTGTGATACGTTGGTTATTGGTGGCAGCTCTCTTCAAATAAGTTCAATATCATCCCGATACAGCCGGCTACAGTACATCATGATTTCCCAAAAGGTTTGTTCGTTTGTCTTTTTAAATGATGTGGTATTGCACTAGGCGTGAACGGCTGTCTTTTAGATATATTGAATAACTTTTGCACTTTCTCTCTGCGGATATTGTAGGTGAGGCAGGTCTTGTTTTTATGTACACAATATACCACAGACCTTATATCAAAGAAACGTTGAAAAATTTCATATTGCTGAATGTTTCAAATACAGTATTAACTACTTTGCATTAATTGCTTAATATTACAGTGACTTTATTTACCACAGTGGCAACATACAACAACTGACTGACAATTTCTGGCATAACTTAATAACATACGTGGTTTACAAATATGTGTGCACTTTTACGAGGGTCGCCTATTAAATTTCGGGATTGCGCTAAACTAGTGCGGCCATCTGACAAGTTAGTTAGTTAAAATTTTTGGCGCACAGCAACAAAGGCTATTTGCGCCTAACGCAGCCCATCAAAATGACTTTGATACATTTATTTATTTATTTATTTATTTATTTATTTATTTATTTATTTATTTATTTATTTATTGTGTTTGGGTGGTCAACAGAACTATTCCATTCCTAGAGACCCCCACTAATTACATATATTATTTTAACGTGTTACATATTACAACATAAAATACAAAAATATTTTTATAAGTTTGTGTTCAATTTTTTTACAATTTTTCAAATTTACAATTTCGGTACAAAAAAGAAAAGAAACAATGAAGTGTAAAAGTGAGTAAATTACTCCATTCCTGTTAGTGTATCATTAACTATGATTTTAAAATTTGAAAACGACAAGATGTAAATATCACAATTGTTAAATAATTTATTGAACGTATGCATGGTGCTGTTTAAAGGAGAATTTTGACCTAAAATGGAACAAATTTTATTATTATAAAAAGTATTAGTTTTTCTTAGTTTTTCTTGTTTGAACGATAATACATAATACATACATAATAAAAACAATAAATTAAACAATAAATAAATAAATAAAATCATGAAAATAACGCATCCTTAATAAAAGAAATCTTGCACGGACAAATATAAAAAAATAACATAAAAAGCCTGTTCGAAAAAATTAACAGACCCATGGTAAGAGGCTGTAAAGGGGCCAATTACCATCGAATATCACAGTCAATAACTATAACACATTAAAATAAGGTGCAAGACTTCACACATAAAACAGTAAGTTCGCTGCCATTCATCTCGGCTAAAAATTAAATTAAATCGTATGTTCGAGCGATTATTTTTTACTTTCGACGTGGATTAATCCAACAACAAAGCATCGATGAACTTAATTCGACTTTTGGCGATAAAGCACCATCAAGAACTACTGTTTATCGATGGTTTGTCGACTTTAATCGTGGCCGTAGTTCGCTTAAGGACGAATTTCGTGAAGGTCGTCCAACATCGGTTGTTGTTCCGGAAAACATTGATGCTGTGCGTGAACTGATACTGCAAGATCGTCATGTGACTTATCGTGAGATTGAGGTGTAGATTTGTTTGCGTTGGATACCACATAATTTGTGCCTATTGCTCTATTGGTGCCACAATTGGAGTGGAAAAAATGCATCGAAAATTGGTTCAAACTCATGCAAAAGTGTATTGATCATCATGGAGAATATTTCGAAAAACAATAAAACCACTTTTGTTGATAAATAGTTGTAGATCTCAAATCCCGAAATATAAAGGACAACCCTCGTATTAAATTTGCTAAGGTAGAATTATTATCAATATCTGGAGGATAAGCTACGAAGTGTTCTAAATAGTCCTTGATGTACTTTTCTGCAGACAAAGCGCCTTCCTCAATCAAAACAGGCTCGGTAGAAGAGTGCATTGATATGCCTGCATAATCTAAAAAACTACCGTCACCCAATGGAAATGCTCAGTGCCAAAAACTTCTCACCATACCTTTCGCTTCGCACCCGTCTGCGGATTTATTACTCAACCGCGACTTATTTCTGAGCAATATGCTGCTCTAATCTGCGTCCAGTCAGTCCAAATGCGCAGTCTTTCAACTCAATTATTTGCGAGAAAATCCGAGCAAGCTATACGCCTTCTGGATACAAATTTCGCTATCAACCTTCTTTGGACAGCTGGTGAAATTTCAATATTCTGCGAGACGATATGCGAGAAAAGTTGAGAGTAAGTTATTATTGCGCAGAACAGCTAGGGTAAGGAATCGGTCGTTTCGAGCGTTTGTGGGCTGTGGATGACTTGAAACAGGTTTCTTTGTGTAGGTAATAGTTTGCTGATGATGGTTTAGAGCTACATCTAAAACGCTAGTGATATTTGAATACTACGGCCATCTTCATGTAACGCCGCAGCTCGTGCAACGTATTTAGGTCGTATTTAATTTTATTGCACAAAAAACACGTGCAAAAGTTTAGAATTTCCTGAGATGACAAACTGATGTCCAACATTTTATTTTAATTATGAGTTATTTGTGTTAATATACGTTTACTTAATATGTGATATCCTATAGTTTTCGTTCAAGCGGGCATTGTTTATTGTTACAGCTTGTTTAGTTAGCCATAAAATTTTGAGCCCCTTATGTATAGATAATTTTTTTAAGCTACATCTGTTATGGAAAATCAAATTTAGGACACCACAACATTAAAGGCATTCTTTGCTAGATATAATGGGTTTTCTTTTTGATAAAGCTCAACTATGTACTAAATTACTGAATAATTGAATAATATTATAATAAAATGTTAAAAGGAAAATTTGATAAACGGAATTAAGATCTAAAATCGACTAAAAGTATCAAATAATAAATATGCATTTTATGTAAAATAGAATTTATTTAATTCTCGAAAATTAATAAATATGTATTAGTACAACTTAAACGATTAATTCTTAAAATATATTTATAAATAATTTGCATAACATTCTCATGTAAAAAAGTTTAAATACAAGGTGTCTTAGAAAAATCACAGACTGATACATCAAGTTAATAAAGGGGCTGCGGCAACATTGGGTGTAGGCTGGCGAAACAAGCATGAACGACGTTGCTATCTTATATGTATAAATACCATAATTTAAAATATTTGGGTGCCAAACGATCCCTAAATTAAAATGGAGCCAACAGTACTGGTCACCACGTACTGCTGTTACAGATATCCGTACATTCCCGTCCTCGGTTTTGCGCGCCACGCGATCTACTTTGGGTTCGTTCCAGTCCCTATCGGTAAGTGTAAATTAATGCATTGCCAGTAATGCCTGGAACGAATGTCCAGCCAGATCGACACACAATCAAGTCACACCTACCTGGGTCTTCTTCAGTCCCTACCTATTAAAAATAGCTAGCACGTTACTATTAATCTCTGCAGCAGACGCCAACTTGATCGGCTCGCAAAATTGACGCAATGATCCGCCAAACTCCGCACAAAATCACCAAAATACAACACTCAAAAACATGTTTTACCAAAAACACTACCGCATAGCTGTATATGGACTCACGCCGGTTTTAGCCAAGAACTCGGCAGGCTCGCACTTGATTTTTTAGAGCTTAATTTTCATGTCTAAATAAGCATTGTTAAAAAAAGAATAAAGTAAGCGACTGAAATGTATTAAACTAACTGTTGATAACTGTAATGGACGATATTTGGTTTCTGCGCAGGGGAACACGTAACCTCCACCTGTATTTTTCTTATACCGAAGGATTTTTATATGAAAAAAATTGTGAAACTTAAAAATATTAAAACAGAGTAGGGTAGACCAGGAACAAAAGTAACATGGTACAATAGTAGCACTGGGAATATTTCTGAAAATAGCGCGCAAATTTTCATAGTAATGATAGCGTATGTGTATAATTAAGTCAGTTGTGTTTATCTTGTTCGCATACATAGTAGCTGAACGGTGTTCGATGGTGAAATTAGTGTTTTTTTTTTCTTTTTTTTAATTAAAGTTTATGAGTGCTTCAGCTGTTAGCTATTAACACCCAGGTTGGCATGCTTTACAATATTTAAAATTTATAGATATAGAGTAGGTACAATTAAGATTATTATATTACTTATATGCATATACATTAGTAGGTGTTAATGTTTTATATTTTGTTGAGTAGATCTGTGTGTTTTAGAAAATTTATAATGTTGTTTTCATGTTCATGTTGGATAATTTGTTGGAAGTTTAGTGGAAGCTTGTGTTTTTTATAAATTAGTTTTTAACCTCTTCAAGTACGTTTTTCCGTAAGCAGAAAATCTTAATAATTCTTATTATGCACTTAGATATCATTTTCAATTGGATTTTAGTAGATGTTAACCTATATTTTTTGTTATGAATTATTTTTACCGACCACCAACATATATAAGGGAGGTATTGTGATCATACCGATTTTGACATTTCGAGATTTCGATGGATCTCCACGAATTCAGGTCCCTACATAACGTTTTGACTATTTTTAGCATGATGTCTGTCGGTCTGTCTATCCATCCGTCTGTCTGTCTGTCTGTCTGTCTATCCGTCTATCCGTCTGTCCGTCTGTGTACACGTGCAGAGCAAATTCGGCTGAAAGGATTTTTATGAAACTTCATATTTAAGCTTCTGTCATCAATGGCACAAGTTGATCAACTTTTGGTAAAAATCGGTTGACTAAAAATGGGAGTTTACTCGTGTCGACTTTAAAATTTTTGCGAATATTTCACAACAGAAAAATATTTCGAAAAAATTTATTGAACAAAAGTTGCTATAAAAGCAATAAATAATAACTTTTATTTGAGACGTTTTTTGATAAAACGAAAAATTTCGAATAATTCTTGAAAAAATTTTCGAAATTTTTTCAGTCTCAATTTTTTCATACTTATATGTAACGGTTTCCATGGTCATGATAAATAATATCTATGTTAGAAAATATTAGGCCAAGTTATTTCTACTCTGCTGCTAGCATGTATTTTATATAAGTACTTTATGATGGCGGTCGGTCCTGTGGTGGCCACAGCTGATTTTTTTAATGTGCAAATTGAATGAGATAAATGGTTTTAAATGTTCAAAAACCACTTGGTACAGTTGTAACAATCGTGGACGGGGACAATTGTAACGAATTACATCCTCACCAGTTTTTAGTAGAGATAATTTTGAATCCAAAAATACCTAAAATGTACCTTCTTAACTCTAGTCCTTAATGCATATTTTTTGTAATTTAAAATTAATTTTGATTTGATTGTTATCAAAAACTTTTTTTTAAAGTAATTTAAGATTTTTTATTAACAGGCATTAGCTACACTGTTATACATCTAGAATTGTATTGCGATTAATTATTGACAAGACTGTACTTACCAGTGATTTTTTAACAAATATCTAAAAAAATATCTTTTTATATTTATTCTTATATATGGTACAACTGTCCCCTACCACTATTACAACTGTCCCGGGGGTCGGTACAATTTTAACACTTTTCCTGCTCGAATTAAAAGGCGAATATTTTTTTAAACTAAGTTAAAAAATTATTTTCTTTTTACCATATTGTAGCTAAAGATAATATCTATCTAAGCACGTCAAATTTAATATCAACATTACAATACAGCACCCACAAGGGCTCAAAGCAAAAATGTTACTACTATCCCCGGTTTACCATACCTATAAAATAAAACCGAAAACTAATATGTTAGAAAGAACGGTTTTATGTTTTAAGCACAGACAAGCTAAATAATTTAAAAAGAAAACAAAATATCGATTAGAGCTTAATTTGGTTGTCTACATAGGTTTTAGGACAGTGTTTATCAAAGAGGGTGCCACAAAATTCTCCAGATGTGCCGCGAAATCTTAAAAAAAACTAGCGTCGTTTTTATTTTGACATCATTGTCCGAATGTACGTACAATACCATTAATAAGAATAAAGTACACGAAGGATCTTTTTATGACGAATTGAAATTGACATATCCTGAATACAGGGGCGTCTGCATTCCAAATTTTTTCTTCTATGACTACGTAGGTGCGAAATTTTTCTTATTTGGAAAACGTCCCAAGAAAGTAAAAAGATAGAGAAACTCTGCCTTAGGACAACTTAGAAAAAAAAGGGGCCAAGAAAATTTTTAAATTAACGGGCTGGATAGCTCCCAGTCCGTCTCTGTGTACTGTAGTAATAAAAAAAGTCCTGTAGGTATTAAACTTTGCCACAGTTCTGTTCCAATTTAAATGTGGGCTTTTTCGTAATGTTTTTATATTAACAACCTGTTATATATTTGGAAGTGCGTTGCGTTTTAAAGAAATTTATTACATTTCCAATGCTAATTTTAAAACGTCAACAAATTTAACACACTTTAATACGGTATGCGTGGCAATGTTCCTGTTTACAGTTCTGTATAATTACAATTCATATTTTTGAAATTTTATAGCATACAATGTAATATTTCAAGGTAGTATCAACATTATTTAGAGTCAAAAGATTTGAATACAAATATTGTATTCTTATCACATTTAGTTTTTTCCAGAAAATAAACTAGTATATATATGTTTGATGAATTATGTCCGTAGGTAATATAATTAATGAGTTAATAGGAATCGGACAAGTGAAAAATAAATAAAAGAAGTTCATTTAACTAAGCTTACTTTTCGATTTTATTAAAATCTTCATCAGAGCTAGTTAGTCACTGAAGTTAAAAATATATGTATATACAAATATATTTTTTTAAGATTAGCTAAGATATTAAACAAAAATCTTAATACTTGGCAAAATTTAGTCAAAATGAAATGTATTTCAAAAATCAGTTACCGTTCCTTCATCTGCACTTAAAGAGCTTCCATTTAATATCCCCATAATAAAATTTAATTAAAAAAAAAGTTTTAATAACACAAAAACTGTAATATTTTCAAAAAACGAAATCAGATAAAAAATTCCTCTCATACGTTTTCGGTCTATAGCAATATACATTGCTTAGGATTTTTTCAGATTTTTAATTTAACCCCTTAGGGTCAAAGATTTTTTTTTTTTTTGGAAAAAACGTATTAAAAAAAAATAACTACTTTCCGTTCCTTTATCTACGTCTTAAGAGCTTTCGTTTATACCACACAATAAATTTTTTAAAAATATTTTTTTTCGACGACACAAAAAAAATCAATATTTTGCGAAAAACCTATTTGATACAAATTTCCGGTTCCCATCAATGTTCAGTATTGAGATTTTATTCAGATTTTTAGTTCAACCCCTCTGGGAGATAGGGTGGGGGACAAACGTTTTTTTGCCATTATATTGACAAAAACCCCATAAAATTTACGATTTTTCAAAAATAAAAATTTGTTTGTGCATCCACGCATTAAGATGTTCAACTTTCTATATATTATATTACTGTCATGAAAATGAAGATATTTTAATAGAAAATATAAACTTGGAGCTAAAAACTATTAGTGATTGGTTAAATATAAATAAATTAAAGCTAAACTATGCTAAAACCAAGTCAATGTACATAACATCTAGGGCAAATAAAGCAAAATTCACAGAAAGAAATATCAAAATAGCAGTAAATGAATACGATATAGATTATGTATCTGAAATAAAATATTTAGGAGTTGTAATTGATGAAGAACTCAATTTTAAAAAACATCTCGAATATATAACTAAAAAAATTGCAAAGAAAGTTAATTTCTTGAACAGAGTTAGTGTCAATTTAACAACGTGGGCAAAATTAACATTATATAATTCGATTGTTTTGCCTCACTATAATTATTGTGGTACAATTTTGTCTATGTGCAATAAAACGCAGTTAGATAAATTACAAAAATTGCAAAACAAGGGCATGCGATGTATTTTGAAATGTAACAGGTACACAAGAGTGTCTGATATGTTGAAATGTTTGAATTGGTTAGATGTAAGTCAAAACATTAATATAAATATGCTGTGCTTTGTGTATAAAATTGTAAATAAATTAGTTCCCAGTTACTTGAACGAGAATGTTAGGAAAATTTCTGATGTACATAGTTATAATACAAGAGGTAATGATAAACTATATATTGAGAAACTAACACGAGCGAACACGAAGGGCTTTATCTTTGATGAAGGTTTTGTTTAATTTTAATGGATTAAGTCTGGAAGTCAAAAAGGTAAATAATCTTAGAGAATTTAAAAAAAAACTTAAGTGTAATATTCTGTCAGATATATAGTTAGTTCTTGTATAAAACTGTGATTTAATGTATCAAATTGTGATTAATTTAATACAATTATTTTTCATATTGTATTTGTTGAAAGCATTATTATTATTATTGTTATTGTTATTTTTGTATAACTTGTAATTATATTTATATTTATGTTAAGAGTGTAATACGGATCTTACTAGCATTAGCTAAATAAATAAACTATTATTATTATTATTATTATTATATTCAGCCATTTGGCTACAATTTCTACCGTACAGATAGACTACAAAAAAATTAAAAGACAGACAGACAGGCAGACACATTAGTGACGTTATAAGGTTTTTTTGGTGGTCATATCTACAAAACCCTAAAAACGACTGTCAAAATTAACGTTTTCTGTCAGACTTGTGATTTGTGCATTTAGTAGTTCTGAACTGAAATATATGCGATATACATAAATTTGTGAAACTTAAAAATGTTAAAACCAAATACATTAAAACCACACACTAATTTGTTACACAGAAGGCTTCTATGGTTTTCCAAGGCACTTATAAGTTAAATAATTTAAAACTAAAAAAACAAAACCTATTAGAAATTTGGCTATGACTACTTAATTTGGATATCTAAATGGTCCTTTTACACAGAACGCTTTCAAGATTTTCCAAGGCACAAATCAGTTGAATGATTTAAAACCAAAATATTAAAACCAAGTGAATGTCCAAAAGGGCTTTCAATGCCCAATTTGCTATAGAAAATTCTGATGATATGATATCTCGTTACTGATACGCACTGTAAAATTATTTTGTCGTAGTCATTTTAAAATTACGCGTGCATTTTTCTTTTATCAAGAGAGTTGGAATATCTTTTCTTAAAAATTTCACCTGCGAAAAAAACAAGCACTTTCATTGAAGTTGAATGGTTCTTTGAACGGAGAGGTTAGGAGTTCTTGCTTGAAGGACTCTTTATGAGTGACTATCGACTCACTCTGAATAAGGAAATCTGCACACTGTTGATTAAGATGTTAATGAAACACAAGATATGAGTCAAAGCATATGTGGATGGATTAATCGAAACTTGTTCTACAAATATTGATACTCACAAATAGAGTATTTTTTTCTAGCACGGGGACGCGGTTCATTGATTCAACCTCATTATTTTATAAAATGAATAACTGTTCATGCAAGGACTCTGTCATACGGTTTTTTTGGTTATACTTAAGAAATCCTGAAATGTTGATACTGAAACTATCAAAATGAACACTGGCCGCAAGACCGTGTTATAGTATCGTAAATTTTAAGTTTCATTGCTTTGCTTATAAGTCTGGAGGTTAAAGGTAAATTATATTTGAAGTAGCACTTATTTGTTGTGTTGACCATGAACCAAAGTTCAATGGAGAAGTTCTGCTCAAGACATGTTCATTAAGTTCATTTACGGGTCCACCTATATAGAACGTTTGAAAAAGACTGGTGTTTTGTAATATTTCACAAAGTAGAGATCAGAATCTATGGGACAGTCAAGAATTAATTTAAAAGAACTATTAGAAGATTATTTAGATTTATAAGTCATATATATCATCTCGGAAATAGTTCGTGGCGTTTTTTTAGTAAAATTTTACTGGTTTTGTTATAGTGTGAAAATGAATTTATTTAAACCAAATATGCTCCATTATTATCGACAACGTTTCTCCATTTTTCGGGTAGAGCCATGATGTCATTGGTGAAGAACTTCTGTGGTTTTTGGTTGAAAAACTGAATCAAGTGGTTTTCACAGGCTTTTTTTGAAACCAGCTTAATTCCATTGAGAGAATTCTGCAGAGATCGGAATAGGTGATAGTCAGAGGGTGCTATGTTTGGACTATACGGTGGATGCAACAAAATTTCCCAACCAAGCTTTCCTAATTTTTGACGGGTCATCAAAGAAGTGTGTGGTCTTGCGTTGTCATGATGAAAGATAACACCTATCCTATTATTCAATTCGGGCCGTTCTCTTTCAATTGTTTGGCGTAATCTCTCTACCGTCGCTTCGCAAACGCTTGTGACGGCTCACCATCCCTTGTCCATGATTTTTTACGCTTCCGATTGTCGTACGTGATCCATTTTTATCACCGGTTATGACACGTTTCAGAAATGGCTCGATTTCATTGCGTTCCAGCAGCGCATCGCAGATGTTAATTCTATCTATTATGTTTTTCGCGCTCAACTCATGAGGAACCCATATATTGAGCTTCTTTTTGTAGCCAGCTTTCCGTAAATGGTTCCAAACAGTTTGGTGGTATTTCATCAGCTTTTTCACTGATTGGACGACCAGAGCATGAGTCATCTTTCACATTAAAATTACTAGAACGAAAGCGAGCGAACCATATCCGCGCAGCAGATTTTAATAAAGTACCTTCACCGTGCACAGCACAATTTTTTTCACAAGCCTACTTTAGTATATATTTTAAATACAAAGAAGTTTGTTCAATCACAAATGAACGAAAATGATTGAAAAACAACAGAGAACACGGAACATTGGAAAATAAAACATCGGAAATTACTTATAATTTTTAACACGTTGCACTGTACAGAAATTAATTGATTTCCTTGTCAAAATTAACCATGAAACACTGTAAAATACGAACGTTAAAAAACAATGACGTTTGTTTCACTATGATATGGAACTAATTTAGCATTTAGCGACATCTACTGTGGATATTTGAATTTAAAACTAGTTACTAACGCCATCTATTATTATGCCCAGAAACTATTCTCACGAGCACAACTCTCCCATTAAGCCTTCACCCCTCTGCTGTCACCTTAGTGAGCGCTTAGTAGTGTCGCTGCGATCTGTGTTTCCTGAGTTATTTGCAATTGGCGCCGTCTATCGGCAAAAATGCCATGAACCTTTTCCCAGATCTGATTATGGTGAGTCGTATATTCATTTTGGATTCGCGAATGGATGTTAAGTAGCGATTTCTGTCTAGGAGTTGTGAAAGCATGTAGTTTAGGAAACACTGATTTAACGTTGCCTGTTATCTCATAAATTCGTTTCATTGTTTAACAACGAATTCTGTTTTGTTCAAAAAATTAGCAGAAGTGACTTATTTGAGATTCGCGAATGAATATTATCATTACTGCTATAGTCCTGTGGCTGGGTCTATTATTTGTCTTATGCTTCTCTATTTTTCGTCTATGGTCTTCAGTTGAGACCGAATATCTTCTTAAAAAATATTTTCCCAAAAAAATAAATACATAACATAGGCAGGTATTTCCCTCAACTTGCACTAGTTGTCCATAGTAATGGAGAGTTCTTAAATGATAATTATCTGCCAATTATAGTTTACTTTTGGTTGTTCTAATAAATTTCATAAGTTTAAAGTTAGTGTAATAAATATTTCGGTTCCCACATATCTAAGATTTCTGATTTCAGCCAAGAAGTAAGGATCCGAATAGAACAAGCAGGATAGACCATGAAAATAAGGAACCTGTTATACAGCAAAGATCTTAGCCAGTACCGGATTAACACAGTAGCAAAAGTAGCATATGTAGCATATGCATATGATATCTATAATATAATACCCCAACCTATGTCCTTGGCTGGGTGGGTGCGTGGAAATTGTCTGAAACAATTGAGCGAGGTACAGAAATGTAACGATTATTATATATTAATTTATGTATTGGACAGTAGCCGACCGGCGTAGCGTAGTGGTAACACATGTGCTCTGCGTTGCGAAGGTCTCGGGTTCGAATCCCGTTCAGGCATGGAAATTTTCTCAAATAAAAATTGTCCTGGCTAATTGCCACAGCAGCAAAGGCCATTAAAATAATAAAAAAAAAAAAAAAAAAAGTATTGGACAGTAGTGTGCTGTGAATTTTTGTTTTGAGTGTTGACAATAAGGCAGTAGTCTGACTGATCGAGCGCCTTCGTGTAACGTAGCGCCGAGTCGTGTAGTGTCATTTAAAAATTTAATAACTGGTCTGACAGACCGAGTATTACCGATCATTCAGTGTCAAGTAAATTTGTTTCTCACTTGTCAAATTGTGTATATTGCAACCTAAAATAATACTATGAAACAGTTAATTTTGATTTTTGAGGTAATATTTGGGCAATAAGTTGTTTTTTATACAAAGTATGTATGCGCAAAAATTGACAATCCAACTGTCAAGTAATATATGGTTATGGACTGTATATGCTTAAATGCGCATGTGTTATTGCCTCGGGCGTGTGAAATTCAAACCGGTTTGAAATGCAAACAACTTGATGCTACTTCACAGCAAACGATGGTTCAGTGCGACGCATGCCCTTAGTTAACGTGTGTTTGAAATTTGCTCGACAGCAAACGATTGACAGCACTCGATCAGTCAGACCGCGGCCTAAATTAGTAAAAAGGACAGTTGTGTTTTTCATTAAAAAATCACTTCACAATTATTAATTTAGTTGTGAAATACACAGATCGGTTTTTTTACGAAACAAAACACAGAAAAACGTTATCCTTCCGTGATATTCGACATTTTTGATTAAAATTATTATTAGCAGAAAAATAATTATTTTAAAAAATATTTGGTTTAATTATTAATAATAAAAATGGTTTGATGAAAGTAAGTAAGAAAAATGTGACTTTTTTTCTTTATTATTATTTTTTCAATGCTTTATTATTTTTTTATTTCTACGCAGTGACGCCTGTGGGTTTTGCGGGGCCTCGAAAAAAAAAATGCATTTGTGTCAAAAACTTGCCCTAGCTACTAATAATTGTTAGAAATATCCCCCTTTAAGCGCGGGGTCTCGGGAAAAATCTCTCAAGTCCCGACCTCTGAGCCGGCCCTGTTTCTACAATTTCTAGGACAAGATTTACAATATCTCACTGCAAACTCTATACAGATGGCAGCACATAACGACTACACTTAAGAATTATCAGTGGCTCTAAAACAATGGTTTCTGTTTATTTATCACATTAAAATATCATTTACCTTTTAGTTTAGGTTAGATTCACCTTAAAAGTACTATTTTAGGTTATGGTTGATAACTGTTTATTTTTATTTTTTTATAAACCATCTAAAAATAAATTGTGTTTAAAAGTTCTGCACAGTCCCACCTGTTTAGAATCTCTGTATATTGAACAAATGACGTGTGTGTGACGCATGCGCAGTGTTCAGTGGGATATTGTAAATCTATCCCCAAATGTGAAAGCAATATATTAAAGCGGACAAACAATTAAATTTTACTGTGCAATAGTTTCTCACGATTTATTTCAAACTGATTTGAGATATAGTGTAAGTATGCTTTATTCCGTGTGTGTATTTTTTCATGTGTGCTTTTTTCCGTGTGCGTATTAATCCGTGTGCGTATTAAATCGTGTGCGTTTTTTCCGTGTGCGTATTTTTATATTATATAAGAAAATGGAAAATTAATTTTAATAAATATATTTTAAATTTAACTTCTCAAATCATTTTTAGTTTTAACATTATAAATATAATGCACTGAGTAAAAATAAATCGTTTTCCCATCATAAAAAGTTAATGAATAAATAATTCGGAATAATACTCATTATTTGTCCAGTTTTTAATAATACGCGAAAAGTTGATTCAATTTGAATTGGATGAAGTTAGGCGTATGGATAGAGAAAGAAGTCGGAGGTGTTGAGCAAGTTCCACATTAAGGTAATGATTTGTTTGCCAACACAGTTGGCAATGGGTCCACTTGTCAAGTATAATGCTGTATAATTACAAAATCATCTTTCTGACATAGTAAGAATTAACAAATATTTTCTTCATGTAACTATGAAAATAAATAATTGTTTTAGTATTTTTTTTTGTAATTTTTAGTTTTAGGCCCTTTTATAACCCATGCTACAGGCCCCGCAATAAGTTTTTCCGGCACTGATACCAGCGTAGATCTAAGACTGCGCATTGTTTAATGCTACGTTCCTCCTGTCCTTCTGTATAGTGTTGAGAGGTGATAATGCAAGGAAGATTCTTAGAAAGCGCAGTGGACTCGTATGAGAGGCACTACTGGATTGAAAATTTTTTATGGGTGTTTTACCTAAGAACTTTTACCTAAGTCCTTGTTCCGTGTTGCTTAAAACTGAATATAGAAATTATGAACACCAACTTTCGTTAAGAAAAAGATATACAAGGAAGAAGATCTTTGTATTTTCATCGTTTCTATCTAACCAGCAAAATTTTTGTTTTTCCCGCTTTATTTTGTCCCCAGGTTTGGTGTGGAGGTTCAGTTTTATTGGATTTTTATAATTAGACTAACATCTAGAATTCTAGAGGTCCACACTACAATGGACCTACATAAAACGCCTTGAAAAAATAAAGATGCGTAAGTAAAGATATATTTGGCACACATTTAAGGGTTCCTAGAGGCGATACATTGGATCTCATAGGGACTATCGCCAAAGAGGTTGATAGTACCGAAAACCAAATACGTTGGTAAAAATTGGTGTGTGACCAAGTTTCTGCGACATACAGTCTGTATAATAAGACATACTTGCTTATAACTCAGGATCAGGCATGTGCACAAATAATAAATAGATTCAAACATGATAAGAACATCTAGACCTAATACGCCTGATAATAAAAATTGTTTAGTTAGTGTTTTGTCTTTCAGTACTGCGGTTATGTAATAATGAGTGCTATTTATGCAAAACGTTTTGAAGCGATATTTTTATGTACCCACCCAAAAGGGTAAAAATTGTCCTTTTCAAGTGCAGCAAAATATATGCACAAATCAGTAGATTTTGTGAAATTGGGTGAAACGTTATAAAATTAATAAAAATGTTGACAATTTACCTAATCGTGGATTAAAAAAAAGTGACTATTAAAAAACAAAATAAAGTGATTTTTCAAGTTTTTAAAAATAAGCCTATATTATCTTTACGTAAATATCAGGCAATTTTGTTAAAAAAGAACATTAAGTTAAGTCTAATGACCCTGAGAAGTCGTTTAATTGAAGATGGTCTTAAATTCAGGAACACCAAACAAAAACCATTGTTATCGATGAAACATGTCGAAAAACGACTCACTTGGGCCAAGGAAAATTTAGACCGCGATTGGAGTGATGTGGTTTACTCTGATGAATCTAGGTTTTACATATGAGGTACATGAAATATCGAACAATAAACGTTCATAATTTAGATCAGCTAGCTCGTCAAATACGGCAGATATGGAGATCACTGCCAAAGTATGCCGAAAAACTGGTAGAAAGTGTAGCGAAAAGATGCCAAGCAATAACTGATAATAATGGAGATTGGATCAATTATTAAGTAGTAGCGTAATAATGTTTACAGTAAATTTTTAAATTATTTTTAGTTTTTCCTTTTCTCTCTTATAGGTCGCCAAAAATCAACAAGGCCGTCTTATTATACAGACTGTAAGTGTGTGCTGATATTGAATGCATTGGTTGGCAATTTTTATTTCAAATGGTATGTTTAATGTTTGTTTTTAACTTTTTATGTCCCCTGCCCAACTGAGCTTTATTCATCTAATTGATTCTTTGTGTTCTAGATTTTTTCTAGAGCTCAGAGGCTGGTTTAAATTGCTATATTTATCAACTACCTTTATTTTTTAACCATAAAATCATGAAACATATTTTATTTTGCTATTGGACATGTTTTTAGTTTAAATGATTATTTTTTTGTCAACTATATGTTACTTTTTCATAATCCATGAAACCTTTGATTTTTTAGTGAATGGACATGAGAGTTGTGAAAACATGTTTGAGATACACTGGTCTAACGTAGTCTATTCTTTTGTAAGCTCCTTTCATGTATTCCATTTCATACCTTTGGAACTGGCTTGTTATTTCTCAGTGAATGATTTTAGTTTGTGCAAAAACTTAGTAGAGAGTGGTGATGACACCATCTCAATGTTCATTAAGAAATAGTTTAATTGGATATGACTTTCCTCTGTCAGTCTTCTAGTTTCTGTATCGAACAGTTAACTTATGTTTATGTTTCATATTACAAGTTTAAGTCTACTCTCGGAGTTTTCAAACTATATTTGACACGTTAGCATAAATTCATAAACTAGAGTATACATTGTTTTACTGAAAGTCGGTGTCTTTAGCTAATGTCAAAAGGGATAATATTAGCTGTTCGCTGAACTGAGTCCCTGACTATCAATGGTACTACAGTTAATCCTCGTATAATACGGTACTTCCATAACACGATTTCAATCTAACACAGTTAGAGATTTACGGTAATCCTCGTACAGCAATAAAATGGTTTCCCCGGTTGTTGATGTAGGTTACATTACTGTTTTTGCGGACGATCCTCTGTTCTGTTAAATATATGATTAAATGTTTTCAGTTACATTCGTAAATATGTATAAAATCTTTATCATCATATCATCGTCTTTCTTCAGATCTTCAAAAAGCTGGAAATATTCGCAATGGGCATTTCTAAATATATTAACAAGCTCTTTGTTTAGTATTACAACTTTTGAATAAAGATATTTTGCGAGAAGTAAATCTTCATCACTAGAGCTCATCCTTGTGTGGTACGTAACTGAACTTGAACTGCCTGTATCTAGCAAGTACCCAGAATGCACTTCACCGACATGAACCAATGTCAGTTACAAGTGTTCACCACTGCAGCACCGTGGTCCGGAGATCCTGATAATCTGACCAAAACCCCTTTTACCACCTACGAGGTAAAATCTTGAGTTTTTCGAGACGAAAATTATAGTTTGGGATAAAAATAAGAAAAAACTTTCATGAATAACTATTTAAAATGTATTTATACTGAAAACTAAAGTACAAATGTATGGCTAAGTGCAAGCATTTCAAAGATACGGATCATTCTCGGCAGCTCCTCTATCTCTTTCAGGAGACTAAATATGGATGGGGATACCTTCTTTTTTCTGTGCTTCTGGGCAATCAGCTCCCTAAGTGTGGAGATCATCGAGTCGCTTGTGAAGAGCAGCCGAAAAAGTATATCTCTTAGCGTCTCATCTCTAGAATACTTTCGAGAATGATTTTCTCGGTATTCCTTGATGTGTTTATTTCTGACCTCTTGTGCCTTCTCCGGCATCTGTCCGACTCGCAAAAGATTCTGAGAGATGATGGAGAATCCATGGACCAGAATTTTATGCACCTAATTGGACATGAAGAATCACGAATAATGTTGTAGATCACGGATATCGTTTGCCCAAGCATCAAATTTCCCTGGATCGACGCCCAGTCCACAAGACCTGTAGCAAAATGGCACACTTCTCTATAAGATCTTTATCCAGGCCTGTTATAGCCGCGGCATTTATGAGGATTTTGTATACAGTATGAATTAGCTGAGTGCTCGATGGAATTATCCTTACGGCGAAGAGTTAGTAGTCATTTCTTTTCATAAAAACAAGCGAAAACGTTTTTGTTCGTTTTCGAGGTAGAACTTTCACTTACTACGCTCCTTGTCGATCTTAATAGAAATGGTTGGTCACTATTTTTCTATTGATCTTCATCTATTTAATTTTCTGGCTGTTTACATTTCGTCCAGTATTATTTGCAATTGAAGGGAGTACATTTAGTTTCATTAGATTATAAAATATTTAAACAATTAGATTTACGTCGCCCGTGTAAAATGGGATGAGGAAAAAATGAAAATTCACAAAGAATTTACAGATTTTAATAATCACCCTTGATATACTTCTAACGCTCTACTAAAGGTGACCTTGTCTGTGAATATTGCTCTAATTTTGATTTCCGATATTTTTCGCATGCATGTTAAATAATGAATATATCAATTTGTAACGTGTCATAGAAACGAAGTAGCAATTAAAATGCTTACTAAAATACAACAGTTTTCATAATTATGCTGACTTGAATGAATATTAATGACACGAAATGTTGTTTAGTTAAAGCATCCAATGTCTCAAATTAATTGCAATAATAAACTGGTTTTAATATTGAACAGAGCCTCGAAATGTATAGCTTTTGGCAATGTGGAAAGTGGTAAATAATAGAAAAGGATGACAAGATATTAGCGTACATAGGGCTATTATTAGGTCGTCAAAGATGAAATTTGTAGAAAAAAATTGATGTGAAGTGTGAATTTTCACACATTCCAGGGTTTTGCAGGTATTTAATAACTGAATGATGATTATTTGGGATGCCAAAACAAATTTTATGTCAAAATATTTTTTTATGAATTTTAATTCGAATGCCTAATACCATTATTTAAGTTTCTAAATATGTGCAGTATTTTTTTTACATAGCAAGGTTCATTAAGATTTTGAAAATTGCGCCTATGGCTTCTATTGGTTGCTTAAATCATTAGCCACGCCCTCTGATTTCGTATACATCAAACAGAATTAAATTATAATTTCAACACTTCCCACTGGTTATTAAATTTACGCTTTTAAAAATTATATGCAACATTTGCCAAAATATAGCTAGAATTTTTACTGTTAAATTTTTTAATTTTTAATATTAAATAATTTAAACAAAAGAAAACTGCAAAAAAAAAAAAAAAAAAATTGACAGGATTCGAACTCTAGTTTGCAAGTTAACTGTGTTTAGCAAATTAGAAAACCAATGACTAAACACACATCGCTATCAGCGCTGACGTCTGAACTTGGTTACATAGCGAATTAAATATTTAACATATTTTGGTTAAAAACACAAAAAATGCATTATTTTCCGAAAACATAATCTGATCAAAAATTCCTGTTGTACTATTCCGGTTCACACCAATATACATTACTTAGAATTTTTTCACATTTTTAGTTTAATCCATCTGGGCTACAGGGTGTGGGACAAAAAATTTTTTGCACAATTTTGGCAAAAATCTCGTCAAAATAATTTATTTTGCAAAAATAAAATTTTGATCGTTAATCCACGTACTAAGGGCTTTCATTTGATACCCTACTCAGAATTTAAAAAAAATATTTTTTTTTCGATGAGCACATATTTGTTTATATTTTTAGGGGGATATGTTTTTTAGATGTTTTAGTATTTTTCCTATGTGCGGGTCAAAAAGTTGTACAATCATGCCAAATTTCAACTCTCTAGGTTTAGCCGTTTGACTACAATTTTTACCGAACAGACAGACAGACAGACAGACAGACAGACAGACAGACAGACAGACAGACGACAAAATGACGGTATAAGGGTTTTTTGGTCATACCTACAAAACCCTAAAAAGCAAAGTTGGTTGATAGCTTACAAATATAAGGAATTATTTTATTCATCAAAGTATGCACCCATATTGTCTATACACTTTTGTCATTTAAGCGGCAGATTGTTCAGGCTGGTGGTATAAATCCCTGGCGGACGAGAGTCAATGAATTCCTGGAAGGCCAGTTTTACTGCATTGTCGGAATTAAACTGTTTTCCTATTAAAAAGTTGACAAAACTGCGGAAGAATTGGTAGTCAGTGGTAGTAGCTAGGTCTGGTGAGTATGGGGGATGATGAAGAGTTCCAACTCCAATTCCTGTAGTTTTGCCACAGTCATTTGTGCAGTGTGTGGTCTAGCGTTATCATGCAATAAGATAGGAGTCGATCTGTTGGCCAATCTAGGCTGTTTTTCTTTAAGATTTTGCATCATTTCGTCCAGTTGGTTTTAGTATATTTCTGCTGTGAACGATGACCAAGGTTTTTGTTTGTTTGGTTTTTAAGTTACCTGTACGAAATTTGGCGAACCAATTCGATATTGTCTGCTACGTAGTAACACTAGAGCCAAATATACTATTAATGTATGTGTGCTCTACGGTCTGCAATGCCGTAGTTCTAGGTAAGAACTCATACTTCATAATAGTGTAATAACAATTTTATGCTGCCATCTTTTGATAAAAGCAGGCAGGTGGTTGGGGTTATTACTGTAGTAATAAAGAATTAAAAAATGAATATAATTCGGCATTGAACTTAAAACTGAATACTTTGTTGGTCGGGACCATTTTGACAAAAATTGCTTTATAATAAAAAAAAAAAAGAAAAAATAAATAAATAAATAAATAAATAAATAAATAAATAATAATAATAATAATAATAATAATAATAATAATCATATCGCCAGGGTTTGGGATGCAGTCGTGTGTATTTAGCTCCACTAGTCTCTAGTATGACGCGGCTCAAAAGATTGCTGAAGTTTGAGATTAGTGGACGCTTGTCAAGACCTGACAAACCCCATAATAATAATAATAATAAAAATATGATTTTCTATCAGTTAATCTAAGCAAGTTATTGAAGAATGTTACAAATTTAATGGGTAGAAGTATTGTGGCAATTGGAAGAGGAACCATGTCTGTGGAGAATATTGCAGAAGATAAGAGATGCTTGGATTGGACATATTATAAGACACGAAGGACTGGGCAAAACGATACTGGAAGGAACAGTCGAGGGAAAGAATAGTAAGGATAGACCAAAGCAGTGGCGGTTGGTCTATAGCTGCAGAACTGCCAATAAATATAATAAAAATACGTTTTTTAAATTATTATTTATATTGCATAATATCTGAAAGATTTTTGGATTTATATGTGTATCGACTAGTTGTATTCTGGAAAACGCATTGTATCTGTAGCGCAACGAAAGACAGCACGTAGCCTTACAGTGGGTTAGATAATTATTGTACCTTCTATTCTCTCCATTTCTCTTTAATAATTTGCTGACGAACTACGCAGTTCTGGGCTCAGACATATCCTCTTTCGTTTCTATTCGGCTGTGGATCGGGTCCGTAAATCTTCCGAACGAAATTTCCAATGAATGGCTTTTGAGCTTCAAGGTCATGCAGATCAAATTGTCACGTGTCGTCAATAGTAGAATATTTGTTGTGCTCAGCGCTGATATATTGTTCTTATATTTTTATGATTATTTTAGTGAATCAGATTAATGTTTACAAATTTAACGTTTAGTAGATAAAATTTTGTGGATGTGATTTTTAATTTAAATAAGGAACGTCTTAAAACAGAACTTTCTGTAATATATTCAAATAGTGAATGCAGAAAAATATGTGGTGCTGTGTCTTTCCTAAAATTTATAATTTTAAATAATTTGGACGAATCGATGGCGGAGACAAAGAAATTGTTACAAATTCTTGTAACAACACCCATGGTTACTGATGAAGCTGAACGTTGTTTTTTCACTCTAAAACGGATAAAAACTTTTCTCAGAAACTCGTGTGAAACATGTGTGAAGATCGTCTAAGGGCCCTTTCAGCGCTGTCTATACCGAACTATACCGATAAAGTTGTAGATAAATTTGCTGCTAAGAAAGACCGCATTATTGCATTAATATTCAAGAAATTACATTAAAGTAACAAAATTACATAACCATAAAATTTTTACTCTTACTATTATTTTTTTTTTCTGCTTCCTTGTAGAGCATCCAAACATTTTTGTCACCAGCCGCCACTGGACCAAAGCTAGAGTACATGAAACATAATGGAAGACATGAATTGCAACACGTACGTGGAACTAAAAAGACTGAGAACAGGGAAACATGGAGAAATGCTGCAAACCAACCTTTCGGTTGAAAACTTAAAGAGGAATCTAAGCAAGTACTTGGTATCGAAGAATTAGTATTTTTCCTATATACGGCTCAAAGAACAACGGGTGTACCATATATCAAATCTCTGGGTTTAAGAGTTTGTCCATAAATTTTATGATCCAGACAGACTCTTTGTTATACGCACGAAACCCAATAATTGTGTTGTGTTTAAAAATTAGTGTATAGCCATTATGTAGATATTTTAATAAACAGATAAAAACCCAACATTTTTTTAAAAAACTGTGTTGTTATCAAGTAACAATACATAAAACATCAATCAAAAAAAGCATTGTGTCCCAGAAACTTTAAAAGGAAAACTGTCAAATGTCTGTACAAACAAGTACATTGAACTTTTACCACAATTACAATATTTTCCTTACTTGACAACTGAAAAATAAAAATCCAATACTAGACACACAAAAAAACCTATCTACTTTCATCTATTTTGGCAAGACCTGTCAAATACTTTATCTAATAAAAACCATTCGCCTGACTGCTTATCTCTCCCTAACACGAACATTCAAAAATGATTATAAACACAGTGTTCAAACAAACATGTTCGTCTGCACACTCTACAACTCTGGCTTGGAAAACGAGCAAACCAAACTGCGTGAAACTCCGGAGTGAACGATGAGTATAAATGACAACCATTATCACGGGCATGATTGATATGATACTGGAACAATTTACGTACTTCTAGTATGTTAAGTGCACTCGTTTATCACTTGAGTATGTTAGAAAATTGTATAGACAAAGGAAGGAATACATTTGTTTCAGAAATGGAAGAGTGCAAGATAAGAATGGACTTTTATGTAAAAACCTATAATGCAAAATAGTGAATAAATTAGGTGTTTAATGATGACTGTGGTGATTTGGATGGATTTTCTTTTTATTATCTTTATATATAAAAGAGAATATTTGTGGCTATGTCCGGAAATTCTAACCCACTTCCAGATATGCTACCGAGTTGAAATTTTGCATACAGGTAGGAAATGAATTCATCATAACCAGAAAAATCGAAAATCTCAAAAAAATTCCCATCAGAAACGAGAAATTAATAATTTTGTTTTTAATTATATTGGACCATCGAAGTATGTATGATGCGTTCAGTGAGATCACGGGAATTTCGTTTCAATGGTTGTTTGGACAACTATAGTGAGTTCGTGGAACATCGGCCAATATCGTTCGGCACGATTCATTATTGTTCTGCTATAGGTGATTTTAGTCTGCTATTTAGTAAAATTTATGCTAAGTGTATGCAGAGCGAGATTTAAGTCGAGCATCTGTTTTCTGGTTTTTTATTTTTGCGCATTTTTAAGAATTTTGTAAATTTTATTTATTTGTGTTTTATCTATTATTTTATATAAATATTTAAATATAATAGTAAAATCTTTTATATATATAAAACAGAAAATCTGTGTATACTGAGTTGAAATTTGGTATATAGGTAGGAAATGCAGTCAAAATAAGCAGGCAAATCGAAAATCAGAAGAAAAATAAATTGTATCACTTAAGACGTAGAAAAATTGCTTATAAAAAGAAAACAAATGATTTTTTTTTCAATTGGATTGATATTACGGGAGTTACGAAGGGACAACCTAAAACTAAAGTTTTGAAATATCTCATTTACTATTGACTTACCAGCAAAAACGCACATGAGAAAAGTTGTTTAAAATAAAAAAAAAACAAATATAATATGTTGTCCTATAAATTATTCAATTGGTTGAGAAGCTGGGGAAGGGTGGAGGGGGGTGGGTGCTAAAACTAAAATACTGGAAATATCTAGCTTATTATTTACTTTACATCAACAATTTATAAAGACAATTTGTTTTTATTGAAGAACGATTATTTTCTGTTTAGTGTAGCTTTTGAATATTTAGGGGGACAGAGGGAGCGCTACTTATAAACTTATTTCTCTCTTTTATTTCTCTCTTATTATTGACTTAACATTAAACATGTGCATAACAAAAGTTGATATAATATCAATAATATAAATAAATAAATAAACAAATTTTTCCTCAATATATCAGACCTATAATGACATATCGACTTTGTTTTTGCTTCCAAAGGTTACCCATGCTCCTGTACAAAAACGCATTTTGCTCTGATCAATCCATAAACGGCAAATCTAGATTCAAGGTTAGTTATAAAACGTCTCGAATGTTTAGAATCTGTACATGTATTAAAACTCAAAAACGGCTTAACCGATTTTAGTGCTATTTGTAATAGCGTATTGTAAATTTGTCTGGAAAGATTTTAAGCTATATATCATCGCTGTATGACACCAGGCCTCCGATCAATTAAGAAATATTTAGAAAAAAGTCGAAAAAATTTTCCGTATTATAAAAACACATATTCAAAATATATATTAACGAACTTTAGGGTTTAATATTGCTACAAAAATGTTCCCGAGAATATATCACAATTTTTTTTATTTTCATTTTTGACCACAATTATAACATTGAGTGACTCTCAAATGGGCATTTTATGTGGCATTTTCCTGGGTTAGCACAACGGGACACTTATACGTGTTGTTACTAAATGTCTGTACTATCAATGTTTACAAAGAAGTTCGTACTTAAATTATTTCTATAAGAAGCACATTAATACAATGGTAGATTAAAACAAATAAATATATTTGAATATAAACGATTCGCAGCTACCAGTCTTGAACCGATTTCGAAATGGGTCCGATCTAAGCGAGCTACGACTATTTTTTTCGGCAGCGAAGCAGCGGGTATACTGCTAGTTATTTATAGTAAGAGACGCACCAGCGTGCTGCTATTAGCGTCTTTATAACAATTACATTGGTTTACAATTCTTTAGTTTTACATTAATTATCTATCAAAATTAGGCTATCAAAAAATTAAGGGTCTTCTGTAGTTGCACTAGGTCGTTGCACAGAGCTTCGCATAGATTGTTGGGCATCGCATGGGTTCTTCTTTTTTCGTCATATTGCGGACCTTCAGTGATGACATGTTTTACAGAGGTTTTTGTGTGGCAGGTAGCACATCTATCGGTGTTGTGCTGTCAAACAGGAACTTGTGTGTTAGTTGACAGTGCCCTATTCTTAACCTGGTTATAAGTATCTGATATTTCCTAGATCCTGGTATTTTCCACGGTTTAATAGTGTTCTTGACCTCTCTTAATTTGTTTTCTGATATGCGCTGCCACTCTATTTCCAACTGTTCCATTATTTGTTTTTTTGATTTATTCTTCCAGTGATAGTTTTTAAAAAAATAGTATTAGAAAAATATCACAGTCCACATTTTGTATTGTGATATTTTTGGACTATGATAACGCATGTAATATGATACTGACAATAATTTGGAAAAGAAATGAAGTACATTGAATTGATTAATTAGATTGAGTAAGTAGGATTGACAATAATATTATTATAAAAAATTACTTTGATAACAGATTATATTTGTAGAACTAAAAAAAAAAACATTTTTTTTCTCTTTGTTACACAAGTATACTGAAGAAGATAAAATGTTTATCGAAACCGATCTATTCAATCAGTAAATTTTATTTAAACAGACCTTTTTCCTGTCGATAGTCGATAATCGAAGAAAATATATAATAAATAAAATTTAACAGCGGAGGACTGAGTTTTGAACACCACACTACACTCTACACTGTAGAGTGTAGTGTTTAATGTTCAATTATTTTATTACTTAAGATTTTTGTTTTTAAGTTATCAAAGAAAAATAAATCATTTATAGTAATGAAATACTTATAAAATAAATAACACATTAATAGTGATTAACACATGAATAGGGGTTAATAGTGAGAAATACGTTTCTGAAATTAAAAAAATTATGCCATTTATCAATATATTTCTTATTAATCTAATGAAGATTTGAATACGAAGCAAATGCAGAAAAAAATGCTGAGATTTATTGGCAAATTATTTAAATTTTGTTTAAAAAAATTAAATTGAAGCTTTTAGTACTCAAATTACGAATAAAAATGATTATCAAAAATCTGTTGATTTTTTAATATAGAACAATAAATTATAGAATAAATATTTCTAGACATCCAGTATTATGTTGGCTTCATACACTTATTAAATACCTACAAAACCCTGAAATGTGTGATAATTCACACTTTACATCAATTTTCTGAGGATGGATTCCTTGTTCAGTATCTCTACATAGTTTCAGTCAAAGACCTGTTGGAGGTTATGATAGTGGAAAGCTAGGACTGTCAAATTGCTTTTCTTGATATTTTGTGGTTTGCAGTCTTGAACATGGTTACTTAGCTTTCTGACGTATTTGGATTATATAAAATTAATATATCTAGATATTTGATATAAAAATATAATTAAGATATAATCGATAGTTTAATTTTGTTATAATATGGAAATGACAACGTCGTCTTGGTAGTTATTTTTTGAAAATTAAAATCTTTATTACAAAAGAAAGCCTGGAATTTTCAATATAAATTCAATTTAAATTTAAGAAGTAATATAAAAACTAAAATGTCGCGAACACAATGAATAAGATTTTCATTCTGATGAATGCGAATTTTATTAGAGTAAAATTTAAATAGAACGTGAGTGACACAGCCTTAAAAAAGGATAAGAAAGACGTAACTGCACAGATTAAAACTCCAGAGAGAAGCACAAATGTTCAATCCTATAGAACATCATACAATGAAAGGTTGAAATGGAAATGCAGGACCTGGAGAAGAAGAATCATCTAGTTTGGTAATCTGAAGAAATGGTTTTGAGTTACACCTGGGAGCAGTCCACTGAAAGCACTAACGAAAATTCGTCGGCCATCCGTTAGTGCCTCGTTAGTGCCTGTTAGTGCTTCATTAAAATTTGTAGCCACCCTAACCGTTTTTGAGATATTCAGCATTCAAAAAAATAAGCGTGAAGTTAGCAGTCCACTGAAAGCACTAACGAAAATTCGTCGGCCATCCGTTAGTGCCTCGTTAGTGCCTATTAGTGCTTCATTAAAATTTGTAGCCACCCTTACCGTTTTTGAGAATTTGAGCTTTCAAAAAATCGACCGTGAAGTTAGCAGTCCACTGAAAGCACTAACGAAAATTCGTTGGCCATCCGTTAGTGCCTCGTTAGTACCTGTTAGTGCTTCATTAAAATTGGAAGCCATCGTAACAGTTTTTGAGATATTGAGCATTCAAATAAATAAGCGTGAAGTTAGCAGTCCACTGAAAGCATTAACGAAAATTCGTCGGCCATCCGTTAGTGCCTCGTTAGTGCCTGTTAGTGCTTCTCTAAAATTTGTAGCCACCCTAACCGTTTTTGAGAAATTGAGCTTTCAAAAAATCGACCGTGAAGTTTACAGTCCACTGAAAGCACTAACGAAAATTCGTCGGCCATCCGTTAGTGCCTCGTTAGTGCCTGTTAGTGCTTCATTAAAATTGGAAGCCACCCAAACCGTTTTTGAGATATTGAGCATTCAAAAAAATAAGCGTGAAGTTAGCAGTCCACTGAAAGCACTAACGAAAATTCGTCGGCCATCCGTTAGTGCCTCGTTAGTGCCTGTTAGTGCTTCATTAAAATTTGAAGCCACCCTAACCGTTTTTGAGAAATTGAGCATTAAAAAAAATTAACGTGCAGTTTGCAGGTCATGAAAAGCACTAATGAAAATTCATCGGCCAACCGTTAGTGCCTCGGTAGTGCCTGTTTGTGCTTCATTAAAATCGAAATCCACCCTAACCGTTATTGAGAAATTGCGCATTCAAAAAAATTAACGTGTAGTTTGCAGGTCATGAAAAGCACTAATGAAAATTCATCGGCCAACCGTTAGTGCCTCGGTAGTGCCTGTTTGTGCTTTTGCGTTTGTGTTTGGGATGCCCATAATATATCCATAAACAATTTAAACAGATATTCCGGGGTGCTAATAACCAAGCAGTTGAAGCATACCTAAATAAAAATGTTTATAAAAATATAAAACATATTATTATGATCATAAATCAGTGACAAATTTACTTATCAGCCATTGAAGGATTACATATGTGTAAAAAAAATATAGTTTATACCAATTTTGAACTGTTTTATATATCAACTTACACAGCGCAACATATTACTCCTATGGAATAAAATACTATGACATGAAAAAATGCTATGACTTTTTTTGTGAAATTTCTTTATATTTCATTAAAAGCACCTAATGCAAATTATTTGACTGTTCTATTTTTATTCATTGAAAAGTGTTACATAGTTTAATTGAGTTGGCAATTTAATTTAAAACACATATCGCAATTAAATATTTCTCTCTTGTTGAAATATTCCTTTAAAACTCATGTTTACAATTTATTCATGATTGAAAAATGAAAAATTCATAGTGGATACATTTTTAATTGTATATAATTTTTCCACCGATGTGTTTCCATCGATATAAAATTACTCAATGAAAATTCAAGTTGGAAGATTTAAAAAATAAATTTGTATTTACGTCTAAATTTAATCAATCTCTCTTAATATATAACTTCTGCAAATGGGCACAAAATATTTAAATTAATTTTTTAAGGGTTGCATCGATTAATCAGCAAATAATCGGTAAACGGCGATATCAGCCATTTTGCCGATTAATCGGTATCGGCTTTTTGGCCCATTAACCAGTTTTGATAATCGGCCATTCTTATTTATATTATTATTGTAAGACGCATCTTCTGGAGCAAGAAAATCATTGGTGACAGAGAAATTTGAAAAACATTGGATTCAACAGGTACTGAATCAATGGGTGCGTTTTGTTGGTGGCTTGTTAGAAGTACTAGAATTGATGCGCCAGAAAATGACAATTTTGATCGTGGAGTAAACATGGAGTGACATTTCCATGGGTTTAGGTCATATTGGTCGTAGAATATCCAAAGTCTGCGCGTGAAAACAAATGTATTTCATCGAAATAAATAATCTAAATGATAAATGCAGAAGATAAAAACTATATATTTGAAGCAAATATTCTAGAACGTAATGTTCTAGAACGAATAATTGAATTGTACATATATTTTACGTTTAGATTTAACAATACTATATTAAAATTATATAGGTATTTATTTTTTGAATTAGATGGTTACGTCCGTAAAATATAATAAGATGAGGAAGTAATGGTATTCGGAATGGTCAGAAATTAAAATTAAAACAATATTTTAACTTCGCTAACGTTTCGATTTAATATTAAATCTTCATCAGAGCTAGGTTAAAAAGTCACAAAATAAAATAAATTGGTCTGATAAATAAAATAGATCGTCCACATACTGTGCTTAGATCGTCACAGTATGTGGACGATCTATTTTATTTATCAGACCAATTTATTTTATTTTGTGACTTTTTAACCTAGCTCTGATGAAGATTTAATATTAAATCGAAACGTTAGCGAAGTTAAAATATTGTTTTAATTTTAATTTCTGACCAGTCCGAATACCATTACTTCCTCATCTTATGGTATTTATTTTAGGACACAAAATGATAAAATACCTAAAAGTGAAACTTATTTTGAAGCAGTAATACGAATATTTATTTCTAATACATTTAAAACCCAAATGAAAACAACTGCATTCAAATATTACTTTTCATCTCCATCACACTTATTCATTCCAGTTGTTCAACCTCAAATCATCGGATGAGTAGATTAAAATGAGAATATTGTCGCAACAAAACGCGTATTCTGATTAAATCTAAACCAGAATTGGCACAACAAAACTCACCCAATAAAAAAACTTTTTAAATTACACAAGTTTTTTGTACCAATTTTTCTATTTTGCTTTTTCATGCCTTTTAAAATAATAAATTTGCATTATATAATCAAACAACATCCCTCGATTAGGGAATTTGATACGCGAATGTAGTTATTGGGTGGATTTGTTTGACAGTTTATTATTTTCAAGGAAACTATAAATTATGTTTTGTATATTTTGCAGATTATTGTACCAATATAGTAGTATTACTAATTTTACGAAATAAAATGTTTAGTGTCATAATGAATCTAATTATAACACACAATTCAGTTTTATAATGACTCTCTTATGAATACCAAATAGAAAATCTAGTATAATTCAACGATATTTTTAAATTGGTTATTATAACCAAACTTTTATCTGTCACTTCAACTTGTTAAGTTGGTAGTGAGAAGTAATAAAGGCCGAAGGTGTTGCATACCTATTTTTGTTGCTATTTACTTCAGAAGGTACTTTTAAAAATTTGAATGACGTCAGAAGTTTGAAAGTGCACTGAGATGTATAATATAAAACAGCCTTAACAATTGCTGGTGTTGCATTATGGCTCAGTTACACGATGCAAGTAACTTGCACAAGTAAGTACTTGCACCAGTCACTGGCATCGTGTAGAAGACGTACATGCAGTACTGGTGCCAGTACTTGCACAAGTATCTTATGCAAGTCAAGTGAATAGAAGCCGTTCCTATTTACTGGCACAAGTAGCCGTGCAGGTGACTATTAAAAATGACCGCCATGAACAGCTGATTTGTTCTGGCTGATACAAAAACGTTAAATATACTTAAAATGTTCATAACAAAGTGTTCTGAGGACACCACAAGTATATTTATAATAATAATAATAATAATAATAATACTTTATTTAGTATACCAAAGGTTTCACTTCGTCATTACAATATACACTTATGTACTATGGAGATGATAAAATATAAAACTATATAATTAAAGTACAGTAGGTTTACATACAAAAAAAAAAGTTTAATAATAATAATAATAATAATAATAATAATAAAAATAGCAATAATGACTAAGGTAGCCACGTTACTGACTTGAATATAAATGTGTAGTAATTAAAAATGATAATGATAATAAAAATAATAAATTAGTAAAAAACAAAGAATTTAAAAAAAAAATCATAAAATAATTTAAAAAGTCATAAAGTTATAATTATAAAATATTGGTAATGTTACAGGTTAAAATAATTTTAAAAAATAAATAAAAAATAAATAAATAAAATGAAATAAATAAAATAAAAAATAAATAAATAAAATACATATGTAGTTAAAAACAAGTTTAAATGTATAATTTGCTAATCTTATTGTCACTCAAATTTAAATTTCAGAAATTCGTCAATTGTATAAAAAATATTTTTACTGAGAACTTTTTTTATGTTATTCTTAAAACCTGTCTTGTTCATCTGTTTTATATTAGGTGGCAGGTGGATATATAGTTTAATTGTCATGTATTCTAGGCTATTCTCGCTTATTTTTAGTTTATGGGATGGCGTAGGGATGATATTATTTGTTTGTCGTGTTTCATATTTATTAGGATTCGAGTTGAAAAATTCGTATTCCTTTTCTTTTGCGTATGTTAAAACATTCAATATGTACACGGACGTTAATGTTAAAATATTCAGTTTTTTAAAATGTTCTCGACACGACTCGTTGAACTTCGCAGACATAATTATTCTTATAGCCCTTTTTTGAATTTTGAAAATGATGTCTTTGTATGAACAATTTCCCCAAAAAATTATACCGTAAGATATAATAGAATGGAAGTGCGCATAGTACACCATGGTTAAAGTTTGAGTGGAGACTTTTGTTTTCAAGTTTCGAATAAAGTAAAGGGATTTATTTAATTTTTTAGAAATATATTGAATATGCGACTTCCAATTGAGTCGTGAGTCGAGACAGACACCCAGAAATCTAACGTTTTCGTCGTATTTATATTTTAAGCTAAAATTAATATTTTCTGTTTTCGATTTGTTCAAAGTTAGCCTGTTTATCTCAAACCAATTTTGAAGCTGATTGTAGTGGTCTTCATTGTCTTGCATTGCAACTTCTATGTCTCGATTATTGGCGTATATTGTTGTGTCATCCGCGTACAGGCATATTTTATAATTATTACTTGCTTGTACAATGTCGTTGACATATACGAGAAAAAGCAGCGCTGCAATGTTCAAGCCTTGGCCAACTTCATAGGTGATGGGGAGCGGCTTTGATAAAATACCGTTACTGAAAACAACTTGTGATCTCTCGCTTAGGTAGGATTGGATTAGCTTAAGGGGTGTACCTCGTACGCCGTAGTACACCAGTTTATCCATAAGGTATTTGTGGGGTACGCAATCAAATGCTTTGCTGAGATCCAGCAGCTTGGCACATACATGTTCCCCTCTCTCAAATGCGGATGTTATAAACGCTGTTAATTCGTTTATTGCATTTGAAGTGCTGCGTTTTTTCCTGAATCCAAATTGTTGTTCAGTAAGGCTATTATTTTTTTCTAAGTAAGACTGTAATTTATTTTTTATTATAATTTCAATAATTTTTGAGAAAATGGGAACTAAGGATATTGGACGATAATTCTCTGTCTCCGTGTTATCACCTTTCTTAAAAATTGGGATAACTTTTACTATTTTTAAATTTTGGGGAAATGTACCGGACTCAAAACAAGCGTTAGCTAGCCTGGCCAGAGGTTCTACTATATAAGGAGCACTGGCTTTGACCAAGCGTGTACTAATGTCATATATATCTGTGCTACTACTATTGCTTAATGACTTTATGACTTGTGCTATGGCGTGGTGTGTGACTGGGAGTAAATAAAAACTTTTGTCAGTTTTTGGCTTAAGATTTGCGTTTAGAATATTTGATTTTATAAATAGTTTTTGGTGGAGCTTCATTTTTGTTTACGGGTGTGAAAGACGCACGCAACATAAAATAAGGTTAAACAACGAATAATGTATAGAATATTATACTATATAGTGTCACGTTCAAATTTGGACAAAGGCCTCCTAAGTTTTTATAATTTATCCTGGCATTCTTTCCACCACAGTACATAACCTTTCTTTGAAAATTCATCTATCCATTATGTTTTCTATCTTCCACGGTTTTTCTTGCTATCGTGATTTTTATGTACCCACAAATTCTTGTCATTTTCAAGTTTCCTACAAAACCTTAAATGTGTGAATATTCACAGTTCACATCAGTTTTTATTTATGTTGTATTTCAGTTATTTGAAATTCAACATGTACTTTACAATGTACTATTTTCAATTTAAACACTACAACAACGCCCGTATTCTGCAGTTTTTAAACAGTTTCCGGTTACAAAAACATATTTTTTATGTCTTCAGAGAGTTTACTTCCAAATTTCATAAACTTCTCTTATTTTGTATGCATCTGCGAACATGTATCAATATTTAAACAATACTTAGCAAAAGATAGTTTACGAACTTTTAGGGATGCGTTAAAGTTTCACCCCAATTCGAAGAAAACTGATCGATCAGTAAATATCGGAATAGGGTTGGCTTCTCCACATCAGATTTAATATCAAAATATTCAGATATTGAATAAAATTATAACTCTGTAGTTTTATTTATTTTTTTTTATTCTAATGGCCTTTTCTGCTTCGGCAACTAACAAGGTCATTTATTATTTTTGAAAATTTTATGCCTGTACGGGTTTCGAACCCAAGACCTTTGCAACGCAAAACACATGTGTTTCCACTGTGTAAAATTATTCTCATAGAAAAATTAAAAAAATACGGATTTGACGAAGTTAGCTCTTCTTTGATAGAATCCATCCTTAGCAACAGAATCCAATTCATCTCTGTAAAAAATGCCAAGTCGACTCATCTTCCATCTTGCAAGCGCGTTAAAATTTATAAGACAGGAATTCATTGATAGAATAAAACAGATTGTCTGTTAAAAAAAATTATATTTTATTTTCAAAAGTATTGAAATAGTCAGATTTAAGATTATCTGGCAGTAAATTCATTAAATTTACTGAACAATAGTTCGTACTATTTTCTTGATTTTTGGAGTCTTATATAGGTTGGATAGATTTTGTCTTTATTTCTAGTGTTGTAGTTATGTACTTGCTCGTGTAATACAAGTTCATTTAAGTTTCTGTGCGCATACAATAGAGAATTATAAATAAAGAGAGAAGGCAGTGTCATAATTTCCAGTTCAGGGAAACAAATTCTGCAGTCGGTTTCGTAAGAGACTTCGGCCAGAATTCTTACAACGACGAGTTGTAAGGAAAATATTCTTTCTGCCGCAGTAGAATGTCCCCAGAATAAAATGTCATAGGATGTTTGCAACTGGAACAATGCAAAATAAGTACTGCGAACAATTTTTCTGGAAATTGAGGCCATAAGATTTCTTAATAGATATACAGTGCTACATAATTTATTGGATAGGGAGCTAGAGTTATGATGCCACTTGGGGTTGAGATGAACACCGAAGAAATTTACGAAACCTGGGTTGTCAAAATTATGGCTTCTTAATGCAAATAGGAGGTGTTGAGTTTTGCTATCGTTTAAGATAAGGCCGTGTGATGTTTTCCACAGTTTGGCTTTGTTAACAACTTCGCTATTTTTACTTATCGTACTTTCAAAGGAATAAGATGTCACTATTCTGTTAGTGTCATCAGCATATATGCTGAATGGAAAGTCGTTTATGTATATAATAAATAGTATTGCTGCAAGAATAGACCCTTGTGAAACACCTATCTCGAGTGGAAGATGAGTCGACTTGGAATTGTTTACAGAGACGAATTGTATTCTGTTGCTAAGGATGGATTCTATCAAAGAAGAGCTAACTTCATCAAATCTGTATTTTTTTTTTTTATTTTTCAATGAGAATAATTTTACACAGTGGAAACACATGTGTTTTCCGTTGCTAAGATCTTGTGTTCGAATCTCGTACAGGCATGGAATTTTCAAAAATAAGGAATGTCCTGGTTAGTTGTCGAAGCAGAAAAGACCATTAGAAAAAAAAAAAAAAAAAACTACAGAGTTATGATGTGGAGAAGCCAACTCTATTCCGATATTTACCGATCGATCAGTTTTCTTCGAATTGGGGTGAAACTTTAACGCATCCCTAAAAGTTCGTAAACTATCTTTTGCTAAGTATTAATTAAATATTGATACATGTTTGCAGATGCATACAAAATGAGAGAAGTTTATAACTTGGAAGTAAACTCTCTGAAGACATAAAAAATCTGTTTTTATAACCGGAAACTGTTTAAAAACTGCAGGATACAGGTGTTGTTTTAGTGTTTAAATTGAAAATAGTACATTGTAAAGTACATTTTGAATTTCAAATAACTGAGGTACTACACAAATAAAAACTGATGTGAAGTGTGAATATTCACACATTTTAGGGTTTTGTAGGTAAGTTGAAAATAACAAGATATTGTGGGTACATAAAAATCACGATAGCAAGAAAAACCGTGGAAGATAGCAAACATAATGGAGAGATGAATTATCAAGGAATGACTGATGTACTGTGGTGGAAAGAATGCCAGGATAAATTAGAAAAAGCTTGGGAGGCCTATGTCCAGATTTGAACGTGACAGTATATAGTATAATATTCTATACATTAATATTTTATTACTCTTATTATTATTGAAATTGCAAAAAACAAATTCCAAAAAAATAATCAGATGCATTACTAAGTTTTTTCCGAATTTAACATAAACTGACCCCCAGGTAACATGTTAAAAAACTACTTGTCGTTCCTTAATCTAGGACTAATTAATTTTCCTTAAGAGCTTTCTTTTGATACCACAGAACACATTTTTTTTGAAATATATATTTTTTTAATGACAGTATTCCTGTAGAACTATTCCGGTTCCCATCAATATACATTACTGACATTTTTTCAAATTTTTATACCAACCCCTATGAAAAATTAGGTGTGGGCAGTGGCGTGGCGTCCATGGAAGTAAATGATGCACTGCATCCCTTGCTCAATCAAATGCAAATATATTTTTGTGAAAAATATTTAGCTAAAAAAATAACTTATTTTATATTTGTTTAAGTAGAATATGGTTATAATAATTCCTTTAAATTAGTCGAATGTATAAAGCATGAAATTTGTCGAATATTAAAAAAACACTGAAATAAAACTGTTGGGAGAGCGTTTAAGCTCTAGAATGGGTTACGTCGAGTACGCAGCAACGCCAGGGCCTGTGATATAAGCCAGTTTGGATGCACTCAGCTTATTTGAGTTCACCGGCGGTGTTTACGGCTGCTCGGTGTGTTCTGAATTTTACGCAGCACAGCGATCTATATGGTCGCTCTGAAGCGTTTTTGACGTACGTACGGGTTATTTTTGAGTTTTCATATGTTTATTTCCTTTATGGTCGGATCTGCGAATTCGAATAAAAAATAGTATTTATACGCATTTATTAATTTCAGGGTTTCAGAAATGACCGATAAATTCAGACGTATATGAATTAACAATAACTTCTTCGCAATACTTTTTTAATATACAGTAATACCCCGACTTACGCGAACTAGGAGTTACGCGGTTTTTGATTTTTTCGTGCCACCCGCTATGTTCAGTGTATCTCTTGCTGTGATACGTATTGGACGCGTTTCATGCGAACTCTATGCACGATTACGATTCTACGATCGATGAAAGTTAAAGCCTGTAATACATGATGCGATTTCTCGTTTTGAATCTCGTACGATTTATCCTACAAGAATTATTGTATCGTGTACTACAGGATTTTCGTACGAGATCTTGTACGATATTGAAAACCATCCAATATTTATGCTCCAGACCTAAAATATTGTATAGAAATGAACAGATATCGACGCAGTAGATTATTGCGCATAGTCACGTGACCGATATCGTTAGGAATAATTATCGTACGATAAATCGTACGAGATTCAAAACGAGAAATCGCATCATGTATTACAGGCTTAAGACTGTTTTGTTATACGTTATCTAAACCCTTACAAAAATATCCAAAAATCGTTATTACACCTGTATTAACATGTCAGTCGATACATTTTATCTCAATTATTGTAGCTCTGTATTTTATTAAACACAATATTAAAATAAATAATTTTATTATAACAATAAGTATAAACTTCCTATAACGTCGATATAATACAGTATTCTTGTTTATGATAATATAAAATGTTGACAGCACAAATTCAAAGAGTATTTCTTTATAATAGAAATTATGTTGGCAATGCGGAGTCCAAACGAAGTAAATCTTATTCTCCTGCACCTAGTAAGAAAAGGAAAACATTATCTTTGGAATGTAAACTGAACATTACCCAGGATTTTGATAGCAGAATGACAGAAGGTCTCAGCTCAATTGAAAAGGACTTAAAAATTTTAGAAACATAGACTCCTCGCTACTAAGCAAGGAATGAGAAGAAACTTTCTACGAAGTAATTCGGCGTGAAAAAAATAAGGTATTGTATTGTTAGATTTTATGAAGCCATCGACATCGAAATAACTTTTTCACGTAACTCATTAATTTTTTTAATATATTTCATTAATATGTATAAAGAACTGCAAATTTACTAAGTATTTTTCTTCTAAACTATTTTCTTTGTTAGTCCTTGGTCCCAATTAAACAAAATTTTTATGTATTTATATGCAAAGTTATGACTTATGCGAATTCAACTTAAGCGATTTTCATCGGACCCACCTATCGCGTAACTTCGGGGTATTACTGTACTTCAATTATACATAGATTTGGGAAAAATATTTTTAGAACTGCTTTTCGCATACAATTTATTTTTGTAAGCTTTAGTAAATAGTTAAATTGCTCGAAAAAATAAAATCACATGTGCAGGAATGCAAGAATTCCAATATAGAGACCAGCGACCTTTTGCTACAATATTTTTTGCAATAAACGACAGACGCAAAGGTAATCGAAAAAAATTGCGTCGATAATTTACGTGAAAGTTTTCACTGATTTTTCTATTTTCTTTCTATCAGACACAGGACAAAAAAGAAACGTAGGTAGTAAAATTTAATATTTAAAATTAATAGTTAGTAATCCTGAAAGATAATAGTTGAAAGGTATTACACAAGAGTTCATTATAGAAAAAAAGGTTTTATTTACTTTTTATAAGGAAAAATACGGTAATCGCAAATTACATCTACTACTTGCCCAATTAATTATTTGTGGAAGAACAAGAACTTAATTCTGTGTTCTGGATACATTTGCCTAATACCCTTTTTACACTAGAACTTTAAGATCGGATGTTAAAGTGAATGTGTCTTTAAACGCTAATGTGAAACCGTATGGCCTCGTCTAAATACAAGCGATGTTTAAGATAGAGATCTGCGTCTTAAACATCGTCCGCATTGCCAACATAATTTCTATTATAAAAAAATACTTTTTGAATTTGTGCTGTCAATATTTTATATTATCATAAACAAGAATACTGTATTATATCGACGTTATAGGAAGTTTATACTTATTGTTATAATAAAATTATTTATTTTAATAATGTGTTTAATAAAATACAGAGCTACAATAATTGAGATAAAATGTATCGACTTACATGTTAATACAGGTGTAATATATTCTTTATTGTAGTGTCTTTATTCTAGAATGAAATGAAATATCCATATTTGTTTATAATAATTCAAAATGTGCGTCTGCGCAGACAGTTCAAAACTGGTAATTTCATGACGGTAACTTAAGGACAAAATTACTGTAGCTGATGACAGCACCGGAAATTTAAACATCAATTGTGAAAGCATACCGATGTTAAACATCGGTGAACTTTAAGTTCACTCGTCTTAAAGTTCTAGTGTGAAAAGGGTATAAGCTCAGACGAAGGTTGGAGTATTTCTCTCGTTTTTTGACCTCCTTCAGTAGGGTGACCATTTTCTTAAGAAGGCAATGCGGGACAAAGCAAGAAAAAAAAGGTTGTCACTTTCCAAATATAAGTGAAGAGAAAAAAAAAGGTCCTCCCCTCTAGAATCCAAGCGAAAAGCAAAAAAAGGTCCTTACCCTATCCTTCAGGAGACATGTTTTTCTCTGCCGGACATGAGAATTCGATGACAAACATCTCTCGTGTTAGGAATGGATTCGGGTTACAATTAACGACGAAACCTGATTATGTTTGTAGACCCATGATGTACGTAGAAGGGTCTGCCAAAGTGTGAAAAAAGGTCAACATTGTATCAAACACGAGATAGCGCTTACCGGGTGCCATATCATGTAGAAATAGATCTCTTCAAAGAAGATAAATTAATGCCCGCTGTTACATTCTCAATGTCTTAAATCAGCGTTTCCCAAACTGTGCGTCGCGGTTCCCTGGGGCGCCGTGTCTAGACTGCAGGGGCGCCGCGAAGGCCCAAGACCTTTTTTTTTGTGTGATCACTTTCTAGTTTAGAAATGAGGACCTTTTTAGGGTTTTGTAGGTATGACCACAAAAAAAAACCTTATAACGTCACTCATGTGTCTGTCGGTCTGTCTGAGTGGTAGAAATTGTAGCCAAACGACTTAACGTAGAAAGTTAAAATTTGGCATGCTTATATAAATTTTTGACCCACATATAGGAAAAATACTGAGAGTTCAAAAATACACATTTCGAAATAAATATAAACAAATATGTATTTAATAAAAAAATTAATATTTTTTTAAATTTAGAATGGCATTCCATATGAAACCTCTTAATGCGTGGCAAAAAAAACAAATTTTTATTTCTGAAAAATCAAATTTTTTTATTGGATATTTTTGTACATTTTTGTTATTTGGATATTAAAAACTTTTTCCAGCCTATCTCCCAAAGGGATTGATTTAAAAATCTGAAGAAAAACTCTGTAATGAACATTAATGGGAACCAGAATAGCTCAACAGGAATTTTTGATCAGATAAGTTTTTCGAAAAGTGTCGATGTTTTTGTGACTTTGATAATATATATATATATATATTTATTGTGTGGTATTAGGACGTAGATTAAGGACCGATATATAGTTTTTTGTAATTCGTTTCTTTTAACACGAATTTAGCCAAAAATGTGCCAAAGTTCTTGTCCCGCACCCTTTTTCCCAAATGAGGTTAAACTAAAAATCTGAAAAAATTAAAGTTAATATATATTGATCTGAGCCGAAAACGTACAAGACGAATTTTTTATCAAATTGTTTTTGAAAAATAGGGCAGTTTTTGTGTTTTTAAAAAAATTAATTATTTTTTTAATTCATGGTAAAATTATGGCTAATAATGTTATGGATTTTTTGTATTTATAGCTAAGATTTTTTGGAATTTAAATAATACTGACAATTTTTATTTTATTTTATTTTTTCGTATAAATAAACATTTTTTTAAGATTGCCTACTCTTGATAGGGGCCGTTATTGTTCAAGTGAAAATACATCACTTTCCAAATATGCTCCAACGAATAATATGAAGGGGAGCGTTGATCCTTTTCCCCCCTGACACATCGACTAAAATATTCGATAAAACTGTTGTAAACAACTAATTACTCGATTCAAATAAGATAAAGTGGAAATCTGACTTCGGTATAACCTTTCACACGAGTCTGTTCGTTCGGTACAAATTGTGGCCAAGCGGCTGATTTAGAGAACTGAACATAAGTAAGAAAAATATTAAGACTTCAAAAATATATCCCGCGAAAAATATAAATAAATATGTATGTATCGAAGAAAAAATCAAGTGAAAGTTTTTGATACATGGATTAACAATTACATTTTTTATCAACAAATAATGGAATTATTATTTGATATAAACATCAATATCCAACACCAGGGGTGTCGAACTGATTTGATCGCAGTCTATTTAACATACAAAATGATAAGCAGTGACGGAACTTTAAATATACCGAAGGGTTTCTTGACATTTTTTTATAAACAGAAAAGGAGAAGAGAGTATATTTTACATTTTTAAAAATATTTTTTCCTTAAATAAACTTAAGTGATTTTGATTACCGCTTCAGGGGCCACAAAAAATAAGGTTGAGGGCCGTATGCAGCCCGCGTGCCTTCGAAATTTGATTTGGCCCTCCCCAAGACAAAATCCTGGCTGCGCCACTGGTGGTCCTATATGTAAATAGGGTAGTAAATAGGTAGTAAATATTGGGTAGGTACCCAATATGTGACCTAAAAATTATTAAAATATATAACGTTTACTGTTTTTGCAAGTTTTCGCAATTTTCGTGCATATAGATTTTATATTTATAAAAATGGAAAAATCGAGATAAAATATCGGCCTGAAACATCGATATTTCGATTTTCCATGCCAAACATCGCCAGTTTGTTAAGGAACATCGATTTCTAAAAAATATAAAACATAATCATCTCTATTAGAGGCTCAGAGCTTACCCCTCCTAACATAAAAAACATTATGTTTTTATGTGACGCATTTTTAGTAAAATTAAACGATTAGATACGTGAGCTCCCACAAGAAAAATTTTTGGTTGCGCGCCTGGTTATAAGTGCCAAAAATATTAGGTTTCAAGTTCTAAGTTGTAATATTATATTTTATGTTTATTATGTCTGAGTCTAGAAATGATTATGATTATGATAAACTGTCTAGAAACAGTTTCTTATTACGCTGTGGCTATTTACAAACACGCATTAACATTGCAAATAATATTTATTTATAGTGGAATCAATGAATAGATATCTTCCTTGATACGATACTCTATTAATACATTTCGAATAATTACTTCTATGTTTGAATATAGGCAATAGGGCATTAATATTCTGGTCAGTAAAACACATCGATTTTTCACCAAAATATCGCAATATTTTATAAGATTAGTGGGCTGGTCCGTAAAGACCAGTCTTAGAGTAAGGAAGATATATTGGAGTAGGACTGAAATTTCATATTAACTAAATTTGAGATAAACAATATGTTTTACCTTAATTTTTTTAGCTCAACCACGGGTGTGTTTAATATCTTTGTGTGATAATATCTTTTTCTATTTCTGGGCGCTGGAAGTTTATTTGACTTTTGAGTTCTCATAGATTAGTTCTCCATAATGATCTGACGTGGAAGGTTTTCTCAAGCATCTTTTTGAACAGATTACTTTTTCGAAAGTTATGGAACTTTTTGGATTGTTGACAAAATTATTTTTGTAGCTGAATGTAGGAATCAGGTGAAAGTTCTTGAAGCGTGGATTAGCAGACGGTAATTAATTTTTTAAAACCTTTTTATTATGTTTAAAAACTTTTTATGCTTGTTTCCAAAAATGTTGTCCTCAAATCTGTTACTAAGAGAAGTTAGTCTAAAAATTTAAAGTAATACACTATAATGTAAACTGAAATAGTACGATTGGAATATTTTATGTGATATTAGAGAAATATAGAATTTTTTATATAATTTATAAAATATTTAAAAAAATATATTTTCATGAAGGGTATGCAGTAAGAGCTACTAACACTTGTAGCGTTTATATACAGGGTGTACTAAGATAGAGGTACCACGATTTTTCTTGAAAACGTGATGTATGAGCAAATAGGGGAAAAAAAATTATTTTTACCAAAGTTTACCAAACAATCGAATGATAGTATTGAAAATTTCTAGATCATACTAGAAGTACAGGATATCCAGAACAACTATGATTTTTTAAATGGGAACGTATATAGGATTGTATATGTTTGGATATAACTTTTGAAAAGAGACAACTTTTATAAAATCATTTTTTTAATATATTTTACGGTTGACGAAAAATTGTAAAAAATATGAAAAAGGTCGGTAAATAGTCGGTATAACACTTAAGGCTAAAATACGTGAAGTCCAGCTTTCGGTACTTGGTATTTTGGTATCAATAGACAAAATTAACTTGAAAAAGTAGTCTGCTAAAAGTTTCCATGAAATGAAAATGGGTAGGCTGTCTAGCTAAAACAACTGATGGCAGTTGATCTAAACGAATTCTAGAGTGCAGACTATGGACAGATAAACGTAGTCGAGAAAAACCGCCCACTCGCTGGATTGATGGCCTAAGGCAGGGGTCGGCAACCAGCGGCTCCGGAGCCGCATGAGGCTCTTTCAGAAAATATTGTGGCTCTTTGAAAATTGGCTAGTTTTTACTTTAATATAATTTATATTTTAATCTTCAACTTTCTGCCTGTACTATACAGGTTTAGTATTGTTGCTCTTTAGGCTGTTTTACAGTGCAATTCATGCCCGGTAATTCCCCGAATTACGTATATTCGCTTTTAATAGAAGTAATTTGTTTCCAAAAGGTTATCTGTATTTGTGAATGATTTACGTGCAGAAACATTTTTATATTTTATTAATTTACAAAAACATAAGGACAATAACAACGTTATTAATGCATTTTTTTTTTTGCACAAACTATTATTAACATGCCAGAAGCTTTTGGAGAAGGATTACTAGCTTTTTTGACAAAACCAATTGAAGCAGATATGCAGCAATTATATTTATCACCATTCCCATTGATTAATCAGGTACAATTTGAACTTCAATTATTGGATTTGAAATACAAAGATTTGTGAAATAATATATTCTTAAAACTTAATTCTGAACTGGAAAGTTTGGAAAGAGAAAATTGCATTTTATCTTCCCAGCATAAGAGGACCGAAATTTACAATCTTCAAAATATAATATAAAGTTGTTTTCGAAGCTTAGAACCGTCTTCCAAAATCGTTCAATCATTTAAAAAATATTCTTTTGGACTACTGACAATTTTCGGATCCACATATGTATTACTGTGAGCAGGTCTTTTCACATATAAAATTAATAGAGAGACAGTAAGAAGTAATCTCTTAATGATCTGAAATTTATGTGCTGCCTTAAGTTAAAGATTACTGAATATTCACCAAATATTGCAGTAATATCGAACACTATGTAGGAGCAACCGTCCCATTAAAAAAAAAATATTATATTGTAATATACTGGCAAGTGCAATAGGTATCACAAACTAAATGTATAAATAAATATTAATTTATTGCAATACTTGATTATTTTAAAACAAATAACAATTTTTACGTTTTTTTTTTCTTAAATATATTATATATTTTTTAGCGGCTCTTTCATGTTATTGTTTTATTTACAATATAGATTTGGCTCTTTGTAAAACATGTTTTACAATGTGACAAATTAAGATTAAAATTAAAATGACATGCTTTAAATGAAAAATTAAGATATACTAGGTATAAAATTATGCAGGTAGTAGTAGACTATAAATATCTGTTTATATAAATCACACGAAGGCGACGCTTCAATGTTTTTAAATTTGTTAAAAAAGGGCCTATTATCATCGGTGCATTATTTAAAGAGCTAGCAAGACGAAAAAATGGTGAGTTTTGACCAAGGTTATTCCGAGCAAATGGTTAGTGAATTAAATATTTAATTCGCAGGGTACGAATTGGCGCGTTTAGACTGATATTAGACAACAGCTCCATACAGTCAATTTTATTGACTAGTATTTTAAAAAAAAGCAGATATCAGTGCTTACTCGTCTGTCATAGAGACTCATCATGTTGAAATAGGCGCATTGCGTTAGATATGATGTGCTGCAAATTGGATGACGTCTTACTAAATGCGAAATTAATTTTCTTCGTAAAGATTCAAGCCTGTTAATGAATATGTGATATTGAGGATTCCATATCACGCTACAATAACTCAGGTGACTAAGCACATAGGCATTATATAATTTAATACAAGTTAAAGAGTTTTTAAATTTACTGCAAGTTCTCAACACAAAGCCTAAATTTTTATATGATTTTTTGATTATATAATTTATATGTGTGTTAAAAATTAACTTATTGTCAAAATATACTCCCAGATCTTTAATAGTTGTTATAATTTGGCATATAATTTGACTGGGTTGGCATCTAGTACATAGTTATATTTAAATACGTTACGATTTTTTGTGAATGTTATTTGATAGAATTTGAAGTAATTTAATTCTAATTTATTTAATATGCAGTAGTAGTGAAGTCTATTAAAATCTGATTGCATTAAAATTGAGTCCTGCAATGAAGTTATTTTTCTGAAAATTTTTAAATCGTCGGCATATAGCAATCTTTGAGTGTATGAAGCATTGTCTAATATCATTTATAAAAAATAGAAAAAATAAAGGACCTAAATGGGAGCCTTGGGGTACACCGGAAGCAGAAAAAAAGTCTTTCGAACAGTTGCCATTAAGTGCTACCACCTGTGATCGATTACGAATATAGGAGTCGATCCAACGAATGAGGTGATGTTATGATTGCAGGATTTTTGCAAAATAACAGTGTTGGTGCTAATTATTTGGTTTATTTATAATGAAATGATATTGACTAGTTAAAGATATATTCCTTACTGGCGTTACCAAGAAGATATGACGGCTCAGAAGGCGCTAAGATGATATGAAATAAACAAATTTTTAAAGTAAAGTATGTGACTATTTGGTAAATTTCAGCCAAATCAAAGATGGTCGAGCGTGGATCTCATTGACATGGGATGACCCAGTAGAAATTTCATAACTTGTTTTACAATTCGTGATTTACGGATACGTTCATAAAAATATTAAAACTCGAACATATTTACTGCTGCTTTTCCCGATAGTTTGAAATCAATATAATTACAAAATTTTTATTACGTAGCAAAATAAATTCCAAAACTAAAACTATATTTTGCAAAAGCAATAAATTTTTGTGATATGTGGAAGTTTGAAGTATATTTATGTAACTTTAGGCAGTTGCATGTCGCAATCAATATGGGAACCCTACGTCAACTGTAAAACCGAACGATATTTATGCATTTTCCCAACTTATAGTTTAGTCAATACATTCTTTTATTAACATTTAAAAATAAAATCTCTTTCGATTTTCTTTAATAAATCAATAGTGTCTAGACTAGATATTTGCCATTAAAATATGATAATACCTGAATATGAATTAGAGCTTAATGGTACTCTACTTCGAGATTATAATTATAAATTGGTTATCGATTATTTTCTCACGCGGTGTATAAATGTCACTGTATTAACACTAAATTCGAATAAAACTGAATGGAAAATGTGAATTCATAAATTTTAGTATTTCGTAGATATTTATAGTCTGTGTCAAATAAGAAGTGAGTCGATAACGCTGCGAACCGAGTAAGATTTACACAGGACAATTATATTTTAGCGGAAAAAAAAATACAACTATGGCATGGGTGTAGTAACTGGGTCAGTCAGTGATTTTTAGGGTTTTGTAGGTATGACCACAAAAAATCCTTGATATCGTCACAAATGTCTGTCTGTCTGTCTGTCTGTAGGGTAGAAATTGTAGCCAAACGGCTGATCATAAAAAGTTGAAATTTGGCATACTTGTACAAATTTTTGTGCCACATATAGGAAAACTTAAAAAAGATCAAAAAAATACGCGGGATAAATATAAACAAATATGTATTTAATGGAAAAGTAAATATTTTTTTTAAATTTTCAGTGTGGTATCAAATGAAAACTCTTAATGCGTGTATTTGCGTAACAATTTTTTATTTTTGAATTATTATTTTTTTATTGGATTAATTCAAAAATGTTTCGAAAAACTTTTGCCCTCCACCCTATCTCCCAATGAGAACAAGAAAAAGTCGTTAGGAAATAAATCAGGTGAATACGGACAATTAGACATTAATTCGATGTTTTTCTCCTTCAACTAATCAATTGTTTGACGTGCTGTGAGGGACAGCACGTCAAACAATTGCATTGTCATGTTAAAGAATGATGCGACGTTTTTGGTTGTTTTTCTTGATTTTGTCGATGACTTCGAGCAAACAAATTGTTGTATACCATTCAGAATTAACTGTTCTCCGATCATCTAAAGCAGGGGTACTCAACCTTTTCATACCTACCGCCCACTTTAGCATCTTTATTGGTAGACAAATTTTCATTCCGCCCACCTGTTGTATAATAATAATAACTTACCAAATACTTTCGCAAAATTTAGCTGCAAAAATCTTTATAAAACAATTTACTGCATCATCTCTTATTATTAAACACAACAAATATACATAGAAATTGTATATTTTGAGAAATTTAACTATAAACAGTAAAGAATTTTATGAAAGCTTAATGAAAATGTTTTTCAATAATGCTATGAATTTTTTTTAAGTAATACTTTAAAAAAATTCCATTTTAATGTCTTTAAAAGGTCAATTAAATTAAAGAAAAAAAAACGGAAAGTAGCCATCATTGGACAAAACCCCTACCGCCCACCAAAAAATTCCAACCGCCCACTAGTGGGCGGTAGGGACCAGGTTGAGTACCACTGATCTAAAGAAATGGTTGCGACATATCCAGTAGAACCGAAGAAAAAGCGTTCATTTTCTTGGAAGTGCTTCGCGAACGAACAACTTTTGTGGGTTTCGGCTCATCCTAGAAGACCCAAACAGTCTATTGTTGCTTAGTTTCGGGTTCATATGAATAAATCCAAGTTTCATCATCTGTAACGATGTTGTATACAGATCTTGCAGTGCCTAGGTTGAATTTTTTTAGCATTCCCTTACATCAATCAACATGAGTCTTTTTTTATCCTTCGGTCAAATTATGCGGAATCCATCGGGAACAGATCTTTTTCACAGCTAAATGTTCATGCAAAATCGAATGCATTGCAGTGTGCGATACGTCAAAAAATGCCTCTATCACGGTAAGTCACATGCCGATCTTTTTGAATCATTTTGCGCATAGCATTGATGTTTTTTTGAATCGCAACCGCTTTTGGTCGACCTTCACGATATTCATCACTAACGAACGCACGGCCACGACGAAATTCCGCAAACCAATTGTCTTCTCTGATGGTGCTTCATTACCAAAAGATGAACGAAGCGAATATATGCATTGTTGTTGAGTTAGGCCTTTACTAAAATCGTTAAGAGTCATCCAACGAAAACCTTCACGAGTAATATCCATTTTTCAAAAACTTGATTTTTTTAAACGGTCAATTTATAACTGATTTCACAATAACAAATATCAAATTTTACTAATATAGTAATGACACATTTCAATATTGCCATCTAGTGGTCGTTTGTTAAAACATACCATAAAAGGTAACTCTCGTATGAGTTTATCTTATAAGCGGATTAAATATGTGTGCCAAATTTTAACACTTTAGGTCCAGCCGTTTGACCACAGTTTTTTCCATACAAATAGGCAGACAGAAAAGTAATGGTATAAAGGTTTTTTGATTATTCCTGCAAAACCCTAAAAATTAAACACAAAATATTAAAACACATCCTATTGCGAAAATGTACTCTCATTGTTTTCAATTTTGTTTTATGTCATTTTCTGCGTCACTTTATCTTGGCAGTAGGTCTAGGTCTTGGAGACAATAGAACGGTATTACACCTCCTTCCCGACTGCTCCAGGAAAGTTGTTTTATCTTGATGTTTCTATGTATTCATTTATTTATTCTGCGGTCGACGGCAAACTGCATTAAATGAATAATAGAATCATCGTATTGAGTTTTCTAAAAATGTTCAAATGCTTTTCGCAGTTGCGAACGAATTTTTGAATAGCTGTTCAGTAGATATATAAAAATAGTAAAATTAGATTTTCTGTCATTGCGGTAACTAATATAAATGATGCACAAAAGTGTACATACATAAATTAATCAATGGCACATCTTGTTAAATTATGTGCAGCGCCAAGTCAATTTTAATACCTGAATTAAGAACGAAAGACTGTATCTTCCCGTAAATTGAGGTGTACTAGTTAGTGCGAAAGTAATTTTTTTCTCACGAAAGTGATGAATGGAATCGATTAAACAAAATATAAAATAGGAAACATTGGCAAATTTAATATTTCGCTTTTAACTTGTAATATGAGATAGAACAGTATTTCCCAATCTGTGGTACACGTACCACTACTGTACCTTAAATAATCCTTGATGGTACGTGAATAAAAGACTTCTTGTATTTCTCCTCAATATCTTTATATTGCACATTTTTATGGGCGGTACCGACATTTTTAGGGTTTTGACGGGTTGACCACAAGAAAAAACCTTATAACGTCACTCATGTATTTGCATGTCTGTCTCTACGGAGAAATTGTAGTAAAACGGATTAACATAGACAGTTGAAATTTGGCATGCTTATACAACTCTTTGAACCACATATAGGAAAAATACTGAGATTTCGTAAAAACATATCTCGAGATAAATACAGTGAATTTTTTTATCCTGTAATATAGGAATTATCGTTACTATGGTAGTTGTAATCTGACAGCAATGTAAAATTTAGTTTCTTTTAATATAGGCGATTTAACATTGCCGGTCGCTATGGCGTAGTGGTCAGATCATTTGACTGCTAACCGTGGGGACTCGGGTTCGAATCCCGGTGATGGCATGGCTGTTTGTATTTGTCATAAAAATTAATAAAGTATCCAAAATAAAAATAACAGAGTAGCTGGCTAAAGGTCCATATATATTAGGACAAAAGAGCCAAAAAATAATTTTAAAAAAAATCATTGCTGTCAAAATAATTAAATAATTACTAGGGAAACCATGTATAATAATAATTTCAATATTGCAGGATAAAAAAAAATCACTGTATAAATGAAATAATAATAATAATAATAATAATACATTTTTTTAGTGGCATATCAAATGAAACCTCTTTAAAGGGGCAACAAGCAAATTTTTATTTTTGATAAATAAATTTTTTTTATAGAGTTTTGGCCAAACGTATGTCAAAAAACTCTTGTTCCCCACCCAATGCCCCAGAAGGGTTGATCTACAAATGTGAAAAAAATCTACATAATGTACATTGATAGGAACCAGAATAGTTCAAGAAGAATTTTGGATCAGGTTAGTTTCAAATATCGATTTTTTTTGTGTTGTTGGAAAAAATATATATATTTTTTAAATGTATGTATGGTATCAAAAGAAAGCTCCTACGACTTACAATAAGGAACAAAAAGTAGTTTTTTAAAATTCGTTTCTTCGATTTTAGCAAAAAAATGTGCTAAAAAAAATCTTGTCCCGCCCCCTTTTAATCAAAGAGGTTAAACTAAAAATCTGAAAATTATCAAAAATATACATTGATCTTAGCTGGAAATGTACGAGAGGAATTTTTGAGGTGTTGCTGGAAAATATTTGAATTTTTGTGTTTTTGACAAAATTTATTATTTTTTAATTAAAGGCTAAAAATGTTATGGATTTTTTGTATTTATGGCTAAAGTAGAATATGTCTCTTTTTAAAAATAAAAACATAATAAAAAAAATGTCAACAGCTGAGAATCATGTGTGTAAGGAGTCTATAGAGTTCCACTTACTGTAATACGCCACGATTCAACCTATTGTTTGAATTAGCTTAGATTTTGTTTTTAAGGTATCAAATACCAATCAAAATTTTTAGTAGTGAAATACTTATAAATCAAGTAACACATTGTTAATAATGAGAAATACTATAATATAGAACATACAATACTATATAAAGACATAATATAGAAGATAAAAAAAAAATAGATATAAAAATCTCTTTAGAAAAATAACCAAAATAATGTTTATTTTAAAGACAGGGATCAATAGTTTTTCCCATATGGTTGGAATACATGTAATATATTAATTTAACATAAGTTTAAGCAGGGCCGGCGCGCGAGTCTTTGGCGCCTGTAGGCAAGACTTAATTGAGCGCTCCCAGGCAGGGCGTAACTAGTTTTTTTCGAGCCCCGGGTAAGATTTTGTAAATGTTCTGGAAAAAAACGAGTTCTTACTTCTAAAATATTAGTGATGACAAAAAAAGGTCCTCCTCACTTTTAAATATTAAGTGATGACCTAAAAATAAAAGTCCTCACTTCTAAATTTCAAGTGATGATCAAAAAAAAAGGTCCTCACCTTCAAATTTCAAGTGATGACTTAAAAACATAGGTCCTCACTTTGGCCAGAACAACTTTTGAAGGCCCCCTCCCCCTGGACTCCCCACTAGCGCCGCCACTGCTAATAAACATGTCGGCACTTAAGTGTCTTTTTTAGAAATACATTATTTTTTATCATTTAATAAATTACTCTAATTGGATGATTATAATGAATTTATTTATGAAATTTTATTTCTCTAACAATACCAAAATTATCTCTCTTACATTGGTAAGTGCCGGATATTGGAATTTTGCAAGTATTTCATATTATAAAGAATTTAAAACTTTATTTTTTGAATTTAATTTAAACTCGGAAATGCTTTTTTGTGAATATTATCTCATGTAAAAAACAGCAAATGACGGTTCAGTTGTTGTCAAAGGGAGAGATATACGGGTAGAGTGTCAATAATATTTTTTAAATATTAAATTCAACTGAAAATACTTTGAAGTATTTTTGTGATTTATAAATTATTTACATATGACAAATTTACTGAATAACATCAAATATTTATAATTCAAGGAGTTGTAAACCTCGCCACGTTGCTGTCCAGGTTTTGGATGATGTTTTCCATTCTGTCAAAAACAGCCAACAGATTAAATTACCATGTAACGCTTAGCTTATTTTAACATAATAATAACAATAATAAAGCCACCAAGCTGTGAATTACAAGCGCAATCTGTCGATGGCATGGTTGGATTATGCAAAGGACACCATCCCACACGCTTTAATTTTAAGAGTATTGCGAATAGGGTTGTTAGGTCTCATAAAACGTATTCTACTTTCTTTATTTTCGGTCGAATAATAAAAATGAAACGCTGACATTTTGAGGTGTACACCAACAAAGATTTTTATGGCAATAAATAATAAATTTATATTTAATGCTCATTTAAGTAAATAAATATGTGTATATAAATTAAGAACTTAAGAAATGGTATAAATCATATTTTGTTGTAGTATAATTTTATTAAATTATAATACCATGTCAAGTTATTTTTTTTTCGGTGAAACGGTCAACCCGTCGACGCCCGAACCCAACACTAAATCGAGTCTATTCTGTATCTTTTGTGATTAAAAATATTTGGTTAAAAATAATGGTTAAAAAGTAACATTTTAACTAGGCGTTAAAATTTTAACCTTGTTTCTTATTCTGTATCTTAGGTTATAACCCAAGCGTTAAGTTCTAACTTTTTAACCTTATAAATATTTACTTGCAATATATCGGGATATCTTTTGGTTCTTCACGGATTTTCAAAAAAAAAAAAAACATTTGTAAAACGAGATATTCCGTAGAAATTTTAAACAAATGAAAATATTTTAAAATGTTTCTTCAGATAAATCAAAAGGATCACTCATATTACGCAGTTGCCTTTGTTTAAGTCTGATCTTCTAAAAAGCATTTGTATATATTTTTTATTCACCTGTATAAATTTTTCACTTATTAACCTCTTTTTGTTCAATTTGTTCTAGTAATAATTGTTTTAGTACTAATAAACAGAGCTTGATAATGCACGATTGAACGAAACTAGTCACAGTAACTCTAATAAAGATTATACAAAATTAACATTATATTTATTCGGTGGAAATCCAAGAAAAACCCCTACAACTCCTATTACATAACCATCAATAATCTTATACATTCAATAATTCACATCAGTTTTTACCGACCGCCAACATACATAAGGGAGGTATTGTGATCATACTGATTTTGACATTTCGAGATTTAGATGGATCTCCACGAATTGAGGTCCCTACATAACGTTTTGACTATTTTTAGCATGATGTCTGTCGGTCTGTCTGTCTGTCCGTCCGTCTGTCTGTCCGTCTGTCTGTCCGTCTGTCTGTCCGTCTGTCTGTGTACACGTGCAGAGCAAATTTGGCTAAAAGGATTTTTATGAAACTTCATATTTAAGCTTTTGCCATCAATGGCACGAGTTGATCAACTTTTGGTAAAAATCGGTTGACTAAAAATGGGAGTTTACTCGTATCGATTTTAAGATTTTTGTGAACATTTCACAACAGAAAAATTTATTGAACTAAAGTTGCTATAAAAGCAAGAATTAATAACTTTTATTTGAGACGTTTTTTGATACTCAATTTTTTCATACTTGTATGTAACGTTTCCATGGTCATGATAAATAATATCTCTGTTAGAAAATATTAGGCCAAGTTATTTCTACTCTGCTGCTAGAATGTATTTTATATAAGTACTTTATGACGGCGGTCGGTCCTGTGGTGGCCACAGCTGATTTTTTAATATTAAATTTTTGAAGCTGATGCAACCTTTGAGTTTCCTATACAGTATTTTATATTTCTTCTTTGGACACTGTCAATCCAGTTTACTTTTGTTAATTGTCAGATCTTTCTCTGTATCCCGTATACCAATACTCGTTAGGTTTTCGGTTAGCTGATCTCTTTATCTCTTGCGAACTCCTCCCGCAGGTCGACGGGTGTTCTATCCTTCCCATATCTTCTTTACCATTCGGTTTTTCTTTATCCTCAACGACTAATAGTCAACGACTCTGTTCTTGTGTTTCAATTACGATTAATTTGAATTGACTACAATTTCGTAAGTTTTGTCTTCTAAAATTGTGATGTGTTGTCGATCTCGCTTTTTAAAGGTTAATATTTCAGAGTTATACATAAGTATGAAACTGTACCAGTGTTGTAATGTATCTAGTTACAAGTATCTAGATACAAATTAGATACTTTTTGTAATATGTATCTGTATCGGTATCTAGATATTTAAATTTAAGTATCTTGTATCTGTATTTCAGATACTTTGCTCGTTACTTTATTTTTATACCGTGATACCGAGCTGATATAATCGTTTAATTATAAATTGTTATTTTGAATATTTTATTTTTGTTAGTATTGGTGATATTCTCACTCATTTTTCATAGCTTTTGAACGGCTGTAAAAATAGTAGGTATAAAATGCAACGCTTAAGGAAAATGGATCATTATTAATGAAAACTAAGTTTTTTGATAAATATTGTTGCTATTTTGATGACCAATTTACTAAAACATATAAAAAATTATATCGGCACAAATAGTTTGGGAATGGACCGTGGTTTTGTGAGGCCGTGGGCAAAACAAATTAAGGCCCTTCAAAAGTATCCAGTGATTTAAAGTACACTTTGATATTTTTTTTGAGGCATTTCAACACTTGAGGGCTGGCTCTAGAAGTAGAATAGTGTTTTACCTTGAATTAAGAGGGCTTTTTGTGACGTTATGGTCATTTTTGAACAGCCTGTACAATGCTCATTAACATGCACTGTTTGTTTAATTATAATGCGTTGTTAATTGTTCATTATATGTATTTAAGTAAAAATAAATTTCTTAAACATGTTTTTCTATGGTATTTTAATTTTTCAGTGCTTTTTCAAAAGTATTTAGCTGTAACTAGATACAATTTTTTTGGTATGTATCTGTATCTAGATATATTTTTTCTGTATCTGGATATTTTTTTTAAAATGTATCTATTACAACACTGAACTGTACATTATCGGTAGATGAAAATTCCATGGTGTCCATAATTTGAACCCGCATCTCTGTGAGTTTGTATTGAACACAGATGTGTTCAATACAAAATCACCTTACCACGAAAGTACGGAAATTCTTATTTTAGTGCACAACTATTGATACACGAATCTAATATGAAATTTTTAATACCATTGTTCCAATATTTCTGATTATCTGATGAATCATCTAAAAATAAAATGAGAGTAAACGAATAAATCAATAATATACAGCGTTATTTCTAATAAATGTTTTATTATCAAAGATGTAATGGAATTTTTTAACGATGATTCGTAAATTCGTAAACCATATTTCATTTTACACTGAAATTTCATGGAATTGCCTTTCCCGATCAAAAGTTTGTAATTAGTTTTTATTAGTCTATTTGTTCTATTAATCATGATGGATGATATTTTCAAAATTGATGATCATTTTGTTTCGAGAAAAACGTAGATTTATCTAGATCAGTACTGTCCAACTTCTCTAAGATCAAGGGCATTTTTTTCGAGGGAAAAACAATGAATAACACATGTGATTGAAAATTCAACTCAATGCCAATTTAATGTGCCGATCGACTTAAAATTGTTTTATAAACTTTATAGAATTAGCAAGTTGAAGATTGGAAATCAATAAAAGTAATATAACTTTACAATTTTTTTTTTTTATAGGATGGAATACAGATATTTCTTTTAAATTTTAAGTAAAAATTGAGGTGGCAGGCTACTAACATCTTAATCCCCTTAAGTTCCAGCCCGAGACGTTTGACACGAGAAATAGGGTTACTGAGTCTACACCACACGGTCGGCTAGTACTTATAACAACATTAACTTCTTAGTTAAGCAAATCTCTTTAATATATTAAGTGATTATTTTAACTAAAAGATTTTGCATACCACATATATTTGTTTTTACAATAAATTGATATATATTTTTATAAGTATTCAGTGTCTTAACTTCATGAATTATAAATTATAACTGGAGATACACTTGAATGCAGCTAAAAAGCCTTTGATCTTTTCCGACAGTTTCCCGAAACTAGTAACATTGTCAAACGACATAGTTAAGTCGTTAATTATGTTATTGACTACAAAAAACGATTTCTATTCTGTCATTGAGACTGAATTTATTTTATGTTCCGACGAGACAACCCTTATTACTAGATCACTGTATCTAGAACACTTGAAACATGTTGCAAACAGGGTGACCAGGTCTCTGGGTTTAAACATAGTTTTTTCAGGCTCCGGGTTACGCTAATTTTATCTAAAATTAATATAAATGGTTTATAGCAATGAAAATAACATAGCTACGTTTCATATAATCATCGCAAAACTCGCGCGCAGTCTGCGTATATCTAATTCTTTCTATTTCCGATCATGTCAACGGTTATAGACGATTAGTCGAATCAGTGTTGCCAACTCCGTATAATGAAATAATCGTACGCTGTAGCGAAAATTATCGTATTTTCGTAAAAGTTATCGTACACCCGCGGGACGGGATAGTAGAGTAATAAAATTTTTAAAATTTCATTTTTATTCACTTATCACTACATTTTTATTATAATTTATTATTGAAAGGAAATACGTACACAAATTATCTATAGGCTATTTTCAACATTTAGGCGAAACTAAATGGGATAAATTTTGAAAAAATAAATAAATGGGGAATCCCCGTTAAATGAAATGCAAAACATGTACGTAGTAAGATACGTCCTACGTACCTTATTTAGTAAGGTACAAACTTTGTCCTATATCTTATCAGTTGCGCTGCTTTTTAGAACTACTTTCTGTAGACGCAGAACAGGGCAAGTTAAGCATTTTCAAAAATCTTTGATTCAAGATAAAATATTGTTTGTTACGGCCTATTCTAGCTGACAACACTGCTTATAAAACTACCTTAACGTAACCTACCTTAACGTACAAAAACTTATGCTATTCTCACTAAAGGATACAGTATTGTGTATTTGTGCGAAACAACTGACTAGCCTCCTGACAATCTACTTAAAAGTAGCCGTTCTTGCTACAGAAATATAAATTAACATCTGAATAGGGGATAGGCATGATTTTTTTTTATTTTTTTATTATATTCCTCTTGTTGTATATAAACATAAAAAACAGTTTTTAATTTTTTTTTTTTTAATTTGAAGGCTTTAAAAAATCAAAAATGTATGTAGCGCGCGAAAACGACGTGTGACGTCATAATCCTTTCTAACTGACGCATGAGACTACTAGCCAATCCAGCGAACGGTTGTTTATGCAGCGAACATAGTCGGTTGTGAATTATTTGTTTGTGTAACTTTTATAGGTTATGTAAAGGAGAGTGATTTTAATTAAAATAAAGTTTAATTCTATAAAAACAATTTATACATGTTTACCGAATTAAATTTTATATTAAAATATGGAAGATCCAGGGCCCCAGTACTTCGAAACATTATCGAAAATATTGTTCAGTACTGATGTGCACAATTAGTTCAACTAGAAATCCAAAAAAACTATTTATATCATTACCTAATGGCGAAAAACAACAGAAAAGGCGAAATTTGTGGCTGAAAACTATGAGGCGAAATAAAACCGATATTTCAGAAAAAAGTAAACTTTATGTTGTGTGCATAAATGCATCAATGTTGGGTAAATTATCACTCTGAGCCCTAACAAAATCTTTATCTGCCATTTTAATAGTAAATACGTGAAAAATTGTTTAAAAACAAATACAAAACTCTCGAACAATACAATACACACACGTGTGAAGATTATGTTGTAGCTGTCTGTATCTGTGATGTGAAAACCCTATCGTTTGACGTCATACTCAGTCGTTTCTACTCGGCAACCTTCGCCCCGTGCTCGGAATATTTCAAATTTACAATATTTTAATTAAAAAATTTGGCTATAATGTTAATTAAAATGTGATTTTTGTTTTGTTAGGTGACATAACTAACATTAACATATCAAAATAATGTAGTTTTAAGGAAATACAAATTTTATGCGTATCCCCTATTCTCGTATTCTGTCAAAAACTTTTAGGTTATGTCATTTTGACACATGGGAATAATCACATTCTTTTGCATTTTGGAGTATGAATACTTCATTAGAACCTGGAAATTACAGACTATTAGCGTGTATTACGTATATAAGGAACATACTTACAACTTGTAATAAAATACAATGTTGACATTCGTGATTTTTAACGCCGATAAGAAAGAATGTTGTCATTTTTGATAACTGTCTGAGTCACGTGGTTTTGCCCACGTGAGTCTAGTGTCCATCAGACAGTTGTAGGAAAGGTGGAAGTGGTGAAGGGGGGGCATATATAATGGAATGTTATATGCCATTTTGTCTCTTCAATGTCGTAATTCAAGAAGTATAGAGGTTCCCTAAGGGGTGGAGACTCAGTAACACGTGCCAAATTTTAATCCACAAGTTTTTGTGAAAATTATTTGAGAAGATAATGCTGGTTCACCTGTGGATTCGCTAAGCGGAAAAGGCACGTGATACATCATGTTTTGGGAATGCAAAACGCGACTTACGTCGGAATTAGGAGTTTTCTACCCCTAGATGGCAATTGAGTTACGACGTTTCGCCACTAAAACACCGAGGTATGTTTCTTTTATACAGTATTACCCGCTAATCAGTTTTGAATAATCCAGTGTTCTAATGTAAAGTATTTCTTTGTATTTTGTAAATTTAGTGGCAACATGGACGGGCCTAAGTTGAGTATTCTTTCTCGAGCGAGGATCCTGCTTTCGAGATTATACTGTCCCCCACGTGTAAGGGTTGAAGAGCCGATTTTGGAGCGATCCGTGGAAGATGTAGCGTGAAAATTATTGTATCAATTGAGACCTGTTGCTACAGGGTGTTGCGAGAATTACTGTGTTTCAGCTGAGTATACTTTGGAAATGTTTGAAATTTTGTAACAGAAGCGACTCTGCCCTATTAACGTATTGGAATTCCCGTTTGGGGATGTTTTTGTGATTCTTAACGTTAATAGTGTAGGGCTGCGTCTGGTACACCCTTATGAGTTATGGCCATGATTATTAAGTGTGTGTTATTATTTGTACTGTATTATTAGCTGAAATGCATTGAGGTTTCTCAAGTTTTGTTGTATCTTGAGATATTTTTGAGTTATTGAGATATGTTTTTGGATTTATTGAGTACGCTGTTGCGTGTACGGGTGGACTGTGTCGTCACCGTATTATTTTTGGAGGTACAATAATTTTTGTTCACGAATCGCTCATTTTTATTGTTGCCGCGTAATGTAAATTCAGTCTGTCCGTAAAGTATATTTTCCTTGATAACTGGAGGTTGTGAATTAGCTTTCAAACACGCAGGTTACTCCTTACTTTGAATACTTACTGGTCAAGTATTCGTGTTACTTGCTGTTCACGTTATCGAGGATCGGGTTTGTATTATTTTGGGAGGAATTAACGTTAACTTCAATCGGGCAGAACCTCAGCCACAAGCATCGTTTTTTTTTATTTATTTTTTTTTGACCAGTCTTCCTTAATTTTTTTTTGTCTCGATTTTTTTTTTAAATTTTGATCATTTCCGTTGAGTCAGTGGGTAGGGTGGTGCGTCATTTTTTTTGGCATCTCGCGGAGATTTTTTTGTTGACGTATCACGGGTTTTTAAGAGTAAAAGGGGATATGTGGAGTCAGTCTCTTGACAACGATGGATTCTTGAATCAACGCGACTTCGTTGCCAATAGACGGATTGGGATTTCAATAGTATTAAGGCGAGAGAATTGTAGTAAAAATTTAAATCGGGTTTTGAACAAGCGCTGGCTTTCCGATTCTAAAACTCTTCCGGATTTTTCCTAACGGTATTGCCAACCGGAATACCGTTACCATTTTTCAACGTAATTATTCACTGTAGTATTTTTTATATTAAGTATAATTTATTCCTGTGCAAAAGTTCACGCAGCCCTAGGGCAGTTGTAGCATAAGTAATCCAATCACATGTTACTGGGTATTTATACCGCATTACAAGTAATTCAGTTGTTAGTTTAAATTGTAATTAATTACCGGTTAAAGATTCAGTTGTTTAATTTCCTTTGGCCATTTGTGAGTACTTAGTTTTCTAAATTTTGGATTTAACTTAGATATTTTGCCCGTAGATTAAATAATTTATTTTTTTTGTATTAACTTTGTCGTACTCCGAACTAAAAAGGGAATATTCAACTGGTCATTGATCTTGTAATTCTTAATATTTTGGTTATAGATTTTGCGTATTGAGTATTCATTTAGTGAATAATTGATTTTGTTTATAGATTTTGCGTATTGAATATTCGTTTAGCGGATATTATTTATTTTGTTATTGCTATTTGTTAGTTACTGATTATTTTTGTTAATAAATTTAGTTATTGAGAATTTTGGTGTTTCTATCACGAGAACTCTATTCCTTCCCCTGGGGTTTTATTTTTCTTCCAGAATTTAGGGCAATAGAAGCGAAGTGACTGGCGCCGTATAAATTTTAGGCCGCACATAGGTATGGATAATTAAAGGACCACCCTGCATAGTCACATCTACCTCTAGACTGGGCTGGCGGCCTTCTACCTTGCCCTGGACAGCTGATAGCCGCTGGAGTCACTTCACAGTGGTTACGGAATTCATATTTTTCCCCATTTAGGTTTTTAGCGACCGATCAGAGAGCTGAGCGGACGCTGGCGTATGCCAACTATATAACGCTGGAGTCTGGCCGTAATATACGTTATATATTTCTTGATTCCTTCTCAGCAAACGCCTAAATCCACAAACCTCAAGTCAGAATATGTAACGTCCTTTTCGGCAAAGGCCCGAAATACATAACGTTCCTTAACAAATCGAGCCCCACATTGCTTAACAAATGTGAGCTCCACGTTAGTTTGGCCCCACGTTGGGCGCCAGTTGGGCTGTGGAGTCAGTCTCTTGACAACGATGGATTCTTGAATCAACGCGACTTCGTTGCCAATAGACGGATTGGGATTTCAATAGTATTAAGGCGAGAGAATTGTAGTAAAAATTTAAATCGGGTTTTGAACAAGCGCTGGCTTTCCGATTCTAAAACTCTTCCGGATTTTTCCTAACGGTATTGCCAACCGGAATACCGTTACCATTTTTCAACGTAATTATTCACTGTAGTATTTTTTATATTAAGTATAATTTATTCCTGTGCAAAAGTTCACGCAGCCCTAGGGCAGTTGTAGCATAAGTAATCCAATCACATGTTACTGGGTATTTATACCGCATTACAAGTAATTCAGTTGTTAGTTTAAATTGTAATTAATTACCGGTTAAAGATTCAGTTGTTTAATTTCCTTTGGCCATTTGTGAGTACTTAGTTTTCTAAATTTTGGATTTAACTTAGATATTTTGCCCGTAGATTAAATAATTTATTTTTTTGTATTAACTTTGTCGTACTCCGAACTAAAAAGGGAATATTCAACTGGTCATTGATCTTGTAATTCTTAATATTTTGGTTATAGATTTTGCGTATTGAGTATTCATTTAGTGAATAATTGATTTTGTTTATAGATTTTGCGTATTGAATATTCGTTTAGCGGATATTATTTATTTTGTTATTGCTATTTGTTAGTTACTGATTATTTTTGTTAATAAATTTAGTTATTGAGAATTTTGGTGTTTCTATCACGAGAACTCTATTCCTTCCCCTGGGGTTTTATTTTTCTTCCAGAATTTAGGGCAATAGAAGCGAAGTGACTGGCGCCGTATAAATTTTAGGCCGCACATAGGTATGGATAATTAAAGGACCACCCTGCATAGTCACATCTACCTCTAGACTGGGCTGGCGGCCTTCTACCTTGCCCTGGACAGCTGATAGCCGCTGGAGTCACTTCACAGTGGTTACGGAATTCATATTTTTCCCCATTTAGGTTTTTAGCGACCGATCAGAGAGCTGAGCGGACGCTGGCGTATGCCAACTATATAACGCTGGAGTCTGGCCGTAATATACGTTATATATTTCTGGCGCCCAACGTGGGGCCAAACTAACGTGGAGCTCACATTTGTTAAGCAATGTGGGGCTCGATTTGTTAAGGAACGTTATGTATTTCGGGCCTTTGCCGAAAAGGACGTTACATATTCTGACTTGAGGTTTGTGGATTTAGGCGTTTGCTGAGAAGGAATCACATATTTTGGATGTCCGAGATGAGAGGGGCCGTTTTTGAGAAGACCATATTTTTATTTCAGTTTGGAGCTGTTTGGATTTTTTTGTGTAATAGGAAAATATGGGTCTTATATTGATTGGTTGTATTCCTTTTGTTCCTAAACCCAACCCTAAAGAGTTCTCGTAATATGAAATTTAATTTATTTGTTTGAAAAGTTGATTGGATTACTTTCGCTATGTTATTCGTCGTTTATGTTGCTATGATCTGTTCGGTATTTGGACGACATATTGTACACATTGTTTAGATTTTGAGTTAGTCTCAGTTGATGAGCTAAATAGTTTTTTGTTGTAAGAGTGAGTAAGTTACTGTGTCTGAGTTGTAGTAACATTGAGTGAGAGGACTCTAATGTATATCCCTGTGAAAATTTTGTGTTGCATTGTATGGCAACAATTGTTGGTAGAATTGTAATTGCAACATTGGTTATGTTGAATTATATTGGTGACAAGCCGAGTGACTCGGTTGTCAAATGGGTTTAGTGTCTGGTAGAGACATTTGTATTGGTGAGCCAGTTTAGGGCGAACCATTGAGATTCACACGGGATTCGCTTAGCGGAAAATTAGTTTACTCATATTTACGGTATTATGTACCGAGCTGGTTTATCCAGGAGAATCACTCAACGGTTAGAGTATTGGAGAAGAACAGTAGACTTGCTCCGCGATTTTTGTTGTACAATATTTGATTCCTGGTTAGGAAATATTTTGGACGTGACCTAGAGTACACGGGTCAGGACCGAATCAGATCTAGTAAGTTGAATATAGAGAAATTCATTGTTGTTAATGCGTTTGTCAGATCGTTTTTGAGTTAAGTAGGAATTGTCGTAGCGGACGTGTCAGTTGGTTGTCGTTTTGAGAAATCCCGTATTTTTGGGTGAGATATTTGAGATAGCAAGTTAGAATTGCAGTTATTAGTGCGTTTGTGAATAACGCTTTGTATTTTGAGTGAAGTTAAGTACGTAGAAGTGAGTGTAGGCAGTTAGGTCGGTACGCGTGTCAGTTAGGCTTTCTTTTTGTGTGAGATAGATTCCCTTCGTGAATGGTTTAGTTAAGATTATGAGTGCGTTGCATAGATTTAGCTAGTTCGTAGTTGTATAAAGTTAGTTAGGAAATAGTGGAATCCAACCTTTTTTTTGTAGGGCGCCGACTGCCGTTAGTTTTTCGTTGGAGCTTATCCGCAGTGTGCGCGACGTCAAACCTACTCGTCCTCCTTGCCTTGTTGGCAATATTATCACCTCCATGGCCTGTTGGTGATAATACCCGTCTGTGCGCTTTGCACATTAGCACCTTGTCTTCGTTGTCTGCAGCAACTACCTTGCCTCCCGTGGCTGTTTCCGCGTCTTCGCGAACGCCACCCCTAATTAGTTAGGAATTCCGTGTGTTCCACTATTTAGGATGTAAGTAGGATAGAATTGTAAATAGTTTATTGATAGTTTTTTTTTTTTTTGAGCGATTGTTTCGTGCGAATGCAATTTAGTATAAAGATACGGGGTCTTTAGAGACCCGCGTCTCTTTTTAAGCAAAGGGGGAGTTGTTACGGCCTATTCTAGCTGACAACACTGCTTATAAAACTACCTTAACGTAACCTACCTTAACGTACAAAAACTTATGCTATTCTCACTAAAGGATACAGTATTGTGTATTTGTGCGAAACAACTGACTAGCCTCCTGACAATCTACTTAAAAGTAGCCGTTCTTGCTACAGAAATATAAATTAACATCTGAATTCTCGTATTCTGTCAAAAACTTTTAGGTTATGTCATTTTGACACATGGGAATAATCACATTCTTTTGCATTTTGGAGTATGAATACTTCATTAGAACCTGGAAATTACAGACTATTAGCGTGTATTACGTATATAAGGAACATACTTACAACTTGTAATAAAATACAATGTTGACATTCGTGATTTTTAACGCCGATAAGAAAGAATGTTGTCATTTTTGATAACTGTCTGAGTCACGTGGTTTTGCCCACGTGAGTCTAGTGTCCATCAGACAGTTGTAGGAAAGGTGGAAGTGGTGAAGGGGGGGCATATATAATGGAATGTTATATGCCATTTTGTCTCTTCAATGTCGTAATTCAAGAAGTATAGAGGTTCCCTAAGGGGTGGAGACTCAGTAACACGTGCCAAATTTTAATCCACAAGTTTTTGTGAAAATTATTTGAGAAGATAATGCTGGTTCACCTGTGGATTCGCTAAGCGGAAAAGGCACGTGATACATCATGTTTTGGGAATGCAAAACGCGACTTACGTCGGAATTAGGAGTTTTCTACCCCTAGATGGCAATTGAGTTACGACGTTTCGCCACTAAAACACCGAGTGGCAACATGGACTGTGGAGTCAGTCTCTTGACAACGATGGATTCTTGAATCAACGCGACTTCGTTGCCAATAGACGGATTGGGATTTCAATAGTATTAAGGCGAGAGAATTGTAGTAAAAATTTAAATCGGGTTTTGAACAAGCGCTGGCTTTCCGATTCTAAAACTCTTCCGGATTTTTCCTAACGGTATTGCCAACCGGAATACCGTTACCATTTTTCAACGTAATTATTCACTGTAGTATTTTTTATATTAAGTATAATTTATTCCTGTGCAAAAGTTCACGCAGCCCTAGGGCAGTTGTAGCATAAGTAATCCAATCACATGTTACTGGGTATTTATACCGCATTACAAGTAATTCAGTTGTTAGTTTAAATTGTAATTAATTACCGGTTAAAGATTCAGTTGTTTAATTTCCTTTGGCCATTTGTGAGTACTTAGTTTTCTAAATTTTGGATTTAACTTAGATATTTTGCCCGTAGATTAAATAATTTATTTTTTTGTATTAACTTTGTCGTACTCCGAACTAAAAAGGGAATATTCAACTGGTCATTGATCTTGTAATTCTTAATATTTTGGTTATAGATTTTGCGTATTGAGTATTCATTTAGTGAATAATTGATTTTGTTTATAGATTTTGCGTATTGAATATTCGTTTAGCGGATATTATTTATTTTGTTATTGCTATTTGTTAGTTACTGATTATTTTTGTTAATAAATTTAGTTATTGAGAATTTTGGTGTTTCTATCACGAGAACTCTATTCCTTCCCCTGGGGTTTTATTTTTCTTCCAGAATTTAGGGCAATAGAAGCGAAGTGACTGGCGCCGTATAAATTTTAGGCCGCACATAGGTATGGATAATTAAAGGACCACCCTGCATAGTCACATCTACCTCTAGACTGGGCTGGCGGCCTTCTACCTTGCCCTGGACAGCTGATAGCCGCTGGAGTCACTTCACAGTGGTTACGGAATTCATATTTTTCCCCATTTAGGTTTTTAGCGACCGATCAGAGAGCTGAGCGGACGCTGGCGTATGCCAACTATATAACGCTGGAGTCTGGCCGTAATATACGTTATATATTTCTGGCGCCCAACGTGGGGCCAAACTAACGTGGAGCTCACATTTGTTAAGCAATGTGGGGCTCGATTTGTTAAGGAACGTTATGTATTTCGGGCCTTTGCCGAAAAGGACGTTACATATTCTGACTTGAGGTTTGTGGATTTAGGCGTTTGCTGAGAAGGAATCACATATTTTGGATGTCCGAGATGAGAGGGGCCAGAAATATATAACGTATATTACGGCCAGACTCCAGCGTTATATAGTTGGCATACGCCAGCGTCCGCTCAGCTCTCTGATCGGTCGCTAAAAACCTAAATGGGGAAAAATATGAATTCCGTAACCACTGTGAAGTGACTCCAGCGGCTATCAGCTGTCCAGGGCAAGGTAGAAGGCCGCCAGCCCAGTCTAGAGGTAGATGTGACTATGCAGGGTGGTCCTTTAATTATCCATACCTATGTGCGGCCTAAAATTTATACGGCGCCAGTCACTTCGCTTCTATTGCCCTAAATTCTGGAAGAAAAATAAAACCCCAGGGGAAGGAATAGAGTTCTCGTGATAGAAACACCAAAATTCTCAATAACTAAATTTATTAACAAAAATAATCAGTAACTAACAAATAGCAATAACAAAATAAATAATATCCGCTAAACGAATATTCAATACGCAAAATCTATAAACAAAATCAATTATTCACTAAATGAATACTCAATACGCAAAATCTATAACCAAAATATTAAGAATTACAAGATCAATGACCAGTTGAATATTCCCTTTTTAGTTCGGAGTACGACAAAGTTAATACAAAAAAAATAAATTATTTAATCTACGGGCAAAATATCTAAGTTAAATCCAAAATTTAGAAAACTAAGTACTCACAAATGGCCAAAGGAAATTAAACAACTGAATCTTTAACCGGTAATTAATTACAATTTAAACTAACAACTGAATTACTTGTAATGCGGTATAAATACCCAGTAACATGTGATTGGATTACTTATGCTACAACTGCCCTAGGGCTGCGTGAACTTTTGCACAGGAATAAATTATACTTAATATAAAAAATACTACAGTGAATAATTACGTTGAAAAATGGTAACGGTATTCCGGTTGGCAATACCGTTAGGAAAAATCCGGAAGAGTTTTAGAATCGGAAAGCCAGCGCTTGTTCAAAACCCGATTTAAATTTTTACTACAATTCTCTCGCCTTAATACTATTGAAATCCCAATCCGTCTATTGGCAACGAAGTCGCGTTGATTCAAGAATCCATCGTTGTCAAGAGACTGACTCCACATATCCCCTTTTACTCTTAAAAACCCGTGATACGTCAACAAAAAAATCTCCGCGAGATGCCAAAAAAAATGACGCACCACCCTACCCACTGACTCAACGGAAATGATCAAAATTTAAAAAAAAAATCGAGACAAAAAAAAATTAAGGAAGACTGGTCAAAAAAAAATAAATAAAAAAAACGATGCTTGTGGCTGAGGTTCTGCCCGATTGAAGTTAACGTTAATTCCTCCCAAAATAATACAAACCCGATCCTCGATAACGTGAACAGCAAGTAACACGAATACTTGACCAGTAAGTATTCAAAGTAAGGAGTAACCTGCGTGTTTGAAAGCTAATTCACAACCTCCAGTTATCAAGGAAAATATACTTTACGGACAGACTGAATTTACATTACGCGGCAACAATAAAAATGAGCGATTCGTGAACAAAAATTATTGTACCTCCAAAAATAATACGGTGACGACACAGTCCACCCGTACACGCAACAGCGTACTCAATAAATCCAAAAACATATCTCAATAACTCAAAAATATCTCAAGATACAACAAAACTTGAGAAACCTCAATGCATTTCAGCTAATAATACAGTACAAATAATAACACACACTTAATAATCATGGCCATAACTCATAAGGGTGTACCAGACGCAGCCCTACACTATTAACGTTAAGAATCACAAAAACATCCCCAAACGGGAATTCCAATACGTTAATAGGGCAGAGTCGCTTCTGTTACAAAATTTCAAACATTTCCAAAGTATACTCAGCTGAAACACAGTAATTCTCGCAACACCCTGTAGCAACAGGTCTCAATTGATACAATAATTTTCACGCTACATCTTCCACGGATCGCTCCAAAATCGGCTCTTCAACCCTTACACGTGGGGGACAGTATAATCTCGAAAGCAGGATCCTCGCTCGAGAAAGAATACTCAACTTAGGCCCGTCCATGTTGCCACTAAATTTACAAAATACAAAGAAATACTTTACATTAGAACACTGGATTATTCAAAACTGATTAGCGGGTAATACTGTATAAAAGAAACATACCTCGGTGTTTTAGTGGCGAAACGTCGTAACTCAATTGCCATCTAGGGGTAGAAAACTCCTAATTCCGACGTAAGTCGCGTTTTGCATTCCCAAAACATGATGTATCACGTGCCTTTTCCGCTTAGCGAATCCACAGGTGAACCAGCATTATCTTCTCAAATAATTTTCACAAAAACTTGTGGATTAAAATTTGGCACGTGTTACTGAGTCTCCACCCCTTAGGGAACCTCTATACTTCTTGAATTACGACATTGAAGAGACAAAATGGCATATAACATTCCATTATATATGCCCCCCCTTCACCACTTCCACCTTTCCTACAACTGTCTGATGGACACTAGACTCACGTGGGCAAAACCACGTGACTCAGACAGTTATCAAAAATGACAACATTCTTTCTTATCGGCGTTAAAAATCACGAATGTCAACATTGTATTTTATTACAAGTTGTAAGTATGTTCCTTATATACGTAATACACGCTAATAGTCTGTAATTTCCAGGTTCTAATGAAGTATTCATACTCCAAAATGCAAAAGAATGTGATTATTCCCATGTGTCAAAATGACATAACCTAAAAGTTTTTGACAGAATACGAGAATTCAGATGTTAATTTATATTTCTGTAGCAAGAACGGCTACTTTTAAGTAGATTGTCAGGAGGCTAGTCAGTTGTTTCGCACAAATACACAATACTGTATCCTTTAGTGAGAATAGCATAAGTTTTTGTACGTTAAGGTAGGTTACGTTAAGGTAGTTTTATAAGCAGTGTTGTCAGCTAGAATAGGCCGTAACAACTCCCCCTTTGCTTAAAAAGAGACGCGGGTCTCTAAAGACCCCGTATCTTTATACTAAATTGCATTCGCACGAAACAATCGCTCAAAAAAAAAAAAACTATCAATAAACTATTTACAATTCTATCCTACTTACATCCTAAATAGTGGAACACACGGAATTCCTAACTAATTAGGGGTGGCGTTCGCGAAGACGCGGAAACAGCCACGGGAGGCAAGGTAGTTGCTGCAGACAACGAAGACAAGGTGCTAATGTGCAAAGCGCACAGACGGGTATTATCACCAACAGGCCATGGAGGTGATAATATTGCCAACAAGGCAAGGAGGACGAGTAGGTTTGACGTCGCGCACACTGCGGATAAGCTCCAACGAAAAACTAACGGCAGTCGGCGCCCTACAAAAAAAAGGTTGGATTCCACTATTTCCTAACTAACTTTATACAACTACGAACTAGCTAAATCTATGCAACGCACTCATAATCTTAACTAAACCATTCACGAAGGGAATCTATCTCACACAAAAAGAAAGCCTAACTGACACGCGTACCGACCTAACTGCCTACACTCACTTCTACGTACTTAACTTCACTCAAAATACAAAGCGTTATTCACAAACGCACTAATAACTGCAATTCTAACTTGCTATCTCAAATATCTCACCCAAAAATACGGGATTTCTCAAAACGACAACCAACTGACACGTCCGCTACGACAATTCCTACTTAACTCAAAAACGATCTGACAAACGCATTAACAACAATGAATTTCTCTATATTCAACTTACTAGATCTGATTCGGTCCTGACCCGTGTACTCTAGGTCACGTCCAAAATATTTCCTAACCAGGAATCAAATATTGTACAACAAAAATCGCGGAGCAAGTCTACTGTTCTTCTCCAATACTCTAACCGTTGAGTGATTCTCCTGGATAAACCAGCTCGGTACATAATACCGTAAATATGAGTAAACTAATTTTCCGCTAAGCGAATCCCGTGTGAATCTCAATGGTTCGCCCTAAACTGGCTCACCAATACAAATGTCTCTACCAGACACTAAACCCATTTGACAACCGAGTCACTCGGCTTGTCACCAATATAATTCAACATAACCAATGTTGCAATTACAATTCTACCAACAATTGTTGCCATACAATGCAACACAAAATTTTCACAGGGATATACATTAGAGTCCTCTCACTCAATGTTACTACAACTCAGACACAGTAACTTACTCACTCTTACAACAAAAAACTATTTAGCTCATCAACTGAGACTAACTCAAAATCTAAACAATGTGTACAATATGTCGTCCAAATACCGAACAGATCATAGCAACATAAACGACGAATAACATAGCGAAAGTAATCCAATCAACTTTTCAAACAAATAAATTAAATTTCATATTACGAGAACTCTTTAGGGTTGGGTTTAGGAACAAAAGGAATACAACCAATCAATATAAGACCCATATTTTCCTATTACACAAAAAAATCCAAACAGCTCCAAACTGAAATAAAAATATGGTCTTCTCAAAAACGGCCCCTCTCATCTCGGACATCCAAAATATGTGATTCCTTCTCAGCAAACGCCTAAATCCACAAACCTCAAGTCAGAATATGTAACGTCCTTTTCGGCAAAGGCCCGAAATACATAACGTTCCTTAACAAATCGAGCCCCACATTGCTTAACAAATGTGAGCTCCACGTTAGTTTGGCCCCACGTTGGGCGCCAGAAATATATAACGTATATTACGGCCAGACTCCAGCGTTATATAGTTGGCATACGCCAGCGTCCGCTCAGCTCTCTGATCGGTCGCTAAAAACCTAAATGGGGAAAAATATGAATTCCGTAACCACTGTGAAGTGACTCCAGCGGCTATCAGCTGTCCAGGGCAAGGTAGAAGGCCGCCAGCCCAGTCTAGAGGTAGATGTGACTATGCAGGGTGGTCCTTTAATTATCCATACCTATGTGCGGCCTAAAATTTATACGGCGCCAGTCACTTCGCTTCTATTGCCCTAAATTCTGGAAGAAAAATAAAACCCCAGGGGAAGGAATAGAGTTCTCGTGATAGAAACACCAAAATTCTCAATAACTAAATTTATTAACAAAAATAATCAGTAACTAACAAATAGCAATAACAAAATAAATAATATCCGCTAAACGAATATTCAATACGCAAAATCTATAAACAAAATCAATTATTCACTAAATGAATACTCAATACGCAAAATCTATAACCAAAATATTAAGAATTACAAGATCAATGACCAGTTGAATATTCCCTTTTTAGTTCGGAGTACGACAAAGTTAATACAAAAAAATAAATTATTTAATCTACGGGCAAAATATCTAAGTTAAATCCAAAATTTAGAAAACTAAGTACTCACAAATGGCCAAAGGAAATTAAACAACTGAATCTTTAACCGGTAATTAATTACAATTTAAACTAACAACTGAATTACTTGTAATGCGGTATAAATACCCAGTAACATGTGATTGGATTACTTATGCTACAACTGCCCTAGGGCTGCGTGAACTTTTGCACAGGAATAAATTATACTTAATATAAAAAATACTACAGTGAATAATTACGTTGAAAAATGGTAACGGTATTCCGGTTGGCAATACCGTTAGGAAAAATCCGGAAGAGTTTTAGAATCGGAAAGCCAGCGCTTGTTCAAAACCCGATTTAAATTTTTACTACAATTCTCTCGCCTTAATACTATTGAAATCCCAATCCGTCTATTGGCAACGAAGTCGCGTTGATTCAAGAATCCATCGTTGTCAAGAGACTGACTCCACAAATGTGAGCCCCACGTTGGGCGCCAGAAATATATAACGTATATTACGGCCAGACTCCAGCGTTATATAGTTGGCATACGCCAGCGTCCGCTCAGCTCTCTGATCGGTCGCTAAAAACCTAAATGGGGAAAAATATGAATTCCGTAACCACTGTGAAGTGACTCCAGTGGCTATCAGCTGTCCAGGGCAAGGTAGAAGGCCGCCAGCCCAGTCTAGAGGTAAATGTGACTATGCAGGGTGGTCCTGTAATTATCAATGTCGATGTGCGGCCTAAAATTTATACGGCGCCAGTCACTTCGCTTCTATTGCCCTAAATTCTGGAAGAAAAATAAAACCCCAGGGGAAGGAATAGAGTTCTCTTAATAGAAACACCAAAATTCTGAATAACTAAATTTATTAACAAAAATAATCAGTAACTAACAAATAGCAATAACAAAATAAATAATATCCGCTAAACGAATATTCAATACGCAAAATCTATAACCAAAATCAATTATTCACTAAATGAATACTCAATACGCAAAATCTATAACCAAAATATTAAGAATTACAAGATCAATGACCAGTTGAATATTCCCTTTTTAGTTCGGAGTACGACAAAGTTAATACAAAAAAAATAAATTATTTAATCTACGGGCAAAATATCTACGTTAAATCCAAAATTTTAGAAACTAAGTACTCACGAGTGGCCAAAGGAAATTAAACAACTGAATCTTTAACCGGTAATTAATTACAATTTAAACTAACAACTGAATTACTTGTAATGCGGTATAAATACCCAGTAACATGTGATTGGATTACTTATGCTACAACTGCCCTAGGGCTGCGTGAACTTTTGCACAGGAATTATATACTTAATATAAAAATACTACAATGATTAATTACGTTGAAAAATGGTAACGGTATTCCGGTTGGCAATACCGTTAGGAAAAATCCGGAAGAGGGCTAGAATCGGAAAGCCAGCGCTTTTTCGAAACCCGATTTAAATTTTTACTACAATTCTCTCGCCTTAATACTATTGAAATCCCAATCCGTCTATTGGCAACGAAGTCGCGTTGATTCAAGAATCCATCGTTGTCTGCAGCATGTGGAGTCAGTCTCTTGACAACGATGGATTCTTGAATCAACGCGACTTCGTTGCCAATAGACGGATTGGGATTTCAATAGTATTAAGGCGAGAGAATTGTAGTAAAAATTTAAATCGGGTTTCGAAAAAGCGCTGGCTTTCCGATTCTAGCCCTCTTCCGGATTTTTCCTAACGGTATTGCCAACCGGAATACCGTTACCATTTTTCAACGTAATTAATCATTGTAGTATTTTTATATTAAGTATATAATTCCTGTGCAAAAGTTCACGCAGCCCTAGGGCAGTTGTAGCATAAGTAATCCAATCACATGTTACTGGGTATTTATACCGCATTACAAGTAATTCAGTTGTTAGTTTAAATTGTAATTAATTACCGGTTAAAGATTCAGTTGTTTAATTTCCTTTGGCCACTCGTGAGTACTTAGTTTCTAAAATTTTGGATTTAACGTAGATATTTTGCCCGTAGATTAAATAATTTATTTTTTTTGTATTAACTTTGTCGTACTCCGAACTAAAAAGGGAATATTCAACTGGTCATTGATCTTGTAATTCTTAATATTTTGGTTATAGATTTTGCGTATTGAGTATTCATTTAGTGAATAATTGATTTTGGTTATAGATTTTGCGTATTGAATATTCGTTTAGCGGATATTATTTATTTTGTTATTGCTATTTGTTAGTTACTGATTATTTTTGTTAATAAATTTAGTTATTCAGAATTTTGGTGTTTCTATTAAGAGAACTCTATTCCTTCCCCTGGGGTTTTATTTTTCTTCCAGAATTTAGGGCAATAGAAGCGAAGTGACTGGCGCCGTATAAATTTTAGGCCGCACATCGACATTGATAATTACAGGACCACCCTGCATAGTCACATTTACCTCTAGACTGGGCTGGCGGCCTTCTACCTTGCCCTGGACAGCTGATAGCCACTGGAGTCACTTCACAGTGGTTACGGAATTCATATTTTTCCCCATTTAGGTTTTTAGCGACCGATCAGAGAGCTGAGCGGACGCTGGCGTATGCCAACTATATAACGCTGGAGTCTGGCCGTAATATACGTTATATGTTGTACCAATTATCGTACATTAGTCAAAATTATCGTATTTTACGTACGATAATGAAAACTGTATCATACATCGTACAAAGATTCAAATTATCGTATGTGTACGATAATTATCGTACGGTTGGCAACACTGAGTCGAATATATAGAATTTTACGAGTCTATATTGATCCTCATTTGATATGGGACCTTCACGTTAAGTCACCTTACGATCACCAATATGTGACAATTCTTTATTTTTTTGTATTAAGAACATATTATTCGTAGACGGCAATCCCCATATTATTACCCCATAAATTAAGTGACTTTTAAACAGTGCACAATATCATCTTTACAATATTAGTTTAAACATCAAGTTTAATTTTTCGTACACGGTATATTGTTTTAGATAACTTATTCCCAAGTTGTACTGTATGACACATGTACAAATTTAGATTCTGGTCTAAATTTAGACCTAAAATTTTTATTGATGTTGAACCAAAATCTAATTTATTGTGTCTTTTGTCGGCCTTGGTAGCGTAGAGGTGGCGCTCCTGCTTCACAAGCCAAAGGTCCCGGGTTCGAATCCCGCTCAGGGTATGGATATTTGTGAGCCACACTGTAATTGGGACATTTAGTCCTGTTCTGTGGTTTAAAAATATAAAAATAAAATAAAGAGAAAATTAATTTATCTGTTTTTGTAAAGTTTAATAGTAATTTATTACTATTACACCAATTTTTTGACTCTGCAATTAATTTACTGTAATCTAGTTTGTGAAAAAATAGATATTACTCGTGAAGGTTTTCGTTGGATGATTTTTTACGATTTTAGTAAAGGCCTAACTCAACAACAATGCATAGATTTGCTTCGTTCAACTTTTGGTAATGAAGCACCATCAGAAAAGACTGTTTACAATTAGTTAGTAGAATTTCGTCGTGGTCGTGCCTCCGTCAGTGATGAATCTCGTGAAGGTTAACCAAAATCGGTTGTGATTCCAGAAAACATCGATGCTGTACGCAAAATGATTGAAGAAGATCGGCATGGGACTTACTGTGAGATAGAGGCATCCTTTGGCATATCGCACACTGCAATACATTCTGCATGAACATTTAGCTGTGAAAAAGATCTATTCCTGATGGATTCAGCATAATTTGACCGAAGCTCAAAAAAAGTCTCGTGTTGATTGGTGTAAGGGAATGTTAAAAAACTTCAACCTAGGCACAGTAAAATCCGTAAACATCGTTACAGGTGACAAAACTTGGATTTATATATAGGGGAGATGTGGGGACGGTGGCACAATTGGTACAGTGGAACATTTGAAATATCTTTGAAATATAGAATATTTTCATGTCTGTTTGGGTATATATAGGCCCCTCTGGTACTGAGAAATTATACTATCCACATTTTGAGTCTATAAATTTAAGTCCTGCCATTTATAATGAAAATGTTGATTTGAGATTGACAAACTAAAGTTTATCGTAACAAGAAATTTTTTATTTGAACGACACACAACTAAATTAGTAAGAAAATTTGTATTACATGTTGTAAATTGGTCATTTGTCTACAGTGTAAAGCAATTACTAATGTTCTAAACCAGGGATGAGCAACCCGCGGTCCGCGGGCCGCATGCGGCCCGGAGTACTTTTTCGTGCGGCCCGTCAAAACTTTTGTCTGTCAAATTTCAAAAATGGCCATTAAATTACAGAAGATACATATATATTTTAAAGCATAAATAAGAGCAATATAGAGCAATTGGTTGCAAAGAAGCAATGCCAAACTTCTCATTAAAATTTGTTTATGATTTTTTCCCCATAATAATTATCTTTGACTGTTTTTTTATACCTAGCATTTCTATTATATGTTTTATTTGTGTATTTTTTTAAAAATAATTTTGTTATTTTGTTAATAAATAGATAATTTGTGTTTATCATCTTGTGTTCATATTTTAATAAATTTCGTATGCGGCCCGCAGGAAAATTTTAAATTTCTAGTTGGCCCGTAGTAAAAAAAGGTTGCTCATCCCTGTTCTAAACTATATCATTTATTATATTTGATAAAATGTTCGTGAAAATAGGGTTAGGCTAACAGTGGCACACGTATTATGTGGATACAGTGGTACAGTGAGTCACTGTACCCACGTACGTGGGTACGAGTTAGAAGAACAATTCCAAACTGCGCAAAATAAAAAAGATCAGAAAATTAAAAGATATTCTTGTAAGTTCAGACACGTCTGATACTGATGTCAATATTGAGAGAATTCAAACTCAGATGATAATGTTGACTTATGCCTTTTGCAATATGCCTTAATATTTGAAGGACACTGCAAGAATAAAATGAAGAGCCATTCTATAGGGGAAATCATAGAAATAACGACTGACGATATTGTTTTAACATATCTCCGACGGCTGACTCTACTCTTTAAATTTATTAAAACAAATAAAAATTACACATTTAAAAAATCAGAGCTGATAAAAGTTTTACCATCTCCTGCTCCGTCTGATAGCACAAAACATCGTTTAGACGCTTTGATTTGAAATATAATTAACATTAAAATAAAAACTATCAAAACTTACTGCTTCCAAGGAACTTGCCAAAGTTTATTTTTTTATATTAATAATAATAATAAAATAATAAATTTATTTTATATATTCATTTTTATATTGTTCCAAAAAATTTGATTTTTTATTAATTTTGCAGTACCTTCAGATGATTTATTTTGAAAGACATTGAATTGAAGTTTCAATAAAAATTATTAATACATATACAGATTTTTTGGATACCTATTATATTGACTGTTCCACTGTATCCCTAATGCTGTTTCACTGTACCCTCACGTATAGGTACAGTGGCACAATTGCAGAGGTCAACAAAAATATTAATTATAAATGGCACGTGATGAGGACATTAATTTTTAAGAGGTTATTTAAACAACGACATAATAAGTATTAAGTGGCGAAAAAATTTATTTAAAAAATTCAAAATTGAAGATGTTATGTACAGAAAACCAAAATGTGTGCCACCGTCCCCACATCTCCCCTATATGAACCGGAAACTAAGCAACAATCTACTGTTTGGGTCATCCAAGATGAACTGAAACCCACAAGAGTTTTTCGTTCACGAAGCTCTTCCAAGAAAATGATCGCTTGTTTTTTCGGTTGTACTGGACATGTCGCAACCATTCCTTTAGAGCAGGGTCTTCAAACTTTTTCGAGTCGAGGAAGCCTTCACAGACTAACAATATTCCGTGGAACAAAAAAAAAAAAAAATAAATAATAATAATAATAATAATATCATAAGGTTAATACCTATGTAGGGTGACCAGATTTCAGTTAGTGATGAGCCAAAAAAAAGGTCTTCACTTCTAAACTTCGCGAGGGGCAAAAACAAAAGGTAGTATAAGCTGACCCCCAAGTAATTTGTATTAAGTTTAAGAAAAAGCTCGTGGAACCCCAGGGTTCCATAGAACACTGTTTGAATATCGCTGCTTTAGAGGATCGGTGAACAGTTAATGCTGAATGATATAAAACACTTTGTTTGCCACAAGTCATCGACAAAATCAGGAAAAACAACTAAAAATGTCGCAGCATTCTTCATTATGACAATGCAAACTCCAATACAGCACGTCAAAACAATTAATTATTTGAAGGAGAAAAACATCGAATTAATGTCTAATTGTCCGTTTTCACCTGATTTATTTCCTAACGACTTTTTTTGTTTCCTTTGGGAGATAGGGTGGAGGGCAAAAGTTTTTTGACACATTTTGGAATTCATCTAACAAAAAAAAAATATTTTTCAAAAATAAAATATTGCTTGTACATACACGCATTAGGAGGTTTCATTTGATACACCACTCAAAATTTAAAAAAAATTATTATTTTTCCATTAAATACATATTTGTTTATATTTATCCCGCGTTGTATTTTTTTATCTTTCTATAGTTTTTCTATATGTGGCATAAAAAGTATGCCAAATTTCCCACACAGAACGTCAAACAATTGATTATTTGAAGAAGAAAAACATCGAATTAATATCTCATTGCCCGTATTCACCTGATTTATCCCCTAACGACTTTTTTTTTGCTCCCCAATGTCAAACGAAAAATGCATGGACAGCAATTTTCATCATCTGTTGAAGCCTTTGAAAACCATGTTTTTGAGATACTAACTTCAAAGTGGAAAAATAAATATTGGTTTGAACGCATGCAAAAGTATATAAATCTTAAAAGCGAATATTTTGAAAAGCAATAAAACAGTTTGTTCCAAAAAAAAATTTTTTTTCTTAGGTTTTGTAAATACTTTAAAGGTAGCCTCGCATACGCAAAAGAGTAGTTTAGAATAAAGAAACGATTATTTTGTTTTCTACTTGAAACTTTATAGTTTCTTTCTTTGTATCTCACTTATCGTTTACGATACAGCAAAAATATACGAAGCACAAAACGTACGAAGTACGGGTGCTCTATTGTCTATTTCAAATTAGAAAAAAGTAGATAGCGCTGCGAACCGAGTAAGATTTACACTGGACAAATACAGTACAGCGGGAAATTTAAAATAAGTTATAACTAGGGCATGGGCGTAGTAACTGAGTTAGCAAGTGATTTTTTTTTAATATAAAGAAGGTTAATAAGATATTGAAATAAACTAGGCAGATAATGCACTTACGTTATTTATACGACATAAATTCAGTTTAATGGCAAATTTGAAAAAATTAATTTTAAAAAATTATCTACTATATACAATAAATGGAGAGATTTGGCTAAAAGAGTTTAAATAAAGTAATAAAACAAACAATATATCTTCAGAGCTAAAGTTTCTTATTTAAATATTTATTGTAAATAAAAATTAAAAATATATGTATATATGAAGGTCTAAAAATTACCAATAACTTCTTCTTTGGGCACTACCAAGTTATAACTAGGGCATGGGCGTAGTAAGTGAGTTAGCAAGTGATTTTTTTTTAATATAAAGAAGGTTAATAAGATATTGAAATAAACAAGGCAGATAATACACTTACGTTATTTATACGACATAAATACAGTTTAATGGGTAATTTGAAAAAGTTAATTTTTAAAAATTATCTACTATATATAAATAGAGGCATTAGGCTAAAAGAGTTTAAATAAAGCAATAAAACAAACAATATATCTTCTAGAGCTAAAGTTTCTTATTTAAATATTTATTGTAAATAAAAAAATATGTATATATGAAGGTCTAAAAATTATACCAATAATTTCTTCGTTGGGCACTATCAGCTGGGCTGTCTTTTGGCCTCACATTAGTCCTCTATCTTGGTCTGTTAATTGTCAAGTGTAAAAAAATATTTATATATCAGATAACCTAAAAAATATATAACTGCGTAAAAACCAATTACATGGAGATTTTTCTCCATAAAATCTACGCCAAGAATATAAATAAAAGTCTAAATTTGTAAATAATAACAAAATATGCGAAAAAAATAAAATAATATAAATAATATATATTTCCAATGCACGACACTGAACATCTGTCAACTTGGACTAAAAACAATATTTTAACAGTATAATAGGGATGCGCCGACCTCAGTAGTGCAGTGGTAGCATCCCTGCTTCTTGTGCTGAAGGTCCCGGGTTCGAATTCCGGCTAGCGTATGGATATTTGTATTTGTCCTTTTCACCTCATCCTCATTTAAAATAATAAAAAATAAATAAAAATTAAAAAAAAGCATCATTTCATAAATATATCACCGCTACCAACCCGGACTAGGTCACCGTGAGAGTTGTAGACCTGAAACTTCACTCTTCGGAGTGAAAGGCTCGTGCCCAACATAAAAGTAGCAGTACGGTAGTGAAAACTACGGCTCGGTGAGACTATTGTGGGACGTTTATGGGCTGAAGATGATGATGATAATAGGGATGACGTTCTAAACCAATCCGAAGCAAGGACAAGCAGCTCCTATTTTCTTATACACATTTTTCTAAGGTGACATAGAGCATAGCTAGTGTTTAATGAAAATATTAAATTAATATAAATCTCGAGTAAGTATGACGCCAAGCGTTGGTTAATTTGTTTGTTTGCACATGCTGTTTACAATGTATTTCATTTATGAACCTATTACCGATATTCGAGTTTCACCAAGCAAAATGATCAATAACTCAATATATTTTGAATATACGATTTATGTCCTGATGAATACTGTAACTTTTTGATTACACAATTTTCTCGTATGGTACCTAAGTATGTATACGAAAATAAAATAACCTAAGCTGCAATATTATGAAATTAGGTGTATAAATCTCCGGTGAGTATATGACGCCAAGCGCCGGTTAATCTGTCAGTGTGCACATGGAGTCGCGACGACGTACTAGCGTCCATATGCCGCAGTCAAACGACGTCTCTCGTTGCTAATACTTGTGCTGAAGCCGCTCGCTTAACCACGTGTATAAACTCGCAAACAGTGTAGTGGTTACAAAATTTATTTAGTGCATTAGTGAATTTGGTTTAAATCCCAACAGGATTATTTTATGGTTATTGTAGGATGAAGGTAACTAAATTTATGAATTATATTTTTTGAATAGACAATAGAAAATTGATAAATACAAATTTTTAGATAGTTTGAGGTTTCTATTTGAATATTTAGCTCTTCGCGAACCAGTCAACGAAATTTTTGAGCGCGACCTTTTTAACTAGCTCGAACGTAGCTGGAATTACGAGGGAAATTCAAAATTGACTTGCACTTTATTTTTTTCTGAACATAATTAATAATAATAATTTATTTATACGGTAATAGATTTTAACATATAAATACAAAAGTACATTGTATATATACAAATGTACAAAGAAACATTTTTACAAAAGTAAAAAAACATGAACCACAAAATTTGACAATTAAATTTTATAAACATAATCAAAGAACTATTGCAAAATAGGCGCGCGCCCAATATTTTGATGAGGGGGATCAGAAACATTCTTACGAGGGCTATCTTTTAAGTTTATGCAAAAACTAAGAAGGAAAAAAATTTTTTTGGAACAACTGTTTTGTTGATGTTCAAAATATTCGCCTTTGAGATTTGTACACTTTTGCCTGCGTTCAAACCAATTCTCGAAACATTTTTTCCATTCTGAAGTTGGTATCTCAAAAACATAGTTTCAAAAACAAGATTTCAACAGTTCTTGAGGTGTGAAAATCGCTGTCCACTCACTTTTTGTTTGACATTAGGGAACAAAAATAAGTTGTTAGGGGATAAATCAGGTGAATACGGGCAATGAGTCTTTAATTCGATGTTTTTCTCCTTCAAATAATCAATTGTTCTCCGATCCTCCAAAGGAATGGTTGTGACATGTCCAGTACAACCGAAAAAACAAGCGATCAGTTTCTTGGAAATGCTTCGTGAACGAACAACTTTTGTGGGTTCCGGTTCATCTTAGTAGACCCAAACAGTGGATAGTTGCGTAGGTCCGGTATATGGATAAATCCAAGTTTCGTCACCTCTAACGATGTTGTATACGGATTTTGCAGTACCTAGGTTGATTTTTTTAACATTTGCTTGCACCAATCAACACGAGCCTTTTTTTGAGCTTCGGTCAAATTATGCGGAATCCATCTTTTTCGGGAACAGATCTATTTCACAGCTAAATGTTCATGCAAAATCTAATGTATTGCAGGCTGCGATATGCCAAAGGATGCCTCTATCTCACGGTAAGTCACATGCCGATCTACTTCAATCATTTTGCGCACAGTATCGATATTTTTTTGAATCACAACAGATTTTGGTTGATCTTCACGAGATTCACCACTGACGGATGCACGATCACGACCAAATTCTGCAAACCAAAAACCAATTGTAAACAGTATTTTCTGATGACGCTTCATTAACAAAAGTTGAACGAAGCGAATCTAGGCATTGTTGGTGAGTTAGGCCTTTACTAAAATCATCCAACGAAATCCTTCACGAGTAATATTAATTTATTACAAACTTGTGTTCTTTTAAACGCTCACTGTCCTCTACTCGGTCAATTTATAAGCTGACACTGATTTCACAATAACAAATGTCAAATTTTACGAATATAGTAATGACACATTTCAATATTGCCATCTAGTGGTCGTTCATGAACGAACCGGCTCACTGAGCCGGCTCAGTACACTGACCGAAGTGACACGGTTCACCAAATTGAAATGAGCCGGCTTACGGCTCATTGTATAGTTTCAAGTTTCAAGAATACGATAGGTCGGGCGATTGTGAACTGTGACCGGAGTGATCCGGATCTGGGTCGATGTCATGTTGAACTTCGCGAGAACTTGGCTTGTAATGTATTATCATAAAGTGTATTTTGTCATCAATTTGTAGGGCAGTTTATTTGAAACTAATCGGCTTAGTCTGTATTTTCTTACAACCATACTATATAAAAATATTAAAAATATTGCCCAAATCCCAGAGGTCCGATTTATAAGGGCAATAAACATCGCCATAAACTTAACACATCTGGTTTAAAATACAGTAGCTACATAAAGTGAATTGTTTGTTTCAAAAATGTTAGATAAGAGTCGGGGCTAAACGACGTTCTACCTACGACCGAACGACCGGCAACTGACTGACCTGTGTCTCGGGATCATGTTTAAAAGAACCGGCTCTAAGCAAGAGTCGGTTCTAAGCGACGTTCTACCTACGACCGAACGACCGACCGACCTGTGTCTCGGGATCATGTTTACAGTTCATATATTGCAAGAACCGGCTCTAAGCAAGAGCCGACTGTAAACGACGTTCTACCTACGACCGAACGACCGACCGACCTGTGTCTCGGGATCATATTTACAGTTCATATATTGCAAGAACCGGCTCTAAGCAAGAACCGGCTCTAAGCGACTTTCTACCTACGAACTAACGACCGTCCTGTGTTTTGGAAACATGTTTACTTAACCGGATCACTGAGCCGGATCAATGAACCGGCTCAACAAACTGAACAACCTCCACTGATCCGGTTCCGCAAACTGAGCCGAAATTCCCATCTCTAGTCTGCAGTAAAGTAGTTCTATATTCATTATAGTGGGCATTTTAGCTAATGTCATAAATAATTTAAACTTGACTGTATCAATATATATTGGATCCTACAATTCCATATATAAATATCAATACTATATAAATATTGTCAGTTTTATTACGGATGGAGTCCAACAATATTTTAAATTCGATTGTATATAATTATTTAATTTCTTTTCAATGAAGGTGTAAAATCGATTAAGATTCATCAGAGATTTCAAAAACAGTTTGAAGAAGAGCGTTTATCACTCAGAAACAATCTTTGATTGGTACAAATCCTACCAGGATGGATGCAGTCGCGTGTCTTACTTGCCGTATGCTGCCCGTCCAGCATTTGCCGTGAAACCTGGGAACCTTTGAAAAGTTGATCAGCTCATCCGGAGCAATAAGTGAATATTTGTGAAGTGGCTGGGATTTTAAGCATTATTAATGTTAATTCTTGACAGGCAAGCGATTTGACTCTAATGAAGAAGTGATGGATGTAGTATCGTCAACCAAAACGGGAATATGGAAGCTACTTGAACGATGGGACAACTGTATTTTAAAAGGGAGTTGTTACTCAGAAAATGTATATATAATATTAATTCATAATTTGTATCGACCAGAAAAAAATAAAATGCAAGGTCAAATCTGATCCGTCCTCGTATCTTCTTAAATACTGTATTTTTAACAACAGCTCTATAATCCATTCACGATGTCTCCGCATCTGAGTAGACCATGCTATTCATTTATTTTTTTGACCCCTATGCAACTACCCCAGCAATGCCGAAATCTGTTGTTCTCAATACCGGTAACATTGTAACAAAGTTTTTAAACAATTGAAAGTAACAAAATAAATCATACAATTTACCTTTTGATCTCTAGAACAGTGTTTCTCAACAGGTGGTCTGCGGACCACCGGTGGTCCGTAGAAAAATTTTAGTGGTCCGCGAAAATTTTAGTACGTATTTTTTGCAGTTTTTTTTTGTTATTTTTATGCACATTTTTTATATAAATAATTTATATTTTGTTTATTTTCTGTAAACTTTCTGTGGTTTTCTAGAAATAAAATAAATGTATTTACTTAGCACATTAAATATATTTGTTTTCTTGCAAAAAATGCATCAAAAATAATTATTAGTGGTCCGCGTTAGAAAATTATATATTTTACTGGTCTGCGGTGCGTTTTTGGTTGAGAAACACTGCTGTAGAATACATTTTATGTGCTCAAGTACAGTATTTACCGACCTGAGCCTTTGCATTGCACGCTGGGTGTACATTGTACGAAAATAATAATAATAATAATGTCTTATTTTGCCTTAAAAATTCCGTACATGTATTAAAGTCAAAGTTTTACAGAGAAGGTACATTTTAATTATAAGTACAAATAAAATAATGATTAATTACCAATTATAAAATTTAATAACAATTATAACAAAATTTGGATAAAATATAAATTAAGCTATGGAATTAGACAAAAGGCTTATGTTTTTTTTTTTTTAATTATTTATTTATTTTACATCGGCCTATTTCTGCAACGAGGCTAATCGCCGATGCCAGGGGGCGAGCTCCTACACCTGGATGAGGGGTGAATGATTGTGAAAATGAGATTAATGTAAACATATTATTCTCGCCAAAATAATATCACCAACGAAGGAGTCTCGAACCACCGACCGTCCAGTTCAGACTAGCAGTCTAAAACCGGCCGACTTAATGCGCTCGGCCACTCCGTTGGCTAAGGCTTATGTTTTTGCAAGAAGTATTAGATAAATATTTGGAAAGCTGCATTGAAAGAAATCTTCAACCGAATGTAAGGTATTTTTCAGCAAAATATATATATATATATATATATATTTTTTTTTTTTTTTCTTAAATGATGTGATATTGCTTAATGGTTTTGAAGCAATAGGTAACAGATTATAAAATTTACAGGCATTGTAACTAAAGCTTTTTACCGGTCGCCAACATATATAAGATAGATTTTCAATAGATCTCCACGAATTGATGTCCCTACTTAACGTTTTCAGTATTTACCGACCGCCAACATATATAAGGGATGTATTGTGATCATACCGATTTTGACATTTCGAGATTTTGATGGATCTCCACGAATTGAGGTCGTTACATAACGTTTTGACTATTTTTAGCATGATGTCTGTCTGTCTGTCTGTCTGTCGGTGTACACGTGCAGAGCAAATTCAGCTGAAAGGATTTTTTATTTAACTTCATATTTAAGATTTTGACATCAATAGCACGAGTTGATAAACTTTTGGTAAAAATCGGTTAACTAGAAATGGGAGTTTACTCGTGTTGATTTTAAGATTTTTGCGAATATTTCACAACAGAGAAATATTTCGAAAAAAATTATTTAACAAAAGTTGCTATAAAAGCAATAACTAACAACTTTTATTTGAAACTCTGATGCTAGAATGTATATTATACAAGTACTTTGTAATGGCGGTCGGTCCTGTGGTAACCACAGCTGATTTTTTCAAATAAGGCGGTATGTGAGTTTTTTGTCTGGTATTATGCACGTGCGAAGAATTGTTTTAAATAAATAAGTAAAATTACAAAAATATAAATACTTGGAGCAGTTAGTACTTCTATAAAAATTTACATTAAAAACTAATGACATTCTTCCAGTTTTACTTGTATATATTTTTTTTTGTACAGTTAATATACAGGGAAATATATTAAATAAAATCAATTTTACGCTGCGTTAACCCCCCAGAGGTTACCAGTTTCTTATACAATATTAACCATCTGAAATAAAATTCATAACAATCTATACATAATTTAGCACCGAATTTTTATCTGTCTAATAGGATATTTTTAATTGTAGAAAAATATATTTTAAAAATATTGTCGCTCAATACCTTAATAAGAAACATTAAAAAATATTGTCTGTAGTTTTTTAAATATATTTATGGGTTTCAATAACTTTTATATTTATATAGTTTTGTGTTGAAATTTTCAAGTAATACGTCAACATTATTTCAACTATACTATTTTCGAAAATATTATACTTGATGATAATTGAATGCCACTTGGTGCATGTATTCTTCAAGAAAATTAAATCATTTATGCCCGTAACACCTATATTGAGAACCACAGCAGATTGAAAATGGCGGCAAAAATAGATTACCAAGTACAATAACTATACAGCAAAAAACTCATAAGTGTTAAAGTTCATTATCAGTTTGGTTAAAATTTTAGTGTTAAAATTTTCATTAAAAAAAGTAAAAAGTTCACTATTTTTAATCAAATTTATTGAGATAGTGTTATTTTTATAAAATATTACTTTTTCAGTCTTAATATTAACACTACTTTAACGGTATTTATTTTCTAACACTATAATTTAACCAGTATGTAAGTGTAAACTTTACACTAAAATTAACCAAGAAAGAAGTGTAAATAATTAACACGAAAAGCGAGGGACTTCATGGTACACTAAAAGTTCATTTTTAGGGTTTTGTAGGTAGGACCAAAAAACCCTTATACCGTCATTTTGTCGTCTGTCTGTCTGTCTGTCTGTCTGTCTGTCTGTCTGTCTGTCTGTCTGTCTGTCTGTCTGTCTGTTCGGTAAAAATTGTAGCCAAACGGCTAAACCTAGAGAGTTGAAATTTAACATGCTTATACAACTCTTTGACCCGCACATAGGAAAAATGCTAAAACTTCAAAAAAACATATCCCCCTAGAAATATAAACAAATATATGCTCATCGAAAAAAAAATATTTTTTTTTAATTCTGAGTAGGGTATAAAATGAAAGCCCTTGGTACGTGGATTAACGATCAAATTTTTATTTTTGCAAAATAAATTATTTTGAAGCGATTTTTGCCAATATTGTGCAAAAAATTTTTTGTCCCTGTAGCCCAGATGGTTTAAACTAAAAATCTGAAAAAATTCTAAGTAATGTACATTGGTGTGAACCGGAATAGTTCAACAGGAATTTTTGATCAGATTAGGTTTTTGGAAAAAAACGCATTTTTTGTGATTTTTGGCTAATAATGTACACAAGTTATAGCTTTGTAACACGCCACACTGTAACGTGTATGCTGGTCTAGAGGTATTAGACGCTGATTTTTCACCCAAATAACCCGATCCGAAAGGGATCGAACCCTGTGAGAAGAAGAGACTATATTATTTTTTGTTTCTTTTTTTTTAATTTTTATATTGTTTAAATTATTTTTTCAAAATTCTAGTTATATTTTGGCAAATGTTGCATTTAATTTTTAAAAGCGTAAATTTAATAGCCAGTGGAAATTGTTTAAATTATATTTTAATTCTGTTTCAATGTACACGAAATCAGAGGGGCGGAACTTATACCAACCAATGGAAGCCAAAGGCGCAATTTTTGTAATTCTTAATGAACCTTGCTATATAAAATAAAAGAAATACTGCACATATTTAGAAACCTAAATAACGGTATTAGGCGTTCGAATTAAAATTAACAAAAAAAAAAATTTTAATATAAAATTTGTTTTCGCATCCAAAATAATCATCATTCACTTACTAAATACCTGCAAAACCCTGAAATGTGTGAAAATTCATACTTCACATCAATTTTTTAGTGTACCATGAAATCCCTTTAACACTACTTTTTTTAGAGTGTGTAAGTAGTTTTCACAACAGAACAAAATAGCTAGAAACATTTATAGAATGCAGCTTTAGCTACAATTTGCCTCATAGTACGCAATTATGCGTCGACTGGTTAACAAGATTGTGCCTATAATGCTTTTGCTTATTTGCAATTACATAACAGTTTTTTTACAATTAAAAATATTTTATTAGATAGATAAAAATTCTCTGCAAATTTTGATTTATAGGGTTGTGCGGGTTGTTAAGAAAATTTATACTATTTTTTAAAAATATTTTCCATGGCTACCAACAAAATTGCCACCTTGACATACTCAGATGATGAAACATCGTGAATGGACTATATTTATTACATAACATTATTAAAATAAATAATAGGTTCCCAACTCCTAGATGGTATAGAGGCAGAGAAGGTAAGTTCTCCGTTTCTAGACCGCCGGTCATAGATATGAAAGCCACGTGGTCAGTGTGACGTTACGACCGGTTCTATTATCCCTGGATAAACAGTATAATATTATTTATGTATCCTAACTGTTTTGGCATTTATGTGAAATAAAATTTTACAGTTAGCCCAATAATTAGTATTGCTATAAATTTGATTATAAACAAATGGAATGGCGCATTATATGGGAGATTTCATAATGTACTTATTTAAAGTTTATATTTATAGCATAAAAAATTTTACCATTTTCCGCTATTCACGAAAATATAAAGTATAGTGTATAAATATTATAGCTTATAAAATTTCTAATTATTTTAATGCAGTGCACTACTAAATTTAATAGTTAACGACTTTTTGTAACAACGTCATTTCACTTATAATGTGCCTTTATGTAGTATTTTTATTTAAAATTGGTACTTAAGTATATACTATACAATACAGAGAAAAGAAATTAAAATTATTAACGATTATATCTTGCACCTGATTTTTGTAAGCATATTGTTGCGTATAGATAGGGATGATTCTAGGCACTTGGCCAACTGTGGCCAAGATTAAGACTCGTATCACCTATTAGTCTGTCCACAACTGAATGAATCATATAAAGTACATTTACCGTAACTTTGAAATGACGTCACAGTTGAAAAACTCACCTTGTTGCCAATTCGTAAACTGTCAAAAAAAGTTAGGTTATATCGAACAACTTCTAAAAATATATTGAAAACCTATATTTCCTATGGAGGAAATGAATTAATGTAAATTATGCTGCACAGCAGTTCGTTCTAACCGATTTGTCGCGAAATTTATGGTTTATATTATATTAAGTGTGTAATGTAGTATTTAAAAAAAAATAAATAAATTTCAGTGTAAACGAATCATGAGAAATATTTGTTTTTAGAAATGTGTCGTGTTCTTTTAATACTTTTTATACAATTTACTTTAATTTTTCGCCTGGTGTCACATTGACACAGCGGGTTCGGGAAGCAAACGCGGAGTGTTCTGAGTCACACTGTTTAACTCCAGACCGCTCGAATAAACGCGTTTAGACTTTTTCTCGAACGCTCCGAGCTTGCTTCCTGAACTCACTAAATGATATCGGAAAGCAATGATAAAGAGTCAAATTTTTTATTATTCGAATTTTTGAATTTCCGATGTTAGATACAATTTTGTTTCGAATAATGAATATTCCAGTATTATTTCCAGTCAAACAGTTTATTGCCGCTAGCTGCAAGTGTAAATTTCATGAGTATGCTAAAATTACTTTTCGTTTGCATCTGATGATAATAAACCGTTCTACGTAACAGACCTGTAGGTTAAAATTACTCAAAAAAAGTACGTAACAAATGGAAATAGAACATATTTTATTAATCATTTATAATATTTGTTTATCGACCAAGACACAAAATTAAATATTGTTTTTGTTCACTTACATTACAAATTATAAAACCTTTTAAAATATGCAAACACAATATACAGATAAAAGTAAGTGATAGAAATATCACCCATCATATTTGACATCTATTACTCGGTCTGACGTTTTTGACAAGTGTCAAATGCCAAGAAAATCTTAACCCAATATTCAGGTGTAAATTTAAAATTTCCCCGTGGCGATATTTATTATAAAAATTGATGTGAAGTGTGAATTTTCACACATTTCAGGGTTTTGCAGGTATTTAGTAAGTGAATGGTGATTTTTGGGATGCCAAAACAAATTTTATAATACCATTATTTAGGTTTCTAAATATATGCATTTTTTTTTGTATATAGCAAGCTTCATTAAGAATTTTAAAAATTGCGCCTATGGCTTCCATTGGTTGTTATAAGTTCCGCCCCTCTGATTTCGTGTACATTGAAACAGAATTAAATTATAATTTAAACAATTTCCACTGGTTATTAAATTTACGCTTTTAAAAATTTGGTCATACCTACAAAACCCTAAAAATGGACAAAAATGTTTGGTCCTGTGATATTCATTATAACTGGTACCCATAGTACATTAAATAAAACTTAATATAACAATATTCAACTTTTATTTAGTCAATTTATATACTACATCGTAACAGTTTATCTAATTTTTGAATAAAATATGAGTTTATATAATTTTTATAAAGGTTTTGTAATATTAATTATTAAATAATTAATTTTTAATGCGCTATTTTTAATTCGCATCTCTTCTTGTAACCAATTACCGTTTGTTTGAATGCCTGAAAAAGCATTTTTAATCATAAGAAATTCAAAACATAAACTAATTGCTACAACTTGGATTATGTGGAGTAACATTCTTGTGATCTTTATTATCATTGTCATCAATTATTTTTTCAAATAATACACCATTAAAATGAACTGAGATATTGTGAAGCACGGCAAAGGTATAAGTGATTTTTGTAGCTTTCAGTACTGTGTCTCAACAAATACCAAAACTGCTCTTCAATACTCCATTTAATTCCTTTCTATAAAATTTCTTGAACTTGCGTCTGGTAATTCAAAGGGGTTATTTGTATCACAAAGATGACGAATGACCATTCTTACTCTACTGTAAAGAATTCACTTTAAAGAGTAATATAAACTTTGAATTTTGTCTTATAATAATTAATATTTCTTACTATCTTTTATTTTATTCAATTTCTTTTAATAACATGACATTTACTAAAATAAGATCAGCCATTTTTGCAAATTAAACACCAGCGTTAATGATTTGGTAGGCGCTTATTATAACCGCATGCCAATGTTCTACAGAACGTTATTTGGCTATTTTAACGCCGCCGCGTTAAAACTTTAACACAAATATGCTTAGAGAGTTTAATGGTGTTAAAAAAATTAATGTCAGTTATTGACTTCTAGATTTTATTATCTTGCTTAGAGAATAGACCCGACTAACGGTTAATCGGGTTGCATCATATTTGATTGAATCCCTATCATCTTTTAAACGCCCGAACCAATTAAAACACGCTGTTTGAATCGGAACATCTTCTCCAAAAGCTTTTTTCAACTGTAAAAGTGTTTCTGTCGCCGCCTTTCTATGATTTATTTTATTCATAACATCATCATGTTGCTCATTTTTCGTACGAAATTATAGATTCATATATAATTAAAATTCATCTTTACTGTCGCTTGCAGATTTATGTAAAACGAATGTATTCGTCTTGAGGGAAAGAGAAAAGAACCAATACCAATGATGAAGATCTGTCGGATCTACAATTAATTCTTGTATGATATTGTTTTAACGTCCGATAATATCGAGCAACTTTCTCATATACGGGTCTATTCTGTATCTTAAAAAGTTAAAAATTAACCTCAAGGTCGAAGTTAAAAATTTTTAACCACACTTTACAATATTTTGTTATCCTGTAACTCTTTGACGTTTAAATTTTAACCTCGATGTGGTTAATTCAGTAGGTTATAATCGGAATTTTAACTCCAGCCAAATACATGGCGTTAACTTTTAACCAGCTGTAATTTTAACCTCTAAACGTCAAATAGCCAGAAAAAATGCATTTTTAGAATTAATCATGGCAAGTCTGTTTATTTTAAACCAATTATTACTAGAACAAATTGAACATCAAGAGGTTAATAAATAAAAAATTAATATAGGTGAATAAAAAAAATATAAAAATGCTTTTTGAGATCAGTTCCAATTAAACAAAGGCAACTGCGTGATATGAGTGACCCTTTTAATTTACCTGAAGAAACATTTTAAAATATTTTCATTTGTCTAAAACTTGTACGGAATATCTCGTTTTACAAATGTTGTTTGAAAATCCGAGAAGAACCAAATGACCCAATATATTCCAAGTAAATATTTCAAACTTTAAAATTGTGATATATTTATAAATTTTGGTTTCTCTGTTTGTTTGTTGTAAAAATAAAAATAAGGTAAACATAACCTGAAAATAAAAGTATCTTAATACAGAAAGAAAAGAGATAAAAAATATTGATACATTTGCATGTTATGTTAATATTATATTATTTACTTTCTGCACCCATAATTATTTATGTATAAAAAAAAATAAAAACGCGCAAATATTGTACATTTGCACAATATAGATTTATTATATTTGATCGTTGTTGATTCACGATTCAACCATAACACATGTTTACATTAAATCCACACTTACACAAATCAAATACCTTCCCTTGTAGATAATTTCACAACACTATTTTAACCATAAGGTTAAAAAGTTAGAACTTAACACTTGGGTTACTACCTAAGATACAGAATAAGAAACAAGGTTAAAATTTTAACGCCTAGTTAAAATGTTACTTTTTAACCATCATTTTTAACCTAATCTTTTTAACCACAAAAGATACAGAATAGACCCGATAGTGAGCGAAGCTGGAAAGTTAACAGAGTTGATTTAAAAATAAATATCTGTAAAAATAAATTCATGGCTAATGGTAACAAATTAATTAGCAAATTAATGACAAATTAGTAGAGGCAATAGATAAATATATCAATCTGGGCCAACAACAGTCATAGCAGTATACCTGTCAAATAAAGTTAGTAACAATCTGTAAATCAAAATTAGCAGCGATGGTGGTTCCAAAAATTTCGTACTGGTAACAAGTGCTTGAAGATGCAGAAGGTTGCGGGCGTACTTTCTCAGTTGACAACAACCAACTGAAGGCGTTACTTGAATCAGAAACACGCATACTTCGAGAGTTTGCATAAAAGTTAGGCGTTAGGCAACCAACAGTTCTGGACAACTTAAAACAGAATTTGAAGGTTATAAACCACAATTACCTACCAACCTAATAGCTTCTCCAATTTCCTGGACTACGATTTGGTATTATTTGGCATAATTGACGCGGTTTCTGGACTACGATTGGTTATTAGGTATAATTTACACGACTTCTGGTCTACGATTTGGTATTTTATGATATAATTGACATGGCTTTGGACTACGGCTTTGTTTTCTAGTGGCAGACAACATTTGGGCTCCCAAATGGACCTACATCAGTTACTAGATACCTACGAAACCCTGAAAAGCCTTTTTATAAGAATGAAAAACATACAGCAATTTACAGACATTGCAAGTTTATAATGAGAAGGAAAGTAATGTGCTGATTATATTAAATTTTTTGTTTTATATAATTTGACATTAATTTTACAAAAAGCTGTCTTTTTCGATTTTCATGATGATTTATCATAATTAATTTCGCTTGCAGAAAATATCTTCTCTTTCCTTCCTTTTGCAAATTACAACTGATAATAAAATAGCTAATAATGATTAATTTTCCAGTGGCTATGTAATGAGAATATAATTGTTACGGTCATAAACAGCTCATATCTACTGCACACTGTTCAGGGGCGGCTTTTGCTTTGGTTTATAGATTTGCGCAACCCCTAAAAAATACAACGAAAAAAATATATTCTTTATAATATATAATTTACAAAAACGCCGCTTTCTCTTTCTACTGTAATAAATGCAGTAAAAATGCAAATACACCGCTTAATTTTAACGCCATTTTCACTTCACATAAATTTTTTATAAGAAACTCGCAATCACTGGGGGTTACAAACAGCTTTAATATGATATTTAATCCGGATCTTTAATAAACATAGGTGGATTTGTGGTTGTAATGTAAAAAATGCATTTTTTTGTTTCTCTTGATTTTTATTTGGAGGAGAGGAATAAAGCAGACGGTTGGTAAGTCTGATAATTAGTTAATTTTCATTTTATTATAAGTAAACACCCAAAACAGATAAGACTATGACCATAAGAGCGAGCAAGTTACACGGTCATTGCAAACTTAATACGCTAGCTATCGCGTGCATATGTATTGACAAAAAAAAAATAATAATAATAAAAATAAAAATAATTTTATTTCAGATTGTTAGTTTTTAGGGTTTTGTAGGTATGACCAAAAAACCATTATACCGTCATTTTGTCGTCTGTCTGTTTGTCTGTCTGTCTGTCTGTTCGGTAAAAATTGTAGCCAAACGGCTAAACTTAGAGAGTTGAAATTTGGCATGCTTATACAACTCTTTGACCCTCACATAGAAAAAATTCTAAAACATCTAAAAAACGTATCCCCCTAAAAATATAAACAAATATGTGCTCATCGAAAAAAATATATATTTTTTAAAATTTTGAGTAGATAATCAAATGAAAGCCCATAGTACGTGGATGAACTATCAAAATTTTATTTTTGCAAAATAAATTATTCTGATGCGATTTTTGCAAAATTGTGCAAAAAAATTTTTTTGTCCCACACTCTGTAACCCAGATGGTTAAAACTAAAAATCTGAAAAAATTCTAAGTAATGTACATTGGTGTGAACCGGAATAGTACAACAGGAATTTTTGATCAGATCGGAAAATAACGCATTGTTTGCGTTTTTTGGTTGACGATTTACAAAAGTTATAATTATGAAACACACTAGACCAGAAGAAGTATCATGGTGTAATGGTTAGTATACTCGCTATCTACCCAGAATTCTAGGTTCGCTCCCTGTCAGAGGAGACAATTTTATTTTTTGTTTTTTTTCCCATGTTAATATAATTATTTATTTTCTTTAAATTATTTTGTCAAAATTCTAGTTATATTTTGGCAAATGTTGCATTTATTTTTTAAGAGCGTAAATTTAATAACCATTTTCATGTATACGAAACTAAAGGGGCGAAGCATATGACAACCAATGGAAGCCATAGGTGCAATTTTCAAAATCTTAATGAACCTTTCTATATAAAAAAATACTGCACATATTTAGAAACCTAAATAATGGTATTAGGTATTCGAATTAAATTTAAAAAAAAAAATATTATAACATAAAATTTTTATTTTTAAAGCTCTTAGATTAACAGACGATAAATTATTTTAAAAATATTGTTCATTTTGCCGTGATTACTTCAAAGAAAAATTTGTTCTACACAATTTTCGCCTTCACTTATATACCTGCGAAACCCTGCAATGTGTGAAAATTCACACTTCACATAAATTTTTTATAAGAAACTTGCAATCATGGGGGTTACAAACAGCTTTAATATGATATTTAATCCGAATCTTTAATAAACATAGCTGGATTTGTGGTTGTGATGTAAAAAATGCATTTTTTTGTTTCTCTTGATTTTTATTTGGAGGAGAGTAATAAAGCAGATGGTTGGTGAGTCTGATAATTAGTTAATTTTCATTTTATTATAAGTATTCTTGTACAAAAATAAATTATTATCTAAATAATATGTATAGTTAGTAACTTTAACTTACATAGCTTATATAACTGGTAACTATAAAAGTTGCACCCCTACATTGCTACAACACGAGCTGCCCCTGACACTTTTAGTTCAACTAGACCTTGACCGTTATTTAAAGCTGTTGTCATTTTTTAGAGTTTTCCAGATCTCTTGGCTGTTGACCGGATTTTATTCCGGAAGTAAACCATTTTACATTTTCCTGGGATTCTTCATAGAGTACTCATAGGAGTTAAGAACATAAAAAATATATACACTGGAATTTTAAAAAGAAATTTTAGGTCAGTGTGTTTGATTCATTTTTATTATTATTTGTAAATATTTTGTAAATTATTTGTAAATAATTAAATTTAATTTTTCTAATAAAAATTACTCTGGTCGCCCAAAAAATATAATGTGCACCTTTGCCAAAAAGATCTTTTCCGTCCTCATCTGTTTGAAGGTCTCGGCTACTTGTCCTCATCTGTTTGAAATTCTGATGCGGCCGAAAAAGATCTACTTTTTGGCCATGGTACACAAATAACTATTATTCAATGAAACGCAATCATTAAAAAGAGTATGAATTTTCAGTCACTTGAAATTCAGTTTAAGAGTTATCATTTACGCATTTTCTAAAACTTTTTTTAGTTCCGTCAATAAATTGTTGGACGCAAATATAGACACAGCCTACTTCCCTCTTGCTATTATTGGATTTGAGTTTTTTTTTTCTGATACGTCAATAGCGATATAATACGTTTACAAATGACTCGTTTATTTCACTAAAATTTCCTTGTTATTATGTAATTTTCTTATTTTCTCATTTTCACGCTTGTTACATTACCTGTTTACCTCATTACTAAATTCGAAAAGCGCATAAAAAATATTAATTAAAAAGTCTAAGTGTTGGAGAGAGAAAATAATAATTAATATGGTGAAGAGAGAGATGCAGAATCTCTGGATCAGTGATATGAAATAGGTGTGTATATTTTTTATATAAATCCGGAACAAGGGCTTCATGTTGTTAATAATAATGATAAAAAATGTTTAATTAAAAATATGTCTTGATAGATAGATAGATTCATTTATTGTGACCATATGGTGTACACAGAATACATTTAGTTACATGATTTACAATAATTATTCAAATACAATAGGCAGTAAGTAATTATTAACAATTAATCCGAAATAAACAGAGAGAATAGTTACATTTTATATTTTTTTCATTTATTGCTATCACTTTCTTCTTCTCAAAATTTCTTTTAGTCAGTTCAGACCTCAGATCAATAATCAAGATGGACACCTCATGCCATATATGAACCCAAACAAAATGTGTCGCCAACATTAGTCCACGAGGAGAAGGGGATTGCAGACTTAATAGCTATTTATACACCAAAGGTGCATACCGAAAGTTTATTATTAAAACAGATACCTATAACTATCTGGTAGCCGATGACAATAAACAGTTTATAAAGTCCATTTACCGTATCTTTGAAATGACGTCACGGTTGAAAAACTCACCTTATTGCCAATTCGTAAACTGTCAAAAAAAATTAGGTTATATCGAACAACTTCTAAAAATATATTGAAAACTTATATACAGGAAAGGAATTAATGTAAATTATGATGCACAGCAGTTCTTTCTAACCGATTTGTCGCGAAATTTATGGTTTATATTATATTAAGTGTGTAATGTAGTATTTAAAAAAAATAATAATAATAAATTTCAGTGTATAAGAATCATCAGAAATACCAATATCTCGAAAACTATTGCTACGATCAAGCTAAAATTTGATATCTACTACTCTTTTATGAGTTTTAAAAATCCCTTAAATTTCAGTCTTAATCACTCTGTTAGAAATGGTAATTTGCTAAGGTACCCCTTTCATGTAATTTTATATTAATAGTGTCGACAGTAACATGTTCTCCTAAAATCAAATTAATTATCTTTCAAAATAATTAATAAGAGACAAAACCATCCTTTGAGCACGGCTACTAAGAGCTTTGGGCATTTTTAATACAATTAAATAAAAAAAATAAAATAAATAAAATATAACCTCACTGTTAATTGTAAGTACCTAAACGTCAACCTGACAAATAACGATTGAACAATCCAATTTTAAACTGACAACATTGGAAAAATCTACCAACATTAAATAAATAAATGTACTAACTGAGTTATGGATTGATGTTGATTAAAACATATCATAACGTTGGTATTTAAATTAACCAAGTGTGACGTCATCTCATATTTATTGTGAATGGAGATTAGACAAAAAAAAAAAGTTCAATCATTTAATTTTCAGAATTAATTTTACAATCACAATGAATATGCAAGATTACAAAAAAGAAACAAAAAGCAACAGAAAGTTTGTTACCACTTGAATCTAAACAGAAATATGGAAAAGAATACGAAACCTATAGACTATGGCAGTGGTCTTCAATCTTCTTACATCTGCGAAACCCTACAATTTAAATGCTATTTCTTTGGAACCTCAAGGCAATAAGCCACAATAGGCTGTCTTTTTTTAATTTTAAGGTCAAACGTTTTTAAATAATAATTTAGATTTTTATTATTGAATTTAGTCTTGATCAAAATTGATATTTTATAGCTGACTCTATTTCTATATTTTAAATTATATATGTACTATTTTATTTTTTAAATAATTTAATAGGTACCTAATATAATTTTTATTGAAAATTATAAATAAATTTGAATCGAAAAATTATCGATATGCTGTTTTGAATCTCACTTATTTATTTATTATAAACATTTATTAGCAAACATAAACATAAAATCAAAGTAATATTGTAATTTATAAACATAAAATGCAATAATACAATACAAGTACATATTTAAATAGTAGGTGATATAAGAAGTAAATAATAATCACTACTCAACAAATTTGAACTTATTGTCGAGTAAAATTAGCTGTTTTGGAATAAATATGACCTACTAATGACGAAAATGGTGATTAAGAAATTTGTAGCACCTTCAGATTTAAAGTTATTAAATTTTCAAAATTTATCAAAATCATCCTATTTAAGCAAAGTGTCATTAATAACCTTAACTTAACAGAATAAAACCATTTAATTAAAGTTGCGGAACTCCTGAAAACGTTCCAGGGAAACCCGGGTTCCGCGCAACATAGATTGAATACCACTGGACTATGCCAATCAAAAAATAAGCTACCGGCCGTTGAATTTTCGGGAAAATTTGATGCAAAGTCTAAAAAATAAATGGCAAGAGATCAGCAGGAAGGCAACAAATATCCTGGTTACGGAACTTGGGAAATATCCTGGTTAGAGAATGGTTCGGAATGTCAAGCATAGATATTTTCAGGACGGTAGCATCCAAGGTTCAGATTGCTATGTTAGTGACCAACCTTCGAAGCGGATATGACACTTGAAAAAGAAGAAGAGTACGAGGAAAATTCTGCAAACGTTAACTTAAAAAATGTTGGCGTACGACAGGCAAAAATGAAGGCCTATATTGAAAAAGATCAAGGCTCATTTTGCGCTGTAGCACCATATGATGTAGAATAAAGTCAATACAATTCTATAAATAACATTACTAAACGGGGATTCAAACCCTTATGCCTCCGTAGGCAACCGTCTTACCACAAAGCAAAGCAGCTGTCATCAGGAAATATATAAAACAATTTCTGCCGTTCGTCTTGCCGTGTATTTTATGTAAAAACTTATCAGGTGAAGTACTGATCATCAGAATAAATTTAAAGACAATTTATTTCAAGGACTATAAGCATTAATATTAAATATTCCTTCTTGTATTGGCAGTGCTTTGTTAAAATAATTTAAATTTTATTTCCAGAATTAAATTTACTTATTCTTCGTCTTAACAATAAGAAGTACTGAATATATAACTTTAACCAGTATGACAAAATGTCTAATATTAAATAACTTTCCAGTTCCACACAGAACTTTTCGAAATTTAAAAACTTGAGTTAATTTTATTTGGGAAACTTCTTAATCCACGTTTTAGAATGTCAACATCGTAAAGAACACATGGGTAAACAATGATATAAAGATTTAGATAGATAATGACGTTTTACTGCTGTTAGAATTAAGAAGGAAATATAAAACCTATTTTTAGTTGACGACACGAAAACAAATTTCCTTGTTATCAAAAGTTAACCATAAAATTATATTTTGTAATTATAATCTCGAAAATTTGTTTGGTGTGACGAGTGGATGATTTGCAGGGCCGTCTTAGGCAATACAGGGCCCTTGGGCACATAGAGTTTGGGGCCCTTTTAGAAAGTAAAAAAAAATATGAATGAAAACATTAGTAAGTACTTTTATTTAGTGACCTTATTGGTTATTATGGTTAGAGCCCTGCAAATCCGCGGGGATACGCGGATTATACGCGGATATGCGCAACTTTTCTGCGGATGCGGATAAATTATCATTTAAACCATGCGGATGCGGATAAAATTTCATATCCACTTAGCCGCAATATCCGCGTGAATATTAAATCTTCGGTTACTTTCGGAGAAACACGCGATTGTGTTCTGATTACGCAGTCCTCGGTTATCTTCGGCTGTCTGTATACACATGTGATATTTGTAGCATTGGTACACTTTCGATGTAATTCTTCCTACCGTTGCTCTAATTCTGGCTTTTAAATCTAATAAACGCTTTTTTTTACATAAAACTGATTATACTCTATCTCAGAAAGGCTGATAGTAATAAATCATTTTGTCAGGCAGTTACCAGTGGCGTGCACATTTTAAACTCGTTTAAATTGGTTTTGTATATTTCTATATTACTATTTATCATTTTATTAAACGCACGCCTGTGACCATTTTTTTCCTTAAAATTTTAGGGTCAAATTTTTATGGTCTATTGTGTTTAACCCTAGTTCGTATTCCTATATAAAATGTGCGGGACACTCGGTTGTCTTTAACAATATTTCGTTTCGAACTATTCATATTTTGTCGCTTTTGTTTTGCCGCTTCTGTGTGATAAAACAATAACTTTTTACAAATAATAAATTTAATTACTATCAGTCTTTCAGAGATAGAGTATAGTAAGTTTTATTTAAATACCAAAATTTACCTATTTAAATTTTTTTCGAAAATTTTATTTTGTAACCTACCAATTGTTTTATACTACCCGAAGTAAAAAGTCTTGCTGATTCCAAAAATTGAAAAATGACACATGTTGCTCTTTGAAAAAACATGAAGCACCTTCTACCAAGTAATTTTTCTCTATTTTTTTTTTTTTTTTTAATTCAATAATAAAAAAAGATATATAGCCACGTTGCATTACTTTTTCCTCACCTTGCAAAAGGTAAAACTGACGTGAGATATTAGTTGACCTTAATATGATGCTTGACAGTACTATCAATACGTATTTCATGAGCAGCACGACACCTGCTCCCTACGAAAAAGGACGCTTAGGCCCCCCAAAATTTTTGGCGTCCCTTAGGTTAGTTTAAGTTTAAATCCAAAAATTTTTAGTAGTGTTTAAGAGCAGCGATTACCAAATAAGGCGATAGTTTTTTCCAAACTGATAGCAATACCTGTTGTGCAGATTGCGCGGATATTTTTACGGATGCGGATCGGATGTAGATTTATTATTTACAAAAGCTGCGGATCGGATGGGGATCATGGATATGCGGATGCGGATACAGAAAAGCTTATCCGCGCAGGGCTCTAATTATGGTTAGCTTTATACAAATCAATATAAGTGAAATGATTACTATTTTGAGAATTGGACTTACGTTAATAATGATGGTTCTTCCGGGATTTCTGTTGTGCAAAATCTTCTATTATGTCCTCAAAGTCTAATTTCTAAAGGATATTACTTTCTAAGCACATGATTGACAAATTAGTAAGTCGTTCTTGTAACATTGTTGTTCGTAATTCATTTTTTATTCATTTTAGCCGTGAAAATGAGCGCTCTCCACTACAATTGGTGACTATTAAGCAAAGGAATATCCTTGTAGCAACTTTCACATTCGGAAAAATTTCTTCTAATTTATCTCCTTTTATTAGAGTATGTAAGGCTGAGATACTCAAGTCCGCCGATTCATTTGCAAGATTTTTTAATAAAAGTAGTAAAATTGTAGTAAAATTGCACTAAAAATTGAGCTTCTCTTTTTTCCGTGTAAATGACGACCTCGGCATTTTGAGGCCCCCATCAAGCGGGGGGCCCTAGGCTCGTGCCTCATGTGCCCTTATGGAAAAGTCGGAACTGATGATTTGTGACATCTACATCTACACAGTTGTCATCAAGTAATGTAGTAAGCAGGATAAGTAAAGGGGAATCGTGAGCTTGTAGGGGAATTGTGCCTGACGCGCATATTTTTTTTCGTGCCTTCTAGATTAAGTATTATGACATGTTTTTTAATTCTCTTCGCACAGTATTCTCAGTAATTCTTAAATCTACAACTCCAACGATTTAAATTTTTTTATTTTTCAATAATAAGCATTTTATTTGGGTTATAAAAAACCACTTGATATGCCATGATAAAATAAATAGGTACCTGACAACAAAGTTGTATTTTTCTAAACAAAAATAGTACAATACACGAGGGTTACATTTTATGTTTTTACAAACGACCACTAGATGCAAAATTGAAATGTGGCATTACTATATTCGTTAAATTTATCATTTATTGGTGCGATATCAGTGACAGCTTATAAATTGACCGAGTAGTTTGTTGACAGTGAGCGTTAAAAAAAGTTTGTGGAAAAATTAATATTACTCGGTTTTACGATGATTTTTTTACGATTTTAGTAAAGGCCTAACTCAAACACAATGCGTAGATTTCCTTCGATCAACTTTTGGTAATGAAACACCATCAGAAAAGACTATTTGCAATTGGTTTGCAGAATTTCGTCGTGGTCATGCATCCGTCAGTGCTGAATCTCGTGAAGGTCGACCAAAATCGATTTTGATTCAAAAAAACATCGATGCTGTGCGCAAAATGATTGAAGAAGATCGGCATGTGACTTATCGTGAGATAGAGGCATCCTTTGGCATATCGCAGACTACAATACAATCGATTTTGCATGAACATTTAGTTGTGAAAAAGATCTGTTCCCGATGGATTCCGCATAATTTGACCGAAGCTCAAAAAAAGGCTCGTGTTGATCGGTGTAAGAGAATGTTAAAAAAATTCAACCTAGGCACTGCAAAATCCGTATACAACATCGTTACAGGTGACAAAACTTGGATTTATTCACATGAAACAGAAACTAAGCAAAAATCCACTGTTTGGGTCTTACAAGATGAACCTAAACCCACAAAGGTTGTTCGTTCACGAAACACTTCCAAGAAAATGATGACTAGTTTCATCGGTTTTACTGGACATGTCGCAACCTTTCCTTTAGAGGATTGGAGAACAGTTAATGCTGAATGGTATACAATAATTTGTTTGCCAGAAGTCATCGACAAAATTAGGAAAAACAACCAAAAACGTCGCATTATTCTTCATCATGACAATGCAAGCTCCCACACAGCACGTCAAAACAATTGATTATTTGTAGGAGAAAAACATTGAATTAATGTCTCATTGCCCGTATTCACCTGATTTATCCCCTAACGGCTTTTCTTTAACATTTCTACACAAAACTATATAAATATAAAAGTTTTTTGAAACCATCATATATATTTAAATAATTACAGAACATTGTTTTCTGCAGAGCCGTAGTAACGGCAAACGGCCCCTAGCGCACTAAGGAAAAGGGCGCTGACGGGCTTGCTAAGGGGCGCCATTGTGAAGATGTGGACCTTTTTTTTGCTCCTCACTTGAATTTTGGGAGGTGAGGACTTTTTTTTTGCTCATCACTTAAATTTTGAGAGGCAAGAACCTTGTTTTTATTTACCAAGGGCGCCAAAACACGGCTCTGCCCCTAGCGCAAGTTTTCCTTACTGCGGGTCTGGTTTTCTGATATATATTATTAAGTTATTGAGCGACAAAATTTGTACTAAAATTTTTTCTACAGTTAAAAATATTTTATTATATTATAGTTAAAAATTCTGTACAAATTTTGAAGTACCGATTGTTACGAATTTTATATCAGATTGTTAGTGTTGTACAAGAAACTTGTAATTGCTGTGGGTTATACGTTATATTTAGTAAAAAAAAATCCTTAAATTTTCCTTTCTTAAAATAAAGATTAATTAAAACAAATGTAGGAATTTGTAACGTTTTGTTTCAATTTTTCCTTTCACCTTCGATTTTTTATTAACGTTAACACATGAGTCATATTCTTGGAAGGCTAGAGACGCAGAAAATAAAAATAATGCATTGGTCATACTTAAAATACCGATAAAAATATTTTTAGAGAAGTATTCAACATGTGGTTTCTTGTTAAATCATAAAATATGAAGCGGCAAATATTATGATCATAATTATAAGCTAACATGTTTATAATTAAAATATTTGGCCAGACACAAAAGTTATGTAAATTTACAAAAGAGTCAGTAGGGATATACATCCACAATAGGTTAAACAATAAAAGCTAGCCGTTACAAACGTGGTTAAAAAATCCAAAGGCCAGTTTGATTTTATTGATTATTGCCTTCAGGTCTTCTTCTTACCTGCCATTAAAAAAAAAAAAAAACTGCTTTCTAAATAAATGAAGCAATGGGCGCGTTCAGCGCCTAAACCGTTGAGTCTAAACCACATCTAAACGTAAACGTACGTTGATTAAACAATTTGGTGAATGTCTGAACGGTTACCGGTTAGTTTCCACGCGAGTGTTTGACATTTTGAGTACATAACCTTAAAACATATTTAGAGATCAATTTCTAATAGATACAAACCATTTTAGACTGTCAAGTGGCAGAATTAATCAATTCGTTAGCTCCAGTGCTTTTTAACTTGTATCTTGTATAAATTTTCCGGTAAAAATTTAGGTTAGGTATACAAGTCAACATAACTAAACGTAAAATTTTTACGTTGAGATGTTTAGTAAACTGTTGACTGTCAACGGTAACGTTCAGAAGGTAAACGTAGTGAACGTACTAAACTGTTTAGGGCGCTGAACGTGCCCAATGTCTATCTGTTGTTTATTGTTATTTTTGTATGTTGAAGGTGGCAGTTTTAATATTAAAATACGCTTTTAGTTCGGCTGCTAAAATCTTTGGCACATCCATACTAGCGCTTTTCCACTACAAACCTTGATTAGCTTTAGCCTCTTTCAATATATTTCTTCAGATCACTTTGTCGCTTTCTGTGTTCTTTGAATTCCGAATTTTCAGTTTCCTAGATTTACTCAGAGGTGGATTTACCATAACGTTAATGACGCAACCAGCGTCGGGCTCTGGAATGCTGCAGGGCCCCAAAAGTGCTCAAGGAATTGTCTTTCGAACTTATACAAGCATGTACGAGTAATATAAGTTTTGTCCTACAACTTTATATTTTACAATTTTTCAAAATTATTTCCATTACACTTTATACACTTATATATTCGTCGAAACTAGTCATCAAAATTTCTTCCTAATTTTTTAATGACACACAATCACATGATGCCACACGACTAATAGCTTGTGTTCATTAACAAAACGGCGCCCTTTTAGCTTATTTTTGATGTTGGGGGCACAATCCAAAATTGGATGGTGCAAGATCGGAACTATACGAAAGATGTTATAATGTTGCAGAGTATAGTAATCTTGAATTTCCCAACAATCTTGTATAACATAACCCAGCAAACATTTTTATACGGGTCAGTACTGTTGAAGCACATACTCCCCGGCATTGAAAGTAATGGGCCAGTACCCCGGTGTCCCCGTAGCCGTTAGCTGGCCCATTGGTTTATCAATTGCCGGCCCAGCAGCGGTAAAGTGCAAAATAATCGCATTAGTTGCAAGATTTATTTCTGACGTACCAGTACTTATATTATACCCACTCTCTAGTATTTCAAATGTAACATATGTATATTTACCTTATACTTACCCAGTATTAAAATAAATTAATGGTTAGGTTCAAAATAAATACTCATTTGGCCATTTCACCATCGTTGAATAAATTTATTTAACAAATAAAGTTGACAATATCGCATCGGTTTTAAACTATCAATGAAGAAATTAGCGTTGCTGTCAATAGAAAGATGCGATATTGTCAACTTTATTCGTTGAATAAATTTATTCAACGATGGTGAAACAAAAGTAAAATGTAACATATTATCAAAAATAAGGGTGCTAATAAAATGCTGGTAAAGTACTTCGTATAGGAGGAGTGCGAAATACAAATGTGAAGTACATTATTAATACTGGCGTTGCACATACTTCTAGTGCCAGCAATTTACCAACAGAAAAAGCAGTTTGCCGGCATTCGGCCGATGGTTAAATGTTTGCTGGGAAGTTCGTTGTTATTTTTGATTATTGGGTAACCAAACCGTACGTATATGTATTTTTAAAATGTAATTTTCCAAGCAGAATTGTATACAAAGCTGGTGCATTGATTTTGAGGTTTTCCTCTATATGCCTGTATGTTATATGGCGATTTGTTTTATCAATTTATTAATAACAGCTACATTTAAGTCATTCAGTTGTTTCTCTGAATATAAACTATTACAGATCATGCAGTATTAAGTAACTTTATAATTTTTCGTTATACCATATCTTCAATAATAAAAAAGTTGTGCATTATAACTTCAACCACCTGTATATTATTGATAAAATATGAATGTATGTGTTAAGTCTCATTAATAATTATTTTAAACAATTTTGTTTCTTATTTATTCATTTTTAATGACTATATTCCTTAATGAGCTTTATCATGGTTAGCCATCTTGATTTATAATGAATAATGACATTTGATTTTACAAGTAGCGTCAGCATTTTTTTTCTCGAGTTTTTAGTTATTTCTAAGTGCAAAAATTGCGGAGAGTACTTGAAAAGGTGTGTCATAGTGTGGACTTTGGTGTGTGGACTCCATGGAGAACAAAATTGGAGCGACTGGAAGGTAGTTGAAATTTTTTTTTGTTAATTTTAATGTATGTCATTGTTATGTTGGATGTGCGTCTGAGTATAATATTGAAGCACATATGTATGTACATATGTACATATATTTATATGTAGGTATAAATTTTTATATGTATGTAGACCAGTGGTATCTAACTTTTATCCATAGTGGAGCCTTATTTAATGCTATATATGTTTCACGGGCTTGATTAAGTTGGATCGGAGAACAAATATTAAAAAATAACTTGAGGACGAGGGGGTGGGAAAAATTCAGAAAATGTCTTGAAAATGAGGGTTTGTAAATTCAGAAAATCATATAAAGCGGGGAATTCAGAAATCACTTGAAGAGAACGGGGTACAGCCATTATGTGCGGACCGTTTAAAAAATAGTCTCGGACCGGAACCAGCCCTTCGGTTCAGTGATGTCACTGCACCGAAGCCGTTGAGGAGTTCAAGTATGAACGTAACTAATGATCACCGAAATAAAACGAAGAATTTATCTGACAAATAAGGCGTATCATAAACTGAAAAAGTTTCTTCAGTCATATGTCACGAGACAGACCAAATGCTTAATTTACAAAGTCCCCATAAGACGGATAATAATTTACGGTTAAGAAACCTGGGTCAAAAATGGTCACGCTTTGTTAGGTAGTTTCGACAGAAAAATCCTCGGCATATATACAAAGGAATTTGAATAGACGGCCAGTGGCGAAGCCGATACAGTTTAAATTTTATCAATTAAATGACGGTCCATATATAGTCCATGTTACAAGAATTGGTCGACTCAGGTGGATAGTTCATATAGAGTGGATGGAAGAAATCAAGCTAGTTAGAAGAATCTATAATCAAAAAATGACTGGAAGGAGGGCAGCTGGTACCCAAAAATAAGATATTTGGACCAAGTGGAGAAATATATCCGATAACTAAAAGTAAACAGATTGGAAAACCATAGCATAAGACAGGTTAAAATAGAAATAACTAACAGAAAAGGTCAAGATCCATCCAGGATTGTCGTGCCTGTACTGATGATGAGTCTCTCTATGTAACCGGTTCGAAAATGGAGAAAGACATACGGCAACTAACTGTCAATAAGTGGAAAACGGTAACTTATAACACTAAAAGCGGGAAATAAGTACTATAGAAGGCCATGATCTATCCTTATTATCTTGCCAGTACTGATGACAAATCTCTCTTTGTGACCAAATCCATTTAATCGGCCAACATCCTTTTATTTCTGTAGGCTTTCTTGCTGAACGATCTTCGAGAATGTTTCGAGTATATATCTATAGATTTATTCCAAGCTGCTATTTCAAAAGTCCATAACTAAGTTGATTGCTAACATTTGAAAGGAAATGGCATAAAAAAATAACGAGAATTAACTTGGAAAATATTTGATTGTGGTGTTATATTCTATTATTCTATCATTGTGTTAAATCATTAAATAAGCCCTTGTGTAAATTCAGGTTTGATGAAAACCAAACATAATGGAGAGCAATAATTCGTTTATCCGTTTTCAAATAACACTCTAAACTCTTAAAAACTTACTTTCTAAAATAAATATTTCTGAATAACATAGTTTCATATTAATTATTTATAATGCAAAACTTTTTTAATGTGACGTATAAACTATATAATAACGGGCAAAAAGTATGTACGACGGCTATTTTTTTCAAGTTCCGTTGAGTAACGAAAACAAATAAGGGTATTAAGAAAAGTTTTAATATACACAAGAGTTACTCATCAATCTAAATTATTTCTCAACGTAGTTGCCACCTACATTGAAGCATTTGGCGTAACGGGGAATCAGTTTTTGTATACCCTCCCCATACCAGTTTACCGCCTCGGTTCTCAGCCAATCTTGCACACTGATTTTCAGATCCTCAATTTGTCCACAATTTCATCCTGGTGAACAAATGGAAATCGCTTGGTGCCAAATCCGGGCTGTAGGGCGGGTGGTAGAATATCTCCCATCCGAAATTCTTGTGCAGTTCATTTGTTTGTGCCGCGGTATGAGGGTGTGCATTGTCATGAAGAAGGATAATACCTGATGTCAACATGCCTCTCCTTTTGTTCTCTATTGCTCTCCGGAGACATTTCAGAATCTTGCACGAAACTCGCATGCGGCGGGATTTTAGATTGTTGTAACCATGATAAAACAACGCTCACATCAAAACTACGGCACTTAATGACCGAACCGGTTGGGAAGTACTGACAGATAGATTGTTAAACACTACTGCGCAAGCGCCGCTTAACAATGGCAACTGAATTTCCTTTGCCAACCTAATGGAACTTCCAAAAAATAGCCCTCGTATCTTCTTCCTAAAGGTTTTAGTCTAAAAATATGAAAAAATCAAAAGTAATGTACATTAATGGGAACCGTATTAATACTTTTGGAATTTTTAACTCTACAAATATACATCCAGTTAAAAAATGATGAAAAAAAAGTTTTTTATTGTTATAAACAATTTTTGTTACATAGATTTTTCTGTTGTCAATAATAAAGCCTGGTTTATAATAGATATGTTACGGATACATAAGTATAAAAATTACACTATTTTCTTTGTTTTGTTTATTACAAACAGATGTTTTGAAGGGTCAAACCCATTGTTTAATTATAATGCGTTATGTTATGGAGTTATTATAAACCAGGCTTAAGAGAGATATTTTCAGTTTTTTAGTTAACAGTTTTAATCCAGAAACACTCCCTTAGAATGTAATGCGATATAGCCTATGGTTGAATCCTCGTTCTGCACTATCATCATACCAAATTATGTTAAGATATGTTTTGCCATTCTTGTGTGAATCACGGACAAATAGACAGACAGACAGTTTCAAATTGATCTGTGTAGAAACCAAGTATAAGAATGACAAAAAAAAAAAAAAAACAGATACAGCCTCCAATTTTATTAATAAAGGTTTTATGTGGCGTGTTAGATAAAAACTTAGACGTGACATAAACGGATTTTCTTGTAAGAGGTTCCGGTACTGTTTAAGTAAGGTAATCAGCACATTTATAAATAATTCATAAAGAGTAACAAATTAAAAAAGAATAATATAACTGAATCAACAAATAATCTATAGTTGTTACATATATTTTCGTTTGTTTTTACTTGTCCGACCTTAATATATAAGGGGCAAGTATTGTAATCGCGAAAATTTTCGATTTCGAGATTTTGACTGATGACCACGTCTCACGGTCCAAGGAATCCAAAAAACCAATTTTCGAAGTGCCGTCCGTATATGTGTGTGCGTGCGTGCGTGCGTGCGTCCTTTTTTTTATGAAAATCCGAAACCGGAAACGGAAGATATTAAACTTTAAAATTTTAAAAAATTCGTAACTAGTAAACCAAGCCTTGGACAAAAATTTGTATACAACATAATTTGATGTATTTTTGAAGATTTACCTAAAAAAAATTAAATTAATTTTTTTTTATTTATTTTTTTTATTATTATTTTTTTATGGGAGGGCAAGTCTAGCGGAGGTCTTTCTTCGCCACTAGTTTATAAATTGAATAGTATGAATAGAAGCTGCGCACGCGAGATTTTGAAACATATTAGAAGGATATTACTTATGCTATTTAATTGATTAAAATCGAGTAAAAATATATAGGAAGACAATTGATGTTCGTTGTATTATTTTTACCGACCGCCAACATATATAAGGGAGGTGTTGTGATCATATCGATTTTGACATAACGTTTTGCCTATTTTTAGCATGATGTCTGTCGGTCTGTCTGTCTGTCTGTCTGTTGTTCCGTGTACACGTGCAGAGCATATTCGACTAAAAGGATTTTTATGAAACTTCACATGTAAGTTTTTGACATCAATGGCACGAGTTGATCAACTTTTAGTAAAAATCGGTTAACTAGAAATGGGAGTTTACTCGTGTCGGTTTTAAGATTTTTGCGAATATTTCACAACAGAGAAATATTTCGAAAAAATTTATTTAACAAAAGTTGCTATAAAAATAATAACTAACCACTTTTATTTAAGACATTTTTTGATAAAGCAGCATAAATTAAACAAGTACTTTGTGATGGCGGTTAGTCCTGTGGTGGCCACAGCGGATTTTTTATTCTTAATTTATGGGTCAATTCTGTGCAACGCGTAACGCGTTCTGTAAGTAATATTTAAGTATTCCGGGTACCTATAAGCAAATGATTGATTCTGTGCGCACCCATAATCTTTATATATAAAAGACAATATTTGTGGCTATGTCCGGAAATTCTAACCTACTTCCAGATATGCTACCGAGTTGAAATTTTGCATACAGGTAGGGAATGCTTTCATCATAACTAGAAAAATCGAAAATTTCAAAAAAGTCCCATCAGAAACGAGAAATTAATAATTTTGTTTTTAATTATATTGGACCATCGAAGTATGTATGATGCGTTCAGCGAGATCGCGGGAATTTCGTTTCAATGGTTGTTTGGACAACTATAGTAAGTTCGTGAAACATCGTTCAATGTCGTTCGGTGCGATTCATCATTACTCTGCTCTAGCTGATAAGATTTATATATTGTTATTTAGTAAAATTTTTGATTAGTTTATGCAGAGCGAGATTAAAGTGGAGCACCTGTTTTCTGGTTTTTAATTTTAGGGCATTTTTATGAACTTTGTTATTTTTATTTATTTTTTTTTTCTATTCTTTTATTTAAATGTTTAAATATAATAGTAAAATCTTTTATATATATATAAAACAGAAAATCTGTGTGTACCGAGTTGGAATTTGGTATATAGGTAGGAAATGCAGTCAATATAAGGAGGCAAATTGAAAATCAGAAGAAAAAAAATGGTATCACTTAAGACGTAGACTTAACAGAAAAATTGCTTATACAGTGAAACCTCTATCTATCGTTTTTGAAGGGACCTATTGAAATAAACTATGGATGCGGGAAAACAATGAAATACACATTAATACATATTTAAATGTTTAATATGTACGTACATATATATTCTAAATAAAATTTTAAATAAAAAATATCGTAACAAAATAAAAAAGGAAGCTGCATGCCGACAAAAAAAATTATACTTTGTATTGTATATAATCTTTCATCGTCATTTGCTTTTTGGCTTTTTATATTGCCGTAAGAAATCAATATTCTTTCGGTGTTACAAATTAAATTTTTTAAATCAGTTATCGAATGCGCATAAAAAAAGTTTTCAATTTGAAAAAACACGAAATTTGCTGCGTAATTTAAATGATGAATGCGGTAAAATGATACAGAGAGAAATGATCGATGCGATCTATTTTTGCGTGTTTTGTATGAAATTAATTTGGAACCGCAAGAAATAACGATATAGGTATACGGGAAAATTATTATTCGAGGAACGATAGATAGAGGTTTCACTGTAATAAGAAAACAAATATTTTTTTTTAATGATTTTTATTTTATTGGATTGATTTACGGGAGTTACGAAGGGACAACCTAAAACTAAACTTTTGAAATATCTCATTTACTTTTGACTTAACAGCAAAAACGCACATGAGAAAAGCTGTTTAAAATAAAAATACAAATACATGTTATCCTATAAATTTTTCAATTGGTTAAGAAGCAGGGGAAGGGAGATGGGGGAGGTGCTAAAACTAAAATACTGGAAATATCTCGCTTATTATTTACTTTACATCAACAATTTATAAAGATAATTTATAAAGACTTTGATTGAAGAACGATTATTTTCTGTTTAGTGTAGCTTCTGAATATTTAGGGGGACAGAAGGAGCGCTACTTATAAACTTGAAATATCTCTTAATATTGACTTAACATTAAACATGTGTATAACAGAAGTTGTTACAATATCAATAATATAAATAAATAAATAAACAAATCTTTTCTGTTTAATCTTCTTCTGTATATAGGTATATCATTTATAAAATTTTCTTATATACATATGTATATAAATACATGACCTGACTGACTCATCAACGTTCAGCCCAAATCACTAGACCTAGAAACATGAAATTCGAGAAGTATATTTCCTCCATGTCGTAAGCGATCACTAAGAAGAGAATTTTCGAAATACGACCCCTAAGGGGCTGTTAAGTGATTTCAGGAATTCCTCAATATCTCTTAGGCCCAATGAGATATTGACTTAGTTTTTGCTTACAAAGGTTACACATACAAATGTTAAGAACTAAATTCAGGATTTTGTTCTAATCAACCCTTAAAGGGATAAATTTATTATGTATTCGGAGTGAATTATAGAACCCTTCGTATTTCCTATGTATGTTGAGTTATAACATTGTGTTTTGGCATATAGATGTCTTTTTAAAATCTTAGAAACTTCTTGACAGTTTTCTTTTAAATTTTCACGCCTAAAAGGGTAAATTGGTATTTTTTATTCAATAGAACGCCCCCTGGACATAGAAACATGAAATTCGTGGAGGAAGGAATGTTCCTTCCATGATGTGAGCACCTATTAAGAAAGATTTTTTTTAAATTCGACCCCTAATGTGGTGAAATGTTTCTTTCACGGATTCCTCAATATCTCAGACCTATAATGAGATATCGACTTGGTTTTTGGTTACAAAGATTACCCATACACATGTACAAAAACGAGGTTCAGTATTTTGCTCTGATCAACCCATACAAGGCAAATCTAGATTCAAGGATATTCATAAAACCCTTCAAGTGACCTGTTTCATTTCTTTTTGGCACATAGGCGTCTGTTTAAAATCGGTATATGTATTAAAACTCAAAAACGGATAAACCGATTTTAGTGCTATTTGCAACAGCGTATTCCAAATTTGTCTGGAAAGATTTTAAGCTATATATCATCGCGGTAAGCTATATATCACCAGGTTTCCGATCAATTAAGAAATATTTAAACTATAAAAGATACACATATTCAAAATATACCTACATATATTAACTAATTTTGGGTTTAATATTGCAACAAAAATGTTCCCGAGGATATATATCACAATTTTCTTTATTTTCATTTTAGACGACAATTGTAACGTTAAATTCGCTATTGAACATTATTGTAACCCCCTAAAGCAATACGAAGAAAACTTACTTCGGTGGCAAGAATATTTACTAACGAAAAAAAGTGCTCTGATCTATATAGGTACGATTTATAAATCAGGAATAATCACGAAGTAATTATAATAAATATCATAAAAATTATAATAAATAATTTCGTAAGGTGCAACATAAAATGCTTTACGTGACTGGCGCTGCCTTTGGCAATGATTCTCACATGGGCATTTTCCTAGGTTAGCACATCGGGATACTTATACGTGTTGATATTAAATGTCTGTACTACCAATGTTTACAAAGAAATTCGTACTTAAATTATTTGTATAAGAAGCACATATTAATACAATTGTAGATTAAAACAAATAAATATATTTGAATATAAAACGATTCGTAGCAACCAGTCTTGAACCGATTTCGAAATGGGCCAGATCTAAGCGGGCTACGACTACTTTATTTCGGTAGCGAAGCAGCGGGTACACTGCTAGGGTTTATATGCAACGTTACGGGTACGCGGATGATTAACCAGCTGCCTATAGGTACCCGTAATTTTTATAGACTGCTTACGGAACGCGTTACTGGTTGCATAAAATTGATCCATTAATTTCAGTTATTGATATATTTGGCGGTAGTTCCTAATCATTAACTTGCGGTCCCTTTCATTATATGGAGTTCTGTTGGTATATTGAATATTGGATTCATGTAATTCTTTTTTAACCTGGTTGAAATCTAATACGCTTTTGGTTACTATAATGATTCTACGACTTTTAAATTTTAATTCGATTTTTTTTATTAATGTTTAGTTTGGGGTGCTTCAACTGCTTGGTTGTTTACACCTCGTGACAATATTTACATGGTACTACATTAATTACATTACATATTAAATTACATTAAATATTAAATTACATAACATATTACATTACATTACATAGTGGTACTGAACTGTTTATATTTTGTTAAGCAAATTAGTGTCTTTCAGGAACTGAATTATTTCAGCACTTTTTTCCAGGTTATCTGACAGAGTTTCCATTATTGTATCTGGCACTTTGTTACACCGTCTTTCTACGTCGTATTTTTCACAGTCTATTAAGATATGTTTGACTGTAATGGATGTATTGCATACATCGCATATGTCGGCATCAGTCCTTTTAAGTAAATGCTGGTGAGTCAGTAGGGTGTGTCCGATTCGTAGTCTAGTTATAGCGGTTTGTTCATTTCTTCTTCCTAGAGTACTCCATCGACCGATTTTTGGTTTGACTTCTCTCAGTTTATTACCTTGGAGTGCTTGCCAAACCGAATTCCATTCTTCGAACGTTTTTTTCTTTAGGTAGCTTTTGAAGTCGTGTTGTAGGATTGGCATTTGTAGTGCTTCAGCTGTTACTGTTTCCTTGGCCGCTTGATCAACTTTTTCGTTGCCAGTAATTCCTGTATGCGAAGGAATCCACAGTATTACAATTTGTTTTCCACTTGTTATCGCACTGTGTAAATTATCCTGTATTTCTTGAATGATGTGGTTTTTACAATAGTTGTTGCATACTTTGAACAGTGCTTAAGGAATCAGCCTGGATAGTATAATTCTTCGTATCACGGTTGTCTTGCTTTATAAATCGGCTTACTTCGAGTATACTGTATACTTCAGCTGTGTAGACACTTATTAAACTGGGCAGATGGAATTTACATTTAATTCGATTTATTCGCTTAAATTAGCTTTCAATTTTTTAATAGTACGTGGTTTTTGAAGTAACTATAAACTATTATAGGGGGAGTTTCTTTTTCCTGCGTTGCGGATGAGCACTCCTGACTTTTATTTCTTCATCTGAGCTGCAGTCTTCCTCTTCACTTAACGCATAAAGGTTATCTGTCGGTATTTTTTATCGCTGCTGCAAGTTGTTTTTTTTTTTCACATTGGGCTTAAGTACGTCAACGGTTGGCCTTTTTTTTGAGTCGGATGGAATTGATAAAGGATCTTTGTCAACTGGTACAATATATTAAAAGTTTTCATAAATACATACGATGTGTACACTATAAGAGTTGTCACTAGACTTACATGCATATATTGTGGGCTTACTGCGAAAAGTGCGAAAAGTCCAAATTTTGCGATATTAGGATTTTGTGGCCAAGTCAATGCAAATGACCACATCTGTAATAGGAGAAAAAATATATGGTGATTATAATAAAAAATATGCCCCAAAAATTTTGGCACTTGCTAGATACCTACTTGTGCACTGTATGCTTGAAGTTACAAATAACCTTAGTTGACAACCAAAAGAAAAAATATAAAACGCAGAAAAAGCTATATTTGCTTAACGAAGAAGTAATATGGAATGCTTGTTAGGTAAACATAATTTTGCAGGGATCCAACCTCCATAATGAGCTTAATAATTACCACAAACAAAAACACTTAATATCAAAAAAAAACTAAAATTCTTACTTCATAAATCATACGAAATATTCTTTTTATTTTCGTAATGAAACCAAACAAAAACGGTAAAACTGCTCGAACATTACCCAGATAATATTTCCTTTATTACGTAAACTACATTATCCTTGTACAGGGTTGGACTGGCCATCATTCTTTCAATCATTAAGTGGAAAGTCAAATAAAAAACACCTTAGTAGATGGTTTTTTAGTACCGGAAATGAAAGGTATGCATAAAAAGCATGATCCTCTTTCTCCTTTTTACAATATAGAGACTCACCACTTATTTATAGATTTTAAATCTGCCAAAGATAGTGTAGATACCAGGGGCGCCGCTAGTATGTATGCAAGTTGTGCGCCACACAAAGGCGCCATACAAGAGGGGCGTCGTGAAGTCGTGAAACAAAAATATTTCCGGCAGTGGTTTCTTTCCAAGGTCCGCGCCTGTTTCACAGCATGCCTTTCAATATTCTTTTAACGACCCTTCTATGTAGCCCTTCTTTTTGTAACTAATACATCCGTGTTCTGGTAGTTTCTTATCTAACGTGCTATTAAAACGAGAAGCCATTAAAGGAGGAGAGAAAACTTTCTTATTAATTATTTACTCGCTTTTTCGTTTTAATTTTTAAGTTATTTTCATTTTGTGCTTTGTAACAAATATCCCTAAAGAATATTCCTAGTCTCACTTAAGTTTACAGAAAGATACTTCGATATCAAGATTAAATTGGAAAAAACTTTATATCGAGCTTTATTTTTCGATATAAAGTTTTAGATATCTTTTGAGAGCTTTTAAAAGGTAACAATAAGATTTTATACATATTTAATGTAAACATGAAGAGCGAAAGTACTGTGAATGAATGTCAAAAGTTTTTGAATGTAAAAAGCTTTTTTGAAAGATTACAAACAACGTTTCTATCATCAGCATAATCACGAATGTCGGAACTTGTCACAACTTATAAGAACCCGTTAAAATGAATGGAAGGCTTAAATAATAAAGACAGGCTGTAGAAAACTGAAAATATAGTACCAAAAATGTTTTGAAACAAAAATTCTGATCAACACATACGAAGGCCCCGTGAAACAGTTACTCCTGTAAATATTGCTGCGGTTAAAAAACTGCTCGATGAAAATATGCGAATTACATACAGGCAGACAGAGAAGTTTTTGCACATTAAAGGCCTTATCACACTAGAGTTATTATTCAAGTCTAAACTTGGAAAATTGAAGTCTTTGCATTCGAATCGAAGTCTACTGTGTGTGTGATAAAATGACAAAAAACCTAGGTTTTTAAGACTGATCAAATACATCGAGATACATTTCCCCTGTCTCTAGAAGACAGACGAAATCCAAGTCGTAAATGCGCGTGCACATCCTCGCTCTCTCAGTCAGATCAAGTGAGATGGGTCTATTGTTAACGTTATGTACGCAGACGCAAGTTACTTATCCCTGTTTCCCGTGTGATAGCAGAAGACGTGAAGACTTGAATCCTCGAAAAAGACTTACAAAATAAAACTTGGATAGCGTTCTAGTGTGATACGCCCTTAATGCACCAGCTATCCGTTCAATTGTTCGCGACCATCTGAAAGTTAGGAAAGTTTGCACGCTATGTGTACCTTACAACCTGACTGATGCACGAACAGCAATAAGAGTTGAATGGTGTCGAAAAATGTTTAAAATAATTGAAATGGGACACAAATACGTAAATTCCATTGTAACAGGGGATGAAACATGGCTTTATTATTACGATGTGCCATCAAAGACAAGAAACAAGAGATGGCTCTTTGAAGACGAAGAAACTCCAACCGCGGTAAAACAATCAAGATTTGTGAAAAATAAAATGATTGTAGTATTCTTCGTTAAATGAGGGATTATTACGAGAATTGTTCTAGAAGAGCAGAAAATAGTTACGGCCAAGTGGTACGTTAAGTTTTGTTTGTTTTAGTTGATTCAGTTTCTTCAAAACAAAATGTTTGTTTGATAAAATATTGAAATAAACATAGCAGATAATACACTTACGTTATTTACACGATATAAATTCAGTATAATGGGAATTTTGAAAAAGTTAAAAAATATTAATTTTTAAAAATTATGTATTATATATAAAAAGAGAGATTTGACTGAAAGATTTTAAATAAAACAATAACATAAACAATATATCTTCAGAGCTAAAGTTTCTTATTTAAATATTTATTGAAATTACAATTAAAAATATATGTATATATGAAAGTCTAAAAATTATATCAATAACATCTTCTTTGGGCACTATCAGCTGGGCTGTCTTTTGGCCTCACATTAGTCCTCTATCTTGATCTGTTAATTGTCAAGTGTCAAAAAATATTTATATGTCAGATAATCTAAAAAGTATATGATTGCGTAAAAACAAATTACATAAATTCCCCATAAAATCTACGCCAAGAATATAAATAAAAGTGTAAATATGTAATAATAACAAAATATACCTTATAAATAATATTATATATATATATATATATATATATCTGTGCTCGAAGACAATTATATTATGAAATACAATGTACGACAATGAACATCTGTCAATTTGGACTAAAAACAATATTTTAACATTGTAATAGAGGTGATATTCTAAACCAATCAAAAGCCAGGACAAACAGCTCCTATCTTCTTACACACATTTTTCTAAGCTGACATAGAGCATATAGTGCTTTCAAAGGTGAGTTTGCAGTACAGGGCATATGGAGTAGTTCTTTTTCATACTCTCTAATGGGTTTACACAATGACGCTATCCTTTTCTTGCTTGTCGACGTTGCCAGCTCTAAAATGCGCTGATCTGTGAAGACGCAGTATTCTACAAATGGTCATTTGTTTTTGTTGAGTGTTATTTTGAGTTTTATAAGAGTTGATTTTTGTAAATCATACGAGTTTTTCATATTATTATAATTGACACATTTGACACTTTTACAACATTTGGCAACACCGCTCCCATTTGTCATAAGAGCTGTACTGCAAACTCACCTTTGAACGCAGTATAGTATAATCGGTGATTTATAAATCAACCTTAATACAGCTACTCCGTCTTTATCATACTACCTAGCACTAACAAAAGACACCAATATGAAAATCATTTGCTTATATATATATATATTTGCTCTGATTGGATTCAACAAAAGAATGACGGATGTAATAGAATTTATATTCGAGTCTGGAAAATAATGAAAATCAATTATAAATAATCTACTTTATAAAATATTTTCCAGTTGGTTAGATATAAATAGTTTATATAAATGAACGAACAAGAGTAGCGTATATAAGTTATTCATGTATGAAAATGTAAATAGCTGATACGGACCATTGACTCAGTTGTGATTCTGAAAACTGTACATTCATTATTGATTGTAAGTACACAATGTTTGATTTACCTGAATGCCAATTTTATTCATGAATTCTGGAAGTACGAAATGTATTTTCAAAGAAAATAAAATAAAAGTCGCTCGATATGTTCTTTGTGATTTTAGAAATGTGTCATACATTTGACGTTTAGTGAGACAAACAAAGAACATCTTATTATCTTAACATCTTAACACATTTATATGACGTGAAGCTTTACTCCGTTGGTTTATGAATTTTTTAATAAATTATTAATGTTAGATTATATTTTTTAATCATATGTTCATTCACACGCTTAACTCTTTCAAGGTCAGGTAGTTACAACAAAGAACCCTTTGAGTCAGTATGTTATGTATATCTTAACTCTTACAGACACAGACATACAGCGCTTATTTTTTCCCAGGTTGCACGCAAAATAACAAAATAAAATCAGCTGTGGCCACCACAGGACCGAACGTCTTCATAAAGTACTTGCATAAAATACATTCTAGCAGCAGGGTAGAAATAACTGGGCCTAATATTTTCTAACAGAGATATTATTTATCATGACCATGGAAATGTTACATATAAGTATGAAAAAAAAATTGAGACTTTTTAAAAGTAGAGAGTTTTAATTTGTGAGAATTTTAGTAAAGTTTTAGTAGAGTTTTAATAAAGAGAGAATTTTAAAAAAATTTACAAATTTTTTCGGAATTTTTCGTTTTATCAAAAAGCGTCTCAAATAAAAGTTATTAGTTATTGCATTTATAGCAACTTTTGTTTAATAAATTTTTTTGAAATATTTTTCTGTTGCTAAATATTCGCAAAAATCTTAAAATCGACACAAGTAAACTCCCATTTTTAGTTTTTTACCAAAAGTTGATCAACTAGTGCCATTGATGTTAAAAGCTTAAATATGTAGTTTCATAAAAATCCTTTTAGCCAAATTTGCTCTGCACGTGTACACAGACAGAAAGACGGATGGAGGGACGGACGGACGGACAGACAGATCGACAGACATCATGCTAAAAATAGTCAAAACGTTATGTAGGGACCTCCCTTATACAGGTGTTTGTTTGAAACGGGACACCCCGAAAATCTCTTTTATTTGTAAAGATACAAAAAATCTTCAGAACAAAAGTTAAACTAGACAAAAAGGCCCATCTTAATGTTATTATAAGAATTCTGAGGCAATTCCGGTTTCACCGGAAATGATGTCAACTTTTGATCTAGCATAGGGAATTGATAATTTTATATTTTTTTCCTAAAAGTACATTAAATTAGCTTTACAATGACACCAAAAAATCATATTTTTATGTTAACTATTTCAAAATGGCGACCATTTATTTACAAACTAATAATCAACATAAGTTTTACAAAGTTGAGCAAGCTTTGAAAACAATAAAAAAAGAAACAAAACATCACTTATTTTACTCCATTATGGGAGTCCTGGAAGCATATCTTGGTTTTTGACAAACAGAACGGTACTTGGCACACTGTGCAAACCTATTCTGTGCGGATTTTCTTTTGTACTACATCTGGCACATCTCCTTCTTGTAGAGTCAAGTTCCGAAACGGCTAATGGGCAGAATTTGTAGTCCTTAATTCTTAGGATACTCTAGATTTGACTATTTTTATTTCTAGCGAATGTTTATTAATAGTGGGACGCTACAGTGATATTTATTTTGCTGCCATTAAACCGTTAATCACTTGTCACAGAAAATTTGTGTGACTTACAATATTCCCTCGAAGTTTGCAATGGATATAAGTATTCATAACGAATACGAATAATTGAATTTACAATTAAAACGCTTTATTAAACGTTTAATTGATTTTTGCGGTTAATTTGCTGAAGTTTTAGATGGAATTCGATTTTTAATTTTAATTCAATTTTGAATTCTGCATGGAATAAATAGAATTTCTATGACATAGCATCAAGAAAATAAAATAGTATACGATGCCACTGTTTATGACTTTTGTGGTCTAATTCTAATAAATGGTTTAATTTAATTTGCATTCTTTTTCTTCAAAATTTCACAGTAGTACAAATGACGTACCGTCAAAAAATGTCTCAATAGAAGCAAGTAAAATTTATTTTCAACTTAAAAACAATATTAACAATTTACCGAGGTCACTGCATATACGTTTAATAACAGCATATATATTTTTATATTAATTAACAACAAGGCTCTATTGGAATAAAACCAATATTGGAAGAACTGGCTCAACAGCTCGGTAAATCAGTCGATAAATAAACAATTACACGATTTTTGAAAGGTATGGGAAATATCTAGAAAGAAGGGAGATGGCTGCTACATGAATTGACCAAAAATGCCATTGATAATCATTTAAACATCTCGATTTCTTTGCTTGCAAGGCATAAAAAGAAGAATTTCTTGTAGCGTATCGTGACCGGTGATGAAAAATAGATCTATTTCGACAGCCTGAAATGCCACAGACCCTGGGATGATCCTGGTCAACCATCAACGTCGACACCGAAACATCAACGGTCACAAAGCAAAGCTCTCTATTTGGTAAGATATGAAGAGTGTCGTGTAATATGAGCTGTTAAAACCAAAGCAAACAATCACCGTCTTACATTATCGAAAACAATTGGAGCGTTTGAATGAAAATTTGATGCGATAACGACCATCAATTGTTTCAAATCCCCGGAAAGTGATTCTTCTCCATGACAATGCTCAGCCTCATGTTGCTATAGCTATGAAATAAACACTATTGGTGCTCGAATGAGATGTTCTTCCACATCTACTGTATTTTCCGGACCTAGCCCCAAGCGATTACAATCTATTTCGACCAATGCAACATGATTTGTAAGATACGTACTTCTAGATTTACCATCATATTTTTTTTCTCAAACCGGGACAATTTTGAGATTTTGCTCAAAGAAAGTAACGCCTTCTACGCTAAGTACTTATGATTGAAAAGTGGTTAGCAAAAAATAAAAATTTTAAGCTATTACAAACCTATTAGCGAAACCAAGTGGAATTTTAATTTATTTTAGTTTTCACGACCAAATTCTTTAATGTTAGAAGTTGGCTTTTACAAAACAAAATGATCAATAGCTTCAAACAAACGTTAACAATTACTAGAACTCAAAATCTAGTTCCACTTAAATGAAAGAAACAAGCTATACGTAGTAATAATTTTTAATGACTCATACGGCTAGTTTTACAATCGGCAGTTAAGCCTCTGGCTAGTGGTAACCGTGGAAACTTATGGTAATTATTATATTGCAAATGTCGTTAGCCATTGATTTGAGCTAACCAACAGGTAACTATGAACTGTAAAATCGGCCCTTAATTGAACATAACTTATTATTAAAAAGTTAAATATTAACATGTATCACTAGCGTGAAATTTTTTTCAAAAATTCTTTGTTATTTTTAATTAGTTGTCTAATCGCCATTTTCCAAGGCTACACTTTTTGTACTACGTGTATATTCGGCACTTTTTAATTTTTACCAAATATCCGGGACAAACTGACAAACTGGCCGGGACGCTGGGACCACACCTTCAAACCGGGACATTCCCGCTCAAACCGGGACCTAACTACGGAGAAGTCGAAAAATGGGTTGCTGAATGGATTGGCTCAAAAGGTAGACCATTATTTCGTCGCAGAATTCAACTTCTGCCAGAAAAGTGGGAAAAAGTCATAGCTTTTAAGGGAAAATACTTTGATTAATGTATTCATGCATTTTGTTATTGAAATAAATACTCAAAAAGCTCAAGAAAAGAGCGACTTTCAATTGAATCGGTTATTTCGAAAAGGCCACAACTCCAGAAAAGTAAATTTTACAGAAGAACAAAAAAACGTCTCCAGAGAAGCGGCCTTTTCAAAGTAAACAGAAAACAACTCCTGCCTGGATTATATAACAAACAGTGGAGATGAGGCATTTTCACATGTAACAAAGCTTAAGGAATATTTTGAGTCAAATGGTGACTTAACTCATTTATGCAAAAACAAGACGATGTGGCCTTTTTGAAATAACCGATTCAATTAGTATTCTCAGTGTGAAGATAATATACAGGTATACTAGATAGCACAGTATATCTTCTAATAATAGCCTTACGCTCCTATCTTATATGACTCTTAATTAATAATTATATTCATACTGCACTTATTGCGCTTACTGCACGTAATAAATCATTTAATGAGTAACAAAAATCTGCAAACAATAAATTATTAAAACGTCATTAATAAGTAATCCATAAATCGATATATCGTGCAGTATGTAGGCGTGTAGTCGGTTACACTAAATAATCGACATCCACTACCAATAATGAATGGAGTAATTTCAACTACACATAATTTAAAGCGTTCGAAACAGCAACAAAACAATAATATAGTCGGATTGCTGATAGGTGACTGTTACATGTATGTATCAAGTAGTGCTTTCATATAATAACCTAGTTACCATTTTTCAGCGATTTTAAAAATGTTTTTTGTTATTTGTGTTAACTGTCAGTGTCTGGTAAAAATATTAATTAAAGTACGGCTTGCGGCCAATTATCAAATTGACAAACTTTAATTTTAAATCTGCTGGAATAAACAACAAATTATAATCCAAAATTTACGTATGATTATAAATTTTTCCTTATTTATAATTATAACCTTAAAATTAATAATTTTGTTTGTTTGAGTACTGCTGTAAATTTATTTTCGCGCTCTAATTAGTAAAGATATCTACGAATCTTGCCATTTCTTTCTAATGTTTTGTTTTTTATTCAAATAATTGGGAAGGTTAGTTGTTACCGACCGGCGTAGCGTAGTGGTAACACATGTGCTCTGCGTTGCGAAGGTCTCGGGTTCGAATCCCGTTCAGGCATGGAAATTTTCTCAAATTAAAATTGTTGTCAACTTGCGTCACTATACGTTACTATGGGTATGCAAATAATTATAATGATATAGACAGAGAAAGCATATAGTATTGAATATCGATACTTGTAGCAACGAACAGTCACTTATCAGCAATCCGACTATATCTAGAATGTACTGGTTGTTCCTAACACAATCAATATTTCTAACACCCCGGACAGCCCAAATCACTCGCTATTGTTTATTAATGGACCTCAAAAATGATTCAATTTACAATTAAAACACTTTATTAAACACTTAATTGATTTTTGCGGTTAATTTGCTGAAATTTTAGAGATAATTCGATTTTTAATTTGAATTAAATTTTGAATTCTGCATGGAATACAAATAGTTTTTATAAAAACCCTGTAATCCCTGAAAAATGATGCGATTTTTGTCCATAATGTACCAAAACACTATTGTTTCCCACTATGTAATTCAAAAATTCAAACTTCGTTGTAGTTTTAAAAAGTTACACTGAAACTATAAAAATACTATTAAAATATTTATAACAAATTTTACGACTATAGTTCTTTTTTGAAAATTTTTATGAATTTTTAATGATGTATTGATTGGAACAATATTAAAGTTTTTCTCAGCATCACAAGAGTTGCTTGTCCCTAAAACCAGAAGGAAACATTCTGTTCTATTTTGGGTGCTGGGCATTACTTAAAATTATTATTGTTATAAACACTGCTGTCTTAAGAAAATAAACGTCAACCGGGACAATTCTATATCTGGATAATATATGACTATATTGCTAACACATACTAAACACAAGAAGCAGGAAGGTATTGTATATTAAAAGTATCATAATAGAGTAAATTGAACTACATATCTGTAACATAGCATTTTAAAATATTATTTATTTATTTATGTGAGAAATAACGTATTTATTTTATAGTTACAAGCATAAGAGGTGCAGGATAGTTTTTAATAAAGTTTACAACTTAATTTATAACCCGCAGGGTTACCGTGCAATGAAGATTTTTTGTAACGTGACAGTTTAGTCACTGTCTCCGTCTTGTCACCGCGGACTACTTTAGTACGCACATGCGCGTCTATTCTATATCTTAAAAAGTTAAAAGTTAACCTCAAGGTCGAAGTTAAAAAATTTTAACCACGCTTTACAATATTTTGTTATTCTGTACCTCTATGACGTTTAAATTTTAACCTCGATGTGGTTAATTCAGTAGTTATAATCGGAATTTAAACTCCAGCCAAATACATGGCGTTAACTTTTAACCAGCTGTAAATTAATATAGGTGAATGAAAAAAATATAAAAATGCTTTTTAGGAGATCAGTTCGAATTGAACAAAGGCAACTGCGTGATATGAGTGACCCTTTTAATTTACCTGAAGAAACATTTTAAAATATTTTCATTTGTCTAAAACTTAAAGGTAAACATAACCTGAAAATAAAAGTATCTTAATACAAAAGAAAGAAAAGAGATAAAAAATATTTATACATTTGCATGTTATGGTAATATTATATTATTTACTTTCTGCACGCATAATTATTTATGTATAAAAAAATAAATAAAAACGCGCAAATATTATACATTTGCGCAATATAAATTTATTTAGGGTGACCATTTTCTTAAGAAGGTAATGCGGGACGGAGCAAAAAAAAGGTCCTTTTTTTGTTTAATTTTGTTTGGTTTTGACTGCTGAGGTCTTTAACCAGGTTACAAAGTCATTTATTATTACTATTATATTACATTATTATATTATTATTATTTATAAAATTATAAATTATATCTAATATTCGTTCCGTTGGTTTGAAGAGTAACAGCTGAAGTTTAGTCGGAAATTGAACATTTTCTTCTATAAGGCTGGAGATAAACTGTACTCTAGCTGTATTGTATACAGAACAATTGAAAATTAGATGGTCTGGATCTTCTATCGAGTTGTTGTCACATCTGCAGGTAGGGGATGACGTCATGTTTAAACGATGAAGATGTGATTTTGTTTTGGTGTGATTGCAGCGAAGTCGGGTAATTAAACCAATACATTTTCTTTTTTGGTTCGAGGTGAACCAAGGTTTTGTTGGAAGTTCGGGTTGCAGGCTCCCATAGTATACGCCTTTTTCCTTAATCGAAAAAGGTCCTTATCTCCCAAATCCAAATGAAGATCAAAACAAAAGGTCCTCACCTCCCAAATCCAAGTGAAGAGCAATAAAAAAAAGTCCTCATTTCCTCAAATACAAGTTACAAAATGCGGGACAAAATGTTAAAATGCGGGACTTTTGCGGAACGCATCTTAAAGCGGGACAAAATGTTAGAATGCGGGACGAATGGTCACCCTAGATTTATTATAATTAGTCGTTGTTGATTCACGATTCAACCATAACACATGTTTACATTAAATCCACACTTACACAAACCAAATACCTTCCCTTGTAGATAATTTCACAACACAATTTTAACCATAAGGTTAAAAAGTTAGAACTTAACGCTTGGGTTATAACCTGAGATACAGAATAAGAAACAAGGTTAAAATTTTAACGTCTAGTTAAAATGTTACTTTTTAACCATCATTTTTAACCTAATCTTTTTAACCACAAAAGATACAGAATAGACCCGATGGTGAGTGATCGACACTCCAGAAATTCATGTTTAATTTCATGAGTTGTCAATATGGATTTGAAGGAGGCGGCCATTTGGAGCGAAAGGCTAAAGGCTACTTAAAGGGATATTTTATCTAATGTTTGATCAACTGTCTTAAGGGTTTTGATGATTTTTTTAAATTTATTTTATTTAAACCTTTTAGGTTCACAAACGGGACATGCCGAACACAGTGAACGCTATTAAATTATAAGTGGAAGAAAGTCTGATAACCAGAGAATTTTTCCGCGTATTTGAGTTACTCATGGGAACAGAAATGAGGTCGACATTGCGTGTACTATGAGTTGGTACACGGTAGCTAAATAAACTTACAATTCCATCGGATGATATTACGTTGTTTAGAATTTTATAAAGCATCATCATGTCACCTACTGTGCAACGATCTTTGAGATGCATAATTTGTAATATCTTACATGCATCGTTGTATGTTGTAAATAGTACACGGCTCTTAAAGAGTAGGTATTTCAATATCCTCTTTTGGATCCTTTCTAGTTTACAAATATATTTGCAATAGACTGGATTCCATACAATACTGCAGAAGTTTAAAATGCTGAAGACTTGACTGAAATACAACGATTTTAAAGCTGAGATGGACTGAAATTTAGCCGTAGATCGAATTACAAATCCTCTGCAGTGCTTTGCGTGTGACGTGGTCAATGTGCTGATCAAAACTTAACTTGTCAAAAATCACACCAAGGTCTCTGATACTAGCTGTATACTGCAGATCCGTATTGCCTAGTTTATAATTGAAGTGATATTTATTTACATTTTTCGAGAATGTGATATACTGACATTTTTCTAAATTAAGATGGAGTTTATTTTCCTGAAAACAATAATTAGAACTGTTTAAATCCTCTTGCAAAAGTTTTGCATTCAGTAGTTTATCTATTTTAGAAAAGATTTTGATGTTGTCTGCAAAAAGTAGAAATGAGCTATGATCAAATGATTTGGATATATCATTTATAAATAATGTAAACAATAACGGACCCAGTTGTAAACCCTGTGGGACACCAGAGTGAATTTTCTTAAGAGGAGAGATGAATTCATTCACGCGAACAACATGGTACCTATTAGAAATATAGAAATGGAACAATTTAAGGAGATTGCCATGAATTCCTAATAAATTAAGATTTCCACCGAATAAAATATTAATGTTGTAAGTTGAGTATAATCTTTATTGGAGTTCTAGCTGAATAGTTTCGCTCAATTCGAACATCAGCATATTAAGAATAAATAATTTTCTAAACATTTTCGCTAGTTTCTTCAAAATATATTTTTCCCATATCATTTTTATCCATGACAATGTATAGTTTTCTAATTTTTGTTAAAACCAAGGTGTTCTATTTCTTCTTTTTTTCTTCAATTTCATCGTACAGTTCTTCAAAATTCATATGATACATATTTTTTTACATTATGTTTAAAATATTTAATTTAATGTGCCTTTATACATATAGAGAAAATAACAACATTTTTATTCAAAATTATTTTTACAAAAATTGTTAACGGGATTACGGTAAATTAAAAATACGTGAAATTGTCAACGTAATATAACAGGTTATTATCTTTTTTAATAATTATTTCTGTAAGCAAGTATTTTATTTAAATACTTTGTAGGTACGGCCGATTCTGCGGTGGCCATAGCTATATTTTTGGTTTTTGTCAACAGAAATTTAGTATGTTTGCTCTTAAATAAATATAATATTAAAGCATCATAAACAAAATTATAATTCTATATGCAAATTTTTGTATTTTAACACATTTTCCGCATAGTTTATGTAAGTTAGAACGCTTTTACGACCATACATAAAACAATAACATGTATTTTTAAATTAACATGAAACGTTTCCAAAAACTTTTACGTCAGAGTCATATTTAACATGGCTATTCTCTACTTAGAAATTATGAATGTAGATAATTAGGCTTGAGGAAATATTAAACCAAATTATTAGGTCCCTGAGTTGGAGATAAATAAACACAAAATTCGAGGATAGATTTATTGGACTGTAAAGGCTTTTACGTTCTGGATAAGGTTGAATGGAAAAATAAACAAAATTATAATAACAATAAAATAAAATGTTTATTGTAGTGTTTATAAAAAGGTTCTGTTATTTTTGGGTTTTAGAACGTATTTATAATTATTTCATATGATTTCATCATCTACTTCTTACAGCATAAATGAATAGTTTGACAAAAATATGACGAAAAACTAGAAAAGATAGGTTTATACAGGCTCATGCCTTGCTGTTTTTGGTGACCAGAATAACAAATAGAAAATGATGCCCTTTTCTTATTCACGAAGCAAATACATATATATTATTCCTCCCATATTCCTCCATGCACAGAATCATCTTAAGGCTTGTTTATTTATTTACTTATTTATTTATTTATTTATTTATTTTTTATTTTTTATTTTATTTTTTTTATTTAGGAAAACCAACAGTAAAAACCAATGACTGGCTTCCACAGATTACAAAAATAGTTTACATAGATACTGTATAACAACAAAATAAGAGAATAATACATAATTTAATATCGATATACAAGAACAAGTTTAAATTCATGTATGACATTCGAAAATAAAGTTTAAATTTTTGTAAAGGCAAGTTAAATATATCTAAATGAATATAATTATTATTGTAAGTTGACATGAAAATATCATATCAGCATTCACTTGTTTCTTTATTTTAATAATTATAATGTTTTTAAATAATCTGAATTTACAATATTAAGCTTATTGCATACTACAAAAGTAAATTTTCTCTGTATAGATTCCAAGTTTATATTTTTGGTATACATTCGATTTCATACTATTGAACAATACTCCAATTGAGATCTGACAATTGAGGTATAAAGTGTAGTTAATGATTCTTTGCTGTGAAAAGTTTTACCAACTCTTATAACAAATATAAAGTTTGTAAGCCTTGCTAGTAATGGTGTCGATATGATTATTAAAAAGTAACTTGGAGTCAAAAGTAACTCCAAGATCCCGTACAGTATTTTTTATTGCTACATTAACGCCATTTAAATTATAGTTAAAATTAATTATACTCCTTTTTCTTGCATAGTTTACAACAAAGCATTTATTTAAATTTAGAGACATATCATTTTCTATACACCATTTGTTCAATCTAATCAGGTCATCTTAGATTTTGTAACAGTCGATGAGAGTTTCAACAGTTCTATAGAATTTTACATCGTCAGCAAATAATAAGAAATTACAATGTTTGAAGGAAGACGAAATAGAATTTATATATAAGTTAAATAAAATAGGTCCCAAATAAGAGCCCTGGGGTACTCCCGAAGTCACTAAAATTCCTCGAGATATGTAACCAATGCAGACAACAAATTGCAATCTGTTACAAATATAATTTGAAACGTTTCTTTTATGGCCTGATTTAAAAATCGGTTAACACTATTTAAGTGACTTGATCAAGGTAACTGAATTCAATTGGCTTGAATTCAAGACCTGACAAGGGACGAAAGCCTCGCGACAGGACGAACCGTCAAAACTAAGCTAGCGGGCTACCTACGTTCGACCACATACATATGTTCTGAAATGTCAGTAACAAATATGCGTTCGTATCTTAAGGATCGCAAACAAAATGAATAAAGTTAAAGCGATTGAATTTTAAAACAAATAAAAGTAATTTGTTTCAACTGTTAGGAGTATAAGGTATTGTTCAATAAATCATCGCTTAAAACGTACATTTTAAGTGTGCACAGTATTTTAATGAGTAAAATATAAAAAAAAATCGAATTAAATTGTTCCATCATCACGGGGAAACTGCTGAAATGTTTTTCTATTTATCTGATGTACCTATATTTTCAATTAAAATATAGCCTATAACATAACAACTCATGATCAACTAAACTCAGTATCGAATTTCATGATTCTTAAAAATCATTGTGGCACAATCTAACACATAATGTGAAAAAGTATTTATTTTTATATCCTTCTTTCCAGTTTTCAAAATCTGAAATTAATACTGTAGGTTACAAACACGCTCTTCTTTACTTTACAGTTAATAAAAACTTATCCTGAAGGGAATCAAATTTTAAGTTAAGTCATTTTAATTTAGATCTATGAACTTGTTTAATATGATGCCTCATTTTTACGAAATTAATAAATTATACGTCACAGCTAGGACATATAATTCTAATTTTCGTTTTTGAATTTGTTTCATTAAAAATACTCTGCACATTTGCAACGTGCTTTTTCAATGAATATTTATTACAAAGTATTTTATCACACTATAAACAAATATCTTTATTGGTTTCTGTGTTCTTCAGACATATTAAAAGTCTAGAGTTGTCCACCGAACTCACGTTCTCGTTTCTTAAGTCTACTGGTTTGAGATCGGAAACAGAAGGTTTTGTGTTTGCGTGTTAGGATGGTGTTATAAATACTTTGACATACAGGACCCGCATATTCCAAATAGCGAAGTCCACACTCTGTAGGTTGTGCCACCACCATCCTGAAACGATTATGCACATTCTGTCTGCTTGTCCATCTCTTGCAGCATCGAGCTACGTGTCTCTACATAAAGCTGCTCTCCGCCTGCTCTACTACCATCTTAGACATTCCTATGGTATTGACCAAATACCAGTTATACCGTACGTTCCTTCTGACATAGAATCGGTAGTGGAAAATTCCAAGTGCCAAATTTATTGGAATTACTCCTTCCGAGGTTACTGACAGCCACTAAGCCGGACATAATCCTCCTGGATATCGAGACTAAACAGATGTTTGTGATCGAATTCTCAAGTCCAGCTCAGTAGAATATCTCTCTGAAGGAGGAGGAAAAAGAGGTCCAAGTATATGGATCTCTTATCAGAGCTTAGAAAACTGTATCCAGGGTATAAAATTAAGTAGATAGTTGGTGTTTTGGGTGGTATGAAATACCTATCGAAGGGAAATCGAGATCTTCTGCCACCTCTTTGACCTGCAGGATGCAGAAAGCAGAAACCCCAAATAATTTTGAATAATATTAAAATAATGAAATCTGACCGATTAAACTTGTCTTAAACTCATGACTGTCTAAAACAAAACATTTTGAGTACCCAACTGAAAAAATGCCATATAACACCCTTGGCCTTCTGGTCTATCTTAACACTTATATGACAGTTATTGGTAAAAATGTAAATAGTATAATCTCACCAGAAAAATAACCAAAACTGATGTTTATTTTAAAGACAAAGATTAATTGTTTTCCACATGATCCGAATACGGCAATCTAAAAATTTGATTCCTTTATAACTAATATAGGATTTACGATTTCCTGCTGTTCCCATTGTTCATGATATTAGGGTTTCAAGTTATAAATAAGTCTACATTTATCTTAAGTACGCATTCTAAGAAATATATATTTTTTTATCACTTGATATTTTTTAATATTTTATTGTAACTGGGTAATTATATTGAAAGTTTGTTTCTGAAACAATACCAAAATTACATCCATTACATTATAGACCGTTAACTCTCTAAGTTATGGGCCACAGAACGGCTGAACATATTAAATAAAAAGAAACAAGGAACAATTATAGCAACTTTTCCAACTTTTTCTGCATTCCACGGGAATATTATTCGAGCTAACTTTTAAAATTAACATTACTATAATACAACGTATAGTGTTACTTTATAATTATGTTCATAGTGATTACAGAGTATCCTGGCATGATAATTGTTGGCTACGTGACCATTTTAGTCTTAATTTAAGTAATGCACTGTCATGATATACATTGTTATCATTTATGCCAATCTTAGAGCTCAAGTTAGCAGGGTGGAATTTATTTAAATGATAGTGTGGTATGTTTTAATTAAATCAGCATATAAATCTTGGTAGTAAAGGCGTTGTTTTACTTTTAAGATTTCAAGGTTAATTAAATTTTCCACTTTATAGTTAAACATGTTTTGTAATTGTTCGAGGTCTAGAGATTTTAGATAAGTTTTTCTCAATCTTTTTCCTACAGTTTAGTTACAAAATTTTTCAAGAATACTTAGACAGGGTGATCAAAAATTAACTTTACAACTGTCAGCTCTGTAGCAAGCCCCTGTTACGCGGCTTAATATCGCATCGCTATTATCAACTAGGTAGCGAGCCTGTGATATAATGTTAACTATAATCTCAAACTGGGGTAAGATTCCTGACTAAAGAAGTTCGGGTACTAGACGTGAGTTTTTATCCAGTGTTCAACATTCTGATACGTGAATTAAATGATATATTTTAGTACTTATCAACCGACGGATCAGGCATTTGATTTATTTGATCTGGCTTGTTGAACACTTGAGTTATTAAAGGTGGAGGGTTACACACGTTAAGTAATAAGGTGGTTTAAAATTAACCTAAAGATTTATTTAAAATAATATTTACAAATTTAAATCAAATAAGTTTAAGTTTAAAGAAGAAATATATGAAAATTAGATATAAAAAAAAATGATGTAAAGTGTGAATTTTCACACATTTCAGGGTTTCGCAGGTATATAACATACCTATAACTTTTGTGCATCGTCAACCAACACAAAAAATGCATTATTTTCATAAAACATAATCTAATAAAAAAAATACTGTTGTACTATTCCGGTTCACACCAATGTACATTACTTAGAAGTTTTTCAGATTTTTAGTTTAAACCATCTGGGCTACAGGGTGTGGGACAATTTTTTTTTTGCACAATTTTGGCAAAAATCGTATAAAAATAATTTATTTTGCAAAAATAAAATTTTGATCGTTAATCCACGTACTAAGGGCTTTTATTTGATACCCTACTCAGAATTTAAAAACATATGGTTTTTTTTCGATGGGTTCATATTTGTTTATATTTAAGGGGGATATGTTTTTTAGATGTTTTAGTATTTTTCCTATGTGCGGGTCAAAGAGTTGTATAAGCGTGCGAAATTTCAAATCTCTAGGTTTAGCGGTTTGGCTACAATTTTTACCGAACAGACAGACAGACGACAAAATGACGGTATAAGGGTTTTTTGGTCATACCTACAAAACCTTAAAAATATTTTTTTACACTCTCTTTGTCGCCTTTTGACCGTCTTTGCGTACCAGATACCTTCTAAACTATAAAATGTGTGAAAATTCATACTTCACAATAATTTTTTGGGTATTCGTAAACGTAAAGCAATTGTCAAATAATAGAATAATGAATAAAATGAAAAAGATTGGTTCATATCACTTTCTTGTAGTCTGCTCCTTCAGTAATTTTATTAATTTTTAATTCGTTTTGAAGTCCACAAGTTATCTTGTTAAATATTTAACGTTTAAGACGTCTTATTCATTGTTTTTTTATCAAGCTTTTTACATTAAATTAATCTCTCGTCATGAATATTTCATTTCACAACTTATACCTCGACATTCAGCAAAACCTGAGACAATTTCATCATCCCTAATAACAAAAACCATCGTAACTCCAAACAATACCGTGTATTTGCATAGTTCTCATACCTTGGCTCTTCATTCCCGACCTGACAAGCCACTATTCCAGTGAACTATGAATTCTAGACAATTTATTTTAGTTAGTTAATTAATTTCCATCAGTGTATTGCATTGTCATAATCTATATTTAGAAATTAATTTACCGTCGTCCTTAGACAAGAAAAAAACTCTAGCATCAATAGATGAGGTACACAAGAGCATAATTAATTATTTACAGAATACATACTCTCTTAATTGATATACTTTTTAGGGTTTTGTAGGTATGACCAAAAAACCCTTATACCGTCATTTTGTCGTCTGTCTGTCTGTCTGTCTGTCTGTCTGTCTGTCTGTCTGTCTGTCTGTCTGTCTGTTCGGTAAAAATTGCAGCCAAACGGCTAAACCTAGAGAGTTGAAATTTGGCATGCTTATACAACTCTTTGACCCGCACATAGGAAAAATACTAAAACCTCTAAAAAACATACCCCCCTAAAAATATAACAAATATGTGCTCATCGAAAACAAAAATATTTTTTTTAAATTCTGAGTAGGGTATCAAATGAAAGCCCTTAGTACGTGGATTAACGATCAAATTTTTATTTTTGCAAAATAAATTATTTTGATGCGATTTTTGCCAAAATTGTACATAAAAAATTTTGTCCCACACCCTGTAGCCCAGATGGTTTAAACTAAAAATCTAAAAAAATTCTAAGTAATGTATATTGGTGTGAACCGAAATAGTACAACAGGAATTTTTGATCAGATTATGTTTTCGGAAAATAACGCATTTTTTGTGGATTTTGGTTCACAAAGTACAAAAGTTATACCAATGTAAGACACTCACATGCAAGGAGTGCGATAGCTTAATGGGTTAGAGCACTGGTGTCGTAAGCTGGAAAACGAAGGGTTTCGAGTTCGAGTACGGAACGAATTTTATTTTTTCTGTTTTTTTTTTTTGCATTTTCATTATGTTGAAATTATTTTGTCAAAATTCTAGTTATATTTTACAAATGTTGTATTTAATTTTTAAGAGCGTAAATTTAATAACTAGTCTTATTATATGATTAACAGACGATAAATTATTTAAAAAATATCGTTCATTTTGCCGTGATTACTACAAAGTAAAATTTGTCCTACACACTCAGCATACCGCCTTCACTTATTATATACCTGCGAAACCCTGAAATGTGTGAATATTCACACTTCACATCAATTTTTTCATGTATTTGCTGGTTCAACATCAATTCAATTTTGGGTATTCCAGATACTTCGAGTATACTGGGTGTTAGCAAGAACTATTTAAGCGTTGCTAACTTCTTTATAAAAGAGATGTGAAGGAGGTTAAATTAGTGGTGGCTTGAAGTGGTGTACTTTACAAATAAGAATATTAAATTGGGAACACAATTGACCATCTTATAAACGAGTTATACCAATAAAACATATTTTTTTAATAGAACCCCTGTTTGTTGTACAGGAAATGTATTTTTTTTAGGAAGCTAAATTCAGACTTTCGCGCTTTTAAAGGCTCGCCAAACTGAGCGCGAAAAATGTAGGTTGACATTCACCAATAGATGGAACTTCAGTTGTTTGGAAAAACACTAATAGCTTTGACAAATCACAAGAATGCAAGAAACGCACTCTTTACTGAAATTATACACATTTTTACCGACCATCAACACATATAAGGGAGGTATTGTGATCATACCGATTTTGACATTTCGGATTTCCACGAATTGAGGTCCCTACATAACGTTTAGACTATTTTTAGGATGACGTCTGTCTGTCTGTCTGTCTGTCTGTCGTTCGGTCCGCCTGTCCGTCTGTCTGTGTACACGTGCAGAGCAAATTCGGCTAAAAGGATTTTTATGAAACTGCATATTTAAACCTCTGACATCAATGGCACGAGTTGATCAGTTCAACGCGGGAGTTTACTCGTGTCGATTATAAGATTTTTGCGAATATTTAACAACAGAAAAATATTTCGAAAAAAATTATTTAACAAAAGTTGCTATAAAAGCAATAACTAATAACTTTTATTTGAGACATTTTTTGATAAAACGAAAATTTTTTGAAACATTTTTCAAATTTTTTCTAAGTATCTATTTTTTCATACTTATATGTAACGTTTCCATGGTCATGATAAATAATATCTCTGTTAGAAAATATTAGGCCAAGTTATTTCTACTCTGCTAGAAAGTATTTTATACAAGTACTTTGTGATGGCGGTCGGTCCTGTGGTGGCCACAGCGGATTTTTTCTATTATCACAATAAATCTCAATTATTGACATATTTACATTTCAGCCACAAGATATTCATTTTCTCGTCTAGAATTATTCGTCCATGTTCTCAACTGCCTACCTCGGTGTCTGTTTCCATCTATCCGTATTCACCCCGTTACATACTTTATCTACCTATAGTTTGTTGAAAGCATAACATGTTCAATCCATTTCCACTTTAGAGATTTTGATTTTATTATTACATCGATTATTCCGATTTGTTTTCTTATTTTTTATTTCTTATCCTTTGCCATTTTGATAAGTTAAGGATAAACCTTTCCATGTTTTGTTCACATACTAGTAATATCTGTTCTGTCTTTTTTGTGAGTGGCCTAGCTTGAAACCCATCCATATGCAAAATCACCGGTGATATTTTACTATTTATAAATTTCTTAAGAACAGTTGGTAAAAGCTTAGTTTTCAACAATTTTTTAATTCGCTAATATTGATTCCAAGCTTATATTACACTACGATTAAGTCAGGGTACGAATTGTAAGTCGTATCAAAAAGTGTCTCAAAAAAAAAAAAAAAATCATGTGAAGTGTGAATTTTCACACATTGCAGGGTTTCGCAGGTATATAATAAGTGAAGGTGGCATGCCAGAGTGTGTAGGACAAATTTTGCTTTGTAGTAATCACGGCAAAATGAACAATATTTTTAAAATAATTTATTGTCTGTTAATCTAAGAGCTTTAAAAACAAATTTTATGGTAAAATATTTTTTTGTTAATTTTAATTCTTATACCTAATACCATTATTCAGGTTTGTAAATATGTGCAGTATTTTATTATATAGCTAGGTTCATTAAGGTTTTTAAAATTGCGCCTATGGCTTCCATTAGTTGTTTTAAGTCATATGCTCCGCCCCTCTGGTTTCGTATACATGACACATAGAATGAAAATATAATTCCAACAATTCTAACTGGTTATTAAATTTACGCTCTTAAAAATTAAATGCAACATTAGCCAAAATATAACTAGAATTTTGACAAAATAATTTAAACAAAATAAAAATGGAAAAAAAAACCAAAAATAAAATTGTCTCCTCTGCCCGGGAGCGAACCCTAGTATGCTGCGTAGCAAGCGAGCAAGCTAACCATTAGACCAGGATAGGCCTTCTAGTATAGTATGTTACATAACTATAACTTTTGTAAATCGACAACAAAAAACACAAAACATAATCTGATCAAAAATTCCTGTTGCAGTATTTCGGTTCAAACCAATACTTTACTTAGATTTTTTTCAGATTTTTAGTTTAAACCATCTGGGCTACAGGTTGTGGGATAAAAAAATTTTTGCACAATTTTGGCACAAATCGCATCAAAATAATAATTTATTTTGCAAAAATAAAATTTTGATCGTTAATCCACGTACTAAGGGCTTTTATTTGATACCCTACTCAGAATTTAAAAACATATGGTTTTTTTTCGATGGGTTCATATTTGTTTATATTTAAGGGGGATATGTTTTTTAGATGTTTTAGTATTTTTCCTATGTGCGGGTCAAAGAGTTGTATAAGCGTGCGAAATTTCAAATCTCTAGGTTTAGCGGTTTGGCTACAATTTTTACCGAACAGACAGACAGACGACAAAATGACGGTATAAGGGTTTTTTGGTCATACCTACAAAACCTTAAAAATATTTTTTTACACTCTCTTTGTCGCCTTTTGACCGTCTTTGCGTACCAGATACCTTCTAAACTATAAAATGTGTGAAAATTCATACTTCACAATAATTTTTTGGGTATTCGTAAACGTAAAGCAATTGTCAAATAATAGAATAATGAATAAAATGAAAAAGATTGGTTCATATCACTTTCTTGTAGTCTGCTCCTTCAGTAATTTTATTAATTTTTAATTCGTTTTGAAGTCCACACGTTATCTTGTTAAATATTTAACGTTTAAGACGTCTTATTCATTGTTTTTTTATCAAGCTTTTTACATTAAATTAATCTCTCGTCATGAATATTTCATTTCACAACTTATACCTCGACATTCAGCAAAACCTGAGACAATTTCATCATCCCTAATAATAAAAACCATCGTAACTCCAAACAATACCGTGTATTTGCATAGTTCTCATACCTTGGCTCTTCATTCCCGACCTGACAAGCCACTATTCCAGTGAACTATGAATTCTAGACAATTTATTTTAGTTAGTTAATTAATTTCCATCAGTGTATTGCATTGTCATAATCTATATTTAGAAATTAATTTACCGTCGTCCTTAGACAAGAAAAAAACTCTAGCATCAATAGATGAGGTACACAAGAGCATAATTAATTATTTACAGAATACATACTCTCTTAATTAATATACTTTTTTCATGTATTTGCTGGTTCAACATCAATTCAATTTTGGGTATTCCAGATACTTCGAGTATACTGGGTGTTAGCAAGAACTATTTAAGCGTTGCTAACTTCTTTATAAAAGAGATATGAAGGAGGTTAAATTAGTGGTGGCTTGAAGTGGTGTACTTTACAAATAAGAATATTAAATTGGAAACACAATTGATCATCTTATAAACGAGTTATACCAATAAAACATATTTTTTTAATAGAACCCCTGTTTGTTGTACAGGAAATGTATTTTTTTAGGAAGCTAAATTCAGACTTTCGCCCTTTTAAAGGCTCGCCAAACTGAGCGCGAATAATGTAAGTTGACATTCACCAATAGATGGAACTTTACTCGTTTAAAAAAACACTAATAGCTTTGACAAATCACAAGAATGCAAGAAACGCACTCTTTACTGAAATTATACACATTTTTACCGACCGTCAACACATATAAGGGAGGTATTGTGATCATACCGATTTTGACATTTCGGATCTCCACGAATTGAGGTCCCTACATAACGTTTAGACTATTTTTAGGATGACGTCTGTCTGTCGTTCGGTCCGTCTGTCCGTCTGTCTGTGTACACGTGCAGAGCAAATTCGGCTAAAAGGATTTTTATGAAACTGCATATTTAAACCTCTGACATCAATGGCACGAGTTGATCAGTTCAACGCGGGAGTTTACTCGTGTCGATTATAAGATTTTTGCGAATATTTAACAACAGAAAAATATTTCGAAAAAATTTATTTAACAAAAGTTGCTATAAAAGCAATAACTAATAACTTTTATTTGAGACATTTTTTGATAAAACGAAAATTTTTTGAAACATTTTTCAAATTTTTTCTAAGTATCTATTTTTTCATACTTATATGTAACGTTTCCATGGTCATGATAAATAATATCTCTGTTAGACAATATTAGGCCAAGTTATTTCTACTCTGCTAGAATGTATTTTATACAAGTACTTTGTGATGGCGGTCGGTCCTGTGGTGGCCACAGCGGATTTTTTCTATTATCACAATAAATCTCAATTATTGACATATTTACATTTCAGCCACAAGATATTCATTTTCTCGTCTAGAATTATTCGTCCATGTTCTTAACTGCCTACCTCGGTGTCTGTTTCCATCTATCCGTATTCACCCCGTTACTTACTTTATCTACCTATAGTTTGTTGAAAGCATAACATGTTCAATCCATTTCCACTTTAGAGATTTTGAATTTATTATTACATCGATTATTCCGATTTGTTTTCTTATTTTCTATTTCTTATCCTTTGCCATTTTGATAAGTTAAGGATAAACCTTTCCATGTTTTGTTCACATACTAGTAATATCTGTTCTGTCTTTTTTGTGAGTGGCCTAGTTTGAAACCCATCCATATGCAAAAACACCGGTGATATTTTACTATTTATAAATTTCTTAAGAACAGTTGGTAAAAGCTTAGTTTTCAACAATTTTTTAATTCGCTAATATTGATTCCAAGCTTATATTACACTACGGTTAAGTCAGGGTACGAATTGTAAGTCGTATCAAAAAGTGTCTAAAAAAAAAAAAAAAAATCATGTGAAGTGTGAATTTTCACACATTGCAGGGTTTCGCAGGTATATAATAAGTGAAGGTGGCATGCCAGAGTGTGTAGGACAAATTTTGCTTTGTAGTAATCACGGCAAAATGAACAATATTTTTAAAATAATTTATTGTCTGTTAATCTAAGAGCTTTAAAAACAAATATGGTAAAATATTTTTTTGTTAATTTTAATTCTTATACCTAATATTCAGGTTTGTAAATATGTGCAGTATTTTTTTATATAGCAAGGTTCATTAAGGTTTTTAAAATTGCGCCTATGGCTTCCATTAGTTGTTTTAAGTCATATGCTCCACCCCTCTGGTTTCGTATACATGACACAGAATGAAAATATAATTCCAACAATTCTAACTGGTTATTAAATTTACGCTCTTAAAAATTAAATGTAACATTTGCCAAAAAATAACTAGAATTTTGACAAAATAATTTAAACAAAATAAAAATGGAAAAAAAACAAAAAATAAAATTGTCTCCTCTACCCGGAAGCGAACCCTAGTATGCTGCGTAGCAAGCGAGCAAGCTAACCATTAGACCAGGATATGCCTTCTAGTATAGTATGTTACATAACTTTAACTGTAAATCGAAAACAAAAAACACAAAACATAATCTGATCAAAAATTCCTGTTGCACTATTTCGGTTCACCCCAATACTTTACTTAGATTTTTTTCAGATTTTTAGTTTAAACCATCTGGGCTACAGGTTGTGGGATAAAATTTTTTTTGCACTATTTTGGCACAAATCGCATCCAAATAATAATTTATTTTGCAAAAATAAAATTTTGCTCGTTAATCCACGTACTAAGAGCTTTCATTTGATACCCTAATCAGCATTTTAAAAAAATATATATTTTTTTTATTAGCACATATTTGTTTATATTTTTAGAGGGATATGTTTTTTAGATGTTTTAGTTTTTTTCCTATGTGCGGGTCATTGAGTTGTATAAGCATGCGAAATTTAAACTCTCTAGGTATAGCTGTAATAAATTGGTTGTATAGCAATTTAGGTTATACACATTTTATCGAAAAAAATCTTTGTTGCGAAATATTCGTGAAACATATAAAAGCCACATCAGTAAATTATCCATTCCGGTGGACGGATCTGTACCAAAAGTTGATCAAATTGAGATATTCATGTTTAGAATTTAAATGTGAAATTTCTTAAAAATTCATTGAACCGAATTTGCTTTACACGTGGCCACAAACTAACATTACGCTAAAAACTGTTGATGTGTGTTACAAAAAGCCCAAATCTACCTGGCTGTAAAAATCTCGAAAAGCAAAAATTGGTATGATTACAAAAAAATCCTCCCAATATGTGACAGCCGGTAAAAAAAAGTATTGCTTTCCTCCAATCATAATTGAGACTTTTGCATAATTTGTCCTGCCTTTGGCTTTCACAGAATTGCAGACAACTTCTTTGCTTGCATCGTTAAATTCTTAAAGCAGATTATTTGATTCATTTGTGTTTCTGCGACTCTTGATATCATCAGTAAATATTAGATCCCCCCTTTTTCTTCCTAATCTCGACTGTAAAATATTTTTATCAAAACTTTGATTAAAATTTTTGGAAAAATAAGGTTCGTATTCCGAACTCTTCCTGCTCTGATGGACCAATCTATTCAAGCTGTATTATCATCTTGGATTTTTCCTAGATTTTCTAAATTATACATATGTATTTGTGTTCTACTCTACACAGGTGTAACGATTTCCATATATAGCCATGTTTCAGTTTATCAAAAGATTGTTTTTTCTTCTACATAGTACAAGGTGCTTAACTTAAATGGTTCATCGGAATTTCTTTACATAATTTTAAAATTTGCGATAATTTTGTCTATAAGATTTTATTAAACAATTAACTGAAATTTGTCTTTAAGGAAGTATTAGTAAGACAATCCCGAAGATAAGAATACATAAAAGAGGGAAACGTTTGTTTAAAATTTCTTGCATATTCATATTGCTCTGTATTTCCATGTCTCAAGAGTGTTTGTTAGAAACGATAGTATTCCACACTGTAGCTTAAAGCTTCCAAATGATTCGAGCTATAATCCTTTGTAGAATATCTTGCATGAAAATGTATACTGAAAAGTTTTACGCTGAAAATTTCCACTTTTCAGATTGATTTTTTGTTTAATGAATGCGAGGTCACGATTTTAATAATTTTGGGCAAATATTGAGGTCACATATGATAAAATTAACGGTCTGTTTAAGGTTATGGTTCAGTTTTGTAATTAAAAACATTCTTCAAACTAGTTCACATCAGCACAAAACTATTTCTTTGCTGCATTGTATTTTGATAAATAGAACGTACTGATCATACGTACTGATCATACTGCACGTTCAAAGGAAAATATCCTCGTACGTGGGAGTGTAGCAGAAAACTCTTTAAGTAGATTCGATTCAAAAAAATTTACTAAGCATAATTTAAAAAAACTTACATTTATACCCATATAAAATTCAACTGACGAAGAAACTTCAACAAGAGCCCATTTGCGGCATCGTACTTGCGCTATTAATGCTACACAGGTAGAGGAAAACCTGTGCAGGTCTACTGATTTGCTAGTGCATTTTAACTGTACAGTTTTTCTTTACAGGTCTTTCGACTAACCATGGTTTAAATAGACGATTCTTTGGCAAAAGTTAATTTGATGACAGTTACACAAAAGTATCATAAAAGTAAATTACAAGTGTTGCTACTTGCTACAACGCGTTTTGCGGATAACAAGGAAAACAACAAAATTTGTTTATTTAAATATTTTGATTGTTTTTCTAAATATTCACTTTCATATTCAATGCATTTTTCCATCCGGTAAAACGAATCCTGAAAGAACTGGGCTCTTCGTTCAGGTGACCACCGAATCGAGAATTTCGTAGGCTTCAACCGCTTCAGAGCTGTTAAGTTTTAATCCCCGTATTTTATCCTTTTTAAAAGGAAAGATGAAGAAGTTACAAAGCGCTAAGTCGGGACTGTAAGACGGATGAGTAATTTATTCCACACCTCAAGCAGTCAGGAACTCAGTAGTCCTAGCTGCGGTATGTGGTTAAGCATAATCCTAATGAAGGATTATCCTTTTTGTCGTTTTCGTGTTCTTTTTGAAACACATCCGGACACAAATTATGGAACATCATTCAGCGGTGGCTGTAAGTCAATGTTCCAATGGATCAGTGGCAATATGACCCGAACAATAGAAGATTGAAGTAACCATTTTCTTGCCAGTAATCCGTCTACGATTCACTTTGACTAGTTTGTCTTCGTCTTGAAAAATCCACTGATCCGACCGCCGTTTACTTTCTATTTCGTAACAGTGAATCTATCTCGTCACTTGTTACTATGTCGTGGACAGCTTTTGACTGGCCACTTGTAAATTAATTAGATTTTTCTTACTCTACTCCACACGCGTCTTATTTTGGACATCAGTTAACTGGTGTAGTATTCACCGAGAATAAATCTTTCTGACGGCAGATGTTCATGTAGGATTGTATTGATTCGGGTCATGGATACGCCAAAGGATGCCTCAATATTCCAATAAGTGCTGCGATAATCCATCTCCAACATTTTCCAGACAGCATCGATAGTTTTCGACGAGACAACACGAACAATATGACCATCGCGATGTTCGTCTTTGGGAGAAATTCCCCCATGTTGGGATTTCTTAAACCAGCATTTTAGAGTAACCAAGAAAGGTGCTTCATCGTCAAAAATCTCTTTAATTTTTGCGTACATCATTGTCGAATTATGATCTTAAAAACATTTAAAGTATTGGCTTGAAAATGTTCCCGTGTTAATTCAATTTTTAATAGAAATGATTTTATTTAAATGTGTAGGTCCAGGACATAAAAATACAACCCTAGGCAACTGCCTAATCTGCCTACTGCAAGATTAGGCAACTGCCTAATCTGCCTAGACTACCTCTGTTTTATGCAATAGCCTCAACAGAGAACCCAAAATTAATACAAAAACGACCTTTACATTCACTAGGGCTGTCTGGTATGGTATATGAGCTGGAGATGTTATCGGGCTATATTTTTAAGACGCTTCGGGAAATGCTGTTAGGGTCGATAATGCATTACCAACGACTGATTCGTCATTGCATGCAACCGCAAATAAAAGATTTTTTTTTTCAGCTGGTGTTAATCTTTTTAGATTTATTTATTAACGTTGGTAACTGGAACGAAGTAACAATTCTTCGGTTATGTGAACGCATGTTTAAAAGCTCATGTTTAAAATGGGTTTTAAAATTTGCATTTCATTAAAAATTAACAACCGTTTAATCCTATAACTCTTGAAAAGAGCAGATTATTGTACATTCAAACTGCATTACTGCCTAAGTACAAGTGCACGTGCATTTACAAGATTTTTAAAAACTCAATTCATTTAAAATATTTATTCTAGTTTATTCTTATACTCTATCTCAGAAAGACTGATAGTAATAAAATTTATTATTTGTAAAAAGTTATTGTTTTTTCACACAGAAGCCCCCGATTTTGACATTTCGATGGATCTCCACAAATTGAGGTCCCTACATAACGTTTTGACTATTTTTAGCATGATGTCTGTCTGTCTGTCTGTATATCTGTCTGTCTGTCTGTCTGTCTGTCTGTCTGTGTGTCTGTCTGTCTGTCTGTCTGTCTGTTGGTCGGTGTATACGTGCAGAGCAAATTCGGCGAAAAAGATTTTTATGAAACTTCATATTTAAGTTTTTGACATCAATGGCACGAGTTGATCAACTTTTGGTAAAAATCGGTTAACTATAAATGGGAGTTTACTCGTATCGGTTTTAAGATTTTTGCGAATATTTCACAACAGAGAACTATTTAGAAATAATTTATTTATACTCTATCTCAAAAAGACTGATAGTAATAAAATTTATTATTTGTAAAAAGTTATTGTTTTTTCACACAGAAGCGGCAAAACAAAAGCGACAAAATATGAATAGTTCGAAACGAAATATTGTTAAAAACAACCGAGTGTGCCGCACATATTATATGGGAATACGAACTAGGGTTTAACACAATAGATCATAAAAATTTGACCCTAAAATTTTGAGGAAAAATATGGTCACAGGGGTGTGTTTAATGATATGATAAATATGGTCACAGGCGTGCGTTTAATAAAATGATAAATAGTAATATAGAAATACACAAAACCAATTTAAACGTGTTTAAAATGTGCACGCCACTGGTAACTGCCTGGCAACATGATTTATTACTATCAGTCTTTCTAAGATAGAGTATAGTAAATATTGTTTTTTGCAATTTTTGAACATACAAAAATCATGAAAATCTAATGTTTGTTGGTAAACAAATTATATAAAATGGTGACTAATGCAATTCAAAATGGTCAATGCATTTTTTTCAATTAGATGAATATTTGGGGAGTTAGGGGGGGGGGTACACCATAAAACTAAAATGTACATATATTTCCTTTATTAAGGACTTAACAGCAAAATCATATATTACAAAAAAGATTTGTCTTCTTATAATAAACAATTTTTATTTAAATACATTTTTTTTGTACATTTTTCTGTTAAGTCAATAATAAGAGAAATATTTTAAGTTTTTAATAAACAGTTTTAACCCTGACCCCCCCTAGAATATAAATTTTGAAATGTCGTATAGCCTATGTTCGAGTTCTAGTTTTACTCTACCATCATACTAAACTACGTGGAAATATGTTTGAGCATTTTTGCGTGAATTTCGGACAGACAGACAAAAATTGATTATTTACGGATATTGTCTTATAATCGCTTAAAGTGTAGAAACCAAATGAAAGGCAAAAAATTAAAAAAAAAAAAAAAAAAAAAAAACAGATGTAGCCTTAAATTTTATTAATATAGATGATACATAAGAAGTAAATATTAGTTTATAAAAAGAGTGTAAAAAAGGGGACAGGCTCACATTTCATCGCCTTTGAGCCTTTATGTGGACTGGTTTTGTTTTTTTACTTTATTGCCGCAAATATCTAAAATAAAAATTTAAACCGTATCTCAAAAACGATCATATATTTGTGGCTAAAAATGTATAAATAATCCACTTGTCCAGAAAATAAAAAAAAAAAAAAATGCACTTCTTTTTCATTTTTGTTCAAAATTTTTTTGACTTAAAATATAGTTTTAAGCTAATTTTGGGGTGAGAATTATGAAAAAATATTTTAAAAAATCATGCTTTCCTAGTTTTTGAATTGGAGCCGATTTGGGTCAGTTTATTGCCTATAATTCCATAATTTTTGCCCAAACTTCAAAATGGACCAAATTTTGTTGATCTATGACCAAAAATACATATTTGTACTAATTTTCAATAAAATCGGACACAACAAAATACCCCTTACGAGTTTTTCGATTTTTGACAATTTTTAAGGGTTTTAAATTACTGCCTATACAAAACTTAAAAAGTGGTTAAGTCCAATTTTTTTTAGACTAAAAAATGTAGGAGAATTTTAGAAATTCAAACCGCAGATTTCTATCCTTAACCATTTTTTAGTTAGGATATAACAAAAAAAAAAAAATTAAAATTAAAAAAAAAAAATGAAAAAATTAAAAAAAGTATAATTTTTGTTTTGTTTTAAAATATGAAGACATTAGTTCGGACCTCAAGATTTCAAAAATTTCAACCCCAGGCTTCTATCTTTTTGTTTTTACAAGACGCAATGCGAAAATTAAAATTTCTATAAATCACACCATATTAAAATTCGTCATGATTTCGAAAATATATATATTCAAATTTTTTTCTAGACTAAATAAAATACAAGGAAACCAAAAATTCTAATCTCAGTTCGTTTTCTCCAACCGTTTTTGAGTTCCGATTTGTTTTTATCTCACAATTTTCACAAATGATGTAAATTATGCTATTAAAAAAATTGTCATAACCTCAAAACGCATTAAACGATTAAAACCCCATTTTTTTCTAGACTAAATAAATTACGGATAATCCAAAAATTTCAAATGCAGATCAGTATCTTTAACCGCTTTATTTAATTCACATTTTTCACTAATAATGTAAATTATGTCATTAAAAAAAAATTGTTGTAATCTCAAACGCGTTAAACGAATAAAGCTTCAAATTTTTCATAGACTAAATAAACTGTAGGTCGTTATCCTTAACCATTTTTGGGTTGTGCTTTTTTAATTCACAATTTTCACATTTAATGTAAACTATGTCATAAAAAAAATAAAATTGTCGTAATCTCTAAACGCGTTATATTATTAAAGCCCCAATTATTTATGGACTAAATAAACTACGAAAAATCCAAAAATTCTAACCGGAGGTCGCTATCTTTACCCGTTTTTGAGTTATGGTATTTTTTAATTTACAATTTTCACCAATAAATGTATTATATTCATAAATAAATGGTGTTTAATAATTATTAGCTAGTTTATTAGGAACTAGTACTCTCGGCTCCTAGTCGTATATTTAATTATGTTGGTATCATCTCAATTAACCGCCCTACCTTATTATTCAAAAAGTAGGTAAAAAATCATCTTTTTTTTCATTAGATTTCTCAATAACAACATTTGTTTACAATATACCAGACAACATTTTTACAAAATAGACCAATTTATGACCCATTTTTTACATTTTTTTAATTTTTTTATCAAAATTCAGTTTTTTATCAAACGATTGATAAACAATATAAAAAAGTCAGAAAATATCACATAAATACACAAAAACAGAAGATGACAATAACTTAAAAATTCAGATATTCATATTCGTAAATGAAAAACAAAAATAAATGGTCATGCATTTATTTATTTTTTTTTGTACCTGAACGTACGGAATACGGCTTGTTGCGTTCGGACGATAATATAGCTGACGTTTCACATACGTTCGTATGGGTAGGGCGGTTAAAACCCCAAGAAATTTAATTTATATTTATTTTTGCCTAATTATATAATGATGATATTGTTCTTACATCATTCTATAACTTACAATGTAATACTGAGAAAGAATAATAAATAACTGAAGAATATATGAAGAAACGGCATAAATAAATAAATAAAGATCATAAAAAGTGTAGAAAAAGAAACGTATTTTATTTTTAACTTGGTTGATTGACAGGGTAACAATACTATATTACACACGCAATCTTTGCTAAAAATAGCAAGTACCAGTTATATATATTATTATTCATGTCAACATACGGCAAAGGTTAAGAAACTTTTAAGCAAATCTGCAAATTTAAATTTCAGTTTTTTCAGTAAACTACTGATTCTAATTGAAATTTTTGCTATTCCAGATAATTACAGCACGACAGACAATAAACTAAAACGAATATGCACGAGTGATTGTACGTGCTCATCTAGGTTTATTCGAGCTCGTATGTACTCATGCACGTATATGCTCGTTTGAACATGCCTCTGCTCTTTAGTCTCTCGTAGTTATCCGTACACGTCAATGCTCGTTCGTATTTGCCTCTATATTTTTGTAGTACGAGGGATGTTTCCAAAGTTCTGGGAATTAGCTATAATTTTTATTATTTTGTTAATTTTCGTCAATATGACAATGTAGTTTTTCATCATAATCTCCATTTAACTGAATACATTTATCCCAACGATAAACTAATTTTTTTAAGCCGTCCTCAAAGAACTTTCCTATTGAGTTTCTGTTCTGGTCCCAACAGCCTTGGCACCCAGCGCGGCGAAACCGTGCTAACGCCCAAACAATCATGCAAGATGTCATGAACTTGTTGTGTACCTATCCATAGAGGCACACTAATTTGACGAATAGTCATTCGCCTGTCCTCTTTCAGTAATGACGGCAGTAATGTTTCTTTCATTTACCGACGTGCTTGGGCGCCCACAGCGTGGATCGTCTTCTAGTGATGTTCTACCGGTTTGAAAACGACTGATCCACTGATAAACAGTACTTTTGGATTCTGCAGACTCACCAAATACTCCTTGCAGACGCTGAATAATTTCTGATGTTTTCACACCTTCTTACCACAAAAAGAAAATTATTGCTCTTTGAGATTTTGCTGCGTCTTCCATGGTTACAAAAACAGTGCTATGAAAACGCGTCTATATCAGTCGAAAACCTAAATCAGACTGAACAATATTGCACTAGATAGTTGTATAAACATGTCAAGACTTGACTAGCACCAATAACATTGCCTATAAGTTCTGCGTAATTTAATTATAGCACAATTCCCAGAATTTACGATACATCCCTCGTATATAGTAAATGTTACAGAAAAATTAATTTAATCAAGAAGTTAGTTACAAATTTTGTAATAAATATAACACAAAATAAATAAATAAAATCTTCTACACTTACACCATAAAAGAAATTTTGCACGGACAAACACAAATAAATTAGAGCAAAAGTCTGTTCCAAAAACTCAACAGACTAAGGGTGATGGTAACAGGTTGTAAAGTAGCCAGTTACCATCAGATATCACAGATCAAAGTAAATAACACATTAAAGTAAGATTTTAAACAATAATTTGATTCCTTCAGGAAGAATATAAATTTCTCCATGTGGACCCTGTCGTCACAAAGCAACTGATAGGTCATAGGACAGGTCTAACTTCTCCCTGATATCCTCGATTTGTGCACACTAAGTTAAAATGTGTAACACTGACAAATATGTGTTATACTTCTCACAAATAGGAGGCTGTTCGCCTCGAAGGAGGTGTCCATGGGTCCACCAACAGTGGTCTATACGAAGGAATGTGATGATGGTTTCTTCCTTGCGGTTATTTCAATCATGTTGCCATTTGGTTAACACCAAATGTTTTAAATGACTTTGCGTCATCTGGAAATATGAAACTCGGATCAATCATAGGTCTGTGGTGTAATTTAATCATGTGCAATGATTGATTTTAAATTTAACTAAATTGTGTGTCAGTTGGCATGTTCTTGTTTGTAGTAACCGCGCGACACAGATAGATGCTTCAAATTGTTCGTTTTTCTACTTGAATAGAGTATTCATATGCATTTCCACGTGGTTGAATGGAAATAAACCGTATCTGTATCTTTATCCGAGAATCAGGCTTTTATGTGATCCGGCACATCAGTAGTGCATAGGAGTATAGGAGCACGTACGTAAGAGCATAGAAAAGTACTAAAGAGTGCAGGTAAGCACGCTTGTGCTTGTTTGTACTCGTTCATTAGTGCCCTACAACAAATAAACAAAAACGTGCACTGTTCCAATGCGAACATTTGTATTTCTTTTTGTAAAATCGAAGCCGCAATTTTCGGCTCGACCCGTTTTCGGCTCCAAAATGAAAATAAATAAATAAATAAAAACACGGCCCATAACGAACACGTATAACACCGGTTTTACTAAAATAGAATAAAGCTTAACTACAATCCGTATTGATATTCTATGAGATCTTAGATGCTTTCGTAATCCGTAGACAATAAGTAAACGAAGATATAAATAAATGAGATCATAAATGGAAAATCACAGTTCCCAGGAAATTTTAAATAAAATCCTGACAGCATTTGTATATCTTTTGTAATATTATTACTGTGGACGTATGTCTGCAGTTTTTTCCCGAGGGTGTAATTCTAAATTTGTTCTCTTTTAAGTAGTTTTCACTCGAGTTCTTTCTTTGTCCCAGTGGGCTGCGGTTGCTTACTTGTTTGCCAATGTATTTATCACGTCTCTTTTTAACCACACTGCATCGCCCAGTTGAAAATAAAACAAAAATTGTCTTCCTTTGAATTTTTTTATTAAAGCCTGAGAATAAGTTCAGCTTTAAGTTTAGCTAATGGTCAGTACAGTTAAACAAGATGTATGGCTTTGAATATGCTTCAAATGTAAGAAAATTAAAAAAAAAAAAAAATCACGCAAACTGTAAATAATTTAAACATACAAGTTTTTATCAGGTAATACTACAGTGGGTTCTGATAGTATTTATTAAAGCCACCTAATAAAAATTTGGGATGGGATAACAAGATATCAATAGTCGACATCGATGGTAACATCGGATGTTTATCATCGATATTGGAAAATTGTCGAACACTGTCCATCAACCGAAAAAAAAAAAAAAAAACGTAAAAATAAGGGCTATTCTATACAAGATATGCTAAGTTTTGTGTCAATGTTATTGCCTTAGTCCCTAACCCTACCTTATAGCTTGCACATCTATCCAGTTCCTTAATGTTACATCGATATAAGAATGTTAAAGAAGCCTATTAATCTTGAGCGAGCTAGATAATTTATTAAGTTAGGATAAATTCCTGGGAAACTGGCTGTTTTACGGTCCTGAAAATTTTTGAATTTAATACTTCTATTTCCTAGATTTTCGGGATTGTCAAAAAGTATGTCCATAATTAATTATGATAATAATAATAATAAACCATTATCCACATTTTGTTAGTGTATCTATCACTTACAGCATCAAGCTATCTGTCTCGATACAATGGGCATAACATTCCTGGACATTGAGACCAAACAGATGTTTGTGATCGAATTTTGTCAAGTCCTGCTGAGAAGAATATCTTTCTCAAGGACGAAAAACTAGCTCCATGAATATGGATATCTTGTCCGAGTTTAGAAAGCTGTATCCAGGATATAAAGTTAAGCTTGTAGTCGAGATAGTTGGTATTTTGGGTGGTATGAAAGCCTCCTACCGAAGGGATATTGAGTTTCTGCCTGCAGATCTTCTGCTACCTCTTTGATTTGTAGGATGCAGAAAGGAGTATTGCTCGGGTCACTCCGCATTAGGGTTGTAAATCGAAGGCAAAACATCGATGTTGAACATCGATGTTAACATCGGCACTGAAACATCGATGTTGAAAAAACATCGAAGGGATAACATCGATGTATCGGAAACATCGATGTTTTATTAAATATTAAAAAAAAAACTATTTTTTTATATTATATAGGTTTTTTAATAATATAAAGATAAAATACGAAAAAAAGTAACATATAATACACAAAAAGCATTTATTAAATTTTTAAATAGATTGTGTAACAGACACATTCAAATGTCCCGCTGCTGCTTATAACCGTTTGGAACAGCTTATATAAGCCGTTCACTTTTGTAAGGACAAACTAAATCTGGTTATTTTGGTGATTTTTATAGTGTATTACTGACTTTTATAAACTTGGTTATATTGTAAAAAGGGCTTTACAGTTTGTATTATTTTAGGTTAGTATTATATTTACAAAATATTTAAGATGTCACTATTCAAAATGAAATATGACAAACGATATTTTTTTAAATGACATTTAAATGACGGCACGTTGCCGTTCCGTCGGCGTTCTTACTGAAATACTGCCAATATATACTTTTTGGCGGCATTTTTAGCAAGTAACAATAGATTATTTCTATTAAATTTCACTTTATTTACTTCGTTCACTTATACAAAAAATGGCTCGACAACAAAACTCAAAGAGCAACAAGTGTTGGTTTCGTTCGTCGTTGTCATTATTTGCAAAAATTAGAAGTTTCTTCTTATTTTTTTCTTATTCTGCTAACTGCTAAGAAGAATAAGAACTAATATTATTAGTATTGTTATATTACAATAGATGGCGCTTATATTTTGAGCACTAATTTTAATAAAAATAAAAATTTTAAGATTCCAGCGCCTCTAGCGGTAGTTTCTGAATTTCAATGTTCAAAACATCGACAACGGTAGCAGACATCGATGTTTTATCGATACTATCGCCACCTGAACATCGATGGTAAAAACATCGATGTTTTCAGGAGAGACATCGATGTTATCGATACATCGATGTTTTTTCCCCATCCCTACTCCGCATTGTACGGGCACTGGATCTGGCATAATTTCCGTGTCTGCATATCACCAGGGTTTGAGCCGTGCGTATTTACCTCCATTAGTCTCTAGTATGAGGTGGCTCAAATGGTTATTGAAGTTTGCGACTAGTGGACGCTTGTCAAAATCTAACAAGCCCCAAATAATAATAATTAATAATTGTCTTAACTGAGTTACGTCCGTAGATTAGAAGTACAAATATTAACAGAAACAATGGGATGCGGTAATTAAAATCTAATAATTTATAATAATAGGAGTTATCTGGTCAATTGAATCCTCGCGAGGTGACAAAGAATGTGAATTTACTGAAAATCTCTTTTCCACTTAGAGTGCAGCCATGATAAAAAAATCAGTTGTGGTCACCACAAGACCGACCGCCATCATAAAGTACTTGTACAAATACATTCTAGCAGCAGAGTAGAAATAACTTGGCCTAATATTTTCTAACAGAGATATTATTTATCATGACCATGGAAACGTTACATATAAGTATGAAAAAATTCGAAAAATTTTTCAATTTTTTTTTCGTTTTATCAAAAAATGCCTCAAATAAAAGTTGTTAGTTATTACTTTTATAGCAACTTTCGTTCAATAAATTTTTTCTAAATATTTTTCTGTTGTGAAATATTCGCAAAAATCTTAAAATCGACACGAGTAAACTCTCATTTTTAGTCAACCGATTTTTACCAAAAGTTGATCAACTTGTGCCATTGATGGCAGAAGCTTAAATATGAAGTTTCATAAAAATCCTTTCAGCCAAATTTGTTCTGCATGTGTACGCGGACGGACAGACGGACGGGCAGACGTACGGGCAAACGGACGGGCAGACGGACAGGCAGACGGACAGACGGACAGACGAACAAACGGACAGACGGACAGACGGACGGACAGACGGACGGACAGACAGAGCGACAGACATCATGCTAAAAATAGTCAAAACGTTATGTAGGGATCTCAATTCGTGGAGATCCATCGAAATCTCGAAACGTCAAAATTGGTATGATCACAATAGTTCCCTTCTATATGTTGGCGGTCGGTAAAATCAGTTAAATGAATTAATTTAGAGGATAAAAATGAAGAAATTGAGGAAGACACTGAAAGCAAATCTGTCAAAAATAGACATTTAAGAAACTTTAAAAGAATAATTACAGGAGGAAATAGAAAAGAATATGAATACCATGGAACCTGACACTCGAAGAGAATTCGATTTACTGACAAGCATAAAAAAAGATGAATCTAGTTGAGAATGGGGAAGCTCGTACGTATCATCTAGAATTAACAAAAAATATTTGTCGACAAGTCTTCCTACAAACATTGACCCAGAGCGGGCTTTTTCAGCTGTTAGCTATATTGGTAACAAACTAGTATTAATTGAAGTTATTATTATTTATTTTTTCTAAATCTTACATTATACATAAAATATGTAATGTAATCAATGCAATTTGACTTGGATATTTTGCTCCTAAAAATTAATTCAAGTTTATTTTCCAATGTTAAAGATTGATGATTACTGTTTAGTTATTTACTGACAAAATATAAAAGAATGTTATTTCGGGATCGAAAAAAGGGCGCGGGATTGTAGTCGTTAGTTAAGAATCAGCCCAACTGATAGTGTCCAAGAACAAAAAGATTTAGTTATTGGACATTTTGGAAAACTTCAAAGGAAAAATTTTGGTGCTCTCTTTTTTTATTGAAAATACGGAGTGGTTATTTAATGGCGAGACGACGTCACTGGAAGTTTTAATAATTTGCCGTTTCATACACATCGTAGCAGGCGATTATGCGCGCATTCGCATAATCTTTTTTTCTTCATAATCAAATTTTCTTCAAGGTTATTATATTCATAGTATTCTGCTAGGAGGCACGTAAAATTCGGTGACGTCGTCTCGCCATTAAATAATCACTCTGTATCTAGTGTATACTCGAGGAGAATTTACTTAACCAACGTCCGCCAAAACAAGGGAATGGTTTAATCGAGAGGGTCATAAAAATTAAGGGATTTGATCTGATGGTACGATTGAACTATTGTTTTGTTTCACTCGATCTAGTAATAGCTGCAATAGATGCGATTCATATACAAACACGAACATGATAAACGAAAATAAAAACTACGGACGTATGTACGTTAGGTATAAGAAGTCTACAGACCTCATTAAATTTTACATAGATTAAATTTACATTTATGAGTGTAAATAAAAACAGGTCTTCAATGTTCTTAAATCCCGTAGACGAAAAAGAAGTTTTTGGCATTATTACAGGTCTGAATAATTCGTACAGTAACGATATTTATGAATTAAATGTACAAATAATTAAAGCAGCTGCTTCTGTGATAACACCTATACTGGTTCATATTATAAATAGTTGTTTCGAAATGGGTCAATTTCCAAATAGTCTGAAGTTATGTAAAATAGTTCCTGTACATAAAAAAGGTGATTTAGAAAACCTTGACAACTACAGGCCAATAACAATAACACCAATATTCTCTAAAGTAATAGAAAAAGCATTTAAAAATAGATTAATAAATTTTCTCAATACTTTCAAAATACTTTCAGAACAACAGTTTGGTTTCAGGGCCAAAAAGTCTACAATAAATGCTGTTATTACTTTAGTAGAGGAGATAATAAAACAAATGGAATTGGGTTGTCATGTTGTTGCTACTAGTTGCGATCTAACATAAGCTTTTGACTGTGTTGACCATAAAATTCTTCTTATGAAACTTGAACACTACGGCATTCGAGGTAATGCATTAAATATTATCGAGAGTTTTTTGTTGGATCGTCTACAGGTGGTACTCTCGAAAAATACTGCCTCAGACACTGAAACCCTAAACGTAGGTATACCTCAAGGATCCATAATTGGCCCTGTCTTGTTTATTATTTATATTAATGACTTGCCAATAAATCTGTTAGATTATATAACCATCATGTTTGCAGACGATACTAGTATCTTGCAAAAATGTCTCCCGGATAATGTATCTGTAATCACAGATAGCATGATAAACAGGGCGGGTAGTCACCCGCCCTGTTTATCAGGTTTGGCTTCCAAACCGGTCGGTTTGGAGCCAATAAACTTGCACTAAATAAGAATAAGACGCAAAATATCGTTTTCAGTCAAAATAGACTAGTACATAATAACCTGCTATACGATACCAAAAGTGTCAAATTCCTAGGATTAAACATAGATAGTCAACTGAATTGGAAAAATCCTGTAAATTATGTTGCAAATAAGATGCACAGAATTATATACATGTTACTTATTCTTAGGAAAACAGTTAATATCAACACACTGAAAACAGTATACCATGCGCATCTTCAGAGCGGTATAGCCTACGGTTTAATCGTATGGGGTAACTCCACAGACTGGAAGCGTATATTTACCCTACAAAAGAGAGCAATTAGAACAATGGTAAGAGTTGATTCACGTAGAACCTGTAGAGACCTCTTCGTAAGTCGGAAAATATTAACGTTGCCATCGTTATATATTTATCAGCAGATATCATACGTGAGAGACAACATGCCGTTATTCAAGCTCAACTCTACTATACATTCACATGACACCAGAAAAAAGGGTAATATACGCCTTCCAAACTTGAAATATAACATTTCTAGAAAAACACCGCAATACATGGGTGCTATATTGTTCAACAAATTACCCATCGAATATCAAAACCTAAAATCTGAACAACTAAAAATTAAACTGAAATCTTTTTTGATTAACAAGGCCTACTACACTGTAGATGAGTATTTGATGGACAATATTGTTTTCCCTGAGCACAATCGGGCTCTTGCTCATTAGTTTCGTTTGTGTTATATAACTAGTTTTGTTTTTTTTTATCTGCTTATACATATTAAATAGGTTATTCTATATTGTAAATGTAACTATGTAATATAGTAACTTTCTTCAGTCTCTACTGACGATGCTATGTACATTTTGTGTATAACAGCACTGAATAAATAAATACTAAAAAAAAAAAAATACTAAAATACTAGAACTGTATGAAATAGATATATATTTCTGTATCGGTTCTCTGTCGATCAATCAGCATGTAAAGTCTCCTGAACGATATCTGCGTATCATGTCTGTTTCCCTAAATATTACTGTTATATAAAAAACCTACGTTCAACTGCATCTGAGTTATTGACGCAAATATTTTTTGTAAGACAATGACTGTTGTGAGTCAGTTTTATGTAAAACAAATCAAGCGGCTCGTTGTCATGATGGGAGATCTGCAGTGACGTCATTCATCTCACTCCAGCGTATTTAATTGAATTTATAAACAACAAGTTTACAACTACTTTGTTTGAAATTGAATTTTACTTACATATTATGCAATTATTACGTAAGTATACATTATTTTTAGAAGATACGTCTATTCTGGATTTTATGTATGGTTTGTTTTATTGTGATTTTTATGTTGCTCTGAAAACATTTCTTGCAGAAGATACATTGTCAAAAGTAAGATAGAATAGCGAGATCGAATTTTTAGGATTTCTTAGGTATGATCAAGACACCCGTGTTTCGTCACTCATGTGTCTTTCTGCATGTCTGCTTGATTGTCTATCTATCCGTTTTTGTATTGTCCTAGAAAGTTGAAATTTGGCATGCATATAGTTCGTTAATCTATATATAGGAAAAATAATATGTGTACGACCTTCATTGTTTAGTCTTAAAAAATGGGCTTTAATAAACCAGTTATTAATTTTTGTATGCGCAATAATACAAAACCCTTGAAAATGGCGAAAAATCGAAAAAATGGCAAGGGGTGGATCTTAAAAAATCGTGATTTTTAAGCAAAAAAATGTCATCTTCGCATGTACGTTTCTCAAAAACAAAATACGAAGACCTGCGGTTGAAATTTTAAAATTTTGAGACTTTGATTTACTTGCCTTATTTTAAAATAAAAAAAAACTGAACATTTCTCTTTTTTAAAAAAAATTTTGAAAGTTTTTAAATCTTAACTAAAAAATGGTTAGGGATAGATATCTGCGGTTTGAATTTTTAAAATTATCCTACATAGTTTAAGTCTAAAAAAAAATGGGTTTAAATAAACCAGATATTAAGTTTTGTATGGGCAGTAATCCAGAATCCTTGAAAATGGCAAAAATCGAAAAAATCGTAAGTGGTAAACCTTAAAAAAATCGTGATTTTTAAGCAAAAAAATGTTGTCTCCGATTTTATTGAAAATTGGTACAAATATGTATTTTTGGTCACAGATCAACAAAATTTGGTGCATTTTGTAGTTTGGGCAAAAGTTTTGGAATTATAAGCAAAAAACTGACACAAAACGACTCTAACTCAAAAACTAGAAAAGCGTTAATTTTTTAATATATTTTTTTTTCTCAATCCTCACCCCAAAATTTTGCTTACAACTATATTTTGGCTAAAAAAAGGCTCAGAGCTGATGAAATGTTAGCCTGCCCTCTTTTTTTAAACTATCTTTATAAACTAATACTTCTTCTATAAATCTAAAATTTTCTACATGAGTATTCAATTCCCTATTAACGTTTCGACCTTACTGGCTACTCACTATCAAGAAATTCTGGAATCTCTTTGGTCTTTTATAAAAAATTCTAATATATAAATGAATGTAATTTATAATGTAATTGTATGATATGTAAAAAAAAAATAAATAATTATCTGGCCAATAGTCTCAGTCACTTAGGCCAAATAATAAATTTTTTAAAAAAATCTAAAATTGAAGGCTAAATCTATTTTTTTTTTTTTTAGCCTCTACACGTTTGGTTTCTACATGTTTCAGACAGTATCCTCAAAAAAAAAACAATTTTTGTCTGTCTGTCTGTCTGTCCGACATTCGCACAAAAATGGCAAAAATATTTTTTAACATGGTATGATGATGGACTAAAACCAGAATTCGAACATAGGCTATAAAGCATCTTAAAATTTATATTCTACGGTGTGTTTTGGAGTTAAAACTGTTTGTTCAAAGCTTAAAATATCTCCCGTATTATTGGCTTAACAAAAAAATCTGTATGATAAAAATTGTTTATAATAAGAAGACAAATCCTTTTTGCTGAATGCATTGTTTCAATTAAATAAGTATTTGGGAATTAAATAAGTAAACGGAGGGGAAACACCCTAAAACATAAATCTACTTATATTTCCCTTATTATGGACTTAACAGCAAAATTATATATGACAAAAAAAGTTTATAATAAGAAAATAAATCTTTTATTTTTATGCATTATTTAATTTATATGAGTAGTTGGGGAGTTACGGAAGTACAACCAAAAGTTAAACTTTCGAGTATCTCCCTTATTATTGACTTAACCGCAAAAACATATATAACAAAAATTGTTTATAAGAAGAAAAAAAACCTTTTTTGTTGTATTTACTTTTTTATTGAATGAATATTGGGGGGTGGGGTACTTCCTTATACTAAAATCCTGAAATATCTCCCTTATTATTTATTTTACATCAAAAATGTATATGAGGAAACTTTTTTTTTTTCTCAGCACAATTTTTGATAAGATGATTATTTAGGGGGCAAGGGTAGTGTAATTTAGAAGGTTGAAATAATTTATTTAACATTAAAAATTATTATAAGAAAAGAAACTTTTCCTCTCTGTTTAATGCAGTTAATGCACTCACCGAGATTTCCATTGTTGAAATACATTGTTATCAAACATATGGGCGATAAAAGTCCACATTTTAAAATAGAGTTGACACCCATTAAGTGATTTGTGTTGTATTTTTCTTTTTAATTTAATTTAATCTTTTTTCATTGCAAATTTTAATAACTTTACCTAAATTTTTAATTATAATTTATAAGTATATTGTACTGTACCTTCGTATTCAATAGTGCTTTTCATTTCTCAAATTGTACAAGCTATGCTTCTATTTATAATTAATATTAATAGTTATTGAAAGTGCCACTTACTCAATAATAATAAAATCACTTACTCATATTTAATTATTTCCACGTAGCACTATTATTAATAATCATTGTAATTATATTCATTGACAAATGGAGGTTAGAAAATTACGTACTCGTTGGAAGATCTAAAAAGTCATATGTCATCCATTATAACCTTACCTTACCGTGTTGAGATATTAACTCAGATGTTGTGCTTTGATATATGTACTTTCCCGCAGGTGAAGAGAAACCAAGGTCTAGTTAATTCCATTTTACGTCAGATTAAAATCTCAGGACTTCTTAAAAGCTTTTTACCCAGCATGAAGCAAAATCAATATTGAAAATGATGTTCAGATAAAAAGTTTCAGGCTCAAACATTCATATTAAATCCTTGTTAGATATTTTTATGATATCGAGCAACAAGGTGGATTTAGGGCTGAAAATTTATGCATTGACAAAGTTTCCTTCTCCTCATCATAGGCCTTCTCGTATCAGTGTTCAAAATGAACTTATAATCAAGCGAAGTGAGCGCTATTTTAATCCAGAGCTCCGTAACTTTTTCTCACCCATGGCACACTTAAGCTCTTTTCAGAATTTCGTGGCCCAAAAATGGTTTTTCCAAAATTTCCAAAACACCACAAGCAAAAATATAAACAATATGTGATCAAAAAGGCCGTGTAATTTTTTAATTTACAAAACAATTTTTTAATTTATTCATCCATTTTTATATTGTCGGATTTATGCAGTTATGCCAACGTTTTTTTTTTCAGACTTCAAAACACTTCTGATACGCAGATTTTGTATAGCGTTCAGCTCCTCCAGCGACTTTGCTTTTATTTCTTCACTGGTCGTAAAACGTTGTCCTTTCATTTTTTTTTTTTCTTTAATTGCTCGACCTTTTTATTTAAGGGGCAAGTTTTGTAATTGCGAAAATTTACAATGTCGAGATTTTGACTGATGACCACGTTTCATGGTCCAGGGAATCCAAATAACTTAAAACATTATTTGATGTATTTTTGAAGATTTTCCAATATATATATATAATAGAATCTAATAATAGAACTCACCGGGAATCGAACCCGTCAACCTAAGAATTTCGCGTTCTCTTTCTAGAGCCACTAGACTACGAAGGTACGTGATTGAGTATATGATATTAGTTGACTTGTTGTGACTCCATATCTTGTACATTTTTGTACCTTTCCACGGAGTCAACTAATATCATATACTCAATCACATGCCTTCGAAGTCTAATGGCTCTAGAACGAGAACGCGAAATTCTTAGCTTGACGGGTTCGATTCCCGGTGAGGCAGTATTATGATATTTAATTTCTACATTATATATGTATTATCGCTTTGCGATTCAGAAATCCTGAATAACCATTTACTTATATTATATTTATTTGTGTATAACACATGAGGCAGTGTGAATTTTAGATTCTATTAGAATCTACTACATATATATCTACTATCTATCTATCTATCTATCTATATATATATATATATATATATATATATATATATATATATATATATATATATATATACTTGCCTGACCTCTTGTTTTCGGTTTTTATAGTTGGGCAAGTCTAGCTAGGTCTCCCTTCGCCACTGATTCATCTTTGGAAAGAGGTAAAGTCACATGGGGCCATAACTGGTGAATAGGGTGGTTGCTGTATCATAACAGTATTATTTTTGGACAGAAAATCTCGAATAAGCAAGTATGAGCTGGTGCGTTATCATGGTACAATTTCTAAGAATTGTCCTCTCATAAATCTTGACGTTTTCTACGAATTGCTTCACGCAGCCGATGCAATAAGCTCAAATAAGATTATTTAGTAACTGTAACACCTTGCGGTAAAAATTCATGGTACACCACACCACTATAATCGAAAAGAACAGTGAGAAGAACTTTAACATCCAATCGAACTTGGTGCGCATTTTTGGTTTATTTGGAAGATGCCATTGAGATGTTTGAGCCTTTGTTTCGATGTCATAACCATACATCCACGTCTAGTGACCCGTTTTGATGCGCTGGAGCAATGTCGAGTAATTGACGACATCATCTATTATTTCCTCAGCCACTTCTTTATGACACATTTTTTGTTCAAAATTTAACAATTTTTGCTGCCACTCGCCTCATGCCCAAAATTTTAGTAAAAATTTCTTCAGTAATCTCTCTAATTGTAATTTGACGGTTATCAAGAATTTTTTCTTAACTTCTTCTACTTCTCTTTCTTTTTCTCTTTCTTCTTTTTACGGAGATTGAAGTACTGGGTCTCCCAACTCTATCCTTATCTTCAACTGATTCACGGCCATCTTGAAAGCATTTACATTATTATAATTGTAAATTACTTGTTCATTCATACTCGCCGCACCAAATGAATATTGAAACATTTCCATTACTTTATAGGGGTAGTCCGATTGCTTCTCGGGACATGGTGTGGCAGAACCATAACTCGGCCAAAACTATGATGATGGAATTCCAATTCCAAACTCAAAGACAGAATGATGATTCGAGCTAAAAACTCAGACACTGCTTTACAGCACTTAATTTTCACGCAAAATTTAATGTATATTCTTTGATCCATCATTGTGAAATATAAAAAAATTGATGTGAAGTGTGAATTTTCACACATTTCAGGGTTTCGCAGGTATTTAGTAAGTGAATAATGATTATTTAGGATGCCAAAACAAATTTTATGTTAAAATATTTCTTTGTTAATTTTAATTCGAATGCCTAATACCATTATGTAGGTTTCTAAATACGTGCAGTATTTTTTTTTACATATCAAGTTTCAATAAGATTTTGAAAATTGCGCTTATGGCTTCCATTGGTTGTTTTATAGGAATATAAATAGCAGTATAGCAGTAATATATGTAGGCACTAATATGATACAGACATTATAACACATGACATAACATATATTTTATATATTTTATTTTTTTACTTGTATCCATGGTATTATATAAATGTTACTTGGTTGTAAGTCCAAGAGTATTCAATTTCAACAATTTCCACTAGTTATTAAATTTACGCTTTTAAAAATTAAATGCAATAATTGCCCAAATATAACTAGAATTTTGAAAAAAGAATTTAAACAAAATAAAAATGCAAAAAAAACAAAAAAAATTAAATTGCCTCTAGGTCGGATTGAACTCGAGTTTACAAATTAGAACGCCAGTATTCTAAGCATTACATCATCGAAGCGCTCTGTTTACTATACTACATAATATTATTAAATATTTTACATGGTCAAGCAAAAAACACAAAAAATGCGTTATTTTCCGAAAACATAATCTGATAAAAAATTCCTGTTGTACTATTCCAGTTCACACAAATGTACATTACTTAGAATTTTTTCAGATTTTTAGTTTAAACCATCTGGGCTACAGGGTGTGGGACAAAAATTTTTTTGCACAATTTTGGCAAAAATCGCCTCAAAATAATTTATTTTGCAAAAATAAAATTTTTACCATTAATCTACGTACTAAGGGCTTTCATTTTATACCCTACGCGGAATTAAAAAAAAAAAAATTTTTTTTTCGGTGGGCCCATATTTGTTTATATTTTTAGGGGGATATGTTTTTTAGAAGTTTTGGTAATTTTCCTATGTGCGGGTCAACGATTTGTATAAGCATGCCAAATATCAACTCTCTAGGTTTAGACGTTTGGCTACAATTTTTACCGAACAGACAGACAGATAGAGAGACAGACAGACAGACAGACGAAAAAATGACGGTATAAGGGTTTTTTGGTCATACCTACAAAACCCTAAAAATCGCTGAATATACAGAAACACAACTTCTTTAACTATCTGTAAAATCTAAAATACATATCCAATATGACTGTCTGAGACAGTCGTCCAAGACAGGTTAATCCACATGACAACAAAAAAGTTAATAAATCCGCCAAATATAGCGCGGGAATTTCAAAAATTGCACGAACCTCGTATATATAAAAAGAATAGGAGCGTTACTTCAAGTCGTTAGAGAGAATAAATTTTATTCGTAAACCGTAAAAAATATTAAAGAAATGTTTGGCAAAAAGCTGTTACTTTTCAGAAGCTCTGTCCAAGGATACCCTATACCAGTGTTTCTCAAACCTTCGACAGTTGCGCACCACTTTCAGAATTCCACTCTAACCGTGGACCACCAACTTCAAGAAGAACATTATTTTCTGTCAGAAGACATACGTTCCTGTTTAAAAAATTAAATTTGTTCTTGATATGCGGTATTTTCGGTTTGTATCGAAAAATTTTAATACTACCATTCGTTTTTGGGTAAACTTTTATCATCATTTTTTTTCCTATCTTGGACACACACTGCGTTCTAGAGAAAAATCGTGTTCCCTCAATCTTGATACATCCTGTATATATATTTATTTTCATATTTTGAGTGGGAAAACAAATGAAAGGCTTGGATTAATAAACAAAAATTAATGTTTGTATTGTCTTTGTGTTGAAACGCTAAAATTAATGCCATTAAATGGAAGGTAAATTTTTATTTTATTTTAACTCTCGAGCTTGAGAAAATTAGCAACTCTTCTCTTCGTCGTTCTTATTAAAGCCTGCGATGCTGTACACGTGAAAAAGCTTTAAAAAGTTCTAAAGAAAACCGTCAATGCGACCGTCAGAAATGCCGTCAAAGAGCTATATTCCAAAATAACAGGTAAAATTAAGCTAGGCTATTTCCGAGATATTCCTTCGGTTAAAACTCCGGTAACTCCGATAAAATGCTCCCGGAACACGAATATCTACGCAGAGTATCTCCAGTTTTATCTACGTGATTTTCTTAGGATTTAATCAGCAATATTCTTCAATATTTCATTCTCTAATATTCTCAGTTGTATTTCTCATTTTGTTTTTCAGTAGACAATTCGTGCGATTAAATGATATACTTTTTGTAACCTTGATATTTGTTTTATTTGTAAATACATTAATGTTTCATTTGTAAAAAAAGGTAAAAATACATTTTTTTGTAATTTTTTAAGTTAATATAACAATGGAAACAAGTAGTTTTTTTCGAATGATTTAAATCCAGAAAAAATGAACAAAAGAGTTAACAAAAAGGTTTTTAAAAGCTGTAAATTGGAGCTTTTATTTACTTTTTTTAGGAGTTATAATTTCTCTAGAAAATCGACACTAAAATAATAATAGATCATTTTAATTACGTGATCTGCATACATTTAAATATGGCCATTGAATGGCATTTAGAAAAAGTAATAAGTTTACTATTTTTAACCAAATTACCGTGTAAATTTTCATTTATTCAGATAGTGTTATTTTTATGAAATATTACTTTTTCAGTGTTAAAATTAACACTACTTTAACAATATTTATTTTGTAACTTAACCAATTTGTAAGTGTAAACTTTTCACTAAATTTAACCAAAAAAGAAGTGTACATAATTAATACGAAAAGCAAGGGACATGGTACACTAAAACTTTATTTTTCAGTGTATCATGAAATCCCTTTAACACTACTTTTTTTTAGAGTGTATATTGTAATAGGTATTATGTTGATTATATTCAGTGTAGAAATTCCAAAGTGGAGCTGAAATACAGCTATTTTTGTGAATTAATAGATTTTATTTATCACAAGTAGCAGATTTAATGCATTCAGGTTTATAATTAATAAAAAATATTTTTAACTTAATATAACTATCATTTAGTTTAATATTCACATTTTAATATAACTATCACATATCTAATTTTATTTTTTTCTGTATGCTGTTTATTATGTTTAAGCGAAACTAAACGGGATTTTTGTTTTGTCTAGTTGTAAAGAGCTCCGTGATTATTTTATGTCTCATGTTGGCAGCCAATATTTGAATGTCAAAAGGAAAAACTGACATATAATGAAAAATAATATATATAAAATACAATGAAAATTTTTATAATTTAAAAATCTATTTTCGCCAAAAATATTTTAAAAAAAATCCCCTGCTCTATTTCCCTGAGAGGTTGATCTAAATATCTGAAAATAATCTCCATAATGTATATTGATGCGAAACGGAACAGTTCAACAAGAATTTTTGATCAGATTAATTTTTCGAAAATTTTTTCTGTTGAAAAACTAATTATTTTTCAAAATTTATTGTATGGTACCAAAAGAAAATTCTTAAGACGTAGATTAAGGAACGAAAAGTAGTTTTTCATTTTTGATCAGATTAATTTATCGAAAGATATCGTTTTTTTTGTGTGGTATTTTAAAAAAAAAATATTGCTTGGTATTTAAAAGAAACTCTTAATACGTAAATTATGGAACGATTTTTTTTCCAAAAATGTACTAAAAAATTATTGTCTCGCACTCCTTAACCCGGAGGGGTTAAACTAAAAATCTGGAATAAGGAAGTAATCTACATTTATCTAAACCGAAAAAGTACAAGAAGACTGATCAAAAAAATATTGCAGTTTTTGTGTTTTTGACAAAATTATTTTTTAATTTATTGCAAAATTATGGCCAATAAATGTTATGGATTTTTTGTATTTCTGGCTAAAGTAATGTATATCTTCTTTTGAAATTAAAAATATAATAGAACATTTTGTAACAGCAGACAATCGAGTTTTTGTGTATAGCATTAGTCTCCGCCTACTATACTATTAAATCATGATTCAACTTATTGTTTGAATTATTTTATTTTTTTATTTTTAAGGTATCAAAGAGAAATAATTCATTTATAGTAGAGAAATACTTATAAATCATATTGTTAATAGTGAGATACGTTTCTGAAATTTAAAAAAAAAAATGATTCCGTCTATCAATATATTTTTTATTAATTTAATGAAGACTTAAATACGAAGCAAATGCAAAAAAAATTGCTGGTATTTTTTAATTTTATTATGACGAATTTTTCGCTAATTATTTAAATTAAGTTTTAGAAATTAAATGAAAGGTTCTAGAAAGAAATATTTCTAGACTTCCAGCAATATGTTGGCTGCTTATACTAATTAAATACCTACAAAATTCTGAAATATGTGAGAATTCACATAAATTTTTCGTAGTACTCAAACAAAGAATAAAAAGTTTAAAAAAAAAACTGTTGATTTTGATGTACGAGGAATGTTTCCAAAGTTCTTGAAATTTAGCTATAATTTTTATTATTTTGTTAATTTTCGTCAATATTACAATGTAGTTTTTCAACATAATCTCTATTTAACTGAATAAATTTATCCCAACGATAAACTATTTTTTTTAAGCCGTCCTCAAAGAACTTTCCTATTGAGTTTCTGTTCTGGTCCCAACAGCCTTGGCACCCAGCGCGGCGAAACCTTGCTAACGCCCAAACAATCATGCAAGATGTCATGAACTTGTCGTGTACCTATTCCTAGGCGCACACTAATTTGACGAATAGTCATTCGCCTGTCCTCTTTCAGTAGGTCTTCGACGGCAGTAATGTTTCTTTCATTTACCGACGTGCTTGGGCGCCCACTGCGTGGATCGTCTTCTATTGATGTTCTACCGGTTTTAAAACGATCAATCCACCGATAAACAGTACTTTTGGATTCTGCAGACTCACCAAATACTCCTTGCAGACGCTGAATAATTTCTGATGTTTTCACACCTTCTTTCCACAAAAAGAAAATTATTGCTCTTTGAGATTTTGCTGCGTCTTCCATGGTTACAAAAACTGTGCTATGAAAATGCGTCTATATCAGTCGAACACCTAAATCAGACTGAACAATATTGCACTAGATAGTTGCATAAACATGTCAAGACTTGTCTGGCACCAATAACATTGCCTATAAGTTCTGCGTAATTTAATTATAGCACAATTCCCAGAATTTAGGAAACATCCCTCGTAATTATAAAACAAATATTGTCCTAGACATCCAGCATTGTGTTGGCTTTCTACACTTATTAAATATCTACAAAACCCTGAAATGTGGGAATTACATACTTCACATCAATTTTTATTATGTAACAACCTTATTACTTTGTGAACGTACATATGGCAATACCTATTAAATTGCATAGCAATATAATAGATTCAATGCTATTATCGACTTTAATCCAACTGAACATATCATGTAAAATATGCATTAAAAAATTCATATATTATTAACTATGCTGTTTCAGTTACCGTAGATCATAGGGTAAAACTAGTGTGCTGTGGACACCACGTGATAATTTATTATTAATAATATTATGTGTCTGGTTGTACAGGACAAAAGTCACATGACTTAGGCATGTTCTACTTTAAATGTGAGCAACGAATTTTACATGTGTTACCATGTATCCACGGAATGAATTTAGATTTTGTCGTGCAGATGAATTTTTTATATTTTACAACGAAATAATTACATGCAATTGTGTTTTGCCGTAATGTGAGGAATATTAATATATGAATGAGCAGTGGTGTACGTAGAATGATGTCAGGAGTGGATTTAAATAATTTGAGGCAAATATTCAGAAAATCACTTGAGGAACGAAAGGCAGAAATTTAGAAAATCATTTGAGGAGCATTAGAAATTCAGAAAATCAAAAATTCATTTCATAAGTTTAAAAATTCAGAAATTCTGAGAATCACTTGAAGAGTTAGGGGCCAGAAAATCTATCAGATATTGCCAGTCATCATCATCATTAATCAGTCTTTCTTGTCCACTGCTTATCGTAGGCCTCCTCAACCTTTTTCCATTCGGAACTGTCTTGTGCCTTAAATAAATGTGCAAAATATTGTTCATATCGGTCAAAGGAAACAGGAGTATCTAGAGTCTCTTGTTTATGGCTACGAAACCCTAGGCAGTTATGTATGTAATTATATTCGTAGATTCTTAGAGAATAAATCTGCAAAATATTGTTTATATCGGTCAAAGGAAACAGGAGTATCTAAAGTCTCTTGTTTATGCCTACGAAACTCTAGATATTAATGCATATAATTATTTTCGTAGATTCTTAGAAAATAAATCTGAAAAATACTGTTTATATCAGTCAAAGGATATAGGAGTACTAGGGTTTCTTGTTTATGATCTAAATCTGCAAAATATTTTTCATATCGATCAAAGAATATAGAAGTGTCTACAGTTTCTTATTTATGCCTACGAAACTCTAGATATTTCTATATGATGTTTTATCCGCAGATTTTTAGAGAATAAATTTGCAAAATTTTTTTCAAATCGATCAAATAATATAGGAGTGTCTAGAGTTTCTTATTTATATCTACGAAACCCTAGATATTTCTGTATGTTATTTTATCCGCAGATTCTTAGAGAATAAATCTGCAAAATATTGTTCATATCGGTCAAAGGATATAGGAGTCTCTTGTTTATGCCTACGAAACTCTAGACATTTATGTATGTAATTATATTTGTAGATTCTTAGAGAATATATCTGCAAAATACCTGTCAATCAAGTCAAACTGGGAACACCCTGTTTCCCAGTTAGCCAATCACGAGAACCTTAGGAAAAATGACGTCACAGTGTTACAAAATCACTTACACACGGTAGCTAATTATATATGTACGATTATCTATCAGTCTAGTATAACGATAATTTATTCTGCTTTGTTTAATTGCTTTTATGACTTCCCACTTTTCCACCGAACTGAACGCTTTTTCTATAGTCTTAGTCTATAAACGTTAGTACTAATGGTCTATTGTACTCTACAGCTTTTTCTTTAAGAACTTTTATGACGAAATGGTGGTTATTAGTACTATTAACATTTTGAAAACCAGCCTAGAAACAGAAGGCCTCTAAATGTCGTGCCAGTGTTGAAATTTATCGAAGAGAGTTTGCAGAAAAAATTAGATATATCAAGCGGGTCTTGTCAAGACATTTTGAACATTTGTTTGACATTTTGTGCGGCAGATTCTGGTGAAGAACACTCTAAATCCACTATACTAACTTACAGGTAGTCGAGTCACAATTTCCATTGTGGAAATAGTTTTGACGATTGGAAACATCTAAAAAGAAAGTATTGCTTATTATATTATAATATTGCAACGGGTAGTATGATCTTGATAGAACTTAATAAAGTAAATTGTTATTGCAATATTGACAAAACAATAGTTTATTATTTATGATCTAATACCCTGTTTAAGCACATTATGTTTAGTTAGTTGAATTTGATTTGATGTGCAGTGAATATTTTGATATTGGTTTATATCAAAGTAGAACCCAGTAATTATTAAACATATAATTACGCTCCAATTATAATTTATTAGATCAATATTAGTATTGATATGACAGGTTTATTCATATGAAATTTATACTGATTTATAATGTGCACATAGTTTGAATATTTAGCTACTAGTGATTTTATCAAAAATTGAAGATGTTTTATTAAATTTTAGTGGACATTCCCGTACTTCTTACGGCTTTTGTTCCTGACATTTTTGCTATTTAGTGAGACATCTGGTGGCAACTAGGTAAATTAAACAGAAGCGTATATTTGTATAATATTTTTAGTGTGTTGTGCTGCAGTTTATATGAATTAAGACGTATTTTTAAATATAGTGACTTAAATACAGTGCTTATTTGCCGAAATATTGTTTGAACAGATAAATATTAAGAAAAAACTTCTGACATATACGTTTCTCGTCGACCATTAACTGTTGTACGCAGCGCCGCCAACGTTAGTTTTAGTCGCGAATAGATGCATTCATCTTAGCCCCCAATTATTCATCTTATTGAACACTTCAACAGAAACAAATCGTTTCTTTATTCTAAACAAAAAATGTTTTACACATTTTTTATGTATATAAGTAAAATATTTCAAGATTTTAGGTTTAAGGCCCTGTAACACCCCAATTATTCGTGACACTAAAAACGCTCAAAAAACAAATAAGATTTGTTTTCTTATTTTAAACAATATTTGTTATATATGTTTTTGCTGTAAAGTGAATGATAAGTGAAATATTTCACTGATGGTTAATTATTAGCTAATAAGAGATTTTTTAGGTAGCGTCCCTCTTAACTCCTCCCTCTTCCCCGTGTATGTTCAAATCACCGTTTTGTTATGTTATACCAAATTTCGTGAAAATAAGTAAAGCTATTTTTGGTTGAGTCTCAGACAAATGGACAGATAGAAAGAATGATACAGAAACAAGCTGATTTTTGTAAAAAAACGTAAAAATCGGTCAACCGGAAGTGAAAATTTACTCGGGTCATGTTTAGGGTTTGTAGGTATGACTACAAAAATTTATTGTGTGGTATCAAAAGGAAGTTTCTAAGTTTTTTAATTTAATATTTTTTTTTCTCCAAAAGTGTTCTACAAAATCCACTGTCCTGCACCCTTTAACCGAAAGGGGTTAAACTAAAAATCTGAAAAAATTCTAAGTAATGTACGTTGATCTAAACCGGAAACGTACGAGAGGAATTTTTGATCAGATTTTGGTTTTGGAAAATTTTGCAGTTTTTGTGATTTTAATTATTTTTTAATTTATGGCTAAATTATGTCTAATAATATTATAGATTTTTTGTATTTATGACTAAGGTAGTGTATGTCTTTTTATGATACTAAAATAATAATAAAAAAAATCTGAGAAACGAGTTGTGTTCTTAAGAACTTTCATCAACTCGATCAGTAAGTGCAGCGCCTATCGTTATATATCTTGTTTTTAAGGTATCAAAGAAGAATAAATCATTTATAGTAGTGAAATACTTATAAATCAAATAACACATTGTTAATAGTGAGAAATACTTTTCTAAAATTGAAAAAATAGTGAAAAGTAAGTGGAGTATATTTTGGCGCGGAAGCCAAACACCTCTGCTGCACGTGATCTACGTCAGTAGTATCACTCGGCCAATGTGACTTAAGAGACCATTGAGTGTTCGAAGACTCCGAATTACTTTGTAAATAAAATTGTTATTTAGTTAAATCTAAATGAATATATATTTAACATTTTCTGTAATAAAGCTTTATAGTGGACGTACATATATTTAATATGAACCCGCTATAAAAGCAATTTATCAATATAATTCTTATAAATTTAACCCTTAACGCTCACACTCGAGTTAATTCGAGCGCCGTCCGTAATTTATGCTGCTATAATTTTCACACTCGAGAATTGAAAATAAAATCAAAGCAAAGTTCTAAAATGTGTTTTATTAAATAAAAAAAAAAAAGATTTCTTTTGACGGTTGTTAAAAAAAAAAAATGAGCGTTAAGGGGTTAATAAAGACTTTTAATTTATATTTTTTAATTTATATTTTCTTATGACGTAATTTTCCCAAATTATTTAAATCTAGCTTGAACCAATTAAATGGAAACTCTTAGTACTCAAATATCGAATAAAAATTATTAACAAAAATCTGTTGATTGTGATGAGATTATAAAAATTCTTTTGTCTTAGACATCCCGTTTTCTGTTGACTTCTTACACTTATTAAACACCTACAAAACCCTGGCATGTGTGAAAACTTACACTTCACATCAATTTTTAAGTTTTTTTGCGAATATTTAGTTACAAAAAAAATTTAGAAAAAATTAATGAAAAACGTTGCTGTGCAACATGAGAATAACAACTTTAATTTGTTTATTTATTTATATATATTTTTTAATTTTAGGTCCGAGAGTTCCAGTTCCTAATAAACTCCCTAATAGTTATTAGACATATAATATATTTATGAACCTAATAAATTTATTAGTGATTTCCAAGTTACAAAATCATTATAATAGTTTATTAGCAACATAATTTTTTGTTTTTGTATTGGTATTTCTTATGAAGATAGTAACATGCTGCAAGAGAGATAGAGCTATAAGTAAATTTGTAGAGCTAAAGTGAGATGAAATTTTGACATTGAATATTTTGACATTAAATATTTTGACATTAAATAGTTTGACTTTACATTCAATGACGTTACGTATTTTTTGTGTTACTTTTTAAATGGCAATTAAACGACGTTCAACAAATTTTAAAACAGAAAAAGAAGACAATATAGATGGAAGAGAAGTTAATAAAAATGGCATTTTTTAATACAAAAGTGATTGAAAATAAGAAGACAGCCATATTATGCTTTATTGTACATTCATTAAACAATATGAATTAAACTTATCAGCAATTTTCAACCTCACATCTTTATTATTCTGCCAAAAATTGCGTCTGTTTTCTTATTTTCATACAAATAGTAATACTTGAAGTATTATTTGTAATGTGTTGTCATCATAATTGAAATAAATACATATATAAAAATAAAAGACAATAATTATTTAAAAATATATATTTATATATTGTTCTTTATATATCACATTTACAATAAATGCCCAAAATATTCTAAAAACGGTTGTCCATAATTTATAAATTCATCCAAAGAGACCGTCGATTTCGTCAAAATACAACTAAAATATATATAAAACACTAAAACCACCATTATAGAAATGTTTAAAAACTACACATTCGTATATTCTTTTAAAATTATACTGTTTTTCAATTAAAATTGGAATATTAACACATTTTGCGAACTTGTTTTTGGTTATATGTCAGTTTATTAAGCATTTCATGTTGCCTGTAAGTTATTAGACAAATAAGACTATTTATTATCAACCTAATAACTATTTCGGGGTGGAACTCTCGGAAAAAAAATATGTGCTAATAAATTTATTGGACAGTTTATTAGCAACTGGAACTCTCGGCCCTTAGTATAATATTTTATCTATTAAATTTGCCATATGGATGAGCGCGCGGCTTGTGGAAACACCAACAGAAATTCTGGATTTAGTTTCAAACATGTTAAAAGCTATCTTGTTTGATTACGAATTCAGTGGTCGCGGTCGGTGATATGGTGGATTTTATAACCAGATGATTTTTTATCATTGAAACTGTATTTTTGTCAGTCAAAATTATACTGAAAACTTCGTTTAGAGTAGAGTGGGAGATTATCTGACCGTTAAAATTCTGACATAAACAATATACAAGGTGTCTCAAAAGAAATTTTATATTTATTTAGCTTACTGCGTGAACGCAACGTATCCGAGGGGCGCGGGGGTTATGTCAATCGGTAGCCTGGCACTTGGGAATTCAGTCGCTATGGAGCGTTTCTCGGGAGCAGACCGCGCGTTATGCGTGCGAGAGTTTTACAAAAACGGTGATTCGGCGACTGTAGCGCGTAGAAAATTCTGCAGTATTCGAGGTTTTCGCCACTTAAATGATGCGCCAAGCATTCCTCTCATTCGACATTGGGTTAAAAAGTTTGAAGAGACTGGTACAACGCTGGATAAATCAAAATCCAGGCGACCTAGGTCATCAAGAACGGTAGAAAACGTGGAGAATGTTACTCAGTCTGTTCGTGACGACCCGAACCTTTCAATTCGGAAGCGCGCAAGTGCTTTAAATGTGCATAGATCATCATTACATCGCAGTATGCACAAAGACCTAAAGCTGCACCCCTACAAAATTCAATTGGTGCAAGAATTAAAGCCCCAGTCTGCCCCCAAAGATGCCAGTCAGAGGCTTAATTTCGTAAATCAGGTGATTGAGCGATTTTCAACGTTTACCAACATTTTGTTTTCGGATGAAGCTCATTTTCATCTTTTTCCTATGGGGTTATCTTAAATCTAAAGTTTACGCCAATAAACCGACTTCACTGGGGCATTTGAAAGAAAATATCCGTCACGAAATGGCAGCCATCCCTGAGTCCACCTGCCGAGACGTCATAAGTAATTTTACTGTTCGATTAAATGAGTGCCGAGAACGCGAGGGTCTACATTTAGACGATATTATTTTTAAGAAATAAATCCCCAAAAAGTGTATTTTAATAATTAATAAACATTTTTTCTATATACGGCTTACTTTTTTTTTAATCGATCCACTAAATATAAAATTTCTTTTGAGACACCTTGTACTTAAAGAAAATTCTGTGCAGTGTATCTCTCAAATCAATTGCATCTGGTAGTGGGTTATAAAAGATAGTTTTATGACGTATGTATAAAAACGGATGACATAGTGTTTAAATTGTGAATAAGTTCAAAGTAAAGTACTCCTACGAGTATAGTTTACAACATTTTGCAGTTAATATTTAAGTTTATGTTCGCGATGTATGCTGTTTTAATTAAAAGCAAACTTGCATGCATCGTCATTTGCAATGTATCTTAATACATGTCAGGTATAAACACACTGAGATTTTCATTTACGATAGTGCGATAGCATTGTAATTTTCAACATTATCATTTCACATAATTCACAGACTTTCTATATCAAAATTTCGGAATCTAAACGTGCACGTTTAATATATTAATTAAAATTAAAAATTTAATTAAAAAATACCTTTTTCTAGGGGTATAGCTATAATAGTGTAAGTGGTACGATCGTACCAAGGGCGATTTTTAACGGTAAGGCTAAAACCAGGATTCGAATATAGGCAATAAGACAACTGGAAGTTTTTATTCCAGGGTGATGTTTCGAGTTAAAACTGTTTATTAAGAAACTTAAAATATCTCCCATTTTATTGTCTTAATAGAAATAGATGTATATTTGGCAAGTTACGGGACATCCTTAAACTAAAATCTACTTACACTCCCGCCCATAAGTTAAATCGCATCTAGCCTAATAGTAGTTTTTATAAGAAAAATCAGAATATCTATGACTTTAGAGTTCCAATAAAATAAGTAGATAATTTAAAGGCTATTTAATCAGTATTAATTAAAAAAATTACAATTATCTTAAAAATTACATATAAAGTTAAATAATAATATTCAAATTGAATTTTCGTCAAAATTGCCACCTCTGGCTTGCATAATCGCCTGACAAATACGCGACATTCGATCAATTAATATTGGCCATCAATGTTGTTTAAATTATTTTTGAGAGATGTCCAAAGGTCATTTTTACCCTTTGGAGTTTTTTTTTTCGCACCTCCCTGTCTAAATGATGCCATAGTAATTCTATAGGGTAACAGTCCGGACTTTGTGGTGGCCAAGTCATTAACTTTAAGAGTCCTTCCTCAGATTTTATATTTAGGTACTCTTTAACCACTTTGGCAGTGTGTTTGGGATCATTATCTTGCTGGAACACGAACTCTTCACCAATAAGTTCTGCTCCTCAATTCAAAACATTCTCGTCTAAAATCCGCAAATACACCTTTTTCGTCAATTTTGATGATTCTTTTTATTGTGGTAGTGCTTACTTTTGTAAGGTGCGATTTAACTTATGGACGGTAGTATATATCTCCTTAATTACTGACAACAGCAAAATTATAATATATATGACAAAATTAGTTTCTGATAAGAAAAAAAAATCTTTTATTTCTATGCATTTTTTCATTTAGATGAATATTTGGGGAGTTACTCCCTTATTTTTGACTTAACAGCAAAAACGTATATGAATAAAAAGAAAACAAATCATTTTTGTTGTATATACTTTTTCGATTGGTTGAATATACGAGTTACGAGGTAACCCTCTAAACTAAAATCATAAAATATCTCACTTATTACTTATTTTACATAAAAAAATGTGTATGATTTTTTTTTCTTCTCTTTAATTAATTTTTAATTACTCATAAGGTTGAAATATCTAATTTATTATTTACTGAACATTAAAAATATTTACAAAATATTAATATAGAATAAAAAAATTTAAAAAAAATTGTGAGAATCTATACATCACAATTTTTATCGATCTAAAAGGATTTATATTTGATATATATATATATATATATATATATATATATATATATATATATATATATATATATATATATATATATATTTTTTTTTTTTTGTAGAAATGTTATCTTTCAATAACTTAATAATAGATTGTATGTTGTATTTGCGGAACTCAAATAATTTATATATTTATATGGTTTTGCGTAGAAATGTTCATATAATACGTCAAAGTTTTTTTCGACAAGATTGTTTATAATTCAGAACTTTCGTCAAAAAATACTATACTGAAAATTATGGATAAGTGTTGATGTAAAGTGCTGATAGTGATTTGAACTTATATGCAGGGTGTATCAAGATAGAGGAAACACGATTTTTGTAGAAAACGTGACATGTGAGCAAGTTGGGAAAAAGATTTTACTGATCAAAGTTTACCCAAAGAATTGGTAGTAATGAAATTTTCCGAAACAAACCGGAAATACAGGGTATCGAGGTTTTTATTTTTTAAATGGGAATATACGACTTATTGACTATGTTTGGATAGACCTTTTGAAAAGAAACAACTTTTGCAAAAACATTTTTTTAAATATCTTTCACGGTTTACGAACAATTGTATTCTCTATCTATATGACTTTTGTAAAGTATTTTTGCTTACAAGTTTCTAAAGTACCTAAAGTATTTCATAATTATTTTTTTTTGTATTATACTCCGAGCTACAGATAGCTAAGAGTGAAGATATGAAAGTGTTTAAATCAAAACGGAAGGCACATTAAACACTAGTAAATAAAAGCACTTGACTTTCAAGTTGTTACAGAGAGTACAATTGTTCGTAAACCGTAATAGATATTTAAAAACTGTTTAAGTAAAAGTTGTTTCTTTTCTCAAGCTCTATCTTAAGATATCCAAAACGACATATGTTCCTATTTAAAATCAAATCTAGCGAATCTACCAAACATTAATAAGATCTAAACTCGAGTATAACTCTCTAATATTCAGCAATGCCAAAAAAAGTTACCTTAAAATCTTTGAACCTATTCAGAATGCCGCAATCAGAATAGCAACTAGAGCTATTAAAACCAGCCCAATTAAAAGCTTACTGTGTGAGTCGAGTCAAATCCCTCTTAATCTACGAAGAACCTATCTCTCCCTCTCATATCTAACAAATCTAGCTAGCAATCCAAATATTCTAGCATATCAACAAATATTTAATATAAACAATAACAAACCTGAAATCAAAAACGATACCCCGCTCTCTGAAAGTGTTAAACATCAACTCTTAGACCTCAACATAACATTTCCATCCATAACCCAGCGAAATGAAATTAAGTACCCACCTTGGACACTCAAAAATCCTCATTATGACCTTTCCCTAATTAGGTTTGAAAAATCCACCACGAATCCTCTCACATATAGATCAATTCCATAGCATATTCACTGATGGATCAAAATTAGCGTAAAAAACCGGTGCAGGGCTCCTTTTCAATGAAGATGAGTACAAATTTCGTCTTCCTGACGCCACCAGTACACAGCAGAAGCATTCAGCATACTTAAAGCGACCGAGTTAATCAAGATCTCCCAGAGCAGCACATCTAAATTTATCATCCACTCAGATTCACTTAGTTGTATTCAGAGCATCATGTAACCATATTCAAAGAACAATATCGTACAGAATATTCAAGAAAACCTACATGAAGCAATTCAAGTAGGCAAGAAAATAATAATAATGTGGATACCATCCCATGTCGGTATTGCTGGCAATGAAAAAGCAGATAAATTAGCCACAGATGCAACAATGGAAGAAGAATATGATATGCCTATTACAACTACAGACATGAAGTGTCAAGTCCGAGCCAAGAAAAGTGGGAATCGATGTGGAAAGCTACTACAGAAAACCATCTAAGGACCATAAAAGAGTACACTCGCTACTGGAATATAGGAACAACAGAAGGGACCAAATTGCGCTTACAAGAAGATTAGGTCACACCCTTCTTACACACAACTACATATTCGAGCGCACAGAACCACCAACCTGCGAATCATGTAATACACGACTCACAATCAGCCACATATTACTAGAATGTAATAAATTCAGGTCAGAACGGAGCAAACACAACATACCAACCACAATTAAAGAAACCCTATGCAACAACAATCAATCCGAAACAAATATATTAAACTTTCTCAAAGATATAAACATTTACCACAAAATCTAAATTGCACAAACCCAAAATCTACACCCACACATACGTGCAACATACACTCACACACCCATATTTATAATTAAAAATAATAATAATTTATTGTAACATAAATATACGGAGTGATTATTTAATGGCGAGACGACGTCACCGAATTTTACGTGCCTCCTAGCAAAATACTATGACTATAATAACCTTGAAGAAAATTTGATTATGAAGAAAAAAAGATTATGCGCGCATAATCGCCTGCTACGATGTGTATGAAACGGCAAATTATTAAAACTTCCAGTGACGTCGTCTCGCCATTAAATAATCACTCCGTATATTACTAAGGCACCTGTAAAATATTTTCAATTAAAAGAGAAATAAATAAATAAATCAAAGTTGTCTCCGATATTCGGTACTTCCAGTTAGTTGCCGAAAATTTCAATACTACCATTCGATTCTTTGAAAAAACTTTGGTTACCAAAATATTTCCACAACTGCTCACGCCTCACGTTTTCAAGAAAATCCCTCTTCCTTTTATTTTGATACACCTTGTTCACATTAAATAGAATGTTATTTTTTTTTTCGAAGTGACGATAGCGGCAAAATTAGTTACTTATGTGAAAGAAACTTTGGCGCCGCCGCTGCATACTACAAAAAGAACTCTAAGTTCTTTATTTGCATTGTTAAAATCAACTTTTATTAAAAGCATAAATGTTTAATTTGTTCGATATGTGCTGCCAACTAACGGGATATAATTAATTCTTCTAATTGTAGCTCTGTTTGATAAGGAAAAAAACAAAAACGTTAGGTCAATTTTCCCAACAATTTCCTATGTTTTAATTACACAAATTATTGAAACGTTCTGAATTTAAGGGTGAAATCATCGAGTGCTCAAATCGATATCATTTTTATTTCAAGCGATATGAAGTAGAGTTTTGGTAGAAGCATACTCAACAGGGGTTATGTGATTGAATTCAAATGTCAAACCAACATGGGGTATATTAGCGATATAAGCTTTTACGCCATGTTTATATAAGGAAGGAAAAACGCCATTAAATATCAAAGAAAATATGATTTTCTTAAGGCGTTTTGCAGAAAATTAAAGCAACATACACTACCATATTTATTCGCACAACAAATTCTTGTTTATCGAAATTTCACAGTGAAACATGACGTGATAAAGATTAAAACAAATGTTCGGTAAGTTCCATTAATTTGAAATCACTTGATATTAGTATTTCGACAGTTATGTCTTTGTCAAAGGCAGTGCTCTCCAACTTTAAATACTTTCCGCCTACTTGTGGAACTTTCGCGAGGATAAAATACCTTACCGCTCATTTATACGAGGGCTACCTTTTAAGTTTATACAAAAACTAAGAAAGAAAAAATCCTTCTTGGAACAAATAGGGGATAGGCATGATTTTTTTATTTTTTTTTTTATTATATTCCTCTTGTTGCATATAAACATAAAAAACAGTTCTTAATTTTTTTGTTGTTGTAATTTGAAGGCTTAAAAAATCATAAATGTATGTAGCGCGCGAAAACGACGTGTGACGTCATACCCCTTCTAACTGACGCATGACACTACTAGCTTACCGGCGTACATAGTCTGTTGTGAACTTATTTGTTTGTATAACTTTTATAGGTTATGTAAAGTTAGAGTGATTTTAATTAAAATAAAGTTTAATTCATAAAAACAATTTATAAATGTTTACCGAATTAAATTTTATATTAAAATAGATAACTTATATTGCAGTATTTCAATTATGCCTCTAACGTTTTGTAACTTCATGTAAACAATGTAGTAAAATTCTGACATCTAAATTACATAAATATTTACATTTTACAGAGTTGCAGCGTTTGTTTACATAAAGTTATAGAATATAAAATAAAAAGTACTTACAGGTCTGCTTTGACACCACGTATTTCTTCAGCACTGTAGCATTCATTATTTTTCATATATTCCATGAGCATAAATGCATCAATGTTGGGTAAATTATCACTCTGAGCCCTAACAAAATCTTTATCTGCCATTTTAATAATAAATGCGTGAAAAATTGTTTAAAAACAAATACAAAACTCTCGAACAATACAATATACACACGTGTAAAGATTATGTTGTAGCTGTATCTGTGACGGGACACCCCTATCGTTTGACGTCATACTCAGTCGTTTTTACTCGGCAACCTTCGCTCCGTGGTCGGCTTATTTCAAATTTACAATATTTTAATTCAAAAATTTGGCTATAATATTTATTAAAATGTAATTTTTGTTTTGTTAGGTGACATAACTAACATTAACATATCAAAATAATGTAGTTTTAAGGAAATACAAATTTTATGCGTATCCCCTATTGTTTTAATGCTTTTTAAAATATTCTTTTGGAACAAACTGTTTTATTCTATTAAACGAATATTACTATCTAACTGTAATATTCGCCTTTAAGATTCATACACTTTTACATGCGTTCAAACTAGGAATTATGAGAATTAGAAATTTCTGGAACCGGGTACCCGCCACTATTACCCAGATAATACCCACTACCCGTTATTTACCCGCTACCCGTTAATTAAACGCTACCTATTAATCACACGCTACCCGCTAATTACCCATTACCCGTTAATTACACATTACCCGTTAATTACTCGTTACCCGTTAATTACCCGGTACAAAATTTGGAAATACAGTATATTTTTCAATTTTGCCAATCTCCAAAATATAAGTGACGAGCAAAAAAAAGGTCCTCACCTCTAAAATCCAAGTAATGAGCAAAAAAATGTCCATACTTCCAAAATCCAAGTGATGAGCAAAAAAAAGGTCTTCACCTCAACTGGTATCCGTTAATTACCCGCTACCCGTTAATTACCAACTACCCGTTTATTACCCGTTAGTTAACGGGTAATGGGTAGATAACGGATAGCGGGTATTCAAATTCGGAACCGGGTAGGATCTTAACGGGTCGGGTAGCGGATACGCGGCTACCCGACCTCATTCCTAGTTCAAACCAATTCTCGAAACATTTTTTCCACTCTGAAGTTGGTATCTCAAAAACATGGATTTCGAAGGCTTCAACAGCTTCTTGAGGAGATTCAACAGCTTCTTGAAAACGGGCAACGTTACATTAATTTGATGTTGTTCTTCTTCAAATAATCAATTGTTTGTCGTGCTGTGTGGGAGCTTGTATTGTCATTATGAAGAATGGTGCGACGTTTTTGGCTGTGTTTCCTGATTTTGTCGATAACTTCTGGCAAACAAACTGTTGTATACCATTCAGCATTAACTGTTCTCCAGTACAATGTCCAGTACAACAGAAGAAACAAGCGAATATTTTCTTGGAAGTGCTTCGTGAACGAACAACTTTGGTGGGTTTGGCCTTGGAAGACCCAAACAGTGGATTATTGCTTAGTTTCCGGTTCATATGAATAAATCCAAGTTTTTTCACCTGTAATGATGTTGTTTACAGATTTTGCAATGTCTTGGTTGCATTTTTTAGCATTTCCTTACACCAATCAACACGAGCCTTTTTTTTGAGCTTAGGTCAAATTATGTGGAATCCATCGGGAACAGAACTTTTTCATGCAAAATCGATTGTATTGCAGTCTGCGATATGCCAATGGATGCTTCTACGGTAAGTACATACCGTACTTCTTCAATCATTTTGCAATTCTGCAAACCAATTGTAAACAGTCTTTTCTGATGGTGTTTCATTACCAAAAGTTGAACGAAGCGAATCTATGCATTGTTTTTGAGTTAGGCCTTTAAAAATCGTAAAAAATCATCCAACGAAAACCTTCACGAGTAATATCCATCTTTTCACAAACTTGTTTTTTTTAAACACTCCCTGTCAACAAACTACTCGGTCAATTTATAAGCTGCCACTGATTTCACAATAAAAAATGTCAAATTTTACGAATATAGTAATGACACATTTCAATATTGCCATCTCGTGGTTGTTTGTAAAAACATAAAAGGTAACCCTCGTACAAGTTCACATGAAGCTTATGAGAAAGCGCCGATTATTCAAAGGGGTCATTATCCTGCTTCAGTTATGTTTTGGTGGGACGTGAACTATAATGGTACGACTAAGCTTAATTTTTGTGAAAAAGGGGTAAAAACATTGACAGAGTCTACCAGGTAACCGTGTTGGACTCGATAGAATTGGACAACTCGCCCATGAGGCTACGCAATGGTGGTTTGAAAACAATGTACCGGACTTCATTTATCCTGCTGATTACCCATCTAGCAACTCTGACCTGAACCCCCTGCCCAAGAGGTGGCTCTTCAAATTGTGGTCCGTGCTTCAAGACATGGCCTGAAAGAAGTGACAGTTTAATGTCGTTAGTCTGAAGTGCTCCTTGATGAAAAAGCGGAGGGTTTTTTCTTGTAGTAATCCTTTTTAATTCTATTGATCAGTAGTCGCAGAGACGTAAGAGCTTTATAAAGGTCAGAAGTGGCCATTTTGATAACTGATTGGTATTTATTATTTGAAATGTATCTATGTATAGAGCGGCGCGCGACAGACGTATGGATTTGAAGACGGCATTGCTCCCTTCCTAACGGTCCCAGAAAGTTGAATGTGGGGGGGTTCGAAAGAGGGGGATGGGAAGTTTATGTTCCACGCGGTTTCAGTCGCTATAATGGAGTGGTCTGTTGAACAACGTGTTTTTTGTGTACAGACCTATTTCTCGAACGCCGACTCGATCGTCCGCGTGCAGCGTGCTTTCCGTCTAAGGTTTAATATCGCCCCCCGCGGACGAATTTCTGATCGAAATCGAATTCTTGCGTGGGTTAAAGCATTCCAGGATATCGGAAATATGTCCACGATAAGAAGGGATCCCTTACTTTTTTGAAGAAAATGATCGAGCGGCTACAGTCTCTTCTGCACGTTACTTGACCATCATCCAGGATTTTTGTTTTTGTTTTTTTTTTGTTGCCTGAATTGGAAGTGATGGAGCTGGAAGACTTCTGGTTTCAGCAAGACAAGACCACAGCCCACACAGCAAGAGTTTGCATCGACTTTTTGCGAGACAGATTCCACGGGCGCCTCATCTCCCTAAGAGGCGATTTGAACTAGCCAACGCGCTCTCCTGATTTGGCTACTTGTGATTTTTTCCTGTGGGGATACCTAAAATCCTTAGTTTACAACGATAGTCCCAGGAGCCTGGAAGCCCTCAAAAACAACATTCGAGCCCAGATCGCTGAATTTCCTGTGGCAATGCTTCACAGAGTACACTAAAACTGCAGACAAATGCTTTCTCAGTGTTTGGGGTGTAGGGGGCGCCATTTGGCCGATACTTTGTTCAAAACCTTGTAAACTTAATTTTCCCATGTTAATGAATCAGGAAAAAATAATAAATTTGGTCACTTTGTAACAATAACTTTGTGACAGCATTTATGGTAAGGTTAGATACGCAGTAATTTAAACAATGAATATTATAAGTCCTAGTACACTTCCTTGTGGAACTCCACCCAGGACAAGAATAGGATCAGATTTGGTTTGGTCAATTTTAACAGTGAAAGTTCTGCCAAACCAAGAATTCATGATTTCATCTTAAAAGATTCCCTCTTGTTCCAAAAATGTATGCACGAATTTGATTTCAGGAATTACTAAAAAAATTACATGTTTTTGTATGCATGTATATGTCTTAAGAAAACTCGTGTGTGGCTTAACATCCTGTATTAAAACTGGACTACATCATTTCTAATTTATAATCTACACTGTTTTATCTTGATCCTATATTTAAATAAAACAAAAAAGAAACAAAAAGCAATCTTTGATTCCAAAGAAACCCTGACTCGAATAAAAATAAAAATACTTTTGATTGACATCCCTACTAATTTTATCTTTAAACTGTTTTTATAAGTACATGTTTCAACTAAGATTAAATTACTTTAAGATTTAAAATGTCAGATAAACTGTTTACCTGTTCATTTTAAGAGACGTCCGTTTTCATTATTTCCTTTATCGATAGTATCAGATAGAGTGAGACCGTGAAAGGTCATAGGTTATTATTAAAACTACACTAAATTACTTTGTTAATCTTTAAACGGGGTTAAACTAAAGCATTATTTATTATGTAATTTCAATTTAATTTACAGTTTAAATGTACTAAAACAATCAACCCTGATTTCATTATGTCATGGTTTTATTTTTTAGTTAATTAAAACTGATTACGTGAATATAATTGCTTATTTGTGCGCTGTGGAACGTATAGGGGATGGTAAAAATTATTTTACATTGTTTCTTATGGTTATTATGAGGGTTCGGACATTCTTAAATGATTTGCGATTGCATAGGCGTAGTAAAGACCTGTGTGAATTTACGTTATTCATTTTTATTTCACTGAAAGTGTATTTATTATTTGAAAATTTGTACCGGGTGTCCCATTTAACCGGGAATGTATGAGGATCTTAAAAACTACAAGAGATAAATTTAACTTAAATTAAATCAAATAGCATTGTTATTAATTCGGGCGTACCTCAAGGGTCTATTTTGGGGCCAATCTTATTTCTATTTTATATAAATGACTTGCCTTTGCATATTAATTCTAAAACTGTGATTTTCGATAATGCCAAAACTTTCATTAACCGAGGGAGGAGTATCTCAGAAGCAGGTAGATGCTTGGAGAATAATATTAGAGACGCCCAAGATTGGTTCCGTGGTAATAAACTAAGTTTGAATGCCAGTAAAACAATTAACATACTCTTCTCATTCAATCCGAGAATAAATATAACAACAACTGATTATACAAGCACGGAAGCAAGATTTTTGGGTTTCTAACTAGATACCAAAATTGATTGGAAGGCTCATATTGAATTGGTAACTGGGAAGATAAATAAATTCAATTTTGTTCTTTTACAATTGATCAAGGTTACAAGCTACTTGACCTGTAAAATAATCTACTTCTCATATGTACAGTCCATCTTAGCATATGGCATTATTCTGTGGGGCAACTCTGTAGATTCATTAAGATTATTTCGATTGCAGAAACGATTTATTCGAATCTTAAGCAAAGTTAAGTGGAATACCTCGTGCAGGGAGCTTTTCATACATCATGAGATATTGACACTCCCATCGCTCTATATTGTACTAAGTGAACAAAGTGATTCTTGAGCTCCGGCGGTTCAAAATTTCTGACGTTGATTTGCTTAAAATTTCTCGGTCAGCTCTTCATGACATTGTTACATTAAAACTCGGCTACCACAAATTTCAAACATCTTATAGACGTTCACAAAAAACAGCGAATGATTTATGTCCTAACGTTCTAGCGGCGCAGAATGAGGAGCTGAAAACCAGTCTGCAAGATTGACTGAGAACCCAGGCATCAACATGGTATGAGGAGGGTATACAAAAACTGGTTTCCCGTTATGGAAAAAGTCTTGATGTTGGTGGTGACTACGTTGAGAATTAATTTAGATGTATGAGTAACTCTTGTGTATAAAAAACTTTTCTTATTACCCATATTTGTTTTTGTTAACTCAACGGAACTTAGTACAAAAATCAGCTGTGGCCACCACAGGTTAAAGAATCCATCGTAAAGTACTTATATAAAACCGCCATCGTAAAGTACTTATATAAAACCGCCATCGTAAAGTACTTATATAAAATACATTCTAGCAGCAGAGTAGAAATAACTTGGCCTAATATTTTCTAACAGAGATATTATTTATCATGACCATGGAAACGTTACATATAAGTATGAACAAATTGAGACTTAGAAAAAAATTCGGAAAATTTTACAGAAATTATTCGAAATTTTTCGTTTTATCAAAAAACATCTCAAGTAAAAGTTATTAGTTATTGCTTTTATAGCAACTTTTGTTCAATAATTTTTTTCGAAATATTTTTCTGTTATGAAATATTCACAAAAATCTTAAAATCGACACGAGTAAACTCCCATTTTTAGTCAACCGATTTTTACCAAAAGTTGATCAACTCGTGCCATTGATGGAAGAAGCTTAAATATGAAGTTTCATAAAAATCCTTTCAGCCGAATTTGCTCTGCACGTGTACACAGACAGACGGCCAGACGGACAGACAGACGGACGGACAGACCGACAGACATCATGCTAAAAATAGTCAAAACGTTATGTAGGGACCTCAATTCGTGGAGATCCATCGAAATGTCAAAATCGGTATGATCACAATACCTCCATTATATATGTTGACGGTCGGTAAAAATAGCCCTCGTATTTCAATAACTTTTTTCGTTTCATCCAGATAATCCCTAACATTGTGATGAAAATTCGGAACGTCTCGTCTTGTTGAAAATAAAATATAGTGTTGAAAGATTGATTCCTGAAGCAAATCAAGGTACATAGCGTGTACCTACAAACAGGGGTGATATTCAGCAGGTACGCATAGGTACGGCCGTACCCGTTACATATTTCAAAGTTTTTCGTACCCGTTGTTAAAGACACGTAAAATTGTCCTCATTCATGGAAAAATGTATTTTCTGATATCCAGCCTATATTTTTTTTAAGCGTTTAACATGCTAGAAATACACAATACAGTTCCACATTGTCGTTCGACTTCGGATGTATCTGTGTATGCCGTATATCGATGTATTCAGAGCTACAATCCAAGCACACACCGGTACGTGAGTACCGGTTGTTATAATATTCAAATACTTCCGTAACGGATAGTAAGCGGTAAAAATAATTTAGTTCATTTACTTTGAGCAAAAGGCCACATCAACAATTAGTAAAAATCTTTTCTTTTTAGGGTTTTGTAAGTATGACCAAAAAACCCTTATACCGTCATTTTGTCGTCTGTCTGTCTGTCTGTCTGTCTGTCTGTCTGTCTGTCTGTCTGTTCGGTAAAAATTGTAGCCAAACGGCTAAACCTAGAGAGTTGTAATTTGGCATGCTTATACAACTCTTTGACCCGCACATAGGAAAAATATTAAACATCTAAAAAACATATCCCTCTAAAAATATAAACAAATATGTGCTAATCGAAAAAAAAAATATTTTTTTATAATTCTGAGTAGGGTATCAAATGAAAACCCTTGGTACGTGGATTAACGATCAAATTTTTATTTTTGCAAAATAAATTATTTTGAAGCGATTTTTGCCAAAATTGTGCAAAAAATTTTTTGTTCCACACCCTGTAGCCCAAAGGGTTTAAACTAAAAATCTGAAAAAATTCTAAGTAATGTACATTGGTGTGAACCGGAATAGTAGATACAACAGGAATTTTTGATCAGATTATGTTTTCGGAAAATAACGCATTTTTTGTGGTTTTTGGTTCACAAAGTACAAAAGTTATACCAATGTAAGACACCTATATGCAAGGCGTACGATAGTGTAGTGGTTAGAGCACTGGCATCGTAAGCTAAAATGCGCTGGAACGAAGGTTTCGAGTTCGAGTACGGAGTGAATTTAATTTTTTCTGTTTTTTTTTTTTCATTTTTAATATGTTGAAATTATTTTGTCAAAATTCTAGTTATATTTTGACAAATGTTGTATTTAATTTTTAAGAGCGTAAATTTAATAACCAGTCTTATTATATGATTAACAGACGATAAATTATTTTAAAAATACCGTTCATTTTGCCGTGATTACTACAAAGTAAAATTTGTCCTACACACTCAGCATACCGCCTTCACTTATTATATACCTGCGAAACCCTGAAATGTGTAAATATTCACACTTCACATCATTTTTTTTTTTTTTTTATCTGTATACAAAGATTTTCGTTCAGTCCTAATAGTTTTTCAGTGTCCGTATTATTATTCTCGTTACTAACACTATTATTTGAACAGTTATCAATTTATACACACAGTTGTTATTTTCTGATGATAGTATTTTCCCAAAATTTATAGATATGCTTCTTATTGCCAAAAATATAATAAGAGCCATAAGGCTAGATACATATGCATCATCTATGGTCTCATCAATGAAAAAATAAAAGTTGTTGGTTGTAGACAACAACTAAATAAGCACGTATTTAAATTTTGTTTATTAAAACGATTATCAAAAAACTGTGGAATCTGATGATCTGGTGATTATAGAAAAAATATTCCTAGACATCCAGCATTCTGTTCTTAACGCTTATTAGATACCTACAAAACCCTGAAATGTGTGAAAATTCACACTTCTCATACAATTTTTTTTAACGTACCTGTTGTTAAATGTTTTGAATATCAGCACTGCCTACAAAAAGTAGTGTTACCATAGAAGATCAATAAAATTTTCACTACATTTAACATAAAAATATGTGCAGAAATAATAGACCTAAAAAACAAACAAAAAATATGCAACATTAAATAGCAAGCCATAACGCAGTATTACATGCTTCCTTACATTATTATATCTAATGCTAAACAATTCATACCCCATCATAACCTGTTGGGAATTCAACTCCAGAACGTATTATCGTAAATTGCTGAAATAACTCAAGCTGGCAGTCAAGTATTTTTATTTTTCTTGTTTGTTATTTCTCATGATCTTTCTGCATTCCATTTTTATTCGTACATTTCGGTAAGATGTAGAATGTTCTCGTATCATTCATATTTTTGTAGTGGTATAAAAAATAATGGGCATCTTCGTTGGTTATTATGGTATGATTATGTTGTTAACGTAACGTTATAAAAGTGGGCATAAAAAAATGAGTATATATGATGTATTAGTTATACGAGGTAACGTTAAATTACTCTTGGTTTACTATATTTTATAGAAAATTGTTACAGTACCATTATTTTCACCAAAAAGAAAATGTTTGTCTTTTTAAAATAAAGATAAAATCTAATAAATCTTTAATATAAAAATTCCGAGATCATGAATACTGAGAATTCCATAATTTTTTGCGGTATTTCTATACCGATATTTGATAAAATATACCGGTATTTCGATATATATTTTATTTATACCTATAATAAATATGGTTTATGAATAAAATTCTTATTTAATAATCGTCATAAATTTATTATACAAAGTTATAGAGACATTTCGATTGGGTAAACTTCGAACAACAGGTTCGTTTGAAAGAAGAAAAAGATAAATCCCAAATGAAGATGATGTGGAAATTAATGTTCTTGCGCTTTTTGAGGCCAAACCCAGAATTTCCGTTCGCGACGCATGAGTTGAGACAGGAATAAACATTTTTAAAATTCACAGAATCTTAAGAAAACACAAGTACAGGCCATATAACATACAAACAGGACAAGGACTATTGCCAGGCTATTATCAACGTAGACTTGATTTTAGTGAATGGTTTTTGGAAAAAAGACGTAGAGATCCAATCTTCTACGCAAAAATTTTTTGGACTGACGAAGCTAGTTTTTCTAGAAATGGACTTTTTAATAATAAAAACTGCCACTATTGGAGCATGGAAAATCCTCATGAAATTCGGGAAACAAGACACCAGATTAGTTTTAAAATAAATGTTTGGTGCGGGATTTTAAAAAATTTTTCGACCTTACTTTTATGAAGAAAATTTGTCGGCTACATTGTATGCTGAATTTTTAAATAATGTTTTATACGATTTTTTCGAAGAGATTCCACTTGGAAATAAGCTTGGTATGTGGCTTCAACAAGATGGAGCGCCTGCGCATAACGCGAGAAGATGCGTTGATATTTTAAATAATACATTTGAGCGACGTGTTATTGGAACAAATTGTTTAATTCGGTGGACTGCTCGTTCTCCCGATATGACCCCACTTGATTTTTTTTTATGGGGTTACGTGAAAGATTTTGTTTATTAACTGAAGAATAAAATTGAAGCGGCAATTGAATCTTTAACTGCAGACCAAATAGAAAGGGCTACTTATTCTGTTTTAAAACGTTGTGAAAAATGTATTGAAGAGGCTGGAAGTCATTTTGAATATTTGTTGTAAAATCACAATAAAAATTATCTTTTAATAATAATAGTTACAATTGTTTTAGTTAATTTTTAGTCATGGCTCACTATTCTTTTTTCGACTAGGTGTATAAAAAAGTGTCCGCCATTTTACTTTTTAATAATGTAACATATGGATTATTTTACATGATTGTAAAGCAAATTTGATGTTCTTTTCAAATTTGTAAAAAAATGTATTATGTTCTATTTGACATTTCAAAGTTGATATTAATTACTAATAAACCGAAAGTGGTATCATGAATGTACATCCGTCATTAAGTAGCTTACATGTTGCTGTATAAATCATGTTATATGAAATAAATTACTAACTTAATAAATAAGCGAGATATTTGCTAGGTCCACTAAAATATAACATGCAACATATTAAGGTCGGGAAAGTAAAAATAAATTGTATGTGTGTTAATATTTTAAAATCTAATGCCCAGCTGCATCAGATTTTCTTAAATCGCAAAAATACCCATCAACACAGTGCATTGCTACGTAATTTTGCGATTTATGGAATACTTAAAATTTAAGGAAAGCTGGTGCAACTGGACATACATATGTTATTGTAACATATTCTTAGTTCACGTAACATTAGTTTGCTGATTATGCTTCTTAGCAACAATATTGCGCGCAATTAACTAAACATAGAATCTGTTCAGTAACACAAATCGTAATTAATTTTGTGTGTATTAACTGTAGACGTTGTATGTTTGGGGAGATGTTAATCCGCGTATCTGACTACATGGCCTTATAACAACAGTACGGAACTAAGCTGCATGTCACAGAACCGCGGAGTATGTAACAAACTGACTCGAGAGGTGTTTCTCTTGCCCGGAGCGGAATTGCAATCAAACCACAAGGGTGACGTACAGCTATCCAATTTTCAATTTTGTTAAATTTATGACAGAAGCTAGATTATACAATCGTTTGTTTTATTGAAACAATTATCTGTTGTGTTCGGTAAAAGCCTTTCCAGCTACTTATTATTTCTCTTATAAAATATCTTACTGATAACAAAATTTTAGTAACTAATTCCTATACCATTTCTTTTTTCTTCAAATTTTTAGACCAATCCCTTGGAGGACACAAAGTTGACGAAAATCACTTGAATATTTATATATTTTTTTCATTAAATTTTATTCGTTAATACTCATCAAGAGCTTTCATTTGATATCTCACTCAACATTTTAAATGCATATATATTTGTTTTCGACGAATACATACATATATATATATATATATATATATATATATATATATATATATATATATATATATATATATATATATATAGTTGGATTGTTGTTCTTGACGAAAAATGTAGGAGGAAATAAAAATTCTTGAATACTCGTCAAAAGTTTTTTTATAAAATATTAAGAGACGTTTCGACTGGTAAATCCAGTCATCCTCAGTCTATAAATAAAAATTACAATTGTAAAATACAAAATATATATATATATATATATATATATATATATATATATATATATATATATATATATTTAAGCGATGTGTTTGTTTCAATATCAACGATTTCTTTATGGAGGTCAAATATCAGTATATGCATGCCAAATTTCAACTTTTTGTTCAGGCTGAGGCAAATGACAGTATAGGGGTTTATGCTTTAAAATGCTAGTTTAAATATTTTTTTTAAATTTTGTGTGGAATCAAATGGAACCTCTTAATGCTTGGATAAACAAGAAAAACATGTATTTTTGAAAAAACATTTTTTTTTATGGAATTTTCACCAAAAATATGACGAAAAACTTTTGTCCCCCATCTTATTTTCCAAAAGGGTTGATTTAAAAATCTGAACAAAAGCTCAACATAGATAGGAACCGCAATAGTTCAACAGGCAGGTGTTTTTCGAAAAAAAAAAAAATTTTTCTTTCGTTGAAAAAAATAATTATTTTTAAAAATTTATTGTGTAATATGAAAAGATAGCTCATATTAAGACATAGCTCATATTAAGACGCAGATTAAGGAACAAAAATTAGTTTTTTAGAATTTTTACATCTTAACGCGATTTTTTGTCCTGCAGGTACTGTAGGTACTAAAAAAAGGTAGTTAAAATGTACTTAAAAAATACTGTCCCACCTCCGTTAACACAAAGGGGTTAAACTAAATATCTAAATCGGAAATGTACGAGAGGAATTTTTGTTTAGATTTAGTTTTTGGAAAATATTGCAGTTTTCGTGTTTATGAAAAAATTAATTATTTTTTAATTCATAGATAAACTATGGATAATAATATTATGGAGTTGTTGTATTTATGGCTAAGGTAAAGTGGGGATTTTTTTGAAATTCAAAATATAACAATTTTTTTTAAAAGCTGAGAACCTAGTTCATGTGTGTATAGTAGTGCAGCGTTTCTCAACCGGGGGGCCGTAAAATCTTCGTCGGGGGGCCGCCAAGTCAGACAAGATCCAAACATGAAAATATAATAGAATTGCGCTCAATCTTGCAAGATATAAATTTTATTCATATTTATAAATACGAGTATCTTATATTTATATTCATAAAAATATACCTTTCATAACATGAATAAAATAATTCTTATTTATTATTATATCTAATATACTTATTTTGCCAACTAATTTAAACTGCAGGATATTTCAAACGTTTAAGTGGAACTAAATGGAATTTAAATTTTCTAAAGTTGTCACTAGCTAACTTTATAATGAGTAAATAGGGTTTTTTCTAAGCAAAATGCTCAAAAGCTTCATTCAATCGATAAAAATTACTAGATTTAAAAATCTAGTTCCGCTTAAACCAAAGAAACAGACTATAAGTAAACTATATCAAGGTCAAAAAAAAGTGTATGTGTCGGCTGATGTGTTTCTATGACAATGGTTCGCGTTGGAGGTACTTCAAGTACTTTCAAGTTGTACTTTGAAGTAAGTACGACTTGAAAATACATATTTTTTAAATATATTTTTTAATTACTCTCCGAGCTACAGATATCTCAAGAGTAAGGATGCGAATGTGTTTAAATCAAAATGGGAAGCACTTTAAACACTTGTAAATAAAAATACTTTACTTTTAAGTCATTATAGGGAATATAATCGTCATATAAAGTTATCAAAGTTTTTTATCAACCGTAAAAGATGTTAAAAAAATGTAGGAAAAGTTCTTTTTTTTTTTAAAAGCTCTATCCAAAGATACCCAATATGACATACGTTCCCATTTAAAAATTCGAAATTGTCCTTGATATCCTGTATTTCCGGTTTATTCCGGAAAATTTCAATACTACCATTAAATTTTTTGGATAAATTTTAGTTCAAAATTTTTTCCAACTTGCTTTCACTTCGTCTTTTCGAAAAAAATCGTGTTCCCTCTATCTTGATATGGAGGGGGGGGTTAGATAGGGGGCCGCGGACAATACTTACATAATTTCGCCCCACACCAGAAAAGGTTGAGAAACACTGGTGCAGTGTATAGTGCTCAGTAGGCTCTGCAAACTATAATACGTGGTGATTCAACCTATTGTTTCAATTACTTTAGTTTTTGTTTTTAACTTATCAAAGAGTAATAAATCAATAATAGTAGTGAAATACTATCAAATAACACATTGTTAATAGTGAGAAATAAGTTTCTGAAATTGAAAAAATAAAGCCATTTAACACTATATTTCTTACTAATTTAATGAAGACTTAAGCAAATGCAGAAAAAACGCTGGTATTTTTTAATCTAAATTTTGTGACGAATATTTTCTAATTTTCGCAAATTATTTATATTTTATTTAAAAAACCTAAATAAATTGAAGCTCTTATGCCCGGTTGCAAGAATCAGGATCAAATGGCTTGATATCTGATCAACGTTGATTTGCATCAAATCGTGTATCAAACTATTGCAAGAATACAAATTACCTCTTGATCGCGGAACAAATCGCGCATTAAATTGATACCCGAAAATTCACCGATCAAGTCGAGATCAAGCCAAATTCCTACCGCCATTTTATATTAGATATTTTGACGTATGACATAGATCTCGTTTTGAAACATTTTTTTTATCGTTTACCCTTTTTTTAATCATTTTTATACTGTAATATAAGCACAACATATTTATTAAAGATATGGACAGGGTAATTTTTGTTTTAGTTAATAAAAAGTTACAAGTTAAAAAAATTAACGTAAAAAAATAACACAGTTTTAGAATGTATTAATTATTAATACGTATAAATAATGTATAAGAAAATGTATATAAAGTAAAATAATGTATAAGAAAATGTATAAAAAGTAATATAATGTATAAGAAAATGTATAAAAAATTTGAAGAGAAGAAAATTTATTTAAGTATAAAATAATGGAAAAAATTAATTTAATTTTAACTCAGCAACTAACAGGCAATGCTAATCTAATACAAAATATGAATATATATGTCTGTATTAACTAAATTGTAATATTAATAACTAAAAGGAAAGAAACACACTAAATTATTGTAGTGTAACAAAACTATTAACAGTAAATAAACGAACTAATAAACTAATATTTAAACTAATAACAAATATTTAAACTAATATTCAAACTAATAACAAACTAAATATGTGTAACAATTTGACAAATGGAATAAAATTTTAGGTTAGAATAGTTCATTCACAAGTACTTGCCCCAGTAAAAATTATGAAATTAACAATCAACTGATCTTGCATTCAAACAATGGTGTTAAAATTTAATCTGGTATCAACGGTGATTTGAGAACTGTTGATCTGAGAATTGATCTCCATTCTTGCAACCGGGCATTAGTACTCAAATAACGAATAAAAATTGTTATTAAAAAACTGTTGATTTTGATGTGATTATAGAACAAATATTCCTAGACATCAAATTAAATTGGCTGCCTACACTTATTAAATACCTACAAAATACTAAAATATGTGAAAATTCACACTTTACATATGTTTTTTTAAATGTAACTTTCAGATGTATAGATCAGCGTTTCTCAACCGGGGGGCCGCGACCCCCTGGGGGGCCGTGAAGGCTTCGTCGGGGGGCCGCGAAGTCATACAAGATCGAAACATGAAAATATAATAAAAATGCACATAATCATACAAGATATAAATTTTATTCATATTTATAAATTCGAATATGTTATATTGATATTCATAAAAATATACCTTTCACAACATAAATAAAATAAATATTCTATTTATTTTTATACTTAATATACCTATTTTGACAACTAATTTAAACTACAGGCTATTTCAAATGTTTAAGTTGTCACTAGCTAACTTTATAATGAGTAAATGGGCTTTTACTAAACAAAATGATCAAAAGCTTCAATTAATCGATAAAAATTACTAGATTTGAAAATCTAGTTCCGCTTTAACAAAAGAAACAGACTATAAGTAGACTATATCAAGGTCAAATAAATTGTATGTGTCGGTTAATGGGTTTCTCTGACAATAGTTCGCGTTGGAGGTACTTCAAGTATTTTTAGTTGTGCTTTGAAGTACGATTTGAAAGTGCAATATTTGTTATTATATATTTTTTTTAATTGCTCTCCGAACTACAGGTGACTCAAGAGTAAGGATACGAATGTGTTTAAATTAAAATGGAAGGCACTTTGAACACTTGTAAATAAAAATACTTTACTTTCAAGTCGTTATAGGGAATATAATTGTCATTTAAAAATATCACAGTTTTTTTGTCAACCGTAAAAGGTATTCAAAAAATGTTTAAGAAAAAGTTGTTGAAAAGCTCCATCCAAAGATATCCAATATGACATGCGTTCCCATTTAAAAATTCGAAATTGTCCTTGATATCCTGTAATTCCGGTTTTTTCCGGAAAATTTCAATACTACCATTCAATTTTGTGCATAAATTTTAGTTCAAAATTTTCGACGTGTGAGCGACGTGTGAGCGACGTGTGAACGACGTGTGAGCGACGTGTGAACGACGTGTGAGCAACGTCGCCTTTTCGAAAAAACTCGTGTTCCCATTATCTTGATACACCCTATATATATATATATATATATATATATATATATATATATATAGGGGGGCCGCAGACAATATTTATATAATTTGGGGGGTCCCAGGCCATAAAAGGTTGAGAAGCACTGGTATAGATCATACATTATCTTATTAGACACCGTCATCTTTGCTTTATTAGAAGTTTATCAGATTTTTAAAAAATTCTTTAATTTTGTGTTGATGTTGGCCGAATTGTTATGAAAGTGTCTGAAAGTTCCTTCAGGTTCTGATGTAATAGATTGCCTCACTTCATATATACATATTTCCTACTTTACATTTATAGAGAAGCAAATATTTTGTCTACTTGTATAGAACTAAGTTTCTATGTCCACATTGATATTTATTTAGCCAATTCACGCTAAATTACATTCCGACTTAATGTTATAACTCGTCACGGATTCAAAGAGAAATTTTCCCGTTTTTCCCGAATAATTTTTCTTGGGATTCGAAAAGAAAATCCCAAAAATTTCTAGAGAATTGGAGGGAAGAAATTTCCGCAAGAAAAAACTTATCCTAAAGCAGCAAGGATCCATTTTGAATAAAACCAAAGAACTGGTTTAATTTTGGAACGATCTACAGTCAACAGTAAGAAGAAATCAGGTAGTTGGAGACAATGTCCACGTCTGAGCTATGGTGATATTATAATGTATAACCTAGTAAACTATTTAAGAAAATGGTAATGGTTTAGATGCTAAATATGAATGAAGTAAAGACTAATATTCTGATATAAAAATGTCAAAAGCTTCTACCTACATTGCTCGTACATAACTTTTCCACAAGTAATAACATGAGGTATATTAGACACGATATCTCATGTTTATGTTCTTCATAAACATGAAAATTTCAGACATCTACTATTGATTTATTACTTTGCGATCTAAATGTAAAATCAGCAGACACTTTTTTAAAAAGAGGATTTTATATTTTTCTATAAGGTTTTTTTAACATTTCATTAACACTTTAACTGTTTTATATGAACATATATATTCGTTTAACATAAATTTGCTTCAAATTAAAACATTAGATGTGTCCAGAATATTGTCAAATTCTCTCGAAAAATTATTTTACTAACAATTCTCCTACTATTAGTGTACGTTCTTAAGTGTTTATTAAGGACAGTGTTTATCTGGAATTCTGCAATTCAGACAGGAAGTTAGTAAGTCATAGTGGTGCAGTGTTATTTATTTGATTTTGCTGCGATTATATTTCGATGGATCGCTGGCTAAAGTCCGGATTGTTAAAAAAAGAGCTGCCAAAGTCTCCGTCTCAGAACGTCCAGTAGACGACAAGTGTGTTAAAATATTATAAATATAGTATTTCAATAGTTTTTACCGACCGCCAACATATATAAGGGAGGTATTGTGATCATACCGATTTTGACATTTCGACAGTTCGATGGATCTCTACCAATTGAGGTCCCTACATAACGTTTTGACTATTTTTAGCATGACGTCTGTCGGTCTGTCTGTCCGTCCGTCTGTCTGTCAGTCTGTCTGTCTGTCTGTCTGTCCGTCTGTCCATCTGTCTGTGTAAACGTTTAGAGAAAATTCAGCATCTCCGTAGCACTACGGATTTTTTACGTAGTATTGACGCCAGTGACGCAGCCAAGGAGGGACCAGCAGATTACACGGCGCTGCTCGGAGAGTTGAAAATAAAATTTGTTAACCACAACAGTAGTTAATTTTTAAATTACTTCATTGTTAACAATTGGCATTTTTACCAACCGCCAACATATATAAGGGAGGTATTGTGATCATACCAATTTTGACGTTTCGAGATTTCGATGGATCTCCACGAATTGAGGTTCCTACATAACTGTCTGTGTACACGTGCAGAGCAAATTCGGCTGAAAGAATTTTTATGAAACTTCATATTTAAGCTTCTGCCACTAATGGCACGAGTTGATCAACTTTTGGTAAAAATCAGTTGACTAAAAATGGGAGTTTACTCGTATCGATTTTAAGATTTTTGTGAATATTTCACAACAGAAAAATATTTCGAAAAAATTTATTGAACAAAAGTTGCTATAAAAGCAATAACGAATAACTTTTATTTGAGACGTTTTATGATAAAACGAAAAATTTCTAATAATTTCTGTAAAATTTTTCGAAATTTTTTCTCAATTTTTTGATATTTAAATGTAACGTTTCCATGGTCATGATAAATAATATCTCTGTTAGAAAATATTAGGCCAAGTTATTTCTACTCTGTTGCTAGAATGTAATTTATATAAGTACTTTATAATGGCGGTCGGTCCTGTGGTGGCCACAGCTGATTTTTTCTTATGCTTTAAGACTTATGGATTAAGTTTTTACCAACCGCTACACACATATACATACATATAAGGGAGGTATTGTGATCATACCGATTTTGACATTTTTAAATTTCGATGGATGTCCACGAATTGATGTTCCTACATAATGTTTTTACTATTTTTAGCATGATGTCTGTCGGCCTGTCTGTATGTCTGTCTGTCGGTCCTTGGACACGTGTAAAGCGAATTTAGCTAAACGAATTTTTATGAAACTTCAGTTTTAAGCTTCTCACAACAATGGTATCATGATAATCAACTTTTGGTAAAAAGCGGTCATCTAGAAATGGAAGATTTTTGGCGGTCAGTCCTGTTGTCACGTTATTTTTACTTTATTTTTATTATAGTAATAATACTTATTAAGTATTTATTTTGTCATACGTATATGTAATGTTTCCACGGTTATGGTAAATCATTTCTGTGTTAGAGAGTATTTTGTCTAAGTACCTATTTTGTGATGGCGTTCGGTCTTGTGGTGGCCATAGCTGATTTTTTATTAATATTCTTGCTTTTAACTAACAAAGCATTCTTACATTTTGCTCAGTTTATAGTCCGTACCAGATAACTTTTCAAGATAAGCATAAAACAATTATCCTGTATCGATCAACTGAGAAATTTATTTCCAGAACATATCACACGTCAAGATCCACTAAAATATATATAAATATATGCCAGTGGTGTACGCATAGGGGGGAATTAGGGGAATAAATCGTCTCCCTCCGAAAATTCGAAAAGAAATAAAATTATAATTACCCCATTTCAAGATTGCTCGCATTCTCAATAAGTATAAATTCCGATGTTGTGAAAAATCCCCCCCCCCCCGCCGAAATATATTTCTGCGTACACCACTGTATATAGAAACGGTAGTGCTTCGCGACGAATTATTCTCGTGAAAAGTGTTCTGCGGCTCAAAAAGTTTGCAGTGATGCACACGGTTATAAAATGGATAGTACGGCTCGGAATTGTTGATGCGGTAAATTTTTTGAGAAATATCGAATTATTTGTTTCTTTTTACCGACCGCCAACATATATATGGGAGGTATTGTGATCATACCGATTTTGACATTTCGAGATTTCAATGGATCTCCACGAATTGAGGTCCCTACATAACGTTTTGACTATTTTTAGCATGATTTCTGTCTGTCTGTCTGTCCGTCTGTCCGTCTGTCCGTCTGTCTGTGTACACGTGCAGAGCAAATTAAGCTGAAAGGATTTTTATGAAACTGTATATTTAAGCTTTTGACATCAATGACACGAGTTGATCAACTTTTGGTAAAAATCGGTTGGGAGTTTACTCGTGTCGATTTTAAGATTTTTGCGAACATTTAGTAACAGAAAAATATTTCGAAAAAATTTATTGAACAAAAGTTGCTATAAATGCAATAACTAATAACTTTTTTGATAAAACGGAAAATTTCGACAAATTTTTGTAAAGTCTCAATTTTTTCATACTTATATGTAACGTTTCCATGGTCATAATAAATAATATCTCTGTTAGAAAATATTAGGCTAAGTTATTTCTACTCTGCTGCTAGAATGTATTTTATACAAGTACTTTACGATGGTGGTCGGTCCTGTGGTCGGTCAGCTGATTTTTTAAATATATTATAGTAACTATTTTATATATTAGCATATAATACTTATGTTGCCACACGAAAAATAATAATGTAGGGTGTAGTAAAGATTCCACCAAAGATGCCTTAGGACGATATTGAGAGTCAAATAGCAAGACTATGTGCCGACCACATAAGTTTTGGCTAAAGCTGATATCGTCAATATTGAGGCCATGCTGCACCAAATTCAGGTGCGGTTGGTTGGATACGTCATAAGAAAGCCAAATACAAGGCTATCGAAAAGATTACTGTACTCAGAGTTAGAAGGAGGTTGTAGAGGTGTAGCAGCTCCTAAGCAACGCTACAAACACAAGCTAAAAAATTTATCTGAAGTATGAATCTTCACACATTTCTGGGTTGCCTCTATTTGGGATGCCAAAACAAATATTATGTCAAAATATTTTTTTATGAATTTTAATTCGAATGCCTAATACCATTATTTAAGTTTCTAAATATGTTATTTATATAGCAAGGTTCAGTAAGATTTTTAAAATTGCGCCTATGGCTTCCATTGGTTGCTTATATCATAAGTGCCGCCCTCTGATTTCGTCAAACAAAATTAAATTATAATTTCAACACTTCCCACTGGTTATTAAATTTACGCTTTTAAAAAATAAATGCAACATTTACCAAAATATAACTAGAATTTTGACAAAATAATTTAAACAAAATAAAAATGCAAAAAAAAAACAGAAAAAAATAAAATTAAAAGGATTCGAACTCTGCAACGTTCGCACTGCAAATTACAAAGTGCATCACAAAACCAACTGAGCTACTAGAGTTACTGATCTAGACTCTAGATCAGTAACACTCTAGGTCCTAGAGTGTTACATAACGAATTAAATATTTAACATATTTTAGTTAAAAACACAAAAAATGCGTTATTTTCCGAAAACATAATCTGATCCAAAATTCCTGTTGTACTATTCCGGTTCACACCAATGTACATTACTTAGAATTTTTTTAGATTTTTAGTTTCAACCATCTGGGCTACAGGGTGTGGGACAAATTTTTTTTTAAAAAAGCTATTACTTTTTACAATTATTTTACAAAAAAAAAAAAAAAAACAAATGTTTGATCAAACTACCATTATTGTCTACACATTTTCTCATTCTTAATAAAAACTCTTCCGTCGCCCTTATAAGAGTACACTCTTGGATATCCCGGATTGCACTTCTAACCCTTTCTTCTAAATCTTCTATCGTCGTTGGTGTTGTCCGATACACTCTATCTTTTAAATACCCCCAAACGAAAATATCCAATGGCGTGAGATCCGGCGATCGTGCAGGCCAGGGATTAAGTGAATGTGTTCCAATCCATTTGTCTGGGTATTGGCCATTTAAATAGGCACACACGTTTCTAGCGTTATGAGCTGGTGCTCCATCTTTTTGGAACCACATTCCTATCCTCAGCAAGTGGTAAATCATCCAACAAATCCTCCACTTCATTTTGTAAAAAATTTAAATACCTGTTAGCTCTCAGTTTATTTTAGAGATATTTTGTTTCCTTTTTTATTGTTTTCAAAGCTTGCTACGTTCAACTTTGTAAAACTTATGTTGATTATTATTTTGTAAATAAATGGTCGCCATTTTGAAATGGTTAACATAAAAATATGACTTTTTGGTGTCATTGTAAAGCTAATTTAATGTACTTTTAGGAAAAAAATATAAAATTATCGATTCCCTATGCTAGATCAAAAGTTGACATCATTTCCGGTGAAACTGGAAGTGCCTCAGAATTCTTATAGTAACCTTTAGATGGGCCTTATCTAGTTTAACTTTTGTTCTGAAGATTTTTTGTATCTTTACAAATAAAGGAGATTTTCGGGGTGCCCCGTTTCAAAAAAACACCTGTAGATATATATATATATATATATATATATATATATATATATATATATATATATATATATATATATATATATATATATATATATATATATATATGTTAGCGAAAATATAATTATGCAACATTTACACTTATTAACGATCGTAGGGTGCTATATCGTTGCCAAGGCATATTGGTTTATGTAAATAGAATAGTAGAAAATATATCATTGATGTGTGAGACGTATTAGTTGATCAATAAAATCATGTCTTATTATTCATAAAATACCTTTTTTATTAATATACATATATATATATATATATATATATATATATATATATATATATATATATATATAATGTAGAGTATTAAATGAAAGCTCGAACTATTTCAATTAAAATGAATATTGTTTTCCAAACAAATATTCAGTATTCAGTCTTTTTATGGTCTTCCTTTACTTACAAACTACTTGAAATGTGCGGAAAATCACATTTCACATAAATTTTTATTATAATTGGGTGAAATAATCAAGTTTTTGCTATAATAACCTATTAAAGTCAAAGTTATTGTATTTCCAGGTATAGTAATAATCACAAAAAGAATCCGACACTTAAAATTGATTTTCAGAGTGCCACAAATAACTAATAGGAAATATTGAAAAGAAACACTGTTATTCAATTATAAAAATAATTTCCACTCGGAAAATCCACTTTAATTTTCTATTATCTATCTTTCACAATCTCTCATGCAAACCTATAAATCTTTTCATTGAAATTTTTATAAAAATCAAAGCTCGCGTAAGTTTTCAAAGAGCTTTTCAGATATTCTTTTATGACCTTATTCCGGTTCTTTAAAATGTAAGATATTATGGGTTTAGTAATGTAAATTATATATTTCCTTGGTTGGCAAATGTCAAAGATTGTAATCTGATTTGTAAACGAATCAAGAAATATTGGAAAAATTGTAATGTAAATACTATGACAGGTTTATATATTTTCCTGTAATTTATAGGAAAATAATAGTTTCATAAGAAGAGTTTATTTAGATTGTAAAAAACTTATATTGACATATGTCAGCAGTAAGTTTTTATTTTTTATTGTCTGTTCAACATAATTTCAAAAATGTTGAAATGCGGCCTGCGACTTTAAAAGGTTGCCGTCCTGCTTTAGATTGAACACAATATAACAAGAATTATTACCAGATAAATAAATACAATATATAATGTTATTTTTAATAATTACTCAACAGTTCCAACCTAAAAAAATTCAGTGTGAATTTTCACACATTTCAGGCTTTTCTAGGTATTTAATAAGTATAAGATGTCAACAGAATGCTAGATGTCTAGGATAATATTTTTTCTATAACCACCCTTATAAAATAAAACCCTTATAACGTCCCTCATGTGTCTGCCTGTATAGTATAAATTGTAGCCAAACGGCTGCCCAACCAGTCGATCGCGGCGTGATTTTAAGTAGATCTTAAAATCAAACAAAAACACTAGTAGAAAAAAAAAAACACGGATCTCCACGAATTGAGGTCCCTACATAATGTTTTGACTATTTTTAGCATGATGTCTGCCGGTCGGTCTGTCTGTCGGTCTGTGTACACTTGCAGAGCAAATTTGGCTAAAAGGATTTTTATGAAACTTCATATTTAAGCTTTTGACATCAATGGCACAAGTTGATCAACTTTTTCATAACAAAAAAATATTTAAAAAAAAATTATTTAACAAAAGTTGCTATAAAAGCAATAACTTACAATTTTTATTTGAGACACTTTTTGATAAAACGAAAAAAATTTGAAAAAATCTTTTTTTTTTTAATTTCTATTTCTATTTCTAAAAGTATCTATTTTTTCATACTTATATGTAACGTTTCCATGGTCATGAGAAATAATATCTCTGTTAGAAAATATTGGGCCAAGTTATTTCTACTCTGCTGCTAGAATGTATTTTATATAAGTATTTTGTGATGGCGGTCGGTTATGTGGTGGCCACAACAGATTTTTTATTACTTCTGTTCCGAAATATGAAGGCACCAAAAGGCGCTTTATATTTCTGCGCTTAAGACAGGAGCCACACTGGCCATACCCTAGTTACTTTGAAAGAACCTATAGATATTCAGTTTGTGAAGTTCATAAAAGTCACCTAAAGCAATTCTGTTAGGCAGCGGGAAAATAATGCGGTGTTACTGGCTTGAAACCTTAAATCAAATCGCCTATAAAGAAGTAAAAGCAATAACGTTAGTAATACGTAATAACTTTAACACAAAATTACGTCCAAGATTTATAGTAAAGGGTACAAGATGCAATATATCGTGCAATAAAATTTGCGCATCATAATTAACTATCTATTGCAGCTGGTAAACATTGCGAGATTACCGTGTAATCGTGATAAGAACACACAAATTGAAGCACAAGCGGTTAGTTGTAGACTGCAGACATGAAGTGTATTACGCTTAGATGTAGTAGATGCGATCGTAGTGTATACCATAGTCGAGCGCAATCATGCCTGGGTAACCATTTACCGTCATGCAAACGTACAACGCCCGCCTGCTCTCCGATCTCTGTAATTATATCACACAGTCATATCGCAGATACAGCTCACGTCAAACCAAATACTATGCTATCTATATGCATTTACTCTTCATCACTGAACAGAATTATTAATTTAGGATATCACTATTTGACTTTTTAGTCAATATACAAGGTGTCTCAAAATAAATTTTATATTTATTTAGCTTACTGCGTGAACGCAACGTATCCGAGGGGCGCGGGGGTTATGTCAATCGGTAGCCTGGCTCTTGGGAATTCAGCCGCTATGGAGCGTTTCTCGGGAGCAGACCGCGCGTTATGCGTGCGAGAGTTTTACAAAAACGGTGATTCGGCGACTGTAGCGCGTAGAAAATTCTGCAGTATTCGAGGTTTTCGCCACTTAAATGATGCGCCAAGCATTCCTCTCATTCGACATTGGATAAAAAAGTTTGAAGAGACTGGTACAACGCTGGATAAATCAAAATCCGGGCGACCTAGGTCATCAAGAACGGTAGAAAACGTGGAGAATGTTAATCAGTCTGTTCGTGACGACCCGAACCTTTCAATTCGGAAGCGCGCAAGTGCTTTAAATGTGCATAGTTCATCATTACATCGCATTATGCACAAAGACCTAAAGCTGCACCCCTACAAAATTCAATTGGTGCAAGAATTAAAGCCCCAAGATGCCAGTCAGAGGCTTAAATTCGTAAATCAGGTGATTGAGCGATTTTCAACGTTTACCAACATTTTGTTTTCGGATGAAGCTCATTTTCATCTTAATGGCCACGTAAATAAGCAAAACTGCCGCTACTGGAGTGCAACGAATCCGAAACGCAAACATCAGAAACCCCTACATTCGCCTAAAGTGACCGTATGGGCTGCGATGTCGGCGCGAGGAATTATCGGCCCTTACTTTTTTGAAGACGAAAGGGGGCGTGCAGTTACAGTGAATTCAGAGCGTTATGTGGAGATGTTAGACAACTTCTTGGTACCTGAACTGCAAAATTTTCCTGGCTATAACCAAAGAACATGGTTCCAACAGGACGGAGCAACTTCACACACGTCCAATATGTCTCTGCCACGTGTTCGTGAAATTTTCTCAGGCAAATTGATCTCCCGGAGAGGTGACATAAATTGGCCTCCACGCAGTCCAGATTTAACCCCTATGGACTTTTTCCTATGGGGTTATCTTAAATCTAAAGTTTACGCCAATAAACCGACTTCACTGGCGCATTTGAAAGAAAATATCCGTCACGAAATGGCAGCCATCCCTGAGTCCACCTGCCGAGACGTCATAAGTAATTTTACTGTTCGATTAAATGAGTGCCGAGAACACGAGGGTCTACATTTAGACGATATTATTTTTAAGAAATAAATCCCCAAAAAGTGTATTTTAATAATTAATAAACATTTTTTCTATATATGGCTTACTTTTTTTTCAATCGATCCACTAAATATAAAATTTCATTTGAGACACCTTGTACTACGTTCTAAGCTTGAATGACTTTTATCGAAGTACAAGCGGCCAAACTTCTCGGGGCCGGGCGTGAAACATGCGCGTGAAATTTGTAGTGGGGATTATAACTTTGGCGAATTGCGTTATTTCCTACACACGCTATTACAGTCAAGTGCATAAGCGCAACATTCAAAATATATTAAATATTTAAAATCATGGAGACAAAAGGCAAACTAGGTGGACGTGTTATTAACCCTTACGTTACGGTGTCCTTTGGTTGCGGTGTGTGGTACAAATGTACCCCATTTTTATTTTATCGTAAATAAATAATTTATTAATAATTTGTATTTAGGTATACACGTTTATATTAAACATGTTTTTTAGATGAAATTACAATATTTTCAATTGCAATGTTTTCATACGTTTAACATTCATAAAATCCTGTTTCATACTAACCAACTAAATTTTTAGCAAAGCATAGTATACGCCCAACCTGATACGTCCGTCCTGTCCGACGTCCAGATTCAGACTGAAGTGGGTACTTAGGCGGTAGCTGCTTTGCAAAAATCAGGGAATTCATCGGAGTCGACCCCGCCCTTTACTTAAAAATAACCAATAAAATTCATGAAAAATAAATTAATTAATATTTGGTGTTTAAAATAAAAAATGAAAAAAATATTTACCTACATTGTTTCATAAGTAGGTAAATAAAGTATTTATGGTATTTATAAAACTCAAGAACTATTATTTTATTAAAATTTTGTGGGGTACATTTTAAGTAGCAATTTTAAGTAGCTTGTTAAGTAACTCTTACGGAGCGTAAGAGTTAATAGTCAAAGTCGAGAAATATTTACAATGTTCTTGATTTTTGTAAGCCTATATTATTTACAATCTACTTGAAATTGCTGGAGTTTGGAAAATCACGCGGGACGGGGGTGCTCTGGCCAATAAACAAATCGACAAAGTGACCGTCAAATACAGTAATAATTAAATCAAGCAGCTACGTTTCTATAGTTTTGTTGTTCGACTGTGATGGGAGGAACTTGTGTTTATAGACGTACCTAACTGATAAATATAATGTACACGTGTCAGAATGTGACCTTGTTTCTTTGACTGTTCTCTGTATCTGTCTCTGTCTTTCATAGTGCCTTCTCTATGCGCACCATAAGCCACGCCCGGCCACGAGAAGTATGTCCGCCTGTAACTAAGGTTGGATTCTGATACGAATTTAAAATTCAGCATAAATCAAACTTTCCTAATGTGGGGACTTTTTCATGTTAATACCTTTTATGTTTTTACAAACGACCACTAGACGGCAATATTGAATTGTGTCATTGCTATATTTGTAAATTTTGACATTTGTTATTGTGAAATCAGTGGCAGCTTATAAATTGACCGACTAGTTTTTTGACAGTAAACATTAAAAAAACACAAGTTTGTGAAAAAATGGATATTACTCGTGGTTTTCGTTGAATGATTTTTTACGATTTTAGTAAAGTCCTAACTCAACACCAATGCATAGATTTGCTTCGTTCAACTTTTGATAATGAAGCACCATCAGAAAAGACTGTTTAATATTGGTTTGCCGAATTTCGTTGTGGTCGTGCGTCCTTCAGTGATGATTCTCGTGAAGGTCGACCAAAATCGATTGAGATTCAAAAAAACATCGATGTTGTGCGCAAAATGATTGAAGAAAATCGGCATGTGACTTACCGTGAGATAAAGGCATCCTTTGGCATATCGCAGACTGCAATACATACGATTTTGCATGAACATTTAGCTGTTAAAAAGATCTGTTCCCGATGGATTCCACATAATTAGACCGAAGTTCAAAAAAGGCTCGTGTTGATTGGTGTAAGGGAATGCTAAAGAAATGCAACCTAGGCACTGCAAAATCCATATACAATATCGTTACAAGTGACGAAACGTGGATTTATTCATATAAACCGGAAACTAAGCAACAATCCACTGTTTGGGTCTTACAAGATGAACCGAAACCCACAAAACTTGTTCATTCACGAAGCACTTTCAAGAAAATGATCGCCTGTTTCTTCGGTTGTATTGGACATGTTGCAACCATTCCTTTAGAGGATCGGAGAACAGTTAATGCTGAATGGTACACAAGAATTTGTTTGCCAGAAGTCATCGACAAAATCAGGAAAAACAATCAAAAACTTCGCATCATTCTTCATCATGACAATGCAAGCTCCTATACAGCACGTCAAACAATTGATTATTTGAAAAAGAGAAACATCGAATTAATGTCTCATTGCCCGTATTCACTTGAATTATCCCCTAATGACTTTATTTTGTTCCCCAATGTCAAACAAAAAATGCGTGGACAGCGATTTTTATTACCTCAAGAACTGTTGAAGCCTTTGAAAACCATGATTTTGAGATACCAACTTCAGAGTGTTTTCTTTTTGAGAATTGGCTCGAGAAGGCGAATATTTTGAAAAGCAAGAAAACAATATGTTTCAAAAAAAAAATTTTTTTCTTTCTTAGTTTTTGTAAAAACTTAAAAGGAAGCCCTCGTATAAAATCACGGTTGGCTAAATTATTTAAATATTTCATTCTACTTCTTGGTACCGTAAAAACGTGGTGAACGTCAATATGAAATTTCTTAAAAATGCGGAAATAGCCTTTGTTGATGTGCGCCAAAAAATTTTAACATTAATATTTCTTAAAAATCTGTTCTATTAAATTTGCTCTACACGTGTCCACAGACCGCCAGACAGACAGATCGACAGACGTAATTAATTAGTTAGTTAAAATTTTTGGCGCACAGCAGCAAAGGCTATTTGCGCCGGCAGACGTGTTTAAAAATGTTCACAGTTTCTCTGTCAGTCTCAGCCAAAAAGGTCCTAACATGTTTCACTATTTCTTCTCTCCTCTTCTTATCCCTGGGTATTCATAAAGTTGTTATTTTCCTCCATTCTTAATGTTTAAAATAGCTAAAATAATAATTATTTTTTTAAGTTAATATATTCATTAAAATTTTATTATTTATATACATATGTTTACATACTATATATTTTTAAATATATTTATTTCAATTATTTAATTATTCATTTCAATTTCAAAAATACTAAATCAAATAAAAAAGTAAATACTGTAAAATTTAATATTGTTTTATTTGTTTACAAAATGAATATAAAATAAAAAAAAAAATAACTTCTCGTTCTATTTTCCCGATATAAATTAATTACAAATATTAATTTATATCGGGAAAATAATATTTTCCCCAAATATGGTACCGGTACGCACATTAGTAATTAAATCTTCCGGTACACCATATCACATGGTTTGAAAAGCACTGGTCTAAGCACTACACGAGTAAAGTGAGGAAAGAACACGATTTAGAAAAAATAAAACCATTCCAGTGATGGAGAACCTTTGACATGCGTGTTACGAGTGATACGCCAAGACATTTTGGGTGACACGCATTGTTTACGGACTGTCGACTTGAGGTCCAAGCCTGAGAATCTGGAAAGAAATTGTTTGGAGAATGAAAAAGAGGAACTGATTACTAGACACTTTTAGCACTTCATAATTTTTCCCTCTACTTGTACGTTTTTAATAATAACAGTGTTAAATAATATTAAAACCAATAAAAGAAACCGACTGACAGATGAAGTTAATAGTGCTTGCTTGGGCTTGAAGTGCACGAAATAGCATCTTTCAAAAATCCAGCGATGTCTTTATTCATAATTTTTCCCTCTGCTTGTACGTTTTTTTGTGAGTTCTTATTCTCAGCGTTAAATAATATTAAAACCAATAAAAGAAACCGACTGACAGATGAAGTTAATAGTGCTTGCTTGGGCTTGAAGTGCACGAAATAGCATCTTTCAAAAATTCAGCGATGTCTTTATTCATAATTTTTCCCTCTACTTGTACGTTTTTTTGTGAGTTCTTATTCTCAGCGTTAAATAATATTAAAACCAATAAAAGAAACCGACTGACAGATGAAGTTAATAGTGCTTGCTTGGGCTTGAAGTGCACGAAATAGCAACTTTCAAAAATCCAGCGATGTCTTTATTCATAATTTTTCCCTCTACTTGTACGTTTTTTTGTGAGTTCTTATTCTCAGCGTTAAATAATATTAAAACCAATAAAAGAAACCGACTGACAGATGAAGTTAATAGTGCTTGCTTGGGCTTGAAGTGCACGAAATAGCAACTTTCAAAAATCCAGCGATGGCTTTATTCATAATTTTTCCCTCTACTTGTACGTTTTTTTGTGAGTTCTTATTCTCAGCGTTAAATAATATTAAAACCAATAAAAGAAACCGACTGACAGATGAAGTTAATTGTGCTTGCTTGGGCTTGAAGTGCACGAAATATCAACTTTCAATTGAAGTTTTAGCAAATGCAAATCAGCAACAAAATAGTCATCAATGTAAAGAATTATTTATATTTGCTTTTTTAACAAATAAATAAATCAAAAATATAACTATTTTTTTACTAGGGCTGCATATTTCTGGACGTGACACGGCACCCGAGTTAAACTAGTTTTTTTTCCGAATTTTGACTCACCGAGCTCAAAAGGTTCGCCATCATTCATCTATTCTGCCGATGTACGTGCGTTTGTGTTTGTTTAGATAAAGCCTGGTTTATTATAGACATGTTATGGCCAGAGCCGGTGCGAGGGCCTGCGGCGCCCGTATGCAATGTCTAATTGAGCGCCCCTAAGTAGGGCGCACCTAGCTTTTTTCGAGGTCTTCCCTTCTAAATTTCAAGTAGACCTAAAAAAAAAATTGGTCCTGACTTCTAAATTTCAAGTGAAGACCTAAAAAAAAAGATCCTCACTAAAATTACATTTCACTAAATTACTTTTACATTCATTTGGCATTTGGCGCCCTTTTGAATCAGACATGTGATCTTTTGTTGACAGACAGAGATACAGACAGACAGACAGACAGACAGATAGACAGACAGATAGACAGACAGAAAGACAGACAGACGGACGGACGGACGGACAGACGGACAGACGGACGGACGGACGGACGGACGGACGAAAGGACGGACGGACGGACGGACGGACAGACAGACAGGCAGACATACAGACAGACAGACAGACAGACAGACAGACAGACAGACAGACAGACAGACAGACAGACAGACAGACAGACAGACAGACAGACAGACAGACAGACAGACCGACTAAGGTAAAATGACGGTATAAGGGTTTTTTGGTCAAAACCCTAAAAAGTGTGATCCCATTTAAAGTAAGATATTGCACAAGAAATTTCGAAACCATTGGTCGAAACAAACAATTGTTTCACTCTTTGATATTCTCTTATAAAATAATAATTATTTTCTAATTTAAGCAAGATAAGTCTTATAGTTCTCGAGATAGAAATGGTGAACAAATCACCTAGTTTTTTTTTTTTTTTTTTCAGTAGACAGTAGTTTTTAGCGTGACCTAACATTATCGAAGTGGCTACTAAACTGTAACGGAAACAATAGAACTATGGCATAGCGTGAGTCAGAGATGTAAACTTATTGAAAATATTGATTTTTCTGTAATATATTATTATCCAAACTGTTTATAGTGTTTAAATTCTTTTGCTTCGTAAGGCGCCTAATCAAATCACACTGAGTAACTCAAAAGACTTAATTAAAAAAGAATCCTCAAGACTTAAGTTGGTTTTACATAGTTCAATTAATTGACCAATAAATTGATCAAGTTTTTTGTCAATTAATTGAAAAATTTATTGGTAACCTTGGAAACAAAAACTTTTTTTTTTTATTTTAATGGCCTTTGCTGCTGTGGCAATTAGCCGAGACATTTTTTATTTGAGAAAATTTCCATGCCTGAACGGGATTCGAACCCGAGACATTCGCAACGCAGAGCACATGTGTTACCACTACGCTACGCCGCAAGGCAAACATCACTTTACACACATTAATTTATTTATCAATTTTTTTGAAAACTTTTACATTACCAACTATACTAATTGTTGACATATCTATCAGAATGAAAATATTGAAAAAACCTTCTCAAATTTACGAGCTGTGAACAATAACAAAAGAAATAACCTAGATGACGATAAATTAGAACATTCGAGGTCCTGTCACATTTGAAAATTAAACACAAACAATATATTTAGAGGTTATGCTACAACTAAACAGTTGGTAATATCTTAACAGATAAAAATATACCTAGAATTCCCTAAACAAATGTTGAAAAATTGATGAAAAATAGAACTTGTTCTATTTTTAAAATAAATTGATCAACTTTTTTGTCAATTAATTGATCAATTAATTGACGAAATTTTTACACTTTACACACATCAATTAATTGAATGTCTACTTTTTCAATTAATTCATCAATAAATTAATCAATAAATTGATCAATAAATTGATCAATAAATTGAATCGTTTAAAACCCATTTAAAATACTGATTTCTATTGAGATGAATTTCAATAATATGCGCGTTTCTAGCATTCCAGCCTTTCGTTAACCGTTTAGTAAGTGAAATACACTTACTAAATATTTAGCAAACCATAAAATGAGTGAAAAATCGCACGTCATCAATAGTTAATTTCATGAGTATGGTGTACCACATGACATAGCCCAACTTAACCTACGTGCTTCATATTCTGTTTGGTAGAAGCCATTGCGAGTTTGTAGAAATAATAATACCTAGTAACAATAATAATAATAATACTTGCCGGGTACGGCTTTTTTTTTACCGAAAAGGCTTAGTTACACCTAGGCTTAAAATTTAATCCATTTTCTTTGCAATTACGTTGTGTTGTAGGGCAAAACTTCAAATAAAGCTTTTGTGACTCACGTTATCTCATTTGAACGCCACAATACTGGAAGATTATTTACTGATAAATTTTTACGAGCTCTAGGATTTTCCACCTATCTTTCTATCTAATACTAGTGTAAGACGGTCATTTAAGGAACATTTAAAAAAACTATCATTTTTATGTAAAAAAAAAATCAGCTGTGGCCACCACAGGACCGACTGCCATCACAAAGTACTTGTATAAAATACATTCTAGCAGCAGAGTAGAAATAACTTGGCCTAATTTTTTCTAACAGAGATATTATTTATCATGACCATGGAAACGTTACATATAAGTATGAAAAAATTGAGAAAAATTTTTAAAAATTTTACAATAATTTGTCTAAATTTTTCGTTTTATCAAAAAACGTCTCAAATAAAAGTTATTAGTTATTGTATTTATAGCAACTTTTGTTTAATAAATTTATTCGAAATATTTTTCAGTTGCTAAATATTCGCAAAAATCTTAAAATCGACACGAGTAAACTCCCATTTCTAGTCAACCGATTTTTACCAAAAGTTGATCAACTCGTGTCATAGATGTTAAAAGCTTAAATATGCAGTTTCATAAAAATTCTTTTAGCCTAATTTGCTCTGCACGTGTACACAGACAGACGGACAGAGACAGACGGACAGACAGACAGACGGACGGACAGACAGACCGACAGACATCATGCTAAAAATAGTCAAAACGTTATGTAGGGACCTCAATTCGTGGAGATCCATCGAAATCTCGAAATGTCAAAATCGGTATGATCACAATACCTCCCTTATATAGGATGACCATCTGTCCCGGTTTTCCGGCATTGTCCCGGTTTTTGTTCAATTGTCCCGGTGTCCCGAAATATGTCTTCGGGACGGTCAATTGTCCCGGTTTTTACACAATTCAGTATTTGTAATATTACAACTAGTTAATCTGAGAGGTGAGGACCTTTTGTATTTTTGCTCTTCACTTGAATCTGGGAGGTGAGGACCTTTTTTTTGCTCTTCACTTGGATCTGGAGGGGGAGGACCCTTTTTTTCTCCTGTGTCCCGGTTACGCTTCACTGAAATCTGGTCACCCTACCCTTATATATGTTGACGGTCGGTAAAAATAGTTTTGTATACTATTTTTTTAGAATTTATTTTTTATTGCTCAATTAAAATTTAGTTTTTTTTTTTTTTAATTTTCAAACCGAGCTATAAATAAATATTCATTAAATTTAAAAATAAATTTACTTATTTTTTGAATTATTTGAAGCACTGCTAAAAAAAATAAGTATCATTAATAGTTGTCTGATACGGTAGTAACGTGGTATATTTTTTTGTACCCCTTTCGGAACGCCAGATTTGTTTGACTAAAGAGTAAAAACCACGCATTAATTCTCCTTCCAACTCTTGTTCGGAACATTGTCTCAATTAGTAGTCTTATTATAGCAGCCATTTGTGATAATAATAGTAGACAGCCCTAATAATAGCAATTTCATAAACGTTTGAACTATCATGGCATGAACAATGTCAGTAATGTAACCACATTTTAATGTCAATTACCAGCTGTGAGTTATGGTCGGATGGATGTAGATATTTATGAAATGAGATCGCTTGTTGAACCACAGCAATACACACAAACCGCCATTGTCGCTCTCAAAGCTCTCGACTTGAGTGATTTTACGGTAAATACATACATTGTATGACATGTCCACAGCTTCAATCCGTGAAGGGCTTTTATTCAATGTTTACCCGGGTATTACATGCTATGAGAATTAATTAACTTCTATATTTGCTAATAATGATAAGGATACAGGCAATTTACATTAAGTGTATTCTTTTTAGGGTTTTGTAGGTATGACCAAAAAACCCTTATACCGTCATTTTGTCGTCTGTCTGTCCGTCTATTCGGTAAAAATTGTAGCCAAACGGCTTAACCTAGAGAGTTTAAATTTGCATGCTTATATATATATGCATTATAATATTTTGAAGCCAAAACCATGTGGAAATGAAAGGAATATTTGCCACTGAGAGTACAGCAGGCCTAATTGTTTTTCTCGGCAAACGGTTTACGAAAAATTTTATTTACAAATGTTTAGTACCTTCCATTTTTAGGGTTTGTAGGTATGACCAAAAATCCCTTATAGCGTCATTTTATCGTCTGTCTCTCTGTCTGTCTGTTTGTACGGTAAAAATTGTAGCCAACGGCTAAACCTAAAGAGCTGAAATTTGGCATGCTTATACAACTCTTTGACCCGCACATAGAAAAAATACAAAAACCTCTAAAAAACATATCGCCCTAAAAATATAAACAAATATGTGCTCATCGAAAAAAAAATATATATATTTTTTTTTTTAATTCTGTAGGGTATCAAATGAAAGCCCTTAGTACGTGGATTAACAACAAAAATTTTATTTTTGCAAAATAAATTATTTTCAGGCGATTTTTGCCAAAATTGTGCAAAAAAATTTTTGTCCCACACCCTGTAGCCCAGATGGTTTAAACTAAAAATCTGAAAAAATTCTAAGTAATGTACATTGGTGTGAACCGGAATAGTACAACAGGAATTTTTGATCAGATTATGTTTTCGGAAAATAACGTATTTTTTGTGTTTTTTGGTTGACAATGTAAATATTTAATACGTTATGTAACAGTGTAAACCAGTAGGTATGGTGTAGTGGTTAGCCTTCTGGCTTTTTAAGTTGCAAACTAGTGTTCTCTTCCGGAGACAATTTTATTTTTTATTTTTTTTTTGCATTTTTATTTTGTTTAAATTATTTTTTCAAAATTCTAGTTATATTTTGGCAAATGTTGCATTTAATTTTTAAAAGCGTAAATTTAATAACCAGTGGCAATTGTTGAAATTATGTTTAAATGTATATGAAATCAGAGGGGCGGAGCTTATGACTTTAAACAAACAATGGCAGCCATAGGCGCAATTTTCAAAGTATTAAAGAACCTTGCTATGTAAAAAAAATCAACTGTGGCCACCGCAGGACCGACCGCCATTATAAAGTACTTATATAAAATGCATTCTAGCAGCAGAGAAATAACTTGGCCTAATATTTTCTAACAGAGATATTTTTTATCATGACCATGGAAACGTTACATATAAGTATGAAAAAATTGAGACAAAAAAAATTTCGAAAAATTTTACAAAAATTATTCGAAATTTTTCGTTTTATCAAAAAACGTCTCAAATAAAAGTTATTAATTATTGCTTTTATAGCAAGTTTTGTTCAATAAATTTTTTCTAAATATTTTTCTGTTATGAAATATTCACAAAAATCTTAAAATCGACACGAGTAAACTCCCATTTTTAGTCAACCGATTTTTACCAAAAGTGTTTTTATCAACTCGTGCCATTGATGGCAAAAGCTTAAATATGAAGTTTCATAACAATCCTTTCAGCCGAATTTGCTCTGCACGTGTACACAGACAGACGGACAGACAGACGGACAGACGGACAGACAGACGGACAGACGGACAGACAGACAGAAGGACAGACAGACCGACAGACATCATGCTAAAAATAGTCAAAACGTTATGTAGGGACATCAATTCGTGGAGATCCATCGAAATCTCGAAATGTCAAAATCGGTATGATCACAATACCTCCCTTATATATGTTGGCGGTCGGTAAAACATACTGCACATATTTAGAAACCGAAATAATGGTATTAAGTACTCGAATTAAAATTAACAAAAAATATTTTAACATAAAATTTGTTTTGGCATCCCAAATAATCATCATTCACTTACTAAATACCTGCGTAACCCTGAAATGTGCGAAAATTCACACTTTCACAATTTTATTTTTTATCTACACCACAGAACACAATATATTAAGAACGGACACTGGCAGCAAAAAAAATTAGTACGTTCCCTCTAGGAATATACCAATGAACTAAACAATAACAACCGCCAAATTTAAATTTTACTATCTGATTTACGTTCATAATTACCATTATTATTGTATTAAATATATTTTATTATTTATATTATCAAGAGTTTTACAATTAAAAAAACATATATATTTAATAATCCATATACATTAATATATCATATAAATAAGGAATTTAAATAAATCTAAATAAAAGGTGTAAGCTATTTATTTTTGAAACAAAATTATACACAACATTAAATATTATTTTAAACACAACATTATAATTACTAATTACAAACACTGTATTAATAAAATTGGAGGCTATACCTGTTTTTTTATTTTTTCTGCCTCATATTTAGTTTCTACACATTTCAGATCATTATAAGACAATATCCGCAAAAAATCAATTTTTGTCCATCTTCCTGAGATACAATGTATGTATCAAATACAGTATAAGATGACCAAAATTGGAAATAAAACTCTATTATTTGAACCATGTATTTGAAAATTAACAAGCTTAAATGCGTATTACTTCAACACCAACAGTCCTGTGTTTGACAGCTAATGGCGGCTGATCGAAAGCTAGAACACGAAGTTTCTGATCGTTTGAAGTCGGGTGTATTCGTAATTTATTTTGCACTATGTCACCATCTACCAATATACCAGAAAACTAAAACTCGAGCCAAGGTCATTACATACCAGTGGCACCCGGGTGATCTACACGATATCTCTAAAAATGTTAGTTGACAATTTTGACGTACTGCATCTGTTATTCCAGTGCTTTTCAAACTATCTGATGTAGCGCACCGACGGTTTTATTATAATGTACCACGTATTGGTACCATATTTGTGCCATATTTGGTAAAAGTATTATATAAACATTCCTAATAATATTAATTTACATGGGGAAAATATAATGAATATAATAAAAGTTGACACGTTTTTTATTTTATATTTATTTTGTAAACAAATAGTACAATATTACATTTTAAAGTATTTGCTTTTTTATTTGAATTTAGTTTTTGTAATTGATATAAATAATTAAATAAATGAAATGAATATAATAATAAAATTAATTAGCAAAGCTTTCTAATAAATATAATATAAACATTTGTATATGATAAACGCATTCTGCGTTTATTTGAAAAAACATTTGAGAAACAAGCTTCAAAAATTTTGACATGGAAAAAACCAATATAAGGTTACAATACAAGGAAGATTTTTTTAAAATAACTATATATTGATATGTAATTATCATTAACGCATTATTTTGAAAAAATAAAAATTGAATAATACCATTTTAACAATTTGAAAAATGAACATACAACTTTGTGATTAAGAAAAACACGAAACTTAGTACCTTAACGTTACATACAGCTTTGTAATTCAAAGTAATATCGGGGAAATTCAGTTTATAGGTAAAGCTTCAGTTTTTAGGTTTCTGAAAATTGTTAAAAAGGTACCAGAAAAGGTAAAAGAAATGTTAGTCACGTATTAAATTTTTATTTGATTAAATAAAACAAATTAAACAATATGCTTGCAAAATAATAACAAATTAAACATTAATCTTACAAAAAATTAAGATAAATTATGATAATTTGAACTGAAACTGAAACATTCGAAATAAAAAAAATTAAACGAAATAAATTGTATTTTTATTATTTTCTTGAGATTTACTTTCTTGGCAATATTGTTTCATAATAAGATTTATCCATAGTAGGCATCCAATCCAGCATAGATTTTAAAGCGATTACCTTGTTTTCTGGTAACGGATGTTTATTTGTAGAAACCTTAATGCCTCTAAATATATTTAACAAGTCTTCAAGACCTTGTTTTATTCTTTTTAATATTTTTTGTAACCCAGGTGCCCGAAAAAGATGTTTTATATTTAACATAAAAGATGTATGTCAAACATACAACCATAAATTATGAACTAAAAAAAAAAAAAAAAAAAAACAATTTAAATACAAGGGTGTTTGTTTTAACATACAACTATGTTTTGTAAGTTTTTTATTTTTTGACATACAACTATGGTTTTCTGCTTTTTTCTCCGACACCGGTAATGCTATCTTATGGAAATTATTGGAACAAGTAGGTTACGTGACATACAACTCTATAGTATTGAAAAGTGCATTTGACAGAAAATGTCACATACAACCTTATTATTTTCAGCCAACGATATGTCATCATATTATAGTTGCTAACGTAACATATTACAAAAGACGTCCAAGAACTAGTTCTGATCCTAACATATATGTATATTATATATAATATGTAATTATAAAATATAAAATTATAATAATTAAAACATTACCTACTTATTTATTTACAATAGAGAATAGATTAAATTATGAGCGGCACTGTTAAAATTTAAAAAATTATATATTCTCAATTATCGCAACATGATAATGTAGAAATTAGAAAGTAAAAGCCAACTTCAGATATTATAATAACTCAGGAAGATTTTTTTATTTATGCAGTACCCCCACCTAAAAATATGACCACCTGCCACTGATTAAATGTAAATTATAAATGATGATATATACGGTACCCAAAAAAATTGTAAATTTTTCAACTGTTAATTCCACAGAGTATATATATAGGACAGGAGAACAAAAAACACCAAGTAATTTATATTTTATGTTTGTCCATTTTTCATAGAATATATTTTAATTTTTGGTGACAGTACTCGCTAGTAAATAAACTAAAAAGTTGATTTGTGTTATGCGTCGAACTTTAACAAGTGTATGCAGTGGCGCAGCCAAGGGAGGGACGGGCCTCGCCCAGTTGTATATAAAATTTGTTAGCTACAACAGTAATTTATTTTTAAATTACATCATTGTAAACAATATTGAAATTTTTCTTTTTTTTTTAGTGCATAAATAAACTTTTTTTTAAGATTGACTACTCTTGAAAAAGCCGCATAATTATTGTCCAAGTGAAAATACATCACTTCCAAACATGCTCCAACGAATTATATGAAGAGGAGCGTTGATCCTTTTTTCCACCCTGACACATCGACTAAAATATTCACCAGTCGGTGTATGTTGAGCAGTCACTTCTACCGCTACATTCTTTACCACCAAATTAATTATTTTAAACTACTAATTACTCGATTCAGGTACGATAAAATGAAAATATGGCTTCGTTACAACCTTCAGAATGTAATTTTAAAACGACACCTTAAACGTGAAATAAAGTAGAAAGAAATTTATTATAATATAATAAATAATAAATGTCTACATATTAGTTTATTTGAATTTTTGATTCGGCCCTCCCAAAAACAAAATTTTGGTTGAGCCCCTGTGTGTATGAGTTCTGAATTGTTTGGAGTACGGCGAGCGAAGCGAGGAGTGGTCCAAAGTAACAAGCGTGATAATACGTCGTATAAAACGAGCATAATATAAAGTCTGTTCCTTTGGTTTAAGCGGAACTAGATTTTCAATTCTAGTTACTTTTACCGTTTGATTGAAGCTTTTGATCATTTTGTGCAGGAAAAGCCAACTTTAATAAATAAAAAAATAGCTAATGCCAACTTACAAAAATGAAAATTCCGGTTAGCTCCTCCTAATCGTTTGGAATAGACTGTACTATTTTTTATACTTTGCATTCCTTATTTTATAGAAGTTTTAAAAGATCATTTATAATAAATATCGGAATACAATCTAGGGATTAATGTGAAATGTGGTCGCCATTGCAACAATGTAGACTAACAATTTCTGTGATAACACAACACAACAGTAATTTGACAAATGCAAAACAACAAACTTTCTTTTTGAATTTTCTTAATAATAATATTATTAAATAATTAACGTGGAAATACTTACAAATTGTATTAAATAAACATTTTAAAATATTTGAAGTTATCAATGACACCCCGTAGTCGAGTAGTACCGCGAATCTCTCAACGTAAAAAGTCACCAAAAACAGTTTAACAATAGCTTCTACTGTTAAAATGTTTTCAGTGTAACAATGATATTATTGTGAACGCAAAGTATAAAAATATCATAATATCCACATTTTTAATGTGGTTTAATATTATTGACATTTAACACAACGCAGTCCTTCTCCTCATTTATATAATGCACCATTTGTTTTCCGCCAGACCATTAACTCAGCGTGTTTTAACAAGTAACCTTTGTTGTTTCAGTCCTCCATTAGCTGTTGTTGGTAATGGCGTCAGGAGTTAAGAAAGAAGTGTCTCCCTATGAGCAAGAGCGGTGTTTGCAGTATGGCGATGGACGAACAGCAGACTCTGCTGGGCAGCTCTGCAGGGGGTCGCTCTCAGCTCAGTGTTACCATTGTGGAAATGGGAAGTTCCCCCCAACCCAGTCCTATGTCCGACAGAAGTATATCCGGCCTTACCACAGAGACTACTGCTACGGGGGAAGCTGTACAAAGTATACAGAATAAAGATGAAGGTAAGATTAATGACTCAATAAGTATTTTATCTGAAAAACGCAGTTAGATTTATTTTTGAAGAAAATATATTGTACAGATGAATTTTCTGGAGTGGAAACTAGAGATTGTATGGCACTCTTAGTTAAGAAAATCTATTTCTGGGACACTGGCAGTAGTCTAAACCAGTGTTCTTCAACCTTTTTGCACCTGCAGTCCGGTGATAAATATATCGCGGACTGGCTGAAAGCTAAGACACAAATAAAAACCAATATAGATAGTATTTTATTATTATATAGGTATATGTTATACAGTTATACAATTACAATTTTTTAGTGCGACATCTGTTGCTGTTTCTTTGTTAGAAAATTTGATATACGTGGCTGCAGAGTTGTTTCAGAGAGACGCCGCGCTGCATTAACATCCACTCGATTTCTCTGTTTGATTTTTACCGACCGCCAACATATATAAGGGTATTGTGATCATACCGATTTTGACATTTCGAGATTTCGATGGATCTCCACGAATTGAGGTCCCTACATAACGTTTTGACTATTTTTAGCATGATGTCTGTCGGTCTGTCTGTCCGTCTGTCTGTATGTCCGTCTGTCTGTCCGTCTGTCCGTCTGTCTGTCTGTCCGTCTGTTCGTCTGTGTACACGTGCAGAGCAAATTCGGCTGAAAGGATTTTTATGAAACTTCATATTTAAGCTTCTGCCATCAATGGCACAAGTTGATCAACTTTTGGTAAAAATCGGTAGACTAAAAATGGGAGTTTACTCGTGTCGATTTTAAGATTTTTATGAATATATCACAACAGAAAAATATTTCGAAAAAATTTATTGAACAAAAGTTGCTATAAAAGCAATAATTAATAACTTTTATTTGAGACGTTTTTTTATAAAACGAAAAATTTAAATTTTTTCATACTTATATGTAACGTTTCCACGCATGATAAATAATATCTCTGTTAGAAAATATTAGGCCAAGTTATTTCTACTCTGCTGCTAGAATGTATTACTTTATGAAGTACTTTATGATGGCGGTCGGTCCTGTGGTGGCCACAGCTCATTTTTATTATTGACATGGTTGAAAAAATTTTCACGCAAATAGGAAGTCGGAAAAATTACTAATAATTTGATAGATTTATAACTCAAAGATGGATATTCTTTTTCTTACGATTTCCAAAATTGAGACAATGATTGCGTTTTATGTCTGGAAATCAGAGTAACATCAGAAGACAACTCGATAAGCTTTTCTTTTTCACGAGCATCAAGTGCACATGACTTTATATCTTCCAAGAATGGATTATTAATCCAGAGGTTACCTTTACGAAGATCCTCATTTTCAGAGAAATAATTATTAAAATTTTCGGCTAATGCTTTTAAATGTTGACTTATTATGTTGAATATGACTTTCTGGTTGACATCAGCAGCAATCAGAAATTCTTCCAAAAGTGGAAACATTTCTACATCTTCCTCTTGTAAGCAACTATTCCAAAGAGCTTCTTTTTCAACGCATCCATTTTATTTCTTAGAGTAAAAATATTTGTATATTACCCCTGCAGAGAAATATTAACTTCAATGAACAGACTGAATATGTCCGCCATATAAACAAGCTTTGCCAGCGCTCAAATGCATGGCAAAATCTGGAAACACGATCTAAAGAAGTATGAAAAATAGCCACAAGACACGTTTTGGGGACCTGCCTTGGCCTCCGAGGTTACCAGATTTGGCAACATGCAATTTCTTCCTCTGGAGTTATCTAAAGGCTCGTGTTTACGAGAACAAACCCAGAACATTGGATGAACTAAAGCAGCGTTTCTCAACCGGGGGGCCGCGAAGTCATACAAGATCGTAACATGAAAATATAATAAAAATGCACTCAATCTTACAAGATATAAATTTTATTCATATTTATAAATACGAGTATCTTATATTGATATTCATAAAAGTATACCTTTCACAACATAAATAAAATAAATATTCTATTTATTTTTATACTTAATATATTTATTTTGACAACTAATTTAAACTACAGGCTATTTCAAATGTTTAAGTTGTCCCTAGCTAACTTTATAATGAGTAAATGGGCTTTTACTAAACAAAATGATCAAAATATTCATTTAATTGATAAAAATTACTAGATTTGAAAATCTAGTTCCGTTTTAACAAAAGAAACAGACTATAAGTAGATTATATCAATGTCAAATAAATTGTATGTGTCGGTTAATGGGTTCGCGTTAGAGGTACTTCAAGTGTTTTTAAGTTGTGCTTTGAAGTAGGTACGATTTGAAAGTGCAATATTTGTTATTATATATTTTTTTAATTGCTCTCCGAACTACAGGTAACTCAAGAGTAAGGATGCGAATGTGTTTAAATTAAAATGGAAGGCACTTTGAGCATTTGTAAATAAAACTACTTTACTTTCAAGTCGTTATAGGGACTATAATCGTCCTTTAAAAATATCACAGTTTTTTGTGTCAACCGTAAAAGATATTAAAAAAATGTTTAAGGAAAAGTTGTTGAAAAGCTCTATTCAAAGATATCCAATATGACATACGTTCCCATTTAAAAATTCGAAATTGTCCTTGATGTCCTGTAATTCCGTTTTTTTCCGGAAAATTTCAATACTACCATTCAATTTTGTGGATAAATTTTAGTTCCAAATTTTTGATGTGTGAGTGACGTGTGAGCAACGTCGCCTTTTCGAAAAAACTTGTGTTCCCATCCATGTTATCTTGATACACCATATATATATATGTTAGCGAAAATATAATTATGCAACATTTACCCTAATTAACGATCATGGTGTGCTATATCGTTGCTAAGCACATTGTTTTATGTAAATAAAATAGTAGAAAATATATAATATGATGTGCGATATATATATATATATATATATATATATATATATATATATATATATATATATATATATATATATATATATATATATCTATATATATAGGGGGGCCGCAGACAATATTTATGTAATTTGGGGGGTTCCAGGCCATAAAAGGTTGAGAAGCACTGAACTAAAGGATACCATTCGTGCAGAAGTCCGGGCGATTGACGAAGCTCTATTGGACCGCGTTCACCAATAATTTATGAACAGACTTGAAACATGTTATGAGCAGAATGGTCATCAAATGACTGATATAATTTTTAAAAATTAAAATGGCATATAATTTACTATTAATGTAGGTTAATAAAAAAAAAATTGTCTTGAGAAATCATTGGGTAATATTCAATCAAAAATCGTCAGGTTCCCATGACCCACCCTCTATAAGCTGTTCCATTTAAAACATGTTTATAGTCAAAATAACTCAAAACAGAAGTGATAAATTTTTTCTTTGAAAAATTCTTATTATTTTTTTATTAAAAATACTCGACCTCTATCGTTTAACCGAATCTCTATCTATAATAATAAGCGAGATAGAATTGGTGATGCACTTGGTTAGGACACCTGTATTATCACCCTTGGCAAGAGCAAATTAGACTTGTCGAAATTCAGATTAGGGAGCTATAATGAGGACCTGGTGAATGGTTGCTCAATCTGGGACGAAATGATGGATAATTTTTAGTTCCAATGATGAAACTTCTGACAAGATCAAAGCTAGTCCTTTTATTATTATTATTCAAACCTTTAGAATTAAACCGTACGAAGCAAAGTATTATTAAATTGATGAATAAATTTCTAAAACAAATTTCGTCTGCTCACAATTAGTATTCTTAATTAAATCAAACTACTTTTATTTAATTACTGAGATCAGGTATTCTGTTAATGGTATTATTCCCCAAAGTATCTTTAGCATAAACGTGGGGCACTGAACCCTTTCTTTAGTGGTACAAAAACGTTAATATAAATCTATTTAACATAGTTTGAACAAAGAATTTCCGTTTTCAACTTCGTACAAATGCGATTTAATAACTTTATCCATTTATGTTTGAATTCTGTGTGAGTTAACACAGAAATCAATAATATAAATAAGTTTGCACTTTTAACCGCATTTTCTGTCAGATAAGCTGTGTTACCAACCCACTTTAAATGATCCTTTTTGAAATATCACGAATTTAATTTTCTACAGTTAAATTACTTTGCTAATATAATGTTTATTTATGGAATTGGCTGTTCATCTCTGAATAGTGTAGAATAATGTCTAGTAATAAATAGATGTCTATGGTTTTGAAATATCTAATATCGTGGGCCTACTAGAAAAGTAACCAAAGTCCAAAGGTTACGATTTTTTGACTAAGTCATTGCAAATTACCACATCTATAATAGAATAAATTTAGACCTTTAAAACTTTAACAGGTAGACCTTTAAATAATAATATACCAACAAAATTGCCCACCTACAAATTTGCCTACAAATTTGCCCACCATTTCAAATTAAATTTCATAACCGAACCGGCTGGAGAATTGCCAGAAGTACAGTCTCTACCTCTTTATTTATCCGCCAAATATTTATCTTAAATAAATATAACACCCGAAATGGTAGCAGATAAATTAAAAGTACTGTGTGCCCCTACGGCAACTGGTTCCGATGATATTCATCCTCTGGTTCTCCAAAAGTGTTGCAACTAATTTGCAATACCGTTGTCGAAAATTATGAGTAACTCATTCAACTCAGGATTAATCCCAAATGTATGGCTTACTTCAACTGTTGTCTGCAATCATGCAATTATAGACCAATCAGTCTAATTTCCAACACCGCCAAAGTACTGGAAAAAATAATAACCGATGAAATGGTGTATTTTTTCCTGCACAATAATTCCCAAAAACCAGAATGGCTTCATCCCAAGACAGTCAGTGGTATCCAATTGGTTACTTGCAACTAATACCTGGTCAAAAAATCTGGATGATTCAACTCCCATGGACGAAATCTATTTCGATTTTGCTAAGGCCTTCGACAGAGTAGCACTTAGACGTCTGTTTGCTAAATTGAACCACTATGGCATCAGAGGAAACCTGTTGTTATGGATAACTGCGTACCTAACCAACCGCTGCTTTAAGGTTCGAGTTGGATCGTCACATTTCGGAAACTACCCCGTCACAAGCGGTGTTCCACAGGGTAGTGTAATAGGACCAATTTTATTATAATATTTATAGTGGACCTAATAACTGACCTTCTGGCCGAACACCAGCTGTTTGCTGACGATTTAAAAATCTATGGTAAAGCAACCAACCGGACAAATCTGCAACAAGATCTTGATAGTATCACTGCATGGTGCACAATATAGCTTCTTCTCCTCAACATATCCAAATGCCAAGTGATTCACTTCGGAAAGAATAACCCAGGACATCAGTACCACATAATGGACAATATTATCCAACGCGTCGAGTCTATAGTTGATTTAGGAGTGACTATAACCCAGAATCTCGACTGGTCCACTCACATTCTTCAAGTAGTCAAAATGGCAAATAAAGTTGTCTACCTGGTCCGTAAATCTTTTCCACACTTTACTCCTACATTATTTCGCAAAATGTACCTATCCTATATCCAGCCACTCCTTGAATTTGCATTTGTTGTATGGTCCATTTACTTACAACGCGACATCCAGTTGTTAGAATGAGTTCAGAGACGAGCTACCAAACTCCCGAGAAGTTTAAAGCATCTGCCATATAAGGATCGTCTAGAAAAATTCGGTCTCCCACTACTGGCAGATCGAAGAACCCGTGATGACCTGATCCAGATGTATCGAATAACAACAGGGAAATTCTCCACAGACATCCCCATTATTCCATCTCAATGCTGACCCACGTCTTCGTGGTCACCACGCTGAAACATGAAAAATACCACACTCAGCAACGTGAAAACTTCCTGTCAAACTGCATATTCGACATCTAAAATTCTCTCCCGGATGAAGCAGACTCGACCCACTCCATCAACAGTTTTAAAAGCAAAATTGCCTTTCTGTTTCCTTAAAAATTAAGTAACGTTACATGTGAGTTTTTTATGTAACTAAATATTTGTGTTAGTTTTGAAATTAGGCATACAGATATATATATATATATATATATATATATATATATATATATAGGGGAGATGTGGGGACGGTGGCACACATTTTGGTTTTCTGTACATAACATCTTCAATTTTGAATTTTTTAAATACATCTTTTCGCCACTTAATACTTATAATGTCGTTGTTTAAATAACCTGTTAAAAATTAATATCCTTATCACGTGCCATTTATAATTAATATTTTTGTTGACCTCTGTAATTGTGCCACTGTACCTATACGTGAGGGTACAGTGAAACAGCATTAGGGATACAGTGGAACAGTAAATATAATAGGTATCCAAAAAATCTGTATATGTATTAATAATTTTTATTGAAACTTCAATTCAATGTCTTTCAAAATAAATCATCTACTAAGTAATTAAATAATGTATATAAATATATAAATGTAAATTTATTATTAATATAAAAAAATAAACTTTGGTAAGTTCCTTGGAAGCAGTAAGTTTTGATAGCTTTTATTTTAATGTTAATTATATTTCATTAAATTTACTGTAAAAATCAAAGCGTCTAAACGGTGTTTTGTGCTATCAGACGGAGTAGGAGATGGTAAAACTTTTATCAGCTCTGATTTTTTAAATGTGTAATTTTTATTTGTTTTAATAAATTTAAAGAGTAGAGTCAGCCGTCGGAGATGTTACAACAATATCGTCAGTCGTTATTTCTATGATTTCCCCTATAGAGTGGCTCTTCATTTTATTCTTTGCGTGTTCTTCAAATATTAAGGCATATTGCCTTACTTTAATATCCTTGTTTACGTAGTCTGTCGAATCTGTATCACATTCAGAGTCAACATTATCATCTGAGTTTCAATTCTCATCAATATTGACATCAGTATCAGACGTGTCTGAACGTGTCAAGAATATCTTTTAATTTTCTGATCTTTTTTATTTTGCGCAGCTTAGAATTGTTCTTCTAACTCGTACCCACGTACGTGGGTACAGTGGCTCACTGTACCACTGTATCCACATAATACGTATGCCACTGTTAGCCTAACCCTATTTTCACGAACATTTTATCAAATATAATAAATGATATAGTTTAGAACATTAGTAATTGCTTTACACTGTAGACAAATGACCAATTTACAACATGTAATACAAATTTTTTTACTAATTTAGTTGTGTGTCATTCAAATAAAAAATTTCTTGTTACGATAAACTTTAGTTTGTCAATCTCAAATCACCATTTTCATTATAAATGGCAGGACTTAAATTTATAGACTCAAAATGTGGATAGTATAATTTCGCAGTACCAGAGGGGCCTGTATATACCCAAACAGAAATGAAAATATTCTATATTTCAAAGATATTTCAAATGTTCCACTGTACCAATTGTGCCACCGTCCCCACATCTCCCCTATATATATATATATATATATATATATATATAAATATATATATAGTTGAATGTAGTTCTTGGCGAAATATCACACTACTGAGTTCTTGCACTACAAAAACATTTTTAAAACATTCGATATTAAGTTAGCCTTCAGCTCCGATAATAATAACAATCGTAATTTTTCTAAACTTAAAACCAACATTCCCATACTTGAAACTCCCAATGTCGTTTACGAAATACCGTGTAATGTATGTGATAAAAGTTACATAGGAACGACACAACAAATTTTGAAAAAACGCCTTTACCAGCACAAAAGTGACGTTAGACTAAAACCTAATTCTACAGCTTTAGCAGTACATACTAACAGCACAGGTCACATTTTTAATTATGAGAATGTTAAAATTTTAGATAAAGAAAGTCACTTGCAAAAAAGAATGATCGCAGAGATGGTGCACATTCATGCCGCCAAAGATAAATGTGTTAACAAGAAAACAGACACGGTCGGGTTAGATAAATCATATTTTAAACTCATTTCCTAGTCATCAGCTGATTGTCATTTTCTTGTTGCATTTGGTCTTTGGCTTATCAGCATATGACGTATGGCTGTCTAGGTGCCTTGTTAGTAACTGATTGACTGTCCGATACAACATGTCGCACCACCATGTATTTCCAGTGGTCTAGTTTTAGCAATGTTGAAGTTTTTTATAGTTTAATTTACTTTAGGTAATTTGTCCAGTTAAGAACACTTTCTTTTTCGTCATATTTTTGTATGTATATGGTTTTTCTATGATTCTAAGATCTTGTTTTTAATAGTATTTATATATTTTTAATTTTGACTCACAAAATGGTGCTAGGCGCCATTTTTTAAAAAAATTTTAAATATTTTAGAATTTCAAGTTTCTATCTATTTATTATTTATAATTATTGTTTAAAATTCTTATTTGTTTACTTAGTATGTTCTTTTTTATTTTTTAAAAACCATGTATGACCTGTTTTATAAAATTTGTAAAACCTTGTATTTTTATTTATAGACTGAAGATGACTGGATTTCACAGTCGAAACGTCTCATAGTATATTTTAATTAATAAATTTTGACGAGTAAATAAGAATTTTTATTTCTCCTTATATATATATACATATATATATATATATATATGTGTCATTCTTTTTCATCGAGAGACCCCATGCTGTCCAAAAATATATTAGTCTATGAAAGGTCTACCAGGGCTCATTCGATGCTTATTGTAGTCTAGTTTCGAAATCCGAGTGGCTCTTTTACGGAAACATCGTAACTTATCAAATATGGCCACCAATCTCACGTGATCTCTACCCCTGAAAATATTACCTAAAGGTAGTTGAGGCGGCTGTTAATAAATCCAGGGTCAAATTTAGAAAATTCAATATGGCGGCCGAAACCACGTGCCAAGTGAAGATTTTTTAATAAATGATTTGATTTCAATATAATATAATGCCTGGGGGTTTATGGGGTCACTGATGATGAATTCAGGGTACAATTCAGAAAATTAAATATGGCGGATCCAATAAAGCGGATTCAATATGGCGGCCAAAAAAAGATTTCTGGAAAAAATTTGAGAAATTATAGTTTGAATAGTGTAAATATAAGTCAAAATAGTTAATTTTTATAGTTCAACAAATAAAAAAAAATTGAAAAAAAAAAAATTAAAAAAAATAAAAATTATAAAAAAATTTGATGTTAGATTTAGAAACAGTGTTACGGACACAGAAATTCTAGTTGTGTTTAGGTGGATTGTTTAATTTAATTTTTCTGTATCGACTCTATTTAACTTAATAAGGGAAGATTTCTGAAAAAACTTTGAGAAAATACAGGGTTCGATCCTGGACTTATCATGAATGATCTCATAAACCCTTAGGTACCAAATTAGTTTGAAGTCAAGTGATTTTTTAAAAATCTCCGATTGTCAAGTGATTTTGGCCGCCATATTGAATTTTCTCACATGAACCCTGGATTTATCATCAGAAACCCCATAAACCTCCAGGTATTAAATAAGGACAAAATCAAGTGATTTTTTGAAAATCTCTTTTCATCAAGTGGTTTTGGCCGCCATATTGAATCCGCTTTATTGGATCCGCCATATTTAATTTTCTGAATTGTACCCTGAATTCATCATCAGTGACCCCATAAACCCCCAGGCATTATATTATATTGAAATCAAATCATTTTTTTAAAAATCTTCACTTGGCACCTGGTTTCGGCCGCCATATTGCATCCGCTATATTGAATTTTCTAAATTTGACCCTGGATTCATTAACAGCCGCCTCAACTACCTTTAGGTAACATTTTCAGGGGTTTGACACCCAAATTGACTCGATTGTGTTGACTTTATAATCGATTTATCGAAGAAAAGGTAGAAATCACGTGGGATTGGTGGCCATATTTGATAAGTTACGATGTTTCCGTAAAAGAGCCACTCGGATTTCGAAACTAGACTACAATAAGCATCGAATGAGCCCTGGTAGACCTTTCATAGACTAATATATTTTTGGACAGCATGGGGTCTCTCGATGAAAAAGAATGACTCATATATATGTATATATATATATATATATATATATATAAATACTGAGACATCGCAATAACACATCCACCGAATTGCGTATATAAACTTTGATAATAAAGGTTGATGTAAATACAGCCAATTAGTACTCATTTCTAATAATAATAATCATTATTAACGAAGGTTTAAAAATGACTTACCCTATGGGAAGATGATACTATTCCACATTATTAATTATGGTTTAGTTAACATTTTATCGAGTATAATTTCTATAACATAATAAATTGTCATATATTACATTGACATATCGATTGTTTACTTAATTGTCTACATTACCCCGGCAACGGCCAAGGGCACAGTCTTTTATTTTTGTTTATTTTTTTTTTTTTTTTACAAGGATGAGATGATAAGGTTAAATACAAATATCTATGCTTTGACCAGCATTTGAACACGGGACCTTCAACATGAGTCGCTGCGTCTACGCTACCGAGGCCGAAAAAATAAGAAATAAAAAGTATAAAAATATACAAGTTTCATAACGTACGATTTTGCTACACGCGTCAAGTTTAGAAAACGAGTAGCGAAGCGACGAGTTTTTTAGTCGACAGTGAGGCAAAAAGCCTTACGTAACATTTTTTTGTACTATTTTTTCTATTTAGCTTTTTCATGCTTTTTAAAATAATACATTTGCATTATATAATCAAAAAACATCCTCGTCTAGGTAATTTGGTATATGAATGAAGCGGTTGACCGGACTGTTTTGACCATTTAATATTTTTCAATGAATTTATCATACGAATCAAAATATAAAATAAAATATTTAGGATCACAATGAAAGTCAATAACACTGAATTCAGTTTCATAATTATACTCGTATGAATGCAAAATAAAAAAAAAAAAATTTAAAAAATAAATAAGCTGTGGTCACCACAGAACCGTATTGCCATCACAAAGTACTTGTTAAATTTATGCTGCTTTTGTTAAATAATTTTTTCGAAAAAATTCTCTGTTGTGAAATATTCTTAAAAATCTTAAAACCGACACCAGTAAACTCCCATTTCTAGTAACCGATTTTTACCAAAAGTTGATCAACTCGTGCCATTGATGTCAAAATCTTAAATATGAAGTTTCATAAAAAACCTTTTTGCCAAATTTGCGCTGCACGTGTACACGGATCGACAGACAGACCGACAGACAGACAGACAGACAGACAGACAGACAGACAGACAGACAGACAGACAGATATCATGCTAAAAACAGTCAAAATGTTATGTAGGGTCCTCAGTTCGTGGAGATCCATCGAAATCTTGAAATGTCAAAATCGGTATGATCACAATACCTTCCTTATATACCGGTTATATTATTTAAGGAGCAACATACATGTTTCACATATAATGTTAATGAAGTGAGTTATTTCAAAAGCAACATAGCCATAAAACAAATGCTTATCGTCTCCATAGAAAAGACAAAATATTATTTTTTAAAATATATTTTGGACTTAGCTACTAAGGACAATATTATTTTTGTTTGTATGTAAATATAAAAAAAAAACTAATAAAAATTTATTTATTGTTTCTAATTTACTATTTTTTAGCCGTCTAGGAACTTGTCAAACAACTATTATATCTAATCAACACTGCATATCTGTTGCTATGGATATGAGCTTGCTTTAATAATTTGCTATGTTGCAAATGAAATAACTCACTTCATTAACATTATATGTGAAACATATATGTTGCTCCTTATGTATGTTGGCGGTCGGTAAAAATATTTTATTCGTTATTAATTATTAGTTATTGGAAAGTTATCGAATATCTTGTATTAAAATAAATAATTATAATGATGTAGGTTATTAAATAAAAGCACTTAATACTTAGATTAACGGACGAAAAATGATTTTGAAAATATTCTTAATTTTGATGCGAATTGAACCCATACTTAATACCTACGAAATCTTGAAATTTCAGATATACACATCACATCAATTTATTTAACTGATCACACTTTTAACAAAAGCTTCTAGCAAATATACTTTAGATACAGTTTTAAATGACGAGTATTATTGGCGTAGCAGTGGAATAATATATTCAGAATGTCAAATGGGTGTTCGATTTCTGAACGGTTCAGGGTAATATTTCGACATCTGCGGTATCTATTACAAGTGAAATTTCATGTCTTCGGTCCTAATACCACTGTTGTGCGCTAGGACTGTCTCTCATATAATCCCTAGGATACAGAATCATAGTCGCCACATATGGGTAATAAATGAAGCTGCTACATTGTCATTTAATAATAATAATATACTGTTATGTAACAAATATTACCCAATTTAAAGCTTGATGTTTCCATTATTATTATTGTTTTAGAGACTATAACTCTTTATTAATGATCGTTTTATATCTACAACTCATTGATCTCGGTGGCGCAGAGGCAATGACTCTAATTTAAGTGCCAAAGATTCAGGATTCGAATTCCAGAATGGAAGTGTCGTGAACTTGGTATCAAACTAAAAAATCAGCTGTGGCCACCACAGGACCGACCACCATCACAAACTACTTTTATAAAATACATTCTAGCAGCACAGTAAAAATAACTTGGCCTTATATTTTCTAACAGAGATATTATTTATAATGACCATGGAAACGTTACATATAAGTAGGAAAAAATAGATACTTTTACAAAAAAAATTAAAATTTTTTCGTTTTATCAAAAAACGTCTCAAATAAAAGTTATTAGTTATTGTATTTATAGCAACTTTTGTTAAATAAATTTTTTCGAAATATTTTTCTGTTGCTAAATATTCGCAAAAATCTTAAAATCGACACGAGTAAACTCCCATTTCTAGTCAACCGATTTTTACCAAAAGTTGATCAACTCTTGCCATTGATAGCAGAAGCTTAAATATGAAGTTTCATAAAAATTCTCGGTAGCGGTCGGTCGGTAAAAAGTAAGAGAAGAAATTAGGCGAATGATCGCAGTAGAAGTTATATATCTAAACCAGTGTTGCCAGGTTTTAAATTTCAAAATCGCCAAACATATTTAGGGTACATACGATTTGACGCTCCCAGTGCTCCCAGCACGTTCTGTACACTCAGGCTTGTTCGATTTGACGCTCCGAGTACACCCAATTTCATTCGTTTTGCGATCGATGGTGTATTTAGATTGCGCTGTAAGTTTCCGGGGTTTTAAGACCGAACATATGGGGCATGACGGAAAAAGGTGAGGGAACGGCGGGAAAAGTACTACCATTTTCTGTTTTTGTGACTTTTCTATTAACTTCGAAATCTGTATTGTGTTTGTAAACACAGCATAAAAATTGATGTGAAGTGTGAATTTTCACACATTTCAGGGTTTTGCAGGTATTTAGTAACTGAATGATGATTATTTAGGATGCCAAAACAAATTTTATGTCAAAATATTTTTTTATGAATTTTAATTCGAATGCCTAATACCATTATTTAAGTTTCTAAATATGTGCAGTATTTTTTTTACATAGCAAGGTTCATTACGATTTTGAAAATTGCGCCTATGGCTTCTATTGGTTGCTTAAATCATTAGCCCCGCCCTCTGATATCGTATACATTCAAACATAGAATTATATTATAATTTAAACACTTCTGGTTATTAAATTTACGTTTTTAAAAATTAAATGCAACATTTACCAAAATATAACTAGAATTTTGACAAAATAATTGAAACAAAAGAAAACTACAAGAAAACACAGAAAAATTAAAATTGACAGGATTCGACCTCTTTGCAAGTTACCTCTTTGGCAAATTACAAAGCAATGACGAAACGCACATCGCTATGAGCGCTGAGTTATCTACTGGGTTACATAGCAAATTAAATATTTAACATATTTTGGTTAAAAACACCAAAAATGCGTTATTTTCCGAAAACGTAATCTGATCAAAAATTCCTGTTGTACTATTCCGGTTCACACCAATGTACATTACATAGAATTTTTTCAGATTTTTAGTTTAAACCATCTGGGCTACAGGGTGTGGGACAAAATTTTTTTTGCACAATTTTGGCAAAAATCGCTTCAAAATAATTTATTTTGCAAAAATAAAATAATTTTGATCGTTAATCCACGTACTAAGGGCTTTTATTTTTTTTTCGATGAGCACATATTTGTTAATATTTTTAAGGGGATATGTTTATTAGATGTTTTAGTATTTTTCCTATGTGCGAGTCAAAAAGTTGTAGAAGCATGCCAAATTTCAACTCTCTAGGTTTAGCCGTTTGGCTACAATTTTTACCGAACAGACAGACAGACAGACAGACAGACAAACAGACGACAAAATGACGGTATAAGGGTTTTTTGGTCATACCTACAAAACCCTAAAAATAATTAAATACACCGTGCATAAAATTAACATGGAAGAAACAGGATTATACTCTATTTGTAAATTTATAGGAACTCTCAATGTTGGCAAAGTACTACAGTGCTTTCATAAGCTATTTTTCTAGTTTTGTTTCGGGACTTCATCTGACACTGCTTGCAATTTTTCAAGAATATTTTCGAAAACTGTAGGAGATAACCTGAAAATTTGATTTGAATTGACGATCTGTAAAATTTAGCACCGTATTTTCCGCAAACCCCCATACTTTTTCTAAGATTAATTGTTCAGATTCATTAACTTCATCATTGAAAAATAATTCAACGACAAATCGCAGTACATAATTTTGATTCATGACAGACGCGAACTAATCTGACAGTAAAAACACCGCCTAAAATTGTAGGGTTAGATTTTATAAACATAACGTCACAATCCATGCTCGCTCCGTGTTTGAGTTGTTACCCTCCGTCAGTGTTCTATTCATGACCTCACCATCAACTGTTTGCTCAGCGCTCGCTCTACCCTGTACAACTCGAATGTACCGAAAGTAGCCAAACAAAGTGAAACTAGCAAAACAATGATAAGGAAATTTAAAAAGGGGGAAAATTTTATTACGAATTGTGGATATTATGTTCCGGAGGCGTTAGCCGAGATAAATGTCCATGTGAGTGATAAAATTAATAAAGATTTATAACGTTTCTGTGCATATTTTATCTTCACATTTCGTACGTATAATACTGATACATCAATGTTAATGAATATTGAACGCGTTTGATATTAGATAATGCTTTCAACAATAGTAAATACCCAATAAATAGTCTTCATAATACTCCAATTCGAAAGCCACTCTACAAATGTTATTTTCTACTTTTTCTTGGTACAGAACAATGTTCTGTTATTTCCACAGTGCACATGTGTGAATTAAGTGTCATTTTGTGAAGCAGATGTTCAACGAACGTATAATATTTTGTAAAGTCGTCTAGACAAGCTCTTGGTGGGTCTTATTGATCTTGCAATCTTGCAATAAAAGGTTAGCTTTTTATTGTCCATTCTCATTTAGTTTTTAAGCCATTTAAGTTATATTTACAAAAAAAAAATAAATAAATAAAAAACTTTTATCATGTTGGACTAAATCGTTTAAAACTATAATTCAACCTAATTTTCACTATTTTGTAAGCGTTTTACATCTGTTAGATAATAATAGTACAGAAGTTCTTCAAAAACTTGAAGAATGCGCATTATCCTGCATTTTAGACCACTTACACCTGATAAACTTAAAGATTTTAAAATATTTTAATTTTAATTTTTAAAATTGTAAGAGGTAAACCTAATTTTCTCACTAAATTTATCAGCTTTAACTTTGAAATCCAAAATTATAATACTCGAAATAAGTCCAATATTCATACAAAAAAAGAAACTAACTTAAGGGCCACAATGAATTCTCTATTTTTCAAAAGGTGTAATGATGTCAACGTTTTGCCAGATCCCGTTATAAATTCTATACCTGGAAAAGAGTTTAAATACAACATAGACACATCAGTATTTTGGAGAGAGATAGAAAAAAAAATGGTTTAATATAAATATATAATTAATATAAAATAATAATTTAGTCTTATAAATAAACATAAACGTATAAATAATTTTTTTTTATTGTTTCAATGCGAATGTTTAAATGATTATTGTGTATTATATAGATAAATACATTTTATGTTATTATTATTGTTATTATTCTCTCTCCGTAGTCTCTCTAGTATATGCATCTTTCCCTGGTACATTATATAATAGGCGTTTACGTTTTGTCAGTTAGATTAATCCCAGCGATCCGGGTGCTCCCGATCCGTTCGTAAAGTCAATCGTAGCGTATACATTCGCTAATTTTTAGTCAATCCAATTGATCCGCCGGAGCAATCCGAGCGATTCCAAGCAATACGATGATCTGGCAGGATTTCTGGGATTAATGGATTGCTGGTGGTGGGGGTTAGCGCGGGTAAATTGAATCTTACAGTCAATTGGAATGTGTTGAAAACGTAACAATACAAAATATACGAAATAAGTGCCATTTGTGATAGAATTTTATTATTAGTAATAAACTCATATTTATAAAACAAAATGCGGTAGCAGTTGTAATCAACGACAGAAATTTGACAGTTGTAGTTAGCGCCACCATCTTCAGGCATCACTACTTAACTTCAGACAAATATTGCTTACGAAAATGTTAACAAGATCGCCCAGAGTGATTTCAATTCAGTAACAGTAAGATTGCGTTGTTTTTACTGTTGACGCTCTGGTCTCACCATTCATAAGGATTGGCTTATCTAATAGAACCGATCCTTGCTCTCTTTTGAACTATATTTATTTTGTCAGATAATATGTCTACCATTTTGAAAATATTGCATGTTTGTACAATTAAACTACAATGTTATATGAACCTAAATATTTTCTTTTCAAAGACCCGGTATACATTTAAAAGTAAAGAACCCCTTTCATATGAACCAATCTTGAAGAAAATCAATTCTTAAAGTTTGCATGCAACACCTACCCTATAACAGCAGTGATCCATCAAATGACCCTAACCTAGCATTCTTGCAACTGTTACAATATTCATGCCCTATATCGCTGATTGCTGAAAGGATATTTGATCGGCTTTGTTGGTAATACTGTACGGTTGACAGCGGTCTGACTAGATGAATTATGGAATAAATAACCAATCGAGGTGGAAATTTCGGCTGTCTATTGAGATGCAGATTTAAGATGATTTTAAGTGCGTCTTGCGGTACTCAACAAGCTATCAATTCTCAAATCAACTATCAATCAGTTCATTTCAATACAGGTTGTCTACAGTACCCAACAAGCTCAGTGACTGTCGCTGCTTCCTACTCAGTACCTTATTAACCCGCACGCAACGTGCCTTCTCATTTAATCAAAGCAATAATATGTCTCTTACCACTTTAATCATTGTCACTTTTAAACATCATCATCTAACTAGTTACCTTCGTACTATTTGTCTGTCAATAGTCAAACGCTCGTCCATTCTGACATTTTTTTATTATTATTTCTCTTCAGATCATTACATTTGCCATTTCAGGTAAACTACACCTTGATCTGTTATCAATCGCATTGGTAAAACAAGTCAAATTAAGCAAAACTCTACGGTTCCCACTGTTTTGGTCCTGGTTGAAGATCTCCAAAGAACAAAGAATACATTAAATTAATTTATTTCCCGGCTCTAAAATATGTTCTAAACCTGCAATAGCTGTAACAAAAGATCTGCGCAAGCAATGTGCATAGTATTACATCGTTCACATTTAGTATTACATAGCATGTGCATCAATTGTAAAATTTGTCATTTATATTAGCACTTTCGTCCAATATGTACCATTAGTACAGACCTAAGAGCAAGACATCTTTGACACCTTACAAGACAACTTTGACACCTTTCGGCTGTCAATTTTTGTCTATGTTTCCATAATTACCACATCAGTTAAAAACTTAACTTAGTACTTTTGTATTATTTAACTTGGGAGAACTAAAATTTTTACGTTCAATCTGATTTTTTTTTTTTTTAAATTTGCATTTCTGTAAAAGCTAGTTTTCTGAAATTACAAAATCTTTTCTTTTTAGCATACTCATAATAATAATAAAACTGTTCGATTTGCGTATTTAAAATGTCACTACCCGTGATATTTCGCATACGCCCAGGTTTCATTATATTTTGTAAAGAAATAACACACTTTTATTGAGACCATAATTCTGAAATTCATTAATGCAAAATTTAGAAAAAATTACACAAAAAACTTGGTAAAACTGTTTGACAAAATAAAAATAACAACTACTATTATCTCTCATTTGTCATCTGTCATCTGACATTTGTCATCTGTCATCTGCCAATGCAAAATATAATCTTATCTAATATGATTCCATACAAGGAATATAATGTCTCCAACAAAAACTCTTTGAATTACCTTGTTAAGTCTTTATCCAAGATATCTAAATTATCAAGAACAAATTATAAATACCATACCTCATTATTCTCTTATTATTTTGCGTTAAATTTGCGTACCTCATAGCTTATTCTTTATTTAACCTTTGCAATGTTATCGGAAAATTTATTTGCATCTTGTAGTGTTTTCCAGTCCTTGCTATTAGTTTTAACGTACTTTATCCAAATTCGTTCTAGAACATTTCAACTTTCAACGCATCACTGTGGCTCACCATAATATGGGTACGCAACGTTTTGGGGTTAATTATTTTTTACAGTTTAATTATAATATAGCACTTGTGTTTTCCATTTTCAAAACTCTTGTCAGCCAATTTTGACATTTCAATTTATTTTTGCAACTGTCAATCTTCTGTCATTTTCACTTTTTTTTTCAATCATTTTCAAAATATTTTATGTAAGGAACAACAAAAACTGGCCGTAGGTGTAGGCATCCCACTTCTGATGTTAGAACGCTTTATAGCGTTCATGATAATATCAATTAAAACACACAAATCCAAGCACATATAAGCGTTTATTACTACGTCTATTTACAATCTGTCACATATATGTCATTATGTTATGGTTACTAACGCAACATATTACAAAGGAGGTCCAAGAACTAGTTTTGACCCTAACATATATATAAAACGAAAATTTTGTCGAACATTACACAAAAATTACTGGGCCGATTTTTGAAATATTTGATAGGATTAATTAACAGAACAATAAATTAAAAACGTTTTCCCATAACATGCATTATGTGCAAGAGATAAAATTTAACTTTTATTCCATAATATTTTGTCCGGTATATCGCAGTGAAAATTTTATTTCACCCATAATGTTCGGGGCATAATTTCTCATAATATGGATCTATTTTCGTTTCCAAATGGCCCTGAATTAAAATAATAAAATAAATAAAAATAAAAGAGTTGCACTTATTACTGATGAAATGGGTCTTATCAGTGATCTTTGCTGATTTTGCTGATCTTTGTAGTACTTTAAACCAGTGGAGGAAAGCTCTAGAAAATAATGACCTTCACATCAGAAGAAGTAAAACAGAATACATGTATTGTAAATTTGCATCATATATTTAGATTAATGGCCAACAAAACCTGTGTCTCAATGATACACCACTTAGGCCCAGTCTTTCCATCTTCAGGTAAATCTCATCAATCAGTGAATTCAATACGTGAGTCTCATTATGCGTTAAATCAGTGCTTCTTAAACTATATGGCAGACCGGCAAGCTTTATTTCAAACGTGTCACGGACCTGTACCATATTTGTGGCATATATTTATAGTATTGTTTCTTTCTTTTCTGGAAACTCGCCGAGGACTGGCAGCTTAACACTCCTGGCCCGGTACCGGTCCGCGTACCACTACTTTGAGTAGCACTGCGTTAGATAACTATCCGATGGATAAATTTGTATTGAAAGACGGGATGACATTTATTCAGCACAGAAAGTATAACATAACTTTATCTGTTAGATCGTTACTTAGTGGTTTACCTGAAGGTGGAAAGACCGGGCTTTACCCAGGTAAATCAGTTCAAATACTTGGGCTCAATAAAATGGTGAAACCGAGGCCGATTTTGAACATATATTCCAGAATGGTTGGACGAAGTGGAGAACTATATCTGGGGTATTGTATGACAAGAAACTGCCAGAAAAACTGAAAGGCAAAGTATACAAAACAGCTGTAAGATAAGTTTAAAGTGTTTAATGGTTGCTTTATATACGGAACAAGAATAAGGAATAGGAAATCAGAATATTACACAAGATGTTAAAACATGGCTGCGCGGTATATCGGTTTATGTAGGAATGAAATTTAACTTAAACATAAGAATAGTTGGTAACATTCAACATTTTATTCTTATTTCAAGAATAAGACACGATAAGCCTGCGCACAGCTATCAAAATGTCTGCCGTAATAAAGTTTGTTCAACAGATGTTTTTCAGTTGCGATCAGAGGGTTGTAAACAACAATAAAATGTTTTTATTATTTTTATTTATTCTTCTTGTAACTTTTAAGAACCTGTCAAGTGACAAACATTAAACACAAGCCAACGCAAATACGCAGGCGCAGCGACAAAATGTTATGTCCTATATAAACGGTTTAATATTTTTTATTCTTGTGTACTATTCTTATTTCCTATTCCTTATTCTTGTTCCGTATATAAACCAACCATAAGTAAAAATTGCTTCTTTTCACAAGCTCTGTACAAAAATATCTAATACGATGCATGCTCCCTTTTAAAAATTAAAGTTATTCTTGTAAATTTTGGTTGTAAATGTTTTTGCCCAATTTGCTGACACGTCGCGTTTTCGAGAAAAATCGAATTCCCTCTATTTTGATACAACCTGTATATAAATTATCAATAATCCGTCAAAAACTTTATTTCTTGTTTATAAATAAATCGATCAGAAACAATGTTAGTATAGAAGGGGTATTAACATTTTTGAGGTTTTTGTATTAAATTTCACATCCGGACGAAATATCAGGGGTGGATTCAGTTTATATCAAATTCATTATTGAATTGCCGTGACGGTGAAAATATATCAGTTGAGTTTTTTGTTGAAATATTAATTGTTCACCCTTTCATTTTAACTGATACTGGGTTTTGTGATAAATGTGTATTTGACACGTAAATTTATTTTATTTTGTTGGTTTCTATTGAAAATATATACAATGATTCATTCTTTTCGTGAAACAAAAATTATACAAATATTTAGATGTTAATTTTTCTATTAATATTTAACGGTTTGACACATTTTTGATTATTTATTATGATAAATGTAGCATTTCTCTATCGTTTTAGTTTGATGTTTTAAATAATTTTAGTAGACATATTTATAAGAATTGTTTTGAAATGTGAATTGTCACACATTTCAGGATTTCGTAGCTATCTAATGGCAAAATTTCTTTGCCACATTTCTGACAATAAACGCGATGAAATATATTATTTTTTCTGTACCAATTTACCTCCGGTTTTTAAATATTAGGAGCTCTTATTCAACAACTTACATGAAATAATAGCTATTTGTTTATTAAGAGCGCAAAACGGCGTATTGCCGTTCAAAAGAGAGAGGCAAGGAAAACACGCTCTGCACTCGAATTATACACAGGATTTTTTCTACAAATGGCGCGCAAATGTGTTGCAAATGTCAAAAGTAATTTACAAAAAAAAAAAAAAAACACGTATTTTAGATACTTTAAAGTGAGACCTGCTGTTCTAACAAAATAGCGAATTTTGATCAAAATTGTGTTGAATTGGAAGGAAGAAGTTCCAAATCGACTTAAATCACAACCACCAAAACTCTAGATTTTACTGTATTGGATCTTGGCTTTTTTAATTCTATAGAATCCTTACAACACACAGCTTCACCGAATACAATTCACGAACTGATTGAATGCGTACAAAAAGCATTTAATGCATTGATAATGTTTTTCTAATATTGCAAACTTGTCTAGAATAAACCATGTTAGCAAAATGAGGGAATTAGTATAAGATTCCGCACATTAATAAGGCAAAACTTCATTGTAAGGGACGATTACATACAACATTAACATGTTCCATACAAGCTGTTGAAACAGCCACGTCCTTGTTAAATTAAAACTTGTTGTATTATTCTTTGTTTTACTAGATATTTGTAACTATTTCATAAATAATATGATTCTAATTAATTAAAATTGTATCATATTTCCGACAAGAAAAAAATCAAAATGTATACCATATTTGCGGACGGAGGGAGAATTTTTTACTTTTAAAAAAATAATGTTATAAAAGATGATATACTAAGAACGAAAATATAGTAAAAGAGAATTTATATGTAAATCCATGATACAGGTATTAAGATAATATATAATCAGAAACATACATCTTTTGTTTATACCGAGCTAAACATAATCTCAAAGGAATACTTATTTCATAAAGCCACGAAATATTGCTTTAATAATTTAATAAAATCAACATTACGTGTTACAATGCCATAATGTTATATTTAACTACTCAAATTTGTAAAACTCTATGTTCTACAACATGTTATTAATGATTTTTACCATTTGATAAAGCCTTTTATCACTTTGTGGCAATCGACAAAATTTTGATGAATAAGTACGTTTTAATTAGTGAATGCGATCTTTGAATGAATCTTTGGAAATCACGGATAAATTTAAAAATTTTTTATACCTCATGGGATATAAAAGAGCCATTTTAATAAAAAATCTATAAAAAATCAAATTTAAGAATCCGCAATTTTAATACGAGGTTTCCTCGAGCCAAGAAATTTTTCAAAAAGTTGGAACTTAAAGTAAACTATTTTAGAATTATTTCAGTATTGCTAAATACACCTATTCTTCAGATATAAGGTGTCGAATCGAGAAGTTGTATAAAATAAGAATTGCAACTGCACTTTTAAACAAATGACAACATCACGAAATAGATATAAACAATATGTATTTAATGAAAAAAATAAATATTTTTTTTTTAGATTTTGAGTGGGTTTGGAATAAAACCTCTTAATGCTTAGATAGGTCAAGAGTATGGATACAAAAATGTTTAAATCAAAATGGAAGGTACTGCACACTTGTAAATACATTTTTTCATAAACCGTTTGACGACAAGAATTACAAGAAATAAATGTAAATTAGGCCTGCTATACTCTCAGTGGCAAATATTCCTTTCGTCACCACGTGGTTTTGGCTTCAAAACATTGAATTCTAAAGCACTGTTTCTCAAACCTTCGACAGTTGCGGACCACTTTCAGAATTCCACACTAACTGCGAACCTAACCTAACCAACACGATGTCCAACACGCAGCCTACTCAAGTATGCGGCCCAATTCAAGTTTTTCTTCTGCCCTTCTTAAATGTTTAAAATGTTTCTTCTTAAAATTAAGTTGTATTAAAAAAATTGTAAATAATATAGAAAACAAATTTCACATTTAAATTTAATTTGAAGCTTTATTTTTAATTTTATTAATGATATTAAGTAATTTATTAAAGGGTATAAAATATAGTAGTGTGAATAATTTATCCTGTTTATATGTGCGGCCCACAAACGACCAATAAGATTTTTTTGAGCCCGGCAGATGATTTCGATTGGACATCACTGGTCTACAGTATTAAGGGTACTCATAAATAATGTCGTTTTTCTTTGAAAAATAAAATTTTATTCTATTCAAAAATATTATAATTTTAATCGATAATATAATCACCATCGTTATTGATTATCTTCGACCACCTTTCTTCTAAACTTTCAATACCCCTCTTGAAAAAGGAGGGTGGTTTTGAATTAAAATATTCTTCGACTGCATTTTCGACAGCTTTCAAATTCGTGAATTTTTTCCACGACGAAAGTGTTCCATTGACCTGAAAAGATGGTAGTCCGATGGAGCAGCATCAGGAGAGTAGGGTGGATGCGGCAATACTTCCCAACCTAACTGTCTGATTTTTTCCTGGGTAATTCTGGCACTATGCGGTCTAGCATTATCATGTTGCAGAATAACACCATTTCGATTTATCAATTTTGTACGTTTCTGACCCAAAATCGTATTTAATCGATCAAGTTGAGCACAATAATATTCAGCATTGATGGTTACATTAGGTTTTAGAAGTTCATAATGGATTATTCCTTTACAATCCCACCATACTGACTGTAACACTTTTTTTGGATGAAGACCTGGTTTCGCAGTAGGCACAGCTTTTTGTCCCGGTGATAACCACTGCTTTTGCTTATGTGGATTGCAGTATAATATCCACTTTTCATCTCCAGTAACAATTTGTTGCAGAAAATTATATCTAACTAGTCTGGACATAAGAGAACTGCAGATTGTTACACGTTGTAATTTGTTTTGCACTGAGAGCTGATATGGCACCCATCTTCCTTCTCTTTGCACCTTATTCAGTTCGTTTAAAACCCGTTGCACTGTGGACCACGAAGTTCCAAGCTTTGTGGCTAAGTCCTGTATAGTTTGTTGAGGGTCAGCATCGATTTCTGCCAACAGTAGATCTTTATTAAATTTCGTAGGTCTTCCAGTTCTGACGTCATCAAGAAGGTCAAAATTGCCTAACTTAAATCTTTTAAACCATCGCTGACATGTTCTGACATCTAAAGCATCACGTTAAACAGAATTAATGGCATTTGTTGCATCAGTAGCATTCTTATGCTTCCGAAACTCAAAAAGCATCAAATGTCTAATATGAACCTTATCTACACATTGCTCTACCATTTTTCTAGGGTGCCCTTAATTATTTTCACAATCAACCAATAATTGCACTATATATTACCACGTGTTACTACATTATAGGTTATGTTGTATTAGTTCAAATTATTGTCAGTAGATGGCTTTCTTTATTCAAATTTTAAAAAACGACATTACTTATAGGTACCCCAATATATAACAGCCATGACGGACTTGTTTGCAACCGTGGAAGCATTTGTGTAAACCCCATTAGTTTGTATTGTTTTTATGACAAGAGTGAAAAAATGAATCGTTATGGCACTTTATACTTTTTGTAACTCTCACTATAAACAGGTATTTTATGCACTAAAACAAGTGAAATATAGTACAGTTTTCTTAAAAGAAGTAGAAAAAAAACTTTAATAGAACATTTAAATCGGATATTTATAATAAATATACTTAACTTTGTGTTTGTGATGTAAAAAAGGCACTTTTTGTTTCCCTTCTTTGTTATTTGGACGAGAGGAATAAGGCAGAACGTTGATATAGTCTGATAGTTCATTTTCATTTCATTATAATAAGTACTTTTGTACAAAAATAAATGTTTATATAGAAAACTTGTATAGTTTTTGTAACTTTCAACTTTAACTAGAATATGATCGAGAAAAAAAAAACCGTCCAGCAGACCTTTAATTTAGTTATTTAAATGTGTTTGCAAATCTGTACTAATTTAAAAACAAATAAATTTCACGGCTATCTAGATACCTTTTTTTCTCGATCATACTGTACAACTTATAATAATTTAGTACTTATAAAAGTTGCAACCCCACATTTCTACGTAAAGTAAGCTTCGCGTTCGCGGATCACCTGTATTCCACAAAATTTATGCGTTCTTTTGAAATACTGAATTATGCCGAACCAAAAACTAGTCCGAGAATTGATTATCGAATTCCATATAAATATGTAAATAATTAATATTGACGCAATAAAAATTCTTTGTATCAATATCTATTTTCCTAGGACTACTATGGAACTGTCTCATTTGGATACTGTTAGTTGACAGGAAATTAGGATAATTTCGCATGTTACACTAATTGCGCGCGGGCGAAACGGGAATGATAAATGCACCACAATGCGCATGTGCGTTGTGCGGGAACGAATAAATTCGCAGCAAAGTGCATGTGCAGTTTCCGAGAAGTTCCATTCCCGTACTGGCTGCGCGCGCATTAATGGCTGTTAACCATATTTATATTGTATTTTCTTGATTATTTATTTATTGAAAAATGGTAATCGGAGGAAAAGCATAGTGAACAACACGCGCAAAATACATATTGCGCGCTAGTTACACAATATGCTATTCTGTAGTTTTACTGAGGTAGAATACAATAATTACGTATTGCTTACATATTTTTTTTTAAGTGTATGTATTTAAATTTTGCATTAACATGATTTGCTCATTTAATATTCGTGATTGGAGATAATAGTATTGATTTTATGGAACAATGCATAAAACATTAAACTATTTATTAAAATATCAGAAATAGACGGTTTTATTGTTTCTGATTTCAGTCTTGTTAGGCCATTTGTGACGGAGTAAAGCGGCTTTGTAGTTTTTCCGTGCTTTTAGTGATACAAGCTTTATTAATTGGAGTTGTGTACTTTTATTGAATATTTTCGTTTTATTTATTTATCAATGATAAAACGTGAGTAGTAGATAAAGCAAAATAAATACATTTATTTTTATTCACTGATTATATTACATTATTTTCGGATTGTTTTTATATTTGTTTTTGTCGATCTATTATTTTTTCTTATTTGCGCTTCAAATTTTAGATTATTTTATTAGTTTGCATTCAATCAATAGGGTAACTATTTTTTTGTATTGGTTTTATTTGATAGCTTAATTTAGTGGCTATCACAGAACTGACCATCATCACAAAGTACTTCACAACATGCTTTTTAAAGTTTGATCTTTTTCACTTGAACCATCGCAGTTGACTTTGCGAACTAATAAAACACATGTATTGAATGTTTTGTCTCTTCTTCTCCTTCCTCTTTGGGTACTGTCAGTCGGTTGACTTTTGCCCTCACTCACATAATACTTGTTGGATTTGGTTAGCTGATCTCTTCATCTCATGGGAAGTATTTCCACTGGGCGACGTACAATCTTCATTCTCATACTCTTCTAACCATTCTGCCCTCCCTCATCCTCATCACGTGTCCTATCCACTGTAATCGTTCACCTCTCACGTCTTGTGTGATACTCAGCCTTTAGTACGATTCTCGGATATCTTTATTCTTACGGATTCTCTATTTAAAATTTATTTTAATGGGACCAAAGTTTCGGCGTAATATTTTATTTTTGAAAATCGTTTCGTTGATTGCGTATTTTTAATAAATATGTTAATTGTCACTGATTGTAGTTATATACAGTCTGTCTGTCCGTCTGTCTGTTCGGTAAAAATTGTAGCCAAACGGCTAAACCTAGAGAGTTGAAATTTGGCATGCTTATACAATTTTTTGACCCGCACAAAAATAATAAAACATCTAAAAAACATATCCCCCTAAAAATATAAACAAATAAGTACTCATCGAAAAAAAAAAAATCTGAGTAGGGTATCAAATGAAAGCCCTTAGTGCGTGGATTAACGATCAAAATTTTATTTTTGCAAAATAAATAATTTTGATGAGATTTTTGCGAAGTGTGCAAAAAACATTTTGTCCCACACCCTGTAGCCCGGATGGTTCAAACTAAAAATCTGAAAAAATTCTAAGTAATGCACATTGGTGTGAACCGGAATAGTACAACAGAAATTTTTGATTAGATGTTTTCGGAATATAACGTGTTTTTTGGTTGACGATGTACAAAAGTTATAGTTATGTAACTCACTGTACTAGAAGGCGTATCCTGGTCTAAATGTTAGCTTTCTCGCTTGCTACGCAGCAAACTAGGGTTCGCTTCCGGGCAGCAGAAATATTTTAACATAAAATTTGTTTTTAAAGCTCTTAGATTAACTTATTTTAAAAATATCGTTCATTTTGCCGTGATTTCTACAAAGCAAAATTTGTCCTACACACACACAGCATGCCGCCTTCACTTATTATATACCTGCGAAATCCTGAAATGTGTGAAAATTCACACTTCACATCAATTTTTTTCTAAATGTAAAAATTTATATTTCCTTTTTAGAACCAGTCTGTTTGAAAGAAAAATATATTTAGTTCAAAATGTAATAATTATTACCGACCGCCAACATATATAAGGGAGGTATTGTGATCATACCGATTTTGACATTTCGAGATTTCGATGGATCTCCACGAATTGAGGTCCCTACATAACGTTTTGACTATTTTTAGCATGATGTCTGTCGGTCTGTCTGTCCGTCCGTCTGTCTGTCTGTCTATCCGTCCGTCCGTCTGTCTGACTGTCTGTGTACACGTGCAGAGCAAATTCGGCTGAAAGGATTTTTATGAAACTTCATATTTAAGCTTCTGCCATTATGGCACGAAATGATCAACTTTTGGTAAAAATCGGTTGACTAAAAATGGGAGTTTACTAGTGTCGATTTTAGGATTTTTGCGAATATTTCACAATAGAAAAACATCTCGAAAAAATTTATTAAACAAAAGTTGCTATAAAAGCAATAACTAATAACTTTTATTTGATACGTTTTTTGATAAAACGAAAAATTTCGAATAATTTCTGTAAAATTTTTAGAAGTCTCAATTTTTTCATACTTTTATGTAACGTTTCCATGGTCATGATAAATAATATCTCTGTTAGAAAATATTAGGCCAAGTTATTTCTACCCTGCTGCCAGAATGTCTTTTATATAAGTACTTTATGATGGCGGTCGGTCCTGTGGTGGCCACAGCTGATTTTTTTTTTAGCGCTATCCAGGTTTAAAGGAATAAAAATATGACAACCCTATGGCCTTTACTGCTACCTTTTCGTTTTAGAACCATCTCGAATACGAAATTAAAGTGTAAAAATTAAGTGTCTTTAGTCCCGATATGAATTTTAGAAGATTGTGTGACAGAATTCCTACCCAGTGTTGCCAGATGTCGAAGAAGAAAAAATTGTACAAGCACTTCAAAATGATCGTATTTTTAAGAAAAAAATCGTACAAACCGTTTTTGTTTGTTTTTTTTTTTAAATGCGCCTATAAACAATATGCTGTGTAATTAATTTGAAAATTATTAAGTATAAATTTTTGTATTACACAATCATATGTAGTAGAAAAAGATAAAAAATGTATAATTTTTCCTCGCACAGTTTGAATTGAACGAATAATGCCGGTCGCTATGGCGTAGTGGTCAGCTCATTTGACTACTAACTATGGGGGCTCGGGTTCAAATCCCGGTGATGGCATGGATGTTTGTATTTGTTATAAAAATTAATGTATCCATAATAAAAATAAAGATACACTGGTTAATGGCCATCGTAGCTAAGACCATAAATTAAATTAAAAAAAAAAACAATGGCGAAGGGAATAAACCTCCGCTAGACTTGCCCTCCTATATAAAAAAAAATTAAATTAAAATATTTAGATAAATCTTCAAAAATACATCAAATTATTTTCTATACAAATTTTTGTCCAAGGCTTGGTTTACTAGTTATGAATTAATTATCATGACCATGGAAACGTTACATACATATAAGTATGAAAAAATTGAGACTTGGAAAAATTTTAAATAATTTAACAAAAAAATGTCGAAATTTTTCGTTTTATCAAAACACGTCTCAAATAAAAGTTATTAGTTATTGCATATATATTAACTTTTGTTCAATAAATTTTTTCGAAATATTTTTCTGTTGCTAAATATTCGCAAAAATCTTAAAATCGACACGAGTAAACTCCCATTTCTAGTCAACCCATTTAATAGGATAATTTTTTAGTACCAGAACGAATTCTCTAAGTTGAACCGTTCTTGAGTTATCGTGAATACACACACACAGACACATACATACACACACACACACACACACACACACACACACACACACACACACACACACACACACACACACACACACACACACACACACACACACACACACACACACACACACACACACACACACACACACACACACACACACACACACACACACACACACACACACACACACACACACACACATACGGACGGCACTTCGAAAATAGGTTTTTTGGATTCCCAGGACCATGAAACGTGGTCATCAGTCAAAATCTCGACATCGAAAATTTTCGCGATTACAATACTTGCCCCTTATATATTAAGGTCGGGCAAGTAAAAACAAATAAACTTTTTCATCTGTTCCTATTATCAAACGTATTGTAGTTATCACTATGGGTATCCATTATCCATGCCACAAAAAAGCAAATCTCAGTCGTAAAAAGGGTATTTTTCAACAAATTTTTACTGCATTCACATTCAACACGAACACAAAAAGACCGGGCCGATTTGAGTTTGTAGTACAGTACACTAACCAATGAAGAGTGAGCTTTGTATATTTGATTATTCGAATATGTCCGAGCATTACCGATCATAGCGAGACCAACCGATTTTTTTAGAGCGCGTCGATTTTAAACTCGAGGGCTAAAATATTCAATATATCGCATTATATAATATGAATATTTAACTTATTAAAAAAATATATACATAAATATATATGTTTTTCAATAAAATCGTATCTCGGATACCATAAAATCGTACATCGTACACAATCAAAAATAATCGTACAAATACGATTTAAATCGTACATCTGGCAACACTGTTCTTACCTTTACTTTGTCTTTGGATCACGTATTATTATTATTTTAATACATTTTTTGGGGTTGCCAATCTATGTCTTTGACATATATATATGCCTGAAGGAATTTGATCGCGACATTTTCGAAAGCACAAAACATTTAATATCTACAATGACCATTTATTTTTCTTCAATATACAAGCAATAACCAATCTACTTAATTTTTATAAGTAATATGATGCTATTAGTCCAATTATTAAAGTTTTCTCGGGAAACTTTCCCATTATTGGTCGGACAATATCATAGATGGAGGTATGTCTGATTAATTCGCTCCATTTTTCGAGCCCTATTTCCTCCTGTCAATACACGTGCTTTCGAATCGATTTTGTTAAATGGCAATGTAAATTATCTCATAAATAGTCCAGTAATGAATTATTTATTGCTGAGCAACAAATAGTTACCTGGAAATAATTGAATAACATAATGTTTATTTGATTCGTGTTTTTTAAATGCGGTTTAACGATTTTCACTTTTTTTTCTACGAAAAATAAAGTCTATTTATTGTATAAATTACATTTATAAGTCATTTTAGTGTTTCGTGGCTATAACCAAGAACTCAATATACCAGGTGAATTATTTAACGAGCAACATACATGTTTCACATATAATGTTAATGAAGTGAGTTATTTCATTTGCAACATAGCAAATTATGAAAGCAAGCTCATATCCATGGCAACAGATATGCAGTGTTGATTAGATATAATAGTTATTTGACAAGTTCCTAGACGGCTAAAAAATAGTAAATTAGAAACAATAAATGAATTTTTATAAGTTTGTTTATATTTACATACAAACAAAAATAATAATGTTCTTAGTAGGTAAGTCCAAAAAATATTTTAAAAAATAATATTTTGTCTTTTCTATGGATACGATAAGCATTTGTTTTATGGCTATGTTGCTTTTGAAATAACTCACTTTATTAACATTGTATGTGAAACATGTATATTGCTCCTTAAATAATTCACCCGGTATATTGTCACGTAAGTGTCTATCCGTTCTGTAGAAATTATGCTCAAATGGTTTAACGGTCCAACCATAAAGAGTTGAAATTTGACACACATATACCGACAGTTCTTAGACCAAAATAAAGGATAAATATGAAGAGTTAGTTATGCCCAAGAAACCCTTATACTTTCATTCATATGTCTCTCTGTCAGTACGGTAGAAACTGTGGCCAAATGGCTGAATCTAGAGCGCTGACATTTGGCAGACATATACAGTTATTTGATCCGCATATAGGAAAAATACTGATTTTTAAAAAACACATCGTGCGATAAATATAAACAACTATTTCTTTAACAAAAAATAAAGAATATACGAGGGTTACCTTTTATGTTTCTACAAACCACCATTAGATGGCAATATTGAAATGTGTCAATACTTTATTCGTATAATTTGACATTTGTTATTGTGAAATCAGTGGCAGCTTATAAATTGACAGAGTAGTTTGCTGACAGTGATCGTTTAAAAAAAAACAAGTTTGTGAAAAATTCGATATTGCTTGTGAAGGTTATCGTTGGATGATTTTTTACGATTTTAGTAAAGGTCTAACTCAACAATAAAGCATAGATTCGGTTCGTTCAACTTTTGGTAATAAAGCACCATCAGAAAAGACTGTTTACAATTTTTTTTTTTTTTAATTTAATGGCCTTTGTTGCTGTGGCAATTAGCCAGGACAATTTTTATTTGAGAAAATTTCCATGCCTGAACGGGATTCGAACCCGAGACCTTCACACAGAAGAGCACATGTGTTACCACTACGCTACGCCAGTTGGCACTGTTTACAATTGGTTTGAAGAATTTCGTCGTGATCGTGCGTTCGTCAGTGATGAATCTCGTGAAGGTCGATCAAAATCGGTTGTGATTCAAAACACATCGATGCTGTGCGCAAAATGATTGAAGAAGATTGGCATGTGACTTACCTTGAGATAGAGGCATCCTTTGGTATATCGCAGACTGCAATACATTCGATTTTGCACGATCATTTAGCAGTGAAAAAGATCTGCTCCCGATGGATTCCGCATAATTTGACCCAAGCTCAAAAAAGGTTCGTATTGATTGGTGTAAGGGAATGCTAACAAAATTGAACCTAGTCACTGCAAAATTCGTACACAACATCGTTACAGGTGACGAAACTTGGAATTATTTATATGAATCGGAAATTAAGCAACAATCCACTGTTTGGGTCTTACAAGATAAACCGAAACCTACAAAAGTTGTTCGTTCACGAAGCCTTTTCAAGAAAATGATAGCTTGTTTTTTCGATTGCACTAGACATGTCGCAACCATTCCTTTAGAGGATCGGAGAACAGTTAATACTGAATCGTAAACAACAATATGTTTGCCAGAAGTCATCAACACAATCTGGTAAAACAACCAAACCAAACCATCATTACAATGCAAACTCCCACACAGCACGTCATATAATTGATTATTTGAAGGAGAAAAACATCGAATTAATGTCTCATTGCTCGTACTCACCTGATTTATCCCTTAACGACTTTTTTTGTTCCCCAATGTCAAAAAATGTGAGGACAACGATTTTCATCATTTCAAGACGCTGTTGAAGCCTTCGAAAACCATGTTTTTGGGATACCAACTTCAGAGTGGAAAAAATGTTTCGAGAATTGGTTTCAACGCATGCAAAAGTGTTTAAATCTTAAAGGCAAATATTTTGAAATACAATAAAACAGTTGGTTCCAAATTTTTTTTTTCTTCTTAGTTTTTGTAAAAACTTGAAAGGTAGCCCCCAATAAGTCAAGAAAATGCTGTAGTTCGAATAGTGGACTTTTTCAATTAACGACCCTTGCCTGGAACCCATGGAGCCATGATTTTTAAGTACGCCTTTATAAACTTTTAAAACTGTAACTACTTACAAACTTTAAAGCTTAGTTCTATCGCACCAAATCCTGTTATTAGCCAAACTATATCATAGATTTTCTCCGGTTACATAAACATGATTCCAGGATTACTCCGGGTGAACAACCTATGAATTCATCAATGACTCATTGGACAGTGGCGCCGCTTAGTAAAGTTCAAAATGTTTTCACTCGTAATTTCCCGAAGGTTTAAGTTTGTAAGTTTGAGAAGACTAATAGGACATTGTCAAAGATATTGCCATCTAGGGACAAAAGTAGGAAGTTAGCAGACATGTCTACAAGATTGTCTTTTGTTAGGGAATTTGTGTAAATTACGGATTTATTAGGGTGGTTGAAGGGTAAGTGAAATGTCAACATAAGATAAGAGTGTTAAGATATTATCTGAATTGTGTGAGGAATAGCAAGTTAAGAGAATTTATAAAGGCATATTTAGTGATTCTTGTAGTGTATCTTGTTTCGCATTAGTATTTAAACAAGGGCAAAATAAATAAAAAAGAACTGCGATAAAAATTAACCTCTTTACTTTTACTAAGTACAGTGTCTCAAAATGATCTAGGACAGTGGTGGGGAACCTTTTACCATGGAAGTCCACTTCTCATTTCAGAGATACGCAACGAGGCCACACATCCCCCATTTTACTTATGTTCATACGAGGTCTGTTCAAAAAGTTTCGCGAATTTTAAATTTCCGCGGGTTATGTATATTCGATTTTCGATTTTTTTTGTGGCGTTATGTTGGTACTCATGTCTCTCTCTTATGCCGACAAGTTCGGCCATTTTGAATGTTCAGTTAATTTTTGACAGTTGCTTTGTTTGCACGTGTTTTGGCTCGTCTTCGATTTTTGCCTATACCAAAAAATGGATCAAAGAATCTGTATCAAATTTTGTGTGAAAAACAAAATTAAGTACGCGGACGAATTCCGAATGTTGACTGTGGTATATGGTGAAGCTACCTTGGACCGAAGCAACGTTTATCGGTGGTACAAAATGTTCTCAGAGGGCCGAGAAGATGTGAACGACGAAGAGCGTGCCGGACGCCCGAGCACGTCAACAACAGACGAAAACATTGATGAAGTGAAAAAAATAGTATCGAATCACCGTTAGAGAAGTTGCTGAGGACCTAAACATATCGATTGGCTCGTGCCATTCGATTTTTACCAATGATTTGGGCATGAGACGGGTCATAATTTGGGTATCGTAGCTTGTGCGCGAATTTTTGGCAAAAAACAACACACTAATAATGCCGCAGCCACCGTATTTCCCAGATCTGGCCCCCTGTGACTTTTTGTTGTTCCCGAAACTGAAGAGGCCCATGACAGGACGACGCTACGCTACGAGTGAGGTGATACAGACGGCATCGAAGGAGGAGCTGAACAAGATCACAAAAAATGATTTTTTCAAGTGCTTCGAGGATTGGAAAAAACGTTGGCACAAGTGTATAATATCTGGTGGGGATTACTTTGAAGGGTACAAAATAGATTTTCATGAATAAATAAATAATTTTTGAAAAAACAAAATTCGCGATATTTTTTTAACAGACCTCGTATATTGAACAATGTGGAAAATAAATGATAATTTCTCAAATTTTTATTGTGTGCCCAATATACACCGTTTGTGGAAATTTCTATATTATTCATAATTATTATTGGGAATACTGAAGTATGTCACCCTCACCCGAAGTGAGGTAACTCTATAGCAGAGGTTCCCAACCGGTAGGTCGCGATCCACACGGGGGTCATCTTGGCTTTTTTGGCGGGTCGCTCGTTTATATATGCACTTGGAGGACATCAAAGAAAAGTTTCTGTTCTGTAGAGCACTAATACGAAAGGTGAAGACGTCATGGAGATGATAAGTTCATTCTTTGAAAGTAATGACTTAAATGGAAAAACTTGTGTGTATAGTGTACCGATAGAGCACCAGCCATGCTTGGATCGAGGTCGGACTTTCAGTCAAAAGTTAAAGAGCTTGCACCACAAGCAAAGGGATTACACTGCATGATTCACCAATTTGTCCTTGCTACCAAGACTCTTCCAAAGCCTTTGCAAGAAGTGTTGGACTCTTTGGTGACAATTGTCAATTATATAAAATCGAGTGCTCTTAATACTCGTCTGTTCAAAGAACTAAACTAAAACAAAAATGTACTCTGATCACGAAGTTCTTTTCTACACTGCTGTTCGTTGGTTATCAAAAAGAAATGTTGTTGGCCGAGTTTTTGAATTGAAAACGAAATATAACTATTCTTAGAAATAAAAGGAAAACATGAGCTTATGACACACTTTAATGATGGGACCTGGATCCAAAGAGTAGCTTATTTATCTGATACCTTAGATCAGCTAAACAAGCTAAATTTGAAACTGCAGGGTAAAGAAACGCACATTATTCACTTCAGAGTTAATATCCAGGCGTTTATATTAAAGCTGCAAAACTGGCGCCGTAAAGTAAATCTTGGAAACTTTGCCATATTTGAACACCTTTGCACCAAGGCTGAAGAATCGGAGACGGGAACTCTAGATAATCTATAGAGAAAATTAATAACCACCTTAAAATCCTTTTTATTTACCGTTAAAATTAACGTTATTTCCCGAAGTTCTCTGAACAAGAAGCTGCATTAGTATGAAACTCATTTCATGTATCTTTGGATGTTACCGACATTCCCGATAAAATACAGGATGAATTTTTGGAGCTGCGAAATGACTCTTCTGTACGTGATATATTTCAGGAAAAATCGTTATAGGAAATTCGGCAAAATAGTGCAGTTGTGTCACTTGAAACGTCACAAAAAAATGTAACGTCAGGTTTAGTACGTTTACATTCATCTATTTAACGAATGTAATATTTTTACGCTGTCACTTGTATCGAAATGAAATGAAGATATAAGAATAAGAAAAGATTAGAAACAAATAATCTATTCTAATAGGCAACATACCCTACAAAGGACTGATGTGATCCAAAAATATGATCAAAGAAAAGAAAAGAAAAATAAGTTGAATATAAAAACCTAAAAACTATGCAGTACACACAAAATCGAAAAAAAAAAAAATCTATAAGAAAATATATAACTAAATACAAAACTGCTAAATAAACAACAAACTAAATAAAAAAGGTTTTTAGAAATTACTATAAGATATTTGAACACAAGTCAGTATCAAAACACAACAGATGTATTATTAAATGACAAATATAAACATCATTTTATTCAGAGATACCAATAAAAATGTCCTTATATTAAATAAACACTTTGTAAATTTGTAGATCTTCAAAATGACTATCGAACACAAACTAAATATGTCTTCAAAAGGTATGTTTTAGTAAAATAAAAGAGTAAAGAGCAATATTAGTCTATAATTCACATGCAAAATCGATTTAGTTATTTTTTTGCCACTAAGTTTGTCATTGAAGTTATGACGCAAAATGACGAACTGCCCTGTTTCAGCGACGGAGCTATATCTCAATTTTGGTGTGCTATGCGTCATTCGTATCCTAAAGTATCCACGCTTTCTTTTCGAATATTAGTGCCATTTGCTTCTATTTACATCTGCGAAAGTGGATTTTCTACTCTTCTGCAGATCAAGACAAAAGCCAGGAATAAGCTGGATGTTCAAGACGACATGAGATTGGCCTTGACAAAAACTCAACCAAGAATTATAACACTTGTTAAGCAGATGCAAGCTCGATCATCACATTAATCATTAATAATTAATACTTAATAAAAAATATCATCACTTTTGTTAAGTCCTAAAATATATTTTGTCAAACCCTTTAATTTTTTTATTGATCAAATAACGCGGAAGAGAAAGGGTGGTCGCGAACATTTTTAAAAATTATAAAAAGGGTCGCGATTTAAAAAATATTGGGGACCAGTGCTCTATAGTCCACGGACCGGAGGTTATAGTTTTGCTATTGTATATTTTCTACTGCTTATTATTAAGGAAATAAAATTAATTATGCTAAAAGTAGGACTAAGATAAAATGAAAATATATTAAACTAAGACCAAGAAGTTGGTAGAAAATCAGCTGGTGGTGGAGTATATATTTGTTTTGATTCTAGTCATGCTGCCTACAGATGGCAGCACTAATGTGATTTCTAATTATAGCGGAAGTAAGTATATTTAAATTATTTGCGATTTATTTATTCTGAAATTTGTATTGAGCCGTAGTCGGAAAAATTACCCGACGCCCGAATCCGACTTTTATAGTACCAAAATTGATTTAGGCCCGGTCTTTCCACCTTCAGTTAAAGTTCCAGGTAACTATGTGACAGATAAGGTTATTTGTAACTTCATCTGCTGAATAAATGTCAATACCAGTCAGTGAATCCAATACGTCAGTCTCATTATCCGTTAGATAACTATCCGATAGATACATTTGTATAGAAAGAAGGGATGACATTTACTCAGCAGATGAACTTACAAATAACCTTATCTGTCAGATAGTTACCTGGAAGTTTATCTGAAGGTGGAAAAACCGGGCCTTAGACTTATATGTTTACTATGTGATCAATTTATATTTACTATATGATCGCTACAGATTGAATTAATAACTATTTAAAATGGTTTCTGAAAGGGAGAAAGATTAGAAGTTCAACAATTTTTTTTTCACTTTACCCAAGATGATTTCTTATCTTGGAACGTGACCAGAGCGGTCAATGATCACAACTGACCGGTGGTCACTATACGAGCAATGTTTGATAATTGATTTCGAATTTAAAGATTTTTTTTTTTTACGACTTTTTATAAAAAGTATGACTACTCGAACTCTGCAAAATAGATATCTCAGCGATGGTTTCCTCGTTCGATGTGAACTTTTTTCCAGCTAGCTATTTCTTCATGTTTAGAAAGAGAAATAAGTGGCAGGGGACAAATCTGGAGAATAGTGTGGATGAGGGAGTAGTTCGTAGAGCAATTCAACCAAATTGGCCGTTGGAAATGTGGACAAGTGAGCTGATGCATTATCATGGTGGAATAGAACTTTTTTCTTTGCCAAATGAGGCCGCTTTTCTATCAATTCAGCGTGTAATCGATCCAATAAAGCGGCATAATATTATCTTTTTACCTAGCATAGGGAAACGGATATAAGTTAAAGAATAAAAAACAATGTAAAATTTACAATACCTTAGTTAATAGTCACGATATAAAATAACGATGTAAATTTAATTAATATATACGATAAAATTTATTAAAAATATTTTAATTCCGAAAAATAAATGATTGCTGCAAAATCAAAACAAACAAATTATTTCAGTGAGGAGTTAAATATGTTAGCTTCGATTTTAGTTATTTAATTTAAGAGAGTTTAATTTTTCAAAACAGTTTTATGTAGGGTTTTAACAATGTACGTAGGCTGCGTACGATCTGTCATCAACTGGTACGTGTAACACAAATGTATACACACCAACACTACTCATTCGGCAAAGAAGGTCAATTTTACTAAGTTTTACGACATGGCACGAAGCCTAACATTCCAACATACAAATATACATTCGCTTTATATTAGGTCCTCAAGGATGAAATTTGTAAAAAAAAGGGCAAAGTTGGTTGATATCTTACAAATATAAAGAATTATTTTATTCATCAAAGTATGCACCCATATTGTCTACACTCTTTTGTCATTTAAGCGGCAGGTTGTTCAGGCCGGTAGTATGAAACCCTGGCGGACGAGACTCAATGAATTCCTGGAAGGCCAGTTTTACAGCATTGTCGGCATTAAACTATTTTCCTATTAAAAAGTTGTCAAAATTGCGGAAGAAGTGGTAGTCAGTGGGGGCGGTCTAGTGAGTATGGAGGATGATGAAGAAGTTCCAACTCCAATTCCTGTAGTTTGGCCACAGTCATTTGTGCAATGTGTGGTCTAGCGTTATCATGCAATAAGATAGGAGCGAAGTGTTGACCAATCTAGACTGTTTTTCTTTAAGTTTTTGCATCATTTCGTCCAATTGGTTGCAGTATATTTCTGCTGTGATCGATGAGCCAGGTTTTTTTTTGTTTGGTTTTTAAGTTACCTGTACGAAATTTGGCGAACCAATTTGATATTATCTGCTGTGTAGTAACACTAGAGCCAAATACACTATTAATGTTTCACGCGGTCTGCGATGCCTTAGTTCCACGTAAGAATTCATACTTTATAATAGTGCGAATTTCCGACCGTTCTATTTTCAATAAAATTAATTTAAAAAAAAGTTTTTGATATTTTTTAGTGCATACAATGATTTCTTAAAAAAAAAAAAACAGAACGGTAAAATATTAAGCCAATGTCAAATAATAAGCTGTTAAAGTTTGACGACCTGATATATTAGAAAAATTTCATAACACCCTTAATACTGAATGACACACCAAGGTGTCGCGACACACTGTTTGGAAAATACTAATTTAAATAATTAACTAAACTAAGAAAAGTTATTTGTCAGAATATGTGACTCATTTTATATACAAACTTTATATTAACCTTCCTCAGCCTGAGTGTAATATACAAGGTGTCTCAAAAGAAATTTTATATTTATTTAGCTTACTGCGTGAACGCAACGTATCCTAGGGGCGTGGGGGTTATGTCAATCGGTAGCCTGGCTATTGGGAATCTAATCGCTATGGAGCGTTTCTCGGGAGCAGACCACGCGTTAGGCGTGCGAGAGTTTTACAAAAACGGTGATTCGGCGACTGTAACGCGTAGAAAATTCTGCAGTATTCGAGGTTTTCGCCACTTAAATGATGCGCCAAGCATTCCTCTCATTCGACATTGGGTTAAAAAGTTTGAAGAGACTGGTACAACGCTGGATAAATCAAAATCCGGGCGACCTACGTCATCAAGAACGGTAGAAAACGTGGAGAATGTTAATCAGTCTGTTCGTGACAACCCGAACCTTTCAATTCGGAAGCACGCAAGTGCTTTAAATGTGCATAGATCATTATTACATCGCATTATGCACAAAGACCTAAAGCTGCATCCCTACAAAATTCAATTGGTGCAAGAATTAAAGCCCCAAGATGCCAGTCAGAGGCTTAATTTCGTAAATCAGGTGATTGAGCGATTTTCAACGTTTACCAACAGTTTTGTTTTCGGATGAAGCTCATTTTCATCTTAATGGCCACGTAAATAAGCAGAACCTCCGCTACTGGAGTGCAACGAATCCGAAACGCAAACATCAGAAACCCCTACATTCGCTTAAAGTGACCGTATGGGCTGCGATGTCGGCGCGAGGAATTATCGGCCCTTACTTTTTTGAAGACGAAAGGGGGCGTGCAGTTACAGTGAATTCAGAGCGTTATGTGGAGATGTTAGGGAACTTCTTGGTACCTGAACTGCAAAACTTTCCTGGCTATAACCAAAGAACATGGTTCCAACAGGACGGAGCAACTTCACACACGTCCAATATGTCTCTGCCACGTGTTCGTGAAATTTTCTCAGGCAAATTGATCTCCCGGAGAGGTGACATAAATTGGCCTCCACGCAGTCCAGATTTAACCCCTATGGACTTTTTCCTATGGGGTTATCTTAAATCTAAAGTTTACGCCAATAAACCGACTTCACTGGCGCATTTGAAAGAAAATATCCGTCACGAAATGGCAGCCATCCCTGAGTCCACCTGCCGAGACGTCATAAGTAATTTTACTGTTCGATTAAATGAGTGCCGAGAACGCTAGGGTCTACATTTAGACGATATTATTTTTAAGAAATAAATCCCCAAAAAGTGTATTTTAATAATTAATAAACATTTTTTCTATATACGGCTTACTTTTTTTTAATCGATCCAGTAAATATAAAATTTCTTTTGAGACAACTTGTATTACAGCAAGTGAGAAAGCTAGCTACACTACTGATACGAATTTATCTCACCTGGTATCGAACCAGCTTCCATTCTTTATCCTGTATTCAGCGAGAACTTTCCGGATAAGTTATAAATCTTTATTTGACTTTTCAATCATACTGTTTGTAACCTGAAGAAAACAAGTTTACAAGGAATTTATATTAAAAAATAAATGCAATTGTTCCCAGAAAATTGATTTTTTTTAGAAAAAAAAAAAACTTTACATGTTAAATGAGATTTCCAAGAAACTATATAGTGTCACTTATGTGCCTATCTGTAAATATTGTGGTCAAACTGTTAGAGTAGGAGGTTGACCCTAGAACTTTGAAATATGGCAGCGTTATCCAAACTTTTTCTGTGAACCGGTATTTACTATAATATTTTGGCGCGGCGAATCCTGATCATACAACAAAATATAATATTGTAACGTGTCGGGTTCTTCGAACAAAAACGCAGAATTTTTCAGAAGGTAAATTTATTTACACTTAAAACATTACACTTATATTTTTGTAGTATACGGAATAGTAACAACACTTTTCGACCGGAGGCACAAACTGTCAGTATACTTGCCGGAACAAGAATTGATAACCAACTGACTATATAAAAACATCTCGTTACCAAGTAAACTCGGTTCGATTGTTACAATGTTTCAGGTTTTTCTAGGGACTTTTCGATAAGTAATAATAATATTAATTCCCCCAGTTAAGAAACGCCGCTTTAGACTATAGCCGAATTGATACCCGTTATTTTAACTCATAAAAGCCATCATAAAGACCATTCCCATAGAAAAATCTATGAAAAAGCTACATCCGCAATCAAAACCAATAATAGTATAACAAGACTATGACCGGTTGAACTATTCCGATTCCCGAGAATGTACATTATTGACATTTTTGTCAGATTTTTAGACCAACCGTGGGGACAAAAGTCAACCTGACTGATAGTGCCCAAAGAAGAAGAAGAAAGAGATTTTTAAAATTAAATATTTTCTGGTTTATCCACATATTAATAGACTTCATTTCACTTCCCGCACAAAATAAAAAAAAAAAAAAAACAAATATGTTTTCGTTGAATTTATATTTGTTAAAATGTATTCAAATAACACTGTTAATAATTTAAAAATTGATGTGAAGTGTGAATTTTCACACATTTCAGGGTTTTGCAGGTATTTAGTAAGTGAATGATGATTATTTGGGATGCCAAAACAAATTTTATATTAAAATATTTTTTTTGTTAATTTTAATTCGCCTAATACCATTATTTAGGTTTTTAAATATGTGCAGTATTTTTTTTTATATAGCAAGGTTCATTAAGGCTTTTAAAAATTGCGCCTATGGCTTCTATTGCTTGTTATAAGCTCCGCCCCTCTGATTTCGTGTACATTGAAACAGAATTAAATTATAATTTAAACAATTTCCACTGGTTATTAAATTTACGCTTTTAAAAATTAAATGCAACATTTGCCAAAATATAACTAGAAGTTTGAAAAAATAATTTAAACAATATAAAAATTAAAAACAAAAAAAAATATATTGTCTCTTCTCGCTGGGTTCGATCCCTTTCGATCGAGTTAGTTGGGTGAGAAGCCAGCGTTATAACCACTACACCAGTATACACCTTTCAGTGTAGCGTGTTACAAAGCTATAACTTGTGTACATTATTAGCAAAAAAACACAAAAATGCGTTATTCTCCGAAAACATAATCCGATCAAAAATTCCTGTTGTACTATTCCGGTTCACACCAATTTACATTACTTAGAATTTTTTCAGATTTTTAGTTTTAACCATCTGGGCTACAGGGTGTGGGACAAAAATTTTTTTGCACAATTTAGGCAAAAATCGCTTCAAAATAATTTATTTTGCAAAAATAAAAATTTGATCGTTAATCCACGTTCCAAGGGCTTTCATTTGATACCCTACTCAGAATTATAAAAAAAATATTTTGTTTTCGATGAGCACATATTTGTTTATATTGTTTTTTAGATGTTTTAGTATTTTTCCTATGTGCGGGTCAAAGAGTTGTATAAGCATGCCAAATTTCAACTCTCTAGGTTTAGCCGTTTGGCTACAATTTTTACCGAACATACTGTATATGACGGTATAAGGGTTTTTTGGTCATACCTACAAAACCCTAAAAATGGAAATAAACAATAATGATGGCGATGAGAACTTTATCGGGACACCACCAGATATTACGTCAGTTGCAATGGAGGCAACTGCCGAATTATTGCCTGCATAATCAAAGAAATTCTATGAAAAAGCGTTTACAGATTTCAGAAAATGGTACGATAAAGACCAAGATAAGAACCAGAACTACTCCTATTTCACCATTTTACTTGGAAATAAACCTTCAACTTCATAACAAGCATAAATTTTGAGTCAATTATTAGTGTAATTAGTAAAAAAACTAATTTGGAAAGTGAAGATCACTATATTAATGTTGTAAATTGTAGTAATATTTGTATTACAATAAATAATAAATAATTATGGAATTTGTCTTTTTTACATCTGTCACTTTATTGAGGAAATAAAGTTCAAATAATTTCCCTAAGGAATAAAGTGACACTTTATATGTCAAAAACTAGGTGCATGAAGTCGGTTTTACACCTGGTCGGGAGAAAATTTTATCCTCAAATCTGGCACGAATCTATTCTGTTTCCATAGTTATTTTTAAGAATAACTAAAGTAGAGCAACAGTGTCGCACTTGTAAGTTGGAACAAAAGGCATTAAAAATTGAATTGCTTTCCTACATAAATTTCGATACTTATTCTATAACTTACGCAAAAATTGATTAAGAAGACGTAAAATTTTTGTTTTTACAAAGCAGTGTCGCATGAAGTTCAAGTAAATTATCTACTTCTGGTTCATTTAACGGTAATATTTCCTCATTTTCTATTCTGACAGTGAATGGTTACTCATTTTGTTGGCATGAATTTGGAAGAAAATACTATTTTTTTTTTTTTTTTTTAACCCTAAGATGTGACTTGGTGAAGAGGGACGCACTTTCTGCATCAGAAAGTGCGTCCAAAGCACGAAACCCATTATGAACAACCAGCAACAGCCAGTAACAGCAAGTACACACTGTACGCTGTAGGCTGGGTAGGCTGTACGCTGTACACTAGGTAGGTTCTGACGTCACACGTGGTTTTTGCGTGCTACATACATTTATGATCTTTTTAAGCCTTCAAATAAAAAATTTATGTTTATATGCAACAAGAGGAATGTAATAAAAAAAAAATAAATCATGCCTATCCCCTATTGTTGAACACTGAACATTTGTTGAGTTCACGGTATTGAAATAAGGGAAATAAATAATTAACATGGTTAAATTATTGTTTAATAACGGATATCTATTGTTTAATATATATTTGATAAACTAATTATGGAAACTTTTCGGCGTACAGGGTCGCATCATGTGCGCTGCACACGGACAACGTAACAAATGACAACACTTTTTTGTGTGTGTAGAAGTGTGTACAACTTTACAAATAAGATTCTATATCTTAGTAGCTAACTGGAAATAACCCTAATATACCTGTGTAGAAAAAACGAATCCATGTTTAGCTGTCTTTCTTGGTCTTAAAAAAGCTTTCGATGCAATAGATCACAACTTACTACTGAATAAATTAGAAAGATATGGGATAAGGGGGCATTGCTCTGAATTTATTTAAGAGTTACCTGGAAGACAGGATACAGTATGTTGATTTTAAAGGCACGAGTAGCGTAAGAAATAAGGTCACCTGTGGAGTAATGCAGGGAACTTGTCTAGGACCAATTCTTTTCATTATATACATAAATGACCTATTGCAACTGCGAATTTTTGGAGGAAACCTACTTTCCTATGCAGATGATACAGTGCTTTTTGTTGAGGGTAAATCGTGGCTAGATATTGAAAATAGCACTACAAAGAACTTACAGTTAATGAAAAATTGGTTTGATACAAATTAGCTCTCAATTCATTTCTCAAAAACGCACTTTTTAACTTTTACTTCTTACAGTATTACTTAGCCGGATCTAAATTACCTCTAGTTTCACGAGATGGCTTGTAAAAGACATGATTGTTTATTTGATAAAACTATAGAGAAAAAAAATTTAACAAAATATCTTGATTTATATATAGATCAACATTTAAGATGGAATGTACATATTGAAAACCTAGCAAACAATCTAAAAAAATTAACTTTTATTTTTCGTAAATTGTCTCAAATACTTTCAGTTAGTAAACTAAAAGTTGTGTATTATGTGGGGCAGGTAAACAAATCATAATATTACAAAAGAGAATAATTAAAATAATTCATAAAAAAAAATAGAAGATACCCATCAAAAAATTTATTTCATAACTTCTCAATAAGTCACGTATCGCAAATATACGCATCAGCTATATTAAAATATTTGAAAATTAAAGACAACAGTTTATTACATTTTTCCGAACATACTTATAATACGCGAAGTCAAAATCAAGCACGGCCCAGCAAATTAAATAAAGAACTGGGCAAGACAAGTTTCCTTTATTATAGCCATAAGGTGTATTATGAATTTAAAACATACACCAATAGCCAAGATATTTTGTTACACAATAATATCTATAAAAAAATTATAAAACTCTTCGTAAAAAACCTTACGGAAGATAAATTACAAATCATATTTAAAAACTTTTACATATCGGATTGAAATAATCAAACGTAAATTATAACAAATAGAAACCCCGATTATTGTGTTTTGTCCTTTCAGTTTTGTTCAAGTTTGCGCTCAGTTTTGTATAGTTTGGTATAATTAATTGCATATGTATGTAAAATGTTTATAAATTTATTACTGTATATTATTATTATACTGTTGTAAGATATAGACCATTAAAGTGCATATATCAGAATGAAACCACACACAGACCTCTACAGGCCTCAGTGGTTGTTTAGATTGCCTTGAAATGGCACTTTGTCTTTGTTTATATAATTATTGTTTAACTTATATATTATTTTATGTGTAATAAGTTTATAAAAATGAAGATTATTATTATTATTGTTATTATATACCAAAGAATAACGGACTCGGACCCAGACCCGAAAAATAAGCATGGACCCGAATCGGACTAAAAAACCAGGTCTTCCCAAACCCCAGTGTATACTTTCCCTGAATTAATATTCATTTGAATAAAATACACTATTTAAATCAGTATAAAGACGTCATACGTGAAAGGATTACCAGATATGTGGGAGAAGCGTGTGTGTATTTTAGCTGGCGTATCAATAGGCACACATCATCACATCTTCATTGATTAATAAAGGTCTTCAACCCTAATATGACATACATAACACTGATAAATTACCATTTGATTTTCCCCAGAGTCAAAATGGCGGAAAACTGATGATTACACTAATGATAATGTTTATACTTAGCTTCGTTATTTATTAATACAGGAGGCAGGTACTTTTTTATGAAAAGAGATGGCGTTGAAAGATTCATTTGTGATTCTGTAATGTAATTGAGGTTATGTTTGCAAATTGTTCCTTTTGCTTAATTAATAGTTAGGTTAGGTTGAGTTAATGTAATTATACTTATTGAATTGGGGTTATAAGAACAAAAATGAATATGGATTGTTTGAATTAACAATAGAGTAATCAACCTTTACGAATTAAAGAGGGTAGGGTTCAAGAGATAATGCAAATATTGTTGTAATTGAACTTTTTCAAGAGAATTACTGATTGTGTTTTACATCATTTGTCATAAACAAGTCAACAAACACTCGTAATACATTAGGAGTAAAAATTAATTCAATGCCCTTAGATAAGGCAATTATAACTCTGTTTTAAATTTAAATAATTTACCGCCGTTTTGGGATATTGAAGTACCAACCTTACCGTTTAAAAACACTATAGACCATTTTAATCAAGTGACTTGCATTATTTACAAATTGATGTGAAGTGTGATTTTTTACACACTTCAGGGTTTTGTATGTATTTAATAATTGTAAGAAGCCAACATAATACTGGATGACTAGGAATCAAAATCAACAGTTTTTTGATAATCACTTTTATTCGTTATTTGAGAACTTAGAGCTTCTATTTATTTTTTTAAGCAAAATTTAAATAATTTGCTAAAAATCCCAGCGTTTTTTTTTTTTCTGCATTTGATTTGAATTGAAATCTTCATTAGATTAATAAAAAATATATTAATAAATGGCTTATTTTTTTTTTTTAATTTTAGAAACGTATTTCTCACTATTAACAATGTGTTTTTTTTTAAATTTATTTATACGTATTTCATTACTTTAAATGATTTATTCCTCTTTGATACCTTAAAAACAAAAATCTAAAGTCATTCAAACAATAGGTTGAATCACAGCGTGTAATAGTATAATAAAATAACTGAACACACCAATACTATACTCTACAGCAGTGTTTCTCAACAGGTGGTCCTCGACCCACCATTGATCCCCAGAAAAAATTTAGTGGTCCGCGAAACTTTTTATATGTGTTTTTGGCATTTTTTTTATGTTTTATACACATTTTTTATGTAAATAATTTATATTTTCTTTATTTTCTGTAAACTCTCTGTAATTTTCTACAAATAAAATAAATGTATTTAGTAGCACATTAAATATATTTGTTTTCTTGCAAAAAATTAACTAACAAATATTATTAGTGGTCTGCGTTAGAAAATTATATATTATACTGGTCCGCGGTGCGTTTTTGGTTGAGAAACACTGCTCTACAGTATAGTGTGGTGTGCTGTTTTCTCTGTTCGCAACTGTTAAAATAAGTTAAAATAAAAATAATGTTTTATTTTTGTTTTAATATTTTTAATTAAAAAAAAAAAAAATACACGCACTATCTTAGCTATAAATACAAAAAATCCATAACATTGTTAGCCATAATTTAGCCATAAATTTAAAAAATAATTAATTTTGTCAAAACACAAAAACTGCAATATTCTTGAAAAACACAATCTGATCAAAAATTATTCTCGTACCTTTCGGGCTCTAATGAATGTACGTTAAAAACATGTTAAAAGAAAGGAAACGAATTAAAAAAAGCTACATCCCTTAATCTTCGTCTTAAGAGCTATCTTTTGATACCACACAATAAATTTTAAAAAAATATTTTTTTTTCAACGACACAAAAAGTCGACATTTTTCGAGAATCTTATCTAATCGAAAATTCCTGTTGAACTATTCTGGATCTCACCAATGTTCATAATGGATTTTTTTAAAAGATTTTTAGGTCAACCCCTCTGGGAAATAGGATTGGGGAAAATAGTTTTTTGACACATTTTTGGCAAAAAACCCATAAAAAAAAATGATTTTTCATAAATAAAAATTTGCATGTTTATCCACGCATTAAGAGATTTCATTTAATATACCACTCAAAATTTTAAAAAAATATTAATTTTCTTATTAAATACATATTTGTTTATATTTATCTCGAGTTGTATAAGCATGCCAAATTTCAACTTTCTATGTTAAACCGTCTGGCTATAATTTCTATCGTTCATACAGACACATGATAGACGTTATAAGAGTTTTTTGGTGGTCATACCTATAACACCTAAAAATGGACGTTATAAGCAGGGCCGGATTTTTCTATAGGCTAAGTAGGCTTAAGCCTAGGGCCTCCTAAATCAAGAGGGCCTCAATATTCAGAAAGATGCATAGGTACTAAAAATAAAAATAAAATATGCTAGAACACAAGAAAGACAGACCATACGAAGGGTTTTATAATTCACCCTGAATCTAGTTTTGCTCTTTATAGGTTAACTAAGGCAAAATACGTTTTTGAACATGTTAATGGGTAGCAAAAAGACGATATCTCATTGGACCTAAGCGATATTGAGGAAACCGTAAAAAAAAAAACATTTCGCCCCTTTAGAAGAACTCCTTCAGTCTCATTCAGACCTCTACCAAATAATGCATAAAGAAAAAATACAGATGGCTTTACCTAACATAGAAGCAATCCTACGACTGCTTCTTAGTTTAATAGTCACTAACTGCTTTGAAGTGAGGTCTTTTTTAAAACTTAACAGAATTAAAAATGAATTAAGGAGCATAATGTCTCAATACAGGTTATCCGCACGGAACATTCTGAGCATTGAGAGTGATAAGCTTAGAAATATTAAAAAAGGAGGTGGTCTATTGAAGGGGCCTAAAAATTTGAGTAGCCTAGGGCCTCGCATTATGTAAATTCGGCCCTGGTTATAAGATACAAAAATCCATTATACGAACGAGAGAGATAGGCCTTTAATGTTTTATATGAATTTTGTGAGTTAGTTATTAATATTTAGTGAACTATATTGCTATATTGTGATTTTATATTTATTATATTCAGTGATACTAATTTACAAAATTTTTGTTTTGATTTAACTATGTTCAACGTGAACGTGTATGAATTTTTCATAGACAAATTACTGCGGAAAAGATTTCTAGGTACTGTCTAACATTGATAAAAATCTTCTTCATCTTCTTCTTCTTCTTTTTTGGCACTATCAGTTAGGTTGACTTTTGGCCTCACTCACATAAGTCCTCCATCTTGATCTATTCTTTGTCAGGTCTTGCCAAGTACCCTGTATACCTCTTTGATAAAAATCAGATAATTTTTACTCAAAAACTAAAATAATTAGAGGCAATGAATAGTTTTAGGGTTAAACTGATCTTTTTGAAAACTGATCTTTTTCGAATACTCCCCGCAAAAATACTCATTTAAATTAAAATTCTGATATGAAATATAGCCTTTAATTTGGCCTGAATTAATCAAGGCGTGTTGCAAATCTCATAAAAATCGGTTTAACTATTTTGTAATGTTGTCCCTGCAGAGAACATACAGACAGACTTTCACAGAAATGGACTCTAGTATGCTCTCTTTCGTCGAAGAATCATATCTAATTGGTGTCATAGCGAGTAACAGTACTTTTCAACAGCTCCCGAAAAGATGAAAGTTTATTTTCAAAAAATTGTTTATTTTGATGCGATTACAAGCTGTCGATATTAAGATATAACTAACAAATTTTCCAAAGTGTTCTGTTTGCTTTGGGTCCCTGTGGGCCTTCTTGACCTACTTTATACAAACGAAACTCTGAAATGTGTACAATATACACTTGACCTCAGTTATTTCTAATAAAACAAGAAGATTAAAAGCAGATTTGATTTATTTTTGTTATATTTTTATAAGTAACTTTTTTTAAATTTTCTCTTTTGCTATTAACCTCAGGCAATCTTAAATAAAATTTTGTATTTAATTTTATTAAATGTATATTTTTAAATAAATCATAGTTTTCGCCAAAGCATATATTCAAACATTTAATTGGCAAACACATTTGCAAATGTATATACTTATCTAAATCAAAACCAAAATTCTAAATTTAACTGAACCCACAAGTTAATGAAACATGTTTGGATTGTTAAATTGAACGCAGTAATTTCAAGTACCTTTGATCCGTAAATTCGTTTAAATATTTTACTCATAGCCTTAATACACCTACCTACCTTAATGGATCGAAATAAATTCGCCGCCAAAATATTTACACCGCACATTAAGTCGTTTATATAAATATTTATTAGTTGATGAGACGGTGAAATCCTCGAATTCATTAGTTACTGATTTATTAACGGAAAATCTACAAAATATTTGTTAGGATTGGATTATGTTAGCATTCTGACGGATTAATTTTGATTTGGAGGACTGGTGGAGAGTGGAGAAAAACCCACAGGTTTTCTAACCTTACAAACGAATGCCAGTATGTACGAATCTATGGCTCTCTTAAAAAAAGCTTATCTACATCTCTTTTTCTATTAAGAAGACTCTCTCAGCTCGTCTCTCATGACATCCTCTTAACAGCATACTACGCGCTTGTCCATTCGCACTTATCCTATGGTATAGAGCTATGGAGGACTGCTAGTGAAGCAGCATCCGTTTTAATAATTCAAAAAGCTGCTATTAGAGTACTGGCTGAAATTGGTCGACGTGATCACTGCAAACCCCATTTTATTAAATTTCAAATACTTACTGTTCTTGCATTATACACCTTTGTTAGCCTGTGCGAAGTACACAAAGAGACTAGTCAATTAGTTAAAAACAGTAATGTCCATAATTATAACACCAGGAAGAGTAGTCATATTAACCTGCCACGGCACCGTTTAGCCTCTACTTTAAATAATTCTAATTACCTAATAATTAAATTTTATAACAGCTTTAGTGAGGAGTGGAAAGACCTTTGGCTTAGTATTTTTAAAAGTAAGCTTAAAAAATTATTGAGTAATTATCCAATTTATAGCATTGATGAGATTTCGTCTATAAAACTAAATTAATTTCAAAAAGGTTAAATATATATATTTTTGTGGATAATAGCCTCTTTGTATAGATATTATTATTATAATTTCTATATGAATTTGTATTTTAATTTGTATTTTAATCTGTACTTTTTGTATATTGACGTGCTATAAACATGTATAATGTAACATGGTTAATAAATATTATTATTATTATTATTATGGGGTTTGTCAGGTCTTGACAAGCGTCCACTAATCTCAAACTTCAGCAACCTTCTGAGCCGCGTTATACTAGAGACTAGTGGAGCTAAATACATACGACTGCATCCCAAACCCTGTCGATATGCAGCCGCGAAAATTACGCCAGTTCCAGTGCCCGCACAATGCGGAGTGACCCGAGTAGCACTGCTTTCTGCATCCTGCAGATCAAAGAGTTGGCAGAAGATCTGCAGACGGGAATGGACTCGATTTTCCTTCGATAGGAGGCTTTTCATACCACCCAAAACACCAACTATCAGGACTACAAGCTTAACTTTACACCCGGGATACGGCTTTCTAAGCTCGGACAAGAGGTCCATATACTTGGATCTCTTTTTCCTCCTCCTTGAGAGAGATATTCTTCTCAGCTAGACTTGAGAATTCGATCACAAACATCTGTTTGGTCTCGATATCCAGAAGGGTTATGTCCGGCTTAGTGGCTGTCAGTAACCTCGAGGTGGGGAAGGAGTAATTCCAATAAATTGGGCACTTGGAATTTTCCACCACCGATTCTATGTCAGAAGGGACGTGCGGTATAACCGGTATTTGGTCAATACCATAGGCATGTCTAAGATGATAGTAGAGCACGCGGAGAGCAGCATTATGTCGAGACACGTAGCTCGACGTTGCAAGAGATGGACAAGCAGACAGAATGTGCATAATTGTTTCAGGATGGTGGTGGCACAACCTACAGAGTGTGGACTCCGCTATTTGGAATATGCGGGCCCTGTACGCCAAAGTATTTATAACACCATCCTGACACGCAAACACAAAACCTTCTGTTTCCGATCTCAAACCTGCAGACTTAAGAAACGAGAACGTGAGTTCGGTGGACAACTGTAGACTTTTAATATGTCTGAAGAATACAGAGTGCATACTTTTACTCATGTGTTCTTCTGTCAACATGTCTATCTGCCCTCTTTTCACCGAACTGGTAACTCTGTTGTACTCCTCCCGAGAAAGTTGTACTCCAGCGTTTTCTCTGACGGGAGTCAAGTCTTCCAGGTTAAATCTCGTTGCTGCTCTTCGCGCTGCCTGGTAAAGAAACGCCCCTTATTATTATTATTATTATGGGAGGTGAAAAAGTACTTTTAAAAAGAGTACAAATGGCATAGTTTTAGAGGGTCCAACTGGAGGTAATTTTGAATTATTCGTCAGTGAAAACTGTTTGTCGTTACCTATTCTTGTTAACCAAATGCATTATTTTAAAATAGACTTGGTTTTCACGTACGAGCAAAAAGTTTATCAAGTGGATGATGTTAGAGAACTGTTAGCCAGTTGTATAAATACCGTCCAGGCTGAATGGGTAAGTTTCGAAGGCGTCGAAAGTGTCTCAACGTCGAAGGAGCCCCGACGTCGAGTGTTTTGTAAATATGAGAGACGGTTGAAATGTAATAGGCCTAGGCAAGAGACGGCACATCAAATCAATGTTGTTTTTCGTAAATCTTAACCTTCAAATGATTACTATAAAATTTTAAACCAGATGTGTCATCTAGTTTGAGTTTGACAGTCTTTGAAAACAAACAACTTTTGCATTTTTACAAAAATGAATAAAACCGAATATCGTGCTGTTATTAGATACTTGTTTTTGAAAAAGAAAACGAACAATGAGATCAACACTGAATTGAATGATGTTTATGGGGGCTCGATATCAACAATTAAATATTGGACAACTGAATTTAAACGCGGTCGTAAAAGTATTTTTGATGATTAGCGTCCAGGTCGTCGAAAAAAGGTCACCACGCCAGAAATGGTCGATAAAATTCTAGGAATGATAATCGACGATCGACGAGTGACTTAGCTCGAGATAGCTGAGGCTACAGGCATCTCAACCGGACGGGTGCTCAACATTTTGCATGAATATTTGGGAATAAGGAAGCTCTCTGCCAGATGGGTGCCGCATTTGCTCTCAGTCGACAACAAACGCGATCGTCTGACTATTTCGAAGGAATGTTTGGCGATGCTCAACCGCGATATGAAGGACTTTTTGCGCCGTTTCGTAATCGTGGACGAAACATGGATCAATCACAACACACCAGAGACCAAGGAACAGTCGAAACAGTGGACTAGTCCTGGTGAATCGAAGCCGGAGCGAAGAAGGCCAAGGTGGGTATGTCGGCTGACAAATTCGCGGTCACAGTTTTTTGGAATGTGCACGGTATCACATCGACTATCTTTAAATGGGCAAAACGATCATGGGCGTATATTATGCAAAGCTGTTGGACGAATTCAACGCCGATTTGAAGTGAAAGCGGCCGCATTTGGCGAAGTTAAAAGTGCTGTTCTACCAGAACAACACACCGATCCATAAGTGCACAGTCGCAATGGCAAAACTCTATGAACTGCGCTACGAATTGGTTTCCCATCCAACATATTCGCCTCCTGCAACTATTATTTATATACAAACTTGAAGAAATGGGTCGGTGGTAAGAAATTTGGGTCGAATGAGGAGGTTATCGCAGAAACAGAAGCCTATTTTGAGGGCTTCAAGAAATCGTATTATTCGGAGGGCATCGAAAAAGGAGAACCGTTGGACGACGTGTATAGTTCTAAAAGGAGACTATGTTGAAAAACAAATTGAGTTTTGCCGAAAAAGTTGTATTTTCTTGCTTAGGCCGATTACTTTTCATCCACCCCTCGTATGACCACCAAAAAACCCTTATAACGTCCCTTATGTATCTGTCTGTTTGTCTTTGCGGTCGAAATTATAGCCAAACTGCTAAACATAGAAAGTTGAATTTTAGCAATGAGATTTTCGCCAAAATTATGTCAAATTAACAACTTTTCTCTCCCTGCTTGTTTTCCAGAGGGGTTGATCTAAAAATCTGAAAATATCACAATAATACACATTGGTAGGAACCGGAATAGTTCAAGAGGATTTTTTTATTAGGTTAGCTTTTCAAAAAATGAAGAATTTTTTGTGTAATTGCAAACATTTTATATTTTATAAAATATCCTGTGTTATATCAAAAAAGGCTCTTAAACTTTGATTAAGAAACGCAAAGTAGTTTTTTATTTAAAACGTTTTTTTCCAAAAATTACTATCGCGCACCCTAAAACGCAGAAGGGTAAACTAAAAATCTAAAAAAAAAAAAATAAGTAATTTATATTAATCTATACCAGAAACGTACGAGAGGAATTTTTCATCAGTTTTCGCTTTAGAAAATATTGCAGTTTTTGTGTTTGTTGTATTGACAAAATTTATTATTTTTTAGTTCATGGCTAAATTATGACTAATAATGGATTTTTTGTATTTATGGCTCAGGTAGTGTATGTCTTTTTTTGAGATTAAAATATAATAAAAAGATGTTAATAGCTGAGAATCGAGTTCGTAAAATACAAGTAATGACTTAACAAAAAAAGGTTTTCACTACAAATTTACAAGTGTTGACCAGAAAAAAAAAAGATCCTCACTTCTACATACAAGTAATGACCTAAAAAAAGGTCCTCGCTACAAAATAACATTACGCTAATTATTTTTACATCTAATTTAATGAAATTGGCGCCCTGTTCCATTGATTACCCGAGGCAAGTGCCGCACTTGCCTCATCTTCGATACGGCTCTAATCTCAACCAAGCCATTGCTCAGCAGTAGGGTTGTACATCGAAGGCAAAACATCGATGTTAAACATCGATGGTAACATCGGCGCCTTACTATCGATGTTGAAAAAACAGCGATGTTTTATTAATATTAAAAAAAGCTATTTATTTATATTATATAGATTTTATTTAATAATGTAAAGATAAAATACGAAAAAAGTAACACATAATACACAAAAAGCAGATTTTAAAATAGATTCTTCTATTTTAAAAAAAGATTTAAAAATAGAAATATTCCTTTTTAATAGTAATTAATTTCACATTAATATTATTATACCCAATATAATAATCCTAATTTGTACCTACAGTCTATTCCAAACGATTAGGCGGAACTAACCGCAATTTTCATTTTTGTAATTTGTCATTAGATATTTTTTTATATATTGAAGTTGACTTTTCCTGAACAAAATGATCAAAAGCTTCAATCAATCGGTAAAAGTAACTAGAATTGAAAATCTAGTTCCGCCTAAACCAATGGAACAGACCTTACTATTTTTACATTTCTAAAATGAAATATTGGATTTTATTACAATACTAATATAGTAATCTTAATGTTAATTTTATATTATTTAACATAAAAATAACACTGTCATACACAATTATTTTTATACTTTTTTAAGTTGAAATAAAGTCTGTTCCTTTGGTTTAGGCGGAACTAGATTTTCAATTCTAGTTACTTTTACCGATTAATTGAAACTTTTGATCATTTTGTTCAGGAAAAGCCAACTTCATTATATAAAAAAATAGCTAATGACAACTTACAAAAATCCAGGGATTGGAGGAATAACAACTGGGAAAGTGTCAACAAGACTCAAAAAGAAAAAGTGTGTTGGCGTCGTTGGTCGTTCACATTGTTTGCAAAAATTAGAAGTTTCTTCTTATTTTTTCGTATTCTGCTAACTGCTAAGAAGAATAAAAACTAACACTATTAGTATTGTTATATCACAATAGATGGCGCTTATATTTTGTGTACTAATTTTAATAAAAATTAAATTTTTAAGATTTCAGTGCCTATAGCGGTAGTTTCGGAATTTCAAAGTTTAAACATCGACATCGGTAGTAGACACCGATGTTTTATCGATGATAAAAACATCGATGTTTTTAAAACAAACATCGATGTTTTCGATACATCGATGTTTTTCCCCCATCCCTACTAAGCAGTTGGATGTTTAAGCTAATTTCGAAAAAGATCTCTTAGTTAAATTGAAGTATCTATAAACATTTTCGTTGTTGTGTGAACATATTCTCTACATATTTACGTCTGAACATGACTTTGAACTTATAAATAAATAAATTAAACAGAATTTTATGCCTATCATTTTAGATTTGATATTTCAGCTGAAGATAATTTGGTTTTAGGGTAATGACACTGTAATTTTGTCAGTCTAACTCATTTTGATAATATGATTTGATGTTTAATTTTTGGAACGAGATTGAAGATTAAAATTTAATATTAATATAAAGTAAACGAAGATTAATTTTAGAAGGGCTTTCTGCTTGTATGCTTTTTAAGAATTTGCTCTTGTTTAACTTCATCTGTTTTATATCATTTTGTACATTACATTGTTATGCTATAATTACTCAACAATGTACATTTAATTTTAATTATGTACAGTCTGTTCAAAAAGTTTAAGGCTGATTTATGATCCCCAAAAAATACCGAATACCAGTTCAGAATTTTTAACTTTTAATTTACATATGTAATAAAATTGGAGACTATGTTTTTTTTTTTATTTTCTCGGTGTCGTATTTGCATTCATATCCACAAAAACATCATTTTTTGTCTGCCTGTCTGTATTTCCGAGATTCATGGAAAAACGGACATATTTTCACTTAATTTGGTATGATGATAGAGGGCATCACAAAATTTATATTTTAATAATTAGTAATTTAGCATGTAGTACAGATACTAATTTATGCAATATTAGTTAAAACCTGAGGTGTTAAAATTTTTTGATTCTGCGTAGTTTATTTAGCCTAGAAAAAATTTGGGGCTTTAATCCTTAACGCGTTTTCAGATTACGATATTTTTTTCTTTTTTAATGGGCAAATTTACATTATTTTTGGTAATTGTGAAACAAAAAAAAGCACAACTCAAAAACGGTAAGAGACCGCGACCTTCGGTTAAAATTTTTGGATTTTCCGTAGTTCACTTCATATAAAAAATTTTAAAAAATTGAGGCTTTAATCGTTCACCGTGTTTTGAAATTACGACAATTTTTTTAATGACATAATTTACATTATTTGTGAAAATTGTGAATTAAAAAAGCACAACTCAAAAATGGCTAGAGATAGCAGCCTGTGGTTAAAATTTTTGGATTCCCCGTTATTTATTTAGTCTAATTTTTTTTTTGGATATTTAATCGTTTAATGGGTTTTGAAATTATGACAATTTTTTTAATGGCATGATTTACATTATTTATGAAAATTGTGAATTAAAAAAAATCACAACTCAAAAATGGTTCGCGAAAACGACCTAAGGATAACATTTTTGAATTCCTCGTAGTTTATTTAGTCTATGAAAAATTTTAGGCCTTATTCGGTTTGCGTATTTTAAAATTATGACATATTTTAATATGGCATGATTCATAGAAATTATCATTTTATCATGGACGTATCTCTAAAACGAAATGCGGTAAAGACCTGCAGTTGAAAATTTTGAAATCTTGAGATCCTAAATAACTTGTTACCATATTTTGAACCAAAAGATTTTTAGAAAATTTTAAATTTTTTTTAAAATTTTTTGAAAATTTTGATAAATTTTAACTAAAAAATGGTTAGGGATAGAAATCTGCGGTTTGAATTTATGAAATTCTCCTACATTGTCTAGTTTTTCAAATCCAAAACCCTTGAAAATGGCCAAAAATCGAAAAAATCGTAAGGTAAAAAATCGTAAAAATTGTGATTTTTAATCAAAAATTTTTTGTCTCCGATTTGTTTGAAAATTGGTATAAGAATGTATTTTTGATCATAGATCAACAAAATCGTGTCCATTTTAAAGTTTAGTCAAAACTTTCGGATTTATAGGCCAAAAACTGACCCAAATCGGCTCTAACTCAAAAACTAGGAAAGCATGAATTTTTTTAATATTTTTTCATAACCAAAATGAGTTTAAAATTATATTTTGACTTAAATCGGAGTAAAAAATTTGACTAAAAGTTTGATCTAAATTTCAAAACTTGGCTAAACCAGGGATTAGACTGCTACAACGTTACAAAATTTATTTGTAGATGGCAGCACATAACAATTTCACTAAATAATTCAAGGATTATCAGTGGCTCTAAAACAATGGTGCGAGCTAGCCATCTTCTAGTTTAATGACAAAACACTATCTTAGGTTAGGTTAGGTTAGTAAGTGTTTGGTTAGAAAAAGCCGAGCAAAGCGAGCTACCCATCTTCTAGTTTATTGACAAAACACTATATGTTTCAAGAAACTCGCGCTAATATAATAATGCCGCCTGTTTAGAACCTTCGTATGTAAAACAAAACATGTGCGATGTAACGCGGTGCGACGCATGCGCAGTTGTGTAACAATCTATTCCCTGGTTATACCAAATTTTTTATACATTTTAAGCCATTTATACAATTTTGAGTTATTATTTTTTTTTTGATCAATTTTGACAAAACTTGAAAAAAAAAACAGAGAAATGTAGTAACGTCGACCCTTACATTCGTGGGTATTCGTATTCGCTGTTTATTTTTCTCCTATTTTTTATTTTATTAATTTGATTATTTATTTATTTAGGTATTTATTTATTTATTTATTTACTAATATACATTTTTGTTATATATATGTTATGATTAATCCGACATTTGGACATTATGAATAATGCTCAAAACAATCGGGCAAGATAATAAATATGTATGTATGTATGTATGTATGATATTTTATCACATTGTCTGGTCATTATAAATAGTGCTACAATATTACTAGGCACTTTAATAATGTTGACGGTTATTAGTTTCCGATAAGCTGTATATTCTTTAATAGACCGGGAGCTCATGACAGTTTTTGGTCTCCGATTTCATACAGCATGCCTTTTGGAGGAGAGAATATTTACCCTGTGACAACAAAAAAGAGATGGTACTAAACCCCTGCACGCTTTCCGGTCATAGGGAAAATTGCATTTCCACTTAAACACACAATTTTTGTGCTTTTCTCTGATTTAATATTGCTTGCCCTTTTGTCAAAAGAAAGTTATAACAAATTTTCAGTCTTTTAAATATATGCATGCGATTCGGAGGGTCCCAAAGGGCTCAAACGGTCATGTGATCTTGTAATAAAAAAATATTATTTTCCGCGTTTTCATACAGCATGCCTATAATTAAAAGACTTTAAATTTGTTATAACTTTCTTTTGACAAAAGGGCAAGCAATATTAAATCAGAGAAAAACACAAAAATTTTGTGCAAGTGGAAATGCAATTTTCCCTATGACCGGAAAGCGTTCAGGGGTTTAGTACCATCTCTTTTTTGTTGTCACAGGGTAAATATTCTCTCCTCCAAAAGGCATGCTGTATGAAATCGGAGGCCAAAAATGTCATGAGCTCCCGGTCTATAACTATTATCAATAATTATTATTGAGTAGTTTATTTCTTAATGGTTCTGCAGTTATTGCTTAATTTTGTTAAATTGATAATACGCAAGTAAAGATTCAATGCGTAAATTAGAGAAAGTATTAAATACAAAAAAATAATGCTATTAAGTTGGTTCTCTTTGTTTCTTAATGATTATTATTGTTAACTTCTTAAAATTGTTTTTTTTTTTTTGTTACGTTGGTACGAATTTATTTTATTATTTGAGTACCTAAAGTTTTATTTTCTTCATTCATTTTTAATATTTTTTTAGTTGTTTATTTCTTAATGGTTCTGCTGTTCCTGCTTAATTTTGTTAATTTGTTAATACGTTTGTAAAGGTTTAATACGTAAATAAATAAAAGTTATTTAAACAGAAACTGCTTTAATCACTCTGCCCAACGGTTACAGAGCAGTATTCATAATGTCCGGGCAATTTAATATTTTTTGTAACATTTATTATCTTGCCCGATTGTTTTGGGCATTACTCATAATGTCAGGGCATTGTGAATACTGACCTATTTATCACTTGGTCCATAACATATATATTTTTATTAAGACAATAATAAGGGAAATATTTTAAGTTTTTTAATAAGTAGTTTTAACGGTTTTTATTCCAGGAGGGTGTTTGGGGGAAACACCCTCCTAGAATAAAAATTTTAAGATGTATTATAGCCTATGTTTGAATCCTGGTTTCACTTTATCATCATGCCAAATTACGCTGAAATATGCCTAGCCGTTTTTGCGTGAATCTCGGACAAAAAAATGATTTTTTGCAAATATTATCTTATAATCATCTGAAATGTGTAGAAACCAAATTTGAGGTCGAAAAAATTAAAAATAAAACATATATAGCCTCCAATTTTATTAATATAAATTGTTAGTTTTGTATTAGAAACTTATAATATGTGGTGGTTATACCTACCATTAAATTTCTTAATGATTATATTAATTGTTCTAGTATTGGACGGTGCAACATTGAATGCCGTCGCCATGCTTCTGGAACAGCCCCCAAAATGGGGCGAAGCCTCCAGATATGTGACAAAAGAACACAGGAGGCTAGCAGGTCGAGCCACCTTCCAAGGTCAGGTCTATAACTTCCTAGAGCGACCCAACTCCTGGAAATGCTTCGTCTACCACTTTGTCGTGTGAGTACTTTTTATAACTTTTTTACAGCGATATTTAGATTTATTACCTCCCGGTTGAAAAGTTTTTACGATTTTTTAACGATATTATACTGAACAAAAGTTATTATCGCATTATTAGATTACCAGAGAAAGAAAAGTTGGTGATAATAGATAAATTTAGCTTTTATAATTCTTGCAAGAAGTTTAAAATAATATTACGTTCATTAAAATTGTTTAAGTAAAATTTAATTTTGTAATTCTATTACACTTCTTTTAAAAACTGCATTAAAGGACACTCTACTACTCTATTGGATGGCCTAAAATTAACCATGCAACTTATATCAGTTGCTTTTTTGGTCTGGTTCAATTTTGAGAGTTAATATTTGATAGTTGAGTAGTGTAAATATGGAAAAGTTGTTATGGAGCCTTTTTTATGATTCAACAACGCGTTGTTTATTATTACAACGTAAAGGTGCATACTGACTTGAGCATTTGTACGCGCACGGATTATGTGCGCGCACAAATGCTCAGGTGAGACGAGGTACAATTTGTGTGCGCGTACAGTAATTCTCCCACGAATGCTATCCGTAGCTTGTCGGTCCCACCAATAAGATCAAAGAACTTGTGCGCTCAGTGTGTACGGATTTATGCAGTCATATAATTGTGCGCGTAAATTTAAGTAAACACCAGTAAATATTCAACATGGAATGGAGTAAAACGGTATTGCATGCTGGTAAACGAATCCCCAGTTGAAAACGTAGGGTTATCCCTTTTAAATATTGTCTTTCTCCCAATTTTGTGACCAACTTTATTAACGAGTAGTTCAAAATCTGCCGCTGACAAAATTTTGAAATTGTCCACTAACCTCTTGCATTTGCAATTCTGCTAGCATACTTGAACTATTGTATATTCCCTGCTTCTATATAGTTGTGTCATCCACCACCGTTTGTTTTGTTTTTCTTTTTTTTACTAAGTATACTATGGCCACATTCAGCAGACTCACCAGTGAGTTACCGGTTGGTAAATTTTTTCCTGTATGCATACGTTGATCTACCGGTGAGTTACCGTACTTACTCACCGGTCGCCATTTTATTAACCGGATTTCATTAACGAACAGTTGCTCACCGGTGGACATTTTGACAGTTATATCTGTGGTAACAAAGAATCAAGCACAAAGCAAGTAAAAAATGATGGAATTGAGTGTTAAGTCAGTTTACTTAGATATTGAGGAGACGTATATAAAGCACATGTACTCTTAAAATTACTGTAAAAGCTTACATTCAAAATTTACTGTCATTACAATCTGTCATTGTTTAGATATTGTAGTTTTCATATACGCCGTTCAACAACGCTGCCAAAAAATGGGCATTTAGTCAAATTCACCGGTAAGTTTGTACCGGTAAGTCACCGATGAGTGCTGAATGCGACCTATGTATGCTGCACTTGTTAAGGCAACAACATTACTTTCCGCCATCGTTGACACTACTTACTTTAAATAAATATGTGCGTGGATATAACTGAAATACGCGGCGCGATGTTTTACGCGCACAAATTAGAAAGTTGTGTGTGCAAATTTTTTTACCCGCACGAATATCCGTGCGCGCACATTATCCGTGCGCGTACAGATGCTCAAGTCAGTACGCACCTTAACACGAAAATTTTTATGAGAAAGTCATAATGCGAGACGAAACCTATTTCGACCTCAGTAGTTATGTTAACAAACAAAATAGCCATTAATAGAGTGTGAAAGTCCCCAAGTGTTTTATCAGCAACCATTACACCCTCGTAGAGTAACAGTGTAGTTTGACATTTGGTCAGGAAGTATAACTGGATCTTATTTCTGAGTACCCTGCGAGTAGAGCCTGCTATTAACGCTGTAACTCTGATGGGCGACCGCTACCGCGACTTTCTGTCATGTGAATTAGATTAGTTGAGATTTGATGATCCAGGATCTAAATTTTGAAGAAAATGTTTTCAGACCGATTAATCTCCAGAAGCGTTGGGATGAATGCCCGCCAAAATTTAACCACTTCAGAGTTTTTGTGTGAGGTTATATCAATAGTTGAAATGCGATTATATCAATAGCAATAGCGTAACGATCAGCTCATTCGCTTTGTAGGTGTGAGATCGTGAGGTCGATCCCCAAAAGATTTTTCAAAATAATTCTTATCCGTTGCAACCGTAGGCCCGCTCAGTTTTCCATTAAATGGGATATGGGAAGTGCTTCAAAGGACACGTAACGCCGGTGGTCTCGGTCACCTTAAAAAACAGTCATTAGGTTGTGCCAGAGAGCGCTAGTCGCCACCTGAAAATCTTTGACAGCTAGGCATTATGCAATACGAAATAACAAAAAAAAAAAAAAATAGTTGCAATATATCCTGAAATTTGTGTAAATATTATCAGAAATGCTCTTGAAGGAGCTCGTATTTTTATGATTGCAAGCTGCGGGCATTGGGCTGATATTACAGTACCTAGACAAAATATTATAACCACTTACAAAAACAACTGTTTATTAAAAATGCCGACAAATAATCATATGCTACTTTATTTATTTCTTTAACATATCGTAAATTTATTAAAAGATAAGCTATTTTAAACATCTTCAACTCTGTATTTTTATTCTGAAACTGATTTGTAAGAACAAAAAGTATCGATTTTGTCCTGGCCAGGTAATTCGCCGGATATCAATCCTATCGAAAATGTTTGGAACCCCCTGAAAAGACTTGTTTATGATTTAAATAATACTAATAAATAAGTTTTAATAAATAATATTGAAAAAGTATGACATGACTCTACAGAAATTGAAAATTGTATTAGGGCATATATTGAGAGTATGCCTCGAAGAATTGCGGCAGTAATAAAAACAAAGGGGGCAACACAAAATATTAAAAAACATTTTATAAATGTAATAAAATAATTGGCAATGATAAAATACAAAATAAAATTGGTGTATTACTATTTTGTTGATCTTGTGTAAAACAATGAATTTTTAAAAATTCATAAGTGGTTATAATATTTTGTCTAGGTACTGATTTCACAAAAAAAAAAAAAAAAACTGTCAAATAAGGTACAAATAAAGCATATAAAAATATTTTCTACCACTGGGTGTACAGTAGGCACTTTCCACACGCATTACAATGCCTAAAATGGCACAAAATGTCAGTGCCAAAAATTATTAAACGTACACTTTCATGTTTTAAATTACATAAATGAAAATGTAAAATACATGAGCTCAATCAACAAATCTAGCCAACGAAGTGGCCCAGTTCATTAAATGACGCAGTTGTGACTGATAACAACAGTCTGAATTATGATGTAGCTGGTTGAAGCTGGTCCCTGTTGGTGATATTATTCGGGCGAGAATAATATGTTAACATTACTCCCATTTTCACTACCATTCACCCCTCATCCAAGTGTAGGAGCTCGCCCCCTGACATCCGCGATAAGCCACGTTGCAGAAATAGGCCGATGTAAAATAAACAAAATAAAATATTTCCATGGTACCCAGCTGTCAAAATTTTGAAAAACAATATATTATGGACATTAGTCTGCCATATTGTGTGGAATTTTGGTACTAAAAGTAAAATATGAAATAAATTTTTACCCAATTATTTTGAAATTATATTAACTTCGGTGTGAGAAAAAATGTTATATGCAATACTTCTGTAGACTGTTTTCAATATCATGCTATTATTTTGACGTCTCATATAATGTAAAAGCGATAATGTAAAAGACTTAATTTACATACTAACTGTATTATTGCTTTCAAAAGTAATATTGTTTTTAAATTCAGAAAATCAAGTTGGATGAGGAGGTGCTGGAAACAGTTCAAAATTGGCTTTGCAGGCAACCTAAACACCTTGTCTGTATCAGTATACACAAGTTACCCTAGCGTTGGGATAACTGTGTATGAAAGTGTGGTGCTAACATGATAATACGCCAACGGAGTGGCCGAGCGCATTAAGTCGTGCGGTTTTAGACTGTTAGAAACAGTCTGACTAGGCGGTCGGTGGTTCGAGCCTCCTTCGATGGTGATATTATTCGCGCGAGAATAATATGTTTACATTACTCTCATTTTCACAATCATTCACCCCTCATCCAGGTGTAGAAGCTCGCCCCCTAGCATCGGCGATTATCCTCGTTGCAGAAACAGGCCGATGTAAAATAAAATAAATAAAAAAAAAATATGATAATAGACTGGGAAGTCTCATGGCAACCGCCATGTAAAACAACAATTAAACACAACTTTGACAGAAATATAGTTATTGTAGTTGACAAGGCAATTTTATGATTATTTAATTTAAATAATAGTATATTGTACAACTAGTGCAGAATACCATACCTTCTGCACGAGAATGAATTTTGCTGAAAGACCCGCAGAATATGCATTCTGCGCATGTTGCACACTTTGCTTTTCCTCCAATTACTATTTTTCAATAAATAAAAGAGTTTAATCAAGAAAATTAAATGGAAATACTGGTGACAGCCATTAATGCGCAGGTAGCCAGTACGAAAATGAAAATTCTTGCACCGCTACACATGCGTATCGGTACGAGTATTTATACTCACACACTGCACATGCGCACAGGTGTAAATTTATTCTTTCCCGCATCGCTTATTTGCGCATTAGGGATACATGCGAAATTAAGTTAATTTCCTGTCATCTAACAATGTCTAATGAGACATTTCCACAGCAGTCGTAGGAAAAATATTTTTATTTGATTATTATTCAAATCGAATAGTTTCCTTATTTATTACATAATAGGGATGGGAAAAAAACATCGATGTATCGAAAACATCGATGTTTTTACCATCGATGGTCAGCTGGCGATAGTATCGATAAAACATCGATGTCTACTACCGATGTCGATGTTTAAACTTTGAAATTCAGAAACTACCGCTAGAGGCGCTGGAATCTTAAAAATTTAATTTTTATTAAAATTAGTACACAAAATATAAGCGCCATCTATTGTGATATAACAATACTAATAGTGTTAGTTCTTATTCTTCTTAGCAGTTAGCAGAATATGAAAAAATAAGAAGAAACTTTTGCAAACAATGCGAACGACCAAAGACGCCAACACACTTTTTCGTTTTGAGTCTTGTTGACACTTTCCCAGTTGTTATTCCTCCAATCCCTGGATTTTTGTAAGTTGTCATTAGCTATTTTTTTATATATTGAAGTTGGCTTTTCCTGAACAAAATGATCAAAAGCTTCAATTAATCGGTAAAAGTAACTAGAATTGAAAATCTAGTTCCGCCTAAACCAAAGGAACAGACTTTATTTCAACTTAAAAAAGTACAAAAATAATTGTGTATGACAGTGTTATTTTTATGTTAAATAATATAAAATTAACATTAAGATTACTATATTAGTATTGTAATAAAATCCAATATTTCATTTTAGAAATGTAAAAATAGTAAGGTCTGTTCCTTTGGTTTAGGCGGAACTAGATTTTCAATTCTAGTTACGTTTACCGATTGATTGAAGCTTTTGATCATTTTGTTCAGGAAAAGTCAACTTCAATATATAAAAAAATATCTAATGACAAATTACAAAAATGAAAATTACGGTTAGTTCCGGCTAATCGTTTGGAATAGACTGTAGGTACAAATTTGGATTATTATATTGGGTATAATAATGTTAATGTGAAATTAATTACTATTAAAAAGGAATATTTCTATTTCAAAATCTAATAAATGCTTTTTGTGTATTATATGTTACTTTTTTTTTCGTATTTTATCTTTACATTATTAAATAAATCTATATAATATAAATAAATAGTTTTTATAAATATTAATAAAACATCGATGTTTCCGATACATGGATGTTTTTCCTTCGATGTTTTTTCAACATCGATAGTAAGCGCCGATGTTAACATCGATGTTAAACATCGATGTTTTGCCTTCGATGTACAACCCTATTAAAAAAGCAAGGCCGTTATTTTGAAAAATAAAATTTGTTTAACTTTGTGTTATTATAGTTGTTACTGTATAAAATAATTCCTGGTCTAATGTATACTTACCTGGTGATATTTGTATAAATGCGAATTGTAAGAAATTACAGAAAATTGGAAGGCATTCTATCTTTCTCTATTCAAAATGAAAGAGCCCTACGTTTTCCAGTTAAGATCCGCCAGATATTGACTCCTGATCTAAGACATCTAACTATCTAGCCCTAGGCTATTTTTATTATGCACAATTAGTCGTATTTAATCCCATTTAATCCTACTAACTAGAATATTGGAAACAGACATATTACCTACTGGACCACTAACGCATTGAACGATAAATAGTTACGATGCAATTCGAACCCTCGGATTGTTGGCAGCAGTGACGTCACGTAACGCAGAGATACGATTTTAATTTACACCCGCCCTCTGCTCTCAATTACACTGGTCGACATTAAAGTTTATTACTACGCCTGACCGACTAATCACGACGCAACATCACGTTTTAAAGCCAGGAAAATGCTAAAAATTCGATACCTCAATACTGCACAGCGTTCGACAAGTCACGCTAAGATAAGGGAGACGTACTGTAGATAATGGATTTTATTTGTCATTAAAAATATTCGAACAAAGAATGGAACTTTGTTCAAATTAAAACATTATAGAACTAGTGCACCTGTTGCCAACTGTGTTGGCAAACAAATCATTACCTTAATGTGGATCTTGCTCGACACCTCAGACTTTTTTCTCTAGCCATACGCCTAACTTCATCCAATTCAAATTGAATCAACTCTTCGCCCATTATTAAAAACTGGACAAATAATGAGCATTATTCCGAATTATTAATTTATTAACTTTTTAAGATGGGAAAATGATTCATTTTCACTCAGTGCATTATATTTATAATGTTAAAACTAAAAATGATTTGAGACGTTAAATTTAAAATATATTTATTAAAATTAATTTTCCATTTTCTTATATAATATAAAAATACGCACACGGAAAAAACGCACACGGATTAATACGCACACGGAAAAAAGCACACATGAAAAAATACACACACGGCAAAAAGGGCACACGGAAAAAAGCGTACTTACACTATATCTCAAATCAGGGGGTAGATTTACAATATCCCACTGAACACTGCGCATGCGTCACACACACGTCATTTGTTCAATATACAGAGATTCAGATACAGAGATTCTAAACAGGTGGGACTGTGCAGAACTTTTAAAACACAATTTATTTTCAGGTGGTTTATAAAAAAAATAAATAAACAGTTATCAACCATAACCTAAGATAGTGCTTTTAAGATGAATCACTGTCCCTGGCCCTGCACAGAACAGTTAAAATACAATTTATTTTTAGGTGGTTTATAAAAAATAAACAGTTATCAACCATAACCAAAGATAGTGCTTTTAAGGTGAATCACTGTCCCTAGCCCTGCACAGAACAGTTAAAATACAATTTATTTTTAGGTGGTTTATAAAAAAAAAAAAAAAACAGTTGTCAACCATAACCTAAGATAGTGCTTTTAAGGTGAATCACTGTCCCTAGCCCTGCACAGAACAGTTAAAATACAATTTATTTTTAGGTGGTTTATAAAAAAAGAAATAAAATAAACAGTTATCAACCATAACCTAAGATAGTGCTTTTAAGGTGAATCTAACCTAAACTAAAAGGTAAATGATATTTTAATGTGATAAATAAACAGAAACCATTGTTTTAGAGCCACTGATAATTCTTGAATTATTTAGTGTAGTCGTTATGTACTGCCATCTGTATAGAGTTTGTAGTGGGATATTGTAAATCTTGTCCTATAAATCGTAGAAATAAAAAAATAATAAAGCATTGAAAAAATAATAATAAAGAAAAAAAGTCACATTTTTCTTACTTTCATCAAAACCAAATATTTTTTAAAATAATTATTTTTCTGCTAATAATAATTTTAATCAAAAATGTCGAATATCACGGAAGGATAACGTTTTTCTGTGTTTTGTTTCGTAAAAAAACCGATCCGTGTATTTCACAACTAAATTAATAATTGTGAAGTGATTTTTTAATGAAAAACACAACTGTCATTTTCAATAATTTATTGTCAACACTCAAAACAAAAATTCACAGCACACTACTGTCCAATACATAAACAACAATTTCTTACAATTAGTTATTACAAAAAGTGTTCGTAGAATATTCACTATTATTGCATCTTATAATAATTATAAAAACTGTTCGTAGAAAATTCACTATTATTGCATCAACAATATATTTTAAACAATTTTGACATAAATAATTAACATATGCGCGCCTCTATCGGGGAATGAAGAAACGACCGGTCGAACATACAAACCTCTATGATACGAACATACAAACAGGCGTATTATATTATAGGATGCTTATATAGGAAAGTTTATCCTTTCCTCACTGTTTTCTCGTGAGCACTTGGTTGTCACCAAGACTTCCTTAATTTAATATTATTATTATTTATTATTACTGAGATCAGAGCAGAAGCCAGTGGTTTGTTATGGTCAAGAAATGTACAATTTTTTATACACAAATATAAACATCATATTCAGACAATCACTAATCAAAATTTTATATTAAATCAGAGTGTTTAAAAATAACGTATTTAAAGAGCTAATATACAGGGTGTTTGTTTGAAACGGGGCACCCGAAAATCTCTTTTATTTGTAAAGATTCGAAAAATCTTCAAAACAAAATTAAACTAGACAAAAAGGCCCATCTAAAGGTTACTATAAGAATTCTGAGGCACTTCCGGTTTCACCGGAAATGATGTCAACTTTTGATCTAGCATAGGGAATCGATAATTTTATATTTTTTTCCTAAAAGTACATTAAATTAGCTTTACAATGACACCAAAAAGTCATATTTTTATGTTAACCATTTCAAAATGGCGACCATTTATTTACAAAATAATAATCAACATAAGTTTTACAAAGTTGAACGTAGCAATCTTTGAAAACAATAAAAAAAGAAACAAAATATCTCTAAAATAAACTGTTATAACTTGTTATTATATGAAATAACTTAAATTTTAATTTTTCAATTAAATGTTTTATAAATAACAAGAGTTTAATAGTTTATTTTGCTTATTTTTGTGTGAAAAAAAAAAATGTATTAATTGGTAGTAAGTCGTTATTTGTACCTAATTATGGTTTATGTACGATATACCAACGAAGAGATGACAGATATGGTTCTGATATACGGAGAGTGCCAAAGAAATGCGGTTAGGGCCCAGCGACTCTATCAGGAAAGGTATACTTATAGAGCTCAGCCGAGAAGGTAGTATTTTGCCAAATTAGTGAACAAATTAAGCCAGCGAGGTTCTTTCGAAATTCAAAACGACGTCCAGAAAGAGCAAACCATGTAGAAAATGACGAAGAAAAAATATTGGCTTACGTCCACTACGACTCGGAAATGTCGGTGCGGGAGATTACAAAAGAATGCGGTGTTTTACAATGGAAAGCCTGGAAGGTTTTAAAAAAACATGCGTTTAAACCTTATAAACCGCATGTAAGCCAATTTATCCACGCAAATGATGAAGATCGCCGACTGAACTTTTGTAATTGGTTTTTGGGTATGTGGGAAAATGATAATCGTTTCCATTATAAAATAATGTTTTCGGACGAATCCAATTTTACCAGAAATGGTTTATTCAATAGGAATAATTAAGACGTTGGTCGACGGAAAATCCCAGGGAATTAAGATCTTCCAGATTCCAACACAGGTTTGGTTTCAATATTTGGCTGGGAATTCTAGGGACAAAAATTGTAGACCCAATTATTTACCATGGCAGCCTTAGAGCTAACAGGTATTTAAATTTTTTACAAAATGAAGTGAAGGATTTGTTGGATGATTTACCACTTGCTGATAGGATAGGAATGTGGTTCCAACAAGATGGAGCACCAGCTCATAACGCTAGAAACGTGTGTACCTATTTAAATGGCCAATACCCAGATAAATGAAACACATTCACTTAATCATCTCACGCCATTGGATTTTTTCGTTTGGGGGTATTTAAAAGATAGAGTGTATCGGACAACACCAACGACGATAGAAGATTTAGAAGAAAGGGTTAGAAGTGCAATCCGGGATATCCAAGAGTGTACTCTTATAAGGGCGATGGAAGAGTTTTTATTAAGAATGAGAAAATGTGTGGACAATAATGGTGGTTTGATCGAACATATGTTTTTTTTTTTTTTTTTGTAAAATAATTGTATAAAGTAATATATTTTTTTCCTAAATAGTCTAATAGTTTATTTTAGAGATATTTTGTTTCTTTTTTCATTGTTTTCAAAGCTTGCTACGTTCAACTTTGTAAAACTTATGTTGATTATTATTTTGTAAATAAATGGTCGCCATTTTGAAATGGTTAACATAAAAATATAATTTTTTGGTGTCATTGTAAAGCTAATTTAATGTACTTTTAGGAAAAAAATATAAAATTATCGATTCCCTATGCTAGATCAAAAGTTGACATCATTTCCGGTGAAACCGTAAGTGCTTTAGAATTCTTATAGTAACTTTTAGATGGGCCTTTTTATCTAGTTTAACTTATGTTCTGAAGATTTTTTGTATCTTTACAAATAAAGGAGATTTTCGGGGTGCCCCGTACATATAATTGGAAAATTAGTTTTTATTTATAATAATTCTATGAAACCATTACCGAATCTCACATTTCCTCAGGAAACAATATATGTTTGTTAATTAATTATTAAAGGGGTTCCTATTAATAGCATTAAAAACAAAAGATCTCTTATTTCAACTATTATCAACCCACCATCCTGACATAAACGACTTTCTATGCCACGTGTCCCGGGATTCCACACGTACAATACGCGACATCTGTACGTAGTTTCGGTGACAATGACGTCATAACGATTATAATTGTTTTACAGTGAAAACAGTGTTGTTTGCGGTTTTAGAGCTTGCGAATGCTACATGTTACAATCCTATGTAAACCAAATACAAAGTAACAAGTGCTCTGTATCTACATTTCACTCTATTTGCATAAAATCTACATTGATGTTACTAATTGAAATTTGAATTAATTAAGATTGGGATTGCTTCTTAATTTGTTGATAGTGGGGTTATTAGCGTTGTTTGTTTTGGGGGGATTTTTTAATTGGTTAAAGCAGAGCAGGCGCGTACTTCCAACATTTATCGGCCCGGGAAACTTCTCCGGTTCCCTCCACTAAACCGAATATATGAATATATTTATCAGATTCAGAGCAGGGAACGAAGAAGAGGCAAACAAATACTGGAAAGAGCTGGACTTAGTGGACCACTAGTTGACGAACTGCCCTGAATTAAAACCAGATACGCGAAACGTAGCAGACATCCTAAATAAGGACGGAGAGGATCTGGACTGGTTAAAAGAAATTTTGAGAAAACAAAACGGATTGAGAATAATTGAGAAAATATAACAAAAAAAAAGTAATAACGTTTCTTTCTAAAGGCTAAAATGTAGAACGACTTATCTGGTGGGGGATATTTGAGAAAGGAGAGGCGTGGCCAACAACGTTACATAAAACCAGTACTTCTCAAACAAAGACAGATAATATATAAAGATTATAATTAAAAGATAATATAATATAACTAGGTGGAGTACCCGTGCGTTCTGTGCAGGCCCAAGGACAGTGATTCACCTTAAAAGCTTATTATCTTAGGTTATTGTTAATAACTTTTTATTTATTTTTTTATAAACCACCTAAAACTAAATTGTATTTTAAAGTGAATTGAAACATGGAAACAGTGCAAACAGAGCAAAAGTGCAAACTCAGGGAGAAGCAAGCTACCCATCTTCTAATTTAATGACAAAACACTATCTTGGGTTAGGTTATGTTAGTAAGGGTTCGGTTAGAAAAAGCAGAGCGAAGCGAGCTACCCATCTTCTAGTTTAATGACAAAACACTATCTTAGGTTAGGTTATGTTAGTAAGGGTTTGGTTAGAAAAAGCCGAGCGAAGCGAGCTACCCATCTTCTAGTTTAATGACAAAACACTATCTTAGGTTAGGTTATGTTAGTAAGTGATTGTTTGAGAAGCACTGGTTAGGTATTTTTCTATGGCCACGCCCATTATTTCTCAACTATCCCCACATCGCATAAGTCCATCGTTCTACATTTTTCCCTTTTTTTCTGCCTGTTTATATCGACATAATTTAATTATATTTGAATAATTAGTATGAATAATGTAACAAAATGTATTCTGTGTACACCATATGGTCACAATAAATGAATCTATCTATCTGTTAATATATCTATGTATGTTTTTGAGAATGAATTATTTTTTTTATTTATAAAAAATAGAATAAAAGAAAAAAAAACCTTCTTAAATTAAATTAAACTTACCTTGGAAAAACCAACAAACAATTAATTAGTTTGACACACAAGTAAAAGCAAAATTAATAAATTATAGAAATACACAATACTAGGTAAAGTTTCACAAATTCCTTATAACGAATAATGGCGTTTGTTTCAATTTTTAAACTGTAAAATGTATCACAACAACAGGTTTTCATTCAGCCAATGAAATTCCATCTTTTGCGCCTGCGCACTTGAGGCATATTGACTGCAGCGCTGTAGTTATATGTAGTTCAACTAAACTCTAAAAATACCTCCTAGGACAATTAAGTGCCCATAGCATGACTTATGTACAGATACTTGTGATGTACAGGTAAAAGGCAAACTACTTTTGACACGGTCTGACCCGTCATTATAAAAGTTATGGCCATGGAGGCATTAGTTTTCAATATGCCCTCGTATATTATATTCTAAGTTCACCCGTCAAAATATCTCTTAATAATAAGTGAGTTCATAACCATCTATCGAAAGATAAATGATATAATTTTGAAATCCCATTTATATAGTACTAATACCGTTATTTATTATGTATGACGTCCTTGGAGTATACATCAATATAAGTGATTTACCAGGATTTAGTTCATAACCATGTTCATTCATTTTAATTTTAATCTAGACTTTTCCAACTTATTATTATATCTAAAGACGCAAAAGAAAATGTGTCTGCGTTTCTGAAAATTCTAAGAAATATTTTTATCTTCAGACAGGTAAAAAAGGTGTGAATACCTAAATCAATGCAAAAAGCTTGCCAACTGGATCAACCATTATATTCCAATTGCGTTGAGAAGATTTGCAGAAGAGATGATTGATAAGCATTTGATCCAAATTCCATGTTTATGACGAGTCTCCGATCGATAAAATATACTTCAATAATAAATATATTATCTAGAGTTGTCAATGCCATCACAAATCTAAACTACAATTGTTTTTTTTGTTACATTTGGTATTGTTTATGTGACTATTTTATTTCCTTCTATGAAATATATACAAAAATGGCAATACATAAAGCTTTTTCTGATAATAAATACAATGGAAACTGATAAAAACTAAATATTCAATAGTCAATGTCAAAAATATCCCATGAAAGTTTATGGGTAAATGCTTCATGTACAGCTACGATCCCGAAATTGTGAGATGAAAACTACAGACACGTCAACGAGATAAATTCAAACGCGTATCAATTAGAGAGGGGACGTTCATGAACGAACCGGCTCACTGAGCCGGCTCAGTACACTGACCGAAGTGACACGGATCACCAAATTGAAATGAGCCGGCTCACGGCTCACTGTATAGTTTCAAGTTTCAAGGATACGATTGGTCGGGCGATTGTGAGCAGTGACCGGAGTGATCCGGATCTGGATCGATGTCATGTTGAACTTTGCGTGAACTCGGCTTGTAATGTATTATCATAAAGTGAATTTTGTCATCAATTTGTAGGGCAGTTTATTTGAAACTAATTGGCTTAGTCTGTATTTTATTACAACCTACTATACCTTACTACATAAAAATATTGAAAATATTGCCCAAATTCCAGATGTCCGATTTATACCCCATAAATCAATAAACATCGCCATAAACTTAACACATCTGGTTTAAAATACAGTAGCTACATAAAGTGAATTGTTTGTTTCAAAAATGTTAGATAATTCACTTCTATAAATTTTTATTTAACTAACTTGTTCATATAATGCAAGAGCCGGGGCTTAGCGACGTCCTACCGTTCGAACGAACAACCGACCGACCGACAACTGACCGACCTGTGTCTCGGGAACATGTTTACAGTTCATATATTGCAAGAGCTGGCTCTAAGCGACGTTCTACCCACGAACGAACGACCGACCGACCGACAACTGACCGACCTGTGTCTCGGGATCATGTTTACAGTTCATTTATTGCAAAAACCGGCTCTAAACGACGTTCTACCTACGAACGAACGACCGACCTGTGTCTCGGAAACATGTTTACCGGATCACTGAGCCGGATCAATGAACCGGTTCAGCAAACTGAACGACCTCCACTGATCCGGTTCCGCAAACTGTGCCTAAATTCCCATCTCTAGTATCAATTATTAATAAATGCTCGTAGGTCGAGTTATTTTTGACAGTTTTGAGTTCGAAATTTCACATACAGTGCTGTGCCAAACATTTGTAACTGAACCTATATGTTTGAATATTTTTGCTTTTTTTAAATTAAATTCAATCAGAATTTTTGTTTATTATTATTTTTATTATTAACAATTAGGTATAATTAGGCTGTGCAAAACATTTGCAACTCATATCATTATTCGTTTATTTCCGTGAATTGTCGTGCATTTTCGTACGAATTCGTTATTTGCGGGAATTATGGAGTTTTCATTAGTTGTTTTTGTCAATTTAAAATAGTGTGATTGGAACATTTAGAAGATACAAAGTTTATTTAAAATATGAAGATAGTATTTAAAATAATTAAAAAAATGGGAGGTGTTAAGTATAATTCTGAAATAAAATCAAAAATTCTACTCGAATACGAAGACGGCATGACACAGAAAGAAATTTCTGAGAAGTATATGATCCATAAATCTACCAATTCCCGCATTGTGAATACTGGAAGAGTTGAATCTTACCATAAAGGAGGACGACCCCGTAAAACAACGCCCCGGAAGGACCATGAAATACTAAAATAAATTTTAAAAAATCCTCAAATATCTCCCAAAGAAATCAAAGACAGCCCAGGACTAGATTTAAATACATCAAATATAAGGCGACGGGCGATAGAGAATAATCTACGCAGCTACAAAATAGCAAAAAAAAAACCTTTGTTTCAAATAAAAATTGGTTAGATCGTCTACAATTTGCAAAAACTCACTCAAACTGGAGTCAACACAAATGGGGAACAGTATTATTTTCAGATGAAACAAAATTCAATTTGTGTGGAAGTGATAGTAAACCGAATGTCAGAAGGCATAGAAATGAAAGATTTAATCCGAGATATACAAAAGGGACAGTTAAATTTGGAGGTGGAAACATTATGGCCTGGGGATGCTCCCCGGCACAAGAAATAGGTCCACTAAGACGAATTTATGGCAACATGAATGCTTTGGATTATAGGGATATTGTGCAAAATTCAATGCTTCCGTACGCAGACTGGAATATGCCACTTGTTTGAAGGTATCAGCATGATAACGATCCAAAGCATACGGTCAAGATCGTCAAAGATTGGATCGAAGATAAAATATTGATGTTATTAAGTGGCCGGCACAAATCCCAGACCTCAACCCCATCGAGAATCTGCGGGAGATTGTCAAATGCCGAATAGGCAATCAGAGATTCAAATACCCAGACGATTTGTTTGAGGAAGCAAAAAGGCAATGAGAGGCCATTCCAATTACCATAATTAATAATTTAATTCAATCAATACCTCGCCGATATGCCTTAGTCATTAAACAAAAAGGTTTCCCTACAAAATATTAATTATTTAATATGAAATGGGTTGCAAATGTTTTGCACATGCTAATTATTAATAATTTTATATTTTTCTATTGTTTTTATTTAAAAAATAGTTTATATCTATACTTATCTATATATTTTATTTGCGAATAAATATCAATAATAAAAATAATAATAAACAAAAATTCTGATTGAATTTAATTAAAAAAATCAACAATATTCAAACATATAGGTTCAGTTGTAAATGTTTTGTACAGCACTGTATATGGACATAAATTCATTTATTTCAGTTCAATGTAAAAAGCATTTTTTCCGATATTTTAATTTTGGTTTTAAAATAAAAAAAATTATTTATAACAAAAAGTAAATACTATTAATTAATTGGAGTAATACAAAATATTTTACAAAGGTAACGCCAGGTTAGGATAACGACACCTAAACATTATGACGCACAGCTATTTGATTAAAAAACTATTTGTCAGCGCCTAGTTTGTATAATCGGATTACGTATTGCATATGCTACAAATTCCTAATTAGGTAATATTTGTTATGACAAATGAATAGCGGAACTAGATTAATTGGAGGTCCATGCTTCTCGCATGGGAAATGGATGTCGTATGTAAATTAGGCGGAGGAACCTAGATAGCTCCTCTACAATGTTCTAGTCAACTACAGTTACGACCACGAGTCCGACTCCATAAATGAATATCTTCCGGATAGGCCAAGCAGCAGACTTGCATGAGAAATGGATGTCGTAGGTAAGCTAGACCGAGGAACCTAGAAAACTCCTCTACGACTTTCCATTTAACTACGGTGACGACCACAAGTCCAACTACATAAATGAATACCTTCCGGGTAGACCAAGTAAAAGTCTCGCATAGGAAATGGATGTCGTATGTAAGTCAGACAGAGGAACCTAGACAACTCATCTACGATGTTCCATTCTACTATGGTTAGTAAAACAGGTTCATAAAATATTGTAAAATATATTTATTCCTATAATTTTACTTTCACAGCTATGTAACAATTATATTAAGTACCCTCTACCGTTTCAAAATTGACCACCGCGGTGCTACGATCTTAAATTTATTTCCCTATACATAGGTAACTTTTTATGAATTATTTACAAATACATACAGTTTTTTCCTTGCATGTCCAATGTAGGATCCTCTTAATACTTAGGTTTACAGATGACAAACGATATTCCAACAAATTTGATGCAATTACAGCAAAAAATGCCCGAAAAATGTTTATTTATTTATTTAACAAACAACGTATTTACGGGTAAGCCCCAAATAATACATAATACATTACAAAAGAAACAAAAATACAAGAAGAACATTTCAAAATAATACATAAATATAACAGAGAATTAAAAATTTTCATAAGCGGCCGTCAGTGAAGTTTTAAAACGGCTAAAAACTGAGTCAAAGATATCAACAGTATTGAGGTCTCTGCAACAAATGGAATTGTACAGGCGGCAGATTCTGTCAATAGTTACATCCTTCCCATAGTTGGTCTTGTGTTGGGTCACGAAGAATGCATCTTGGTTTCTAGTAGAGCGTGCAGGAACTCGTATTAGAATATTTTCTAAGATTTTAGGTGATGGTATCGCACCATTTATAATTTTGTGGAGTAGACATAACCCACTGATATCACGCCTCTTTCTTAATGTGTCGATTCCTACTAATTTTCTTCTCTGGTCGCGAGATAACAAAGTGTAGTTGATTCCCACTTTGTAGAGAAATATTTTAATAAATTTGTCCTTTACATTCTCTAAGCGATAGCAGTGTGTGGACTGGTATGGGCTCCATACCACACTAGCATATTCGAGGTGGCTTCTGATTAGAGCAAAATAAAGAGTTTTGATAGCAGTGTAGTTCGTGAATTCCGTAGTGGTCCTCCTAACGAAGCCTAACATCCTCGCTGCCTTTTTACACACAGAATCAATATGTTTTTCGAATGAAAGGTTGCTAGTAAAGATGACTCCCAGATCTCGTACTTCATCCACTTGCTTGAGTGGGACTCCGTTAACCACATAGCTGAACGATGAGGGGTTACGTTTTTTCGAAAAACATATCGAAGAGCATTTACCTATATTCAGAGAAAGGCAATTACTTGTACACCATGCTGCTACGACATCCAGATCATTTTGCAAGCTGTGAGAATCTGCGGATGGTTTGACTGCAGAATAAAGTTTCAGGTCATCAGCAAACAATAGATATCTGCTATGTAAGATTCCTACACCGATGTCGGTGATGAACAAGGTGAAAAGCACTGGTCCTAGGTGTGAGCCTTGTGGAACCCCTGAAGTCACATTCATGACTCGGGATGTACAGTTGTTAATTGTAACGTGCTGGGCTCGTCCCTGTAGATAAGACTTAAGCCACAGTGACAGGGGAGGCTGGATTCCATATGCTTTCAGTTTGGCTAAAAGGACGTCATGATTAATTCGGTCAAATGCCTTTCGGAAATCCGTGTATACTGCGTGAACTTCGTTCCCGGTCTCCAACGAAGATAGAATGTAGTCCTTGAATGATATTAAATTTGTTGTTGTGGAACGCCCCATGAAGAAGCCGTGTTGTTGTGGTATAATAGTATTCTTGTAGCAAGAAAAAATTATATCTGTGATGATCGATTCAAGGACTTTGGAGATGCATGATAGGATAGAGATGGGTCTGTAGTTCTCTACCCGTGACTTACAGCCGGATTTAAATACTGGTGTTATAAACGCAGTTTTCCACATGGAAGGGAAGATACCAGTTTCAACCGACAGACGAAATAGGCTGGTCAGAGGTTCACTTAGTGTAGAACAGCAACGCCGTAACAATAAAGGAGGTACACCATCAGGTCCACAGCCTTTGTTTATGTCAAGAGAGCTCAGTTTTTTAAGAACGATGTCTTCGTTAATTTCCAAGTGAGACAAAACTGGCCCATATACATGGTTGAACACGGGTATCGCCACCTTATCGTTGGAGTACACCGACTCGAAATATGATGCGAACAGGTTGCAAATATCCATACCTGTTTCAGCTTTTAGATCATTGTAAGACATGTTTTTGGGAATACCAGTGCCAGTACTTTTTTCATGATTGACGAAACTCCAAAATGATTTTGGGTTGTTCGACAAACTGTTTTGAATGTTGAAGACGTAATCATTGCGATCGATTCGAATGTTTACCTTACATACTTTTCTCAGATTGCTATAGAGTATGTAGTCATTGTGCAACTTGCTTGATTTAAAGGTTGAGAGTGCTCTGTTTTTTTCTCTTAATAGCAACCGAGTATTCTTGGTGAACCATCTAGGAAACTTTTTCGGTTTGCAGGGAAATTTAGGAATATGTATATTGATATTGTCGTACAGAACTTTGTAGAAGGAAGAAACATCCGTATTTATATCATTTTTTGTGAGAATACTGGACCAGTTGAAGTCTCCTAAAGCTATGTTTAGCGCTTCATAGTTACCCTTGTGGAAGTTGAACTTATCCCGCTGAACTTCAAATTCTAGAAACTGGAGATTAGTTACTTGAATAAATAAGTCCAGTGAAGGGTGATGGAGATCTTCATCCAGTAGTGGATCGGCACAGCGGGCAACTGTGACACTAGAGTTGTTACTGAAAACTAAATCTAGGATGTGACCAGATGTGTTACTGATGAGGTTAAATTGGTCTAGACAGAAAAAGTTGAATTCGTCGACGATTCTCTCAGCAATTTTGTCGTTGTGAAAGTCTGAGTTAACGCTGCAGAAGTCTTCGTCATAGAACCACCTTACTTTGGGAAGATTAAAGTCGCCCAAGAGGCAAAGTTGCGAGTTGCGATAAGTATCAAGTAAAGTCGAGACTTGAGCAGAAAATGCGTTATAGATCTCCAGAGGCGACGCAGGAGGAAAGTATACGCAGCCGAAAATGAAGGTTTTCTCGTGCCCTTTAACTAGAATCCAAGTTTGCTCAATACCAAATACAGGATTGACTTGGATTGGAATTGAAATGAGTTTTTTTGATACTGCAAGCAATGTTCCTCCACCGAGTTGGTGGTTGCTACTGAGTGGAGAGCGGTCGCATCGTACAACTGAATATCTATCATCCAAGATTTCGGAGTCGGAGATCTCAGGAATTAGCCATGTCTCTGTTAAAGCAAGTACTTCATAATTGCACCGAAGTACTGATTCGAACAGAGATCTTGTTTTTGTTCTTAGGCCTCGTACGTTTTGGTGATAGATATTAATGTATTGCTCATTGGGAAGCGTTGGTTGTCCGCATTGGCTTCCGAAAAAACTTGAACGGTTTTACAAGAACTTTTTCAGGCCATATTTCAGGAGCTAACAGTGCTTGTTGGTCGATGTTACTGGACCTAATCTTAAAAGAGCTATTAGCGCCTTTGTTTTTTAAGTCATTACACTTAAAGTCGCCTTGAGGCCACTTTCGCTTAAGATACTCTTTAATATTTTCCTCGCTTGTATTTTTGCAGAGCCTTCCCACGTAGACCCAGCTGTAGCTGGGCGCAGCAGTTAGTAGTTCGTCGGGGGCACCGGTACCGAGTATCACCGCTGATTTGTTATCGCCCTTGTTCGCGGAGCGCTGCTCGTTTCTTGCAACCTGGGATTTCAAAGCGCTAGCATACGAGTTTTTCGAATTGCTAGCTTGCTTGTCGTTTACCTTCGGTTGTAATGTTTCAGAAATGACAAACTCAGGTTTCTGTACATTCTTCACAATATCTTGTTCCAATTCAATAGATGTAAGTTTTGAGCTTAATTCCTCAACTTTGGCGATTAATTTGGCATTGGTTTCCCGGAGCATTTTTATTTCTTTGCTCAGTTGAAGAATGGCAGGCGATTCAGTTAGACTGGAAGAGATTGTTGCTTGTAGGAAAGATACAAGTTCGCGGTTTTCTAGTACCTTTTTAATTTGTTCTGCATCAAGCCTACTCATGCTGAAGCTTGAACTGAAGATGTAGATGTGAATGTAGATGTAAATGAACAAAAAAAGACAGATTTTAAGCGGAAGGTTATGGAATACACGAGGACACTAATCTTGCCGCAAGGGGTCTATCATGCGGACTTAGACATACAAGAAGACCACGGAAAGTAATAGGAAACTAAATAATATGGTAATGTGTGAAATGCAAAATGTAAAATGTAAGATGTAAAATATAAAATATAAAATATGAAATATAAAATATAGAGTTAATATGTGAAATGTTAATAGAATACTAATTATATATTGATTAAAAAACAAAAAATAAAAAATTAATTAAAGTAATAATAATTATTGTTCATTAAAATGGAATTTAAGTAAAATTGTTTTTATGTTTTGTTATCTTTTAACTTTTCCTATGTTTTTTATTAATAAATAGTTGAAAATAAGAATAAAATTATAACATTTAAAAAAAAGAAGGAAAAAAAATTAAAATTGGTATCCGGGCGGTCTTGAACGCACGACCTCACCGTTCAAACACAGTGACAAAACCACTCAGCTATTAATTATTTATTTTGAACAAGTAAAAATTAGTAGATACCAGTCATCTACCTATCATACAATCACCTGATTGTCAAGTTGGATGTGAATTTCGCCCTTATTGACTCACAAGGCAATTTATAAATCACCTGCACAATTAATAATGAGAATGTATGATTGGAATCTTACTATTGTTATCCACTAGTCGATGTTTAAATATGCATCTAAAACTCTATATTTGAATTAATTTACACTATTAATATGACAATATGACAAAAATATAAGGAGCACGATTAGCACGATAAGCACAAATTCACATAAAAAAGTTGTCCTAAACATCTTGTCCTCCTCCACTTAATAAAAACTATGAAATCATCTAATGAGTAATAATTTACATAACATTTTGTCCAATAGACATTCATACTTACATTTAAAAAAATATAATTACATTGTGCGTCAATTCATCTTTTAATGAAACCTACCAAATATTCATGCCCGTTAAAAATAATGAAGCAGTCGCAGTGTCTAATAATGAAGCTTGTGCAACACTCACAAAAGGGAATACAAATGAAGAAAGATTAAAGCGAAATACACGAAACTCAAAAGCATACACCATCCGTGACATTTACAATAACATTACTTTAATTGTTTTGGGATTATGGCGTCATTTTTAACTCTTTTATGATAGCACGCCATCTAACGTCTTGTATAAATTATTATTAATTTCTTATTTTACCAATAAAACTTTTAATTCAGACGATTTAAGTAGAAACAAAAAATATTCTTAATGAGGCAAGGTAGCTAATCTTTTGTTTTGTATTATTTGTAAGGCTTCTGTTGAATTCGTATTGCTTTACGGAAGTAAATCATGGTTTATGAACGTAGATATCATATATCGTTGCCTAATGCTAGATTTACATACGTGGTTTGATTGAAAATACAAGAACTGCGCTCATTATGTAATACCTTATAAGTGAAGAGAAGTAATTTTGATTAAAATAGGTGACCAGAATTTAAAAATGTCCAAAGAGATCCCTCTTAAACCGCACCATTGCCCGACTCCAAAAATAATACCAAAAAAATAATCTGTCCAGTATTTAAAACTTCTATCAATATTAATAATAAATTTATATATAAATTATTATAAATAGATATACAACTATCACATTAATTATAACTGGTCAACAAATTTAAACTTTTTTTTTTGCTGACTTAGATCTGATACTTGTTTTTAACTAATTTTGGGGTGGTGATTTCAAAAATGGTAACAGTTTCTGCCTATCACGTCAAATTTTTGTTCTATGGTTGACTAGAAATGGGAGTTTACTAGTGTCGATTTTAAGATTTTTGCAAATATTTCACAACAGAAAAATATTTCGAAAAAATTTATTTAACAAAAGTTGCTATAAAAGTAATAACTAAGAACTTTTATTTGAGACACGAAAAAAAAATGAAACATTTTTTGAAATTTTTCAATTTTTTAATACTTATATGTAACGTTTCCATGGTCATGATAAATAATATCTGTTAGAAAATATTAGGCCATGTTATTTCTACTCTGCTGCTAGAATGTATTTTATTCAAGTACTTCATGATGGCGGTTGGTCCTGTGGTGGCCACAGCTGATGTGATACGCAAAAACTGATGTGATATTTGAGTTCAGCAGCACCAAATTGTGAGAAACAAGTCTTAGATGTAAGTCAGCAAAATTTTGAAAAAATATTTTTTTTTCAAAATTTGATAACAGTTCAATAAGGACCACAAGATTTTAAAAATTTCAACCGCAGATGAAAAATTCTAAAAATCACGCCATATTAAAATTTAAAAATTTTTTAATATGACTTAACGGCAAAAACTTATAAATATTGTTAAAAATAAGAAGAAAAATCTTTTATCGAAATGAATTTTTTTGATTGGATAAATATTTGGAGAGTTATGGCGAAAAAATACCAAAAATTACAAATTGAAATTACTCCTCTATTATTAACCCCAAAAATTAAAAACTTAAAAAATTAATATCTCTTTTATTAGAAAACTTTTACTAAGATGTTTTAAGATTTTTCCGTATAAGTGACACCCTGTATAAGTGTCCAGTTTAATCGCCTGACCAGAAGGAGAAAATACCATTTTTGGTCCACCTTCTTTGATTATCAGGGCCGTTTTTGTCGTGAACTCCATACGAATTGTAAAAGATAGGATGCGGACCAAAAGGTCGCTCAGAACCCCGTTCCATCTTTGTTTGAAAAGGGTGTTTTTTATTGGGCACGTACAGTAGCGGATCTAGCTTTTTGGCGGCCCAGGGCTTAAAAATACCAAGGGGCCCTACACATGTTCCTTATGGGACATGGGGCCCACTTATGTTGATTTTTAATAAATATTAGTAAATTTGAGTTTTTAATTTTTTTGTGTTGTTTTTTAAAACAATATTTTTGTTTTGATCTTTTATCTTATAAGCCGTGCTTGGTATATATAATATTATCTGTCTCGTTTTGTAATACGAAACTAAGAGAGAAATTTAATTTTTTATGTTTATGTGTATCAAAATATTTGACATGTCTATCACAATTTTGACATGTCAATCGCCATTTTGACATGTCAGTTTGTTATCTGACATATGTAGTTTTTGAGTGAATATAACCTCGATATAATAAAACTTAACCAAACATTAAAAAGCCTGATTTACAAGTTTACATGTTTCCATAAAAGTCTATTTACACCACAACAGTCACCAAAGTAACTAGATCTAAAGTCACTGGATTATACAAAGTAGCGCAAGCCTTTGAAGAAGCCGACAGACCCCAGGGTTTGATTGGCAACATTGGTTCCCCTATTAAACAAACTAAAGCAGCAATTTTTACGTTCTTAAGTTTGCTTCTGCGCTGTCACATCTCTCTTTCTCGCTCTAATTTAATAACCTCCTCTGTCAGCGGTTTGAATATTTAAGGTTGTTTCATTTAAATTTATATATTATATCCATTTTATTTAATAAAAATTAAAAAAATAATTGAAATTGTACCACAATTTAGTTACAGTGCATCTTTGATTAAAAAAATCGTGATTACAATGTTTAAAATAAAAATTTTGGTAGTACTAGTTTCTTATTTTTGTACTGTTGGAATCACTGAAAATCATTTGTGTTGGCGACATTTTTAGCCCCAGTATGGCCGCCGTTGCGCTACTTTGTATAATCTAGTGACTTAAACTAGATCTAGTTTCGTATTACAAAATGAGACAGATTATATATGTTCGAAAGGTTGGGGGCCCCTTGCGGATCTGGGGCCCAGGGCTTAAGCCCTATTAGCCCGTATGTAGATCCGCCACTGGGCACGTATCACCTCGAAAAAGGGCCCGTTCTGATAACCGGGTCGACACTCCCAGTCCGCCCTTGGTTAATTGGACGCCCTTTTCAAATGACTCAAGAGATTAAAGAATAAATCGGATACGAATCTAAAAGCGACTCCAAAAAGTGTCTACGAAATATGTTTCCAGAAGTGGAAGAGACGCTGGTAGAGATGTATAGGCCTAGAAGGGCAGTTTCGAAATACTGCCATATGTCAGTGTAAATGTAAAATAATTTTTATTAACAGTTTTATAACACTAGTCCGCGATATTTTTGTATCAATTCTCGTCTATTTCACCCGCATAAAAACAATCACTAGAGACAAGAATAAAAAACAAACTTTATCAAAATAAAATCTGAATAACAAAACACTGTGTTTACTGAAAATAAAAGCTTTGTAAATGCTACTGAAGACAAAAAATGTACGTACTGTTTCAACGGTTTTTGTTTAGATTGATCGAAATATACACTATCGCGTTTATTTTTTTATTCATTATTAAACTAGGTTAACTGTATTTCATAAATTTGACAAGTTTTGAATAAAAATGCTGGAAGTAAAATGAGTAACAAAAGTCAATGAACTTTTTGATTTTTAGGGTTTTATGGGTTTAACCAAGATACTTTTATACCGTTCCTTATGTACAGAGCCGGAGTAAGGAAAACTTGCGCTAGGGGCACAACTGTGTTTTGGCGCCGTTGGTAAAATAAGGTCCTCACCTCCTAAATTTCAAGTGATGAGCAAAACAAAAAAACCGTCCTCACCTCGCAAATTCCAAGTGAAGAGCAAAAAAAAGGTCCTCACTTTCGCAATGGCGCCCCTTAGTCAAGCTCATCGGCGCCCTTTTCCTTAGTGCGCTAGGGACCGTCGCCCACTTCGCCCCCCCTTACTGCGGCTCTGCTTATGTATTTCTCTCTGTACGGAGAGTCGTATTTAGAGTATGGCAGATAAGGCACGTTCCATGGGTACCCTGGAAAACATGGACTTCTTTTTTTTTGTCATCACAAGATCCGTCTTCTTTTCTTTGTCATTAGTCTTTTAAGATTCATCTTCAAAACAAGATAATCAAAGTGAAGTGAGAGCAGAGGTGTATCTAGGGCAGTGATGGTGAACCTATGACACGCCAAGACATTTTGGGTGACACGCATCGTTTACGGACGGGCCTCAAGTGTTTGTCGACTTGAGGTCCAAGCTTGAGAATCTGGAAAGAAATCGTTTGCAGAATAAAAAAGCGTGCCACTATGAACAAGAAATTTGGAGCGCTTGGAACCGATTACCAAACACTTTTAAGCTGCATTCAGAGCTCAGTAAATTAACACGCTGTGCGTTATGGATGATCGGACAAGCTCGTACTATATCGCTCAACAGTAGTATAGCAACGACAAAGCACGAGCATGTCCGATCATACCAAATGATCTCGTTTAAAAATTATCCATAGCGTACAACGTGTTGATTTACAGAGCTCTGAATGCAACTTTAGCACTTTGAAAAATCTAGCGACGGATTTATTAAAAAAATTTCCCTCTTCGTACTTTTGTGAGACCTTATTTTACGCGTTAAATAATATTAAAACCAATAAAAGAAACCGTCTGACAGATGAAGTTAGTAGCGCTTGCTTGGGCTTGAAATACCAACCTTCAATTGAAGATTTAGCAAATGAAGAGAATTATTTGTTTTAGCTTTTTTAACAAATAAATATATCAAAAATGTAACTATTTTTTTGCTTGGGCTGCAAATATCAAAAAATTATGGATATTTCTAGACGTGAGTTAATTAGTAACATTTTTTGGCGTACAGCAACACAGGCTATTTGCGCCTTTCTAGACGTGACACGGCACCCGAAATAAGCTAGTTTCTTTTTTCGAATTTTGACACACCGAGCTCAAAAGGTTCGCCATCACTGATCTAGGGTATGACAGGCATGGTACGTGCCATATTTTGGAGGGGGCGCTTTTTTGGAAGGGTGTTGTTTTAGATTATTTTTGTTCTTTGGTCGTCACTTGAATTTAGTTTTTTTTCGCCTCGTTTTTGTTGTTACGAGAGCTATTCGGAAAGTAACCGCCATTGTTGCGTAACGTGAGTAGTAGGTGGTGTAACGCCGCCATTGTTACATTGGCGCGTGCAGTGATTCAGTAAGCTTCCAGCTATGCAAGAGGGATCGTCGTACTGTCGAGTGGTCGCTTGTTATCACCTCAAAACATGAGTGTCGAAATAGAATATCCCGCCAAATGTTAGAGAGAACTGTTGACAATCTCTTTCGGAAAAATTTCCTCAAGTTTCTCAGACTGTTTTGTACGAGATAGTCATCGAAAAATTAGGCTACCGGAAGTTTTGTGCTCGTTGGGTAGCAAAACTGATGCCCGAGATCCACAAAACCAAACAATTGGGCCCTAGACTTTCTTCTAGACTTGGCTCCAAGTGATTTCCACCTGTTCAACTACATGAAGAACTGGCTTGGGTCCCAGCACTTCACTAATGATGAAGATCTTCAAAACGCTGTGATAGGTTTTTACATTTCTCTGACGGCGGTAGAGTTCCATGAAGAAGGAATTTCAAAGCCGATTAAACGCTATGACAAGTGCTTAAATTTAAAGCTTGACTAGGTGGAAAAATAAAGAAAATATGTAGTTTTAAGATTTATACAATAAAATATTTGTATCTATGCTGGTTTTATTTTTACATTCAAACGGAGGTTATTTTCCGATTAGCTCTCGTACTTGGATTTTGTTTCTACATTTTTTGTTCGTCCTTTGGATTGTTTCCTATTCTTTTTTTTTTGTTGTCACTTGTATTCTGTTCCCTTTTTTGTTGTCACTTGGAGTCTATTTCCTTTTTTTCGTCTTCCCTTAGGTTCTGTTTCCTTCTTCTTTTTTCCTCACTTGGATTTTATAACAATTTTGTCTTTTTAGTAACGCTCTTTGAAGATGAAGTGATAAAGATGAACAGAAACATCTATACACTGACCGGGATTCAAATCCGGTACTTTGGGCATGAGGGACGAGGCACGAGAACTATCTTAAGCTCACATATTCTTGGTTACACCAAATCATCGACATCAACAGCAAAATCGAATATTCATTCCAAAAGGTGCAGACTCTCTAGAATCAGCTATTTGGCCAAGTTCTGACGGTATAAGGATTTCTTGATCATACCTACGAAACTCTAAAAAGCCTTACCTAAATATTTAGATGGACATAATGAAAAATAGTGAGACATAATGAAAATACATTTGTTTAAGGTATTAAGTTATTGAAGAGTTAAATTAATCCTTAATTGCTCCTTAAATATTAATACGTTCAATATAATTCATCCTTAAAACAACAGAAAATAGTCAGGTATTCTAATCACGTGACCTTCATTGAGCTTGTTAGATCGATTTTCAACTTTCACATAGGTAGTTTATACTCTAGTTGCAACCTTACACTGTCGTCTCTTCGACCCCCCTTCATAGTACTGTCGCCTGTCGTTTAAATTATGTGAAGCCGTCAGGAGTCGATTAACCCTTAGCTGCTGGCATCTAAGGGTGAACGAAGTAAATTCGACGTTGGCAGCCAGTCAAATTTTATAAACACGTGTATTTTACGATTAAAGGATAATTATGTTCGAAATAACCGGTTTATTGATTTTGGGTTGATGTCTTTTTTTACTTAACTGTTGAATGTATTTGATCTTTGAATGAAATCTTGTACCATCCGGTTTATAAATAAGGAAGGTAATTTATGTATTCAAAACTTGCATCCATAGCAATGGGATAAATATAAAGGTTGGCACCCCCGGGCAAAAAGGTAATTTTTTTTAGGGTTTTGTAGGTATGATCACAAGAAATCCCTTTAACGTCATGTATCTGTTTGTCTGCACACAATAAACATAGAAAATTGAAACTTGGCTAGCTTTTACAACTCCTAGGCTCACTAAAAACTAATTTTTATTTTTTCTAAAACAATTTTCTTCGACAAAGACATCGAAGTTGGATGGAGCCAGATCTGGCGAATAAGGTGAATCACCAACTATTTCAAACATTAATTATTCCAGTTTTCGAGTTGTAATTCGGCTGGGATGGGCATGTGCATTGTCATGGTGGTAGAAGATTTTCTTTTTGACCAAGCAAGGATGTTTATCACGGATTTAATTCAATAAACGGTCAAGAAGATCAGCATAATATTGTCTGTTCATTTTTGTCTTTTTGGTAGTCATGTATATGATTCCTTTCGCATTCCAAAAAAATGAATGCCATAATCGTTCCTGCTGATGGAATCACTTTTGCCTCCTTTGGAGTCGGGGAACTGCTATGAATTCGATGTTTGGACTATTCCCTGGTTTCTAGTATATAATAATGAACCCATATCTCATCCATGGTTACATCCAAGGGAAGCAAGAAATCGATCAGACTTTTATTAAACCTATCCAAACCAGCTTGGAAAGTTAATATCGAATAAATTTTTTCTCGGCAAACGTGACACCCATCTTGAGTATTTCATCCGCACATCCAGTTCCTCGGTTATAATACAGAGCGATCAAGAAATCTTGTCCGTTATGCAATAGTTGACAGAAACGTTTAGATATCAAACTTATTTCCAAGGACATGTACACATAGGCGTACATTCTATTTTTATTACCTTATACGAATTGATCATTAAATGAACACTATTTTTCTCTACACGCCAATGAGTTGACCAGGTATGAAGTTAGGAACACATATTTTCGTTGATTCTCGGGTGATTTCGGGAGAACGAAGTAGTCTGATTGGTTCTTTGTTAAATTGAGGTTTTCAGCTGTGGATTAGAATACAGTTTTGATATTTTTAAACTCATTGTTTACTGTTATGTAACTGACAAGAAATTTTGATCGCACGGTATAAGTACGCGTTCCTTCGATATGCCAGCTATCTTTGCTACCTCTGAGAATTTTAATCTGTCATTTAAAATGGCATAGTGGATTTTGTCAATAATTTCTGATGTTGTGGCTGTTTTTGGACGTCCGCTACGGCGATCATCCTTGAAACTGACTCTTGAACTCATTCATCCAGCAAAATGTCATCCAGCAAATGGTTGCATACTAACGGACATTCTCATCCAATATATAAATCAAATCGCAATGAATTTCCTAAGCCAACAACTCTTTTTTTCAAAGTACTTAATAACTGCGAGATTTTAAAATGTACCATAGCATATTCTTTAAACAAAACCACACCACTTCATGCTATTATTAAATCAAAAAAAAAAATGTCAAACATAACCATGACACATCGTGATAGAATATAACCTCCATCTGCACCTAAAAGTTCGAACAAGTTTTTATTCCTCCCTCAAATTCTCACTGGATCAAATAAGTCCACTTAAATTACCAGGCACACTGAACAGTCCTAGTCCGCCTCTGGCAAAACCTCATTTTAAATACTATTTTTAATAATTAAGAATTTAATATTCGGTCATTAAATTTGTTGTTTGTATCCTTGTTATCATCCACGATGATCATAAAACCCTAATAGGTATAAATTAGTGTCGAGAGAACAATGTAGTACTAACGATAATTACTAACTTCCAAAACACTCATTTGGAAAAACAGAAAAACAAACATACATGCACATAATTCATTTATGACTATACAAAATTATCATTATATATAATACCCTGCCTGTTTGCATCTTTCCTTCCCTACCATTTTTCTACTATGCTCGTACCGTTTTTATCTTCTTATTTCTGTCTTTAGAGATAGAAGGAATAAAGCAGACATTGTTTAAAGGGCCTATATCCAATATTTAGATCAAATTTGGTCCCTGTTCTATAGATTTATTTATTTCGTATTGCTACATGATTAGTATAGTATTTTTAAAATTAACAAATTAATTTAAGTGATGGATACGTGTTGTTGGGTAGAAAGCAAGCAACAGAAGCCTTTATAATTGGATGTCAAGTTGGTCCATCCATTGAAGGCAGTAGGCGTTATGAAAAACTTGTTTGGTTCGTCCTCAAAAGCGTAAAGAGGACAATTTCGTATGATGTGTTTGGTGGTTTGTATAGGTACTCCGCAATCACAGTCCGTCGTCGTAGAGGGGGACCATGTGGTTGATCCTAGTATGGTCTGTTCTCAGACGATTTTGTCTGCACCAAGTTTACCTTAGTAGGTCTGAGCCTGGCAGGGCTGTTTCTGTATTTTTTATACACTGGCCTCTTTTAGGAATATTTTATTTCGAGGTCTTCGTCCATGCTGCTATTGGATAAAAATATAATTCATTTTCCCCATGGTCTACTCAGATTGGGTGCCGGGATTTGAGGCTAGAAGTAAGCCGTCCTTCAAGGTCTTGGTGAAAGGGTAACTGCTGAATACGTGTATGACCATTAATATTTGCCACATTCAAGCTACAGCTGTTCTTCTTTTGATCTCTGGTGGTTAAATATTGCAGAGAACTGGTAGCTAAGATTTGGAGTATATTTTAATGGGATAGAAATTATCCGCATTGTCTCATTGACTGTTAATTTTGTTTGGCGTATGAGCTATTATACCATGTAGATAAACCGTATTCTGCTGCAGGATAAACCATTGCCAAATCTGCTGTAGCAAAGTGTTTGTGCATCGAAGATTTGCCAGCAAGTTATTTTATTATATTATTTCTTATCTCTACTTTTTGGCTTACACCTTGAAGATGTGTTTTGTTGCTCAGTGTTCTATCGAGAGTAATCGTAGATATGTAGGATGGAATGTATGTTGAATGATCTCACCCTAGACTCTCTGAGTGCACCTTTTTTAGGTGGAAGCAAGTTACGACAATTGTTGTAGGGTTAGGACAGTCTTCACTTTTTAAAATATACAGTTAGAAGTTCTAGATCCTGAGTTAATTTGTGGGTCCCAGTTTCAAAGAATGAATGTTGTGTATACCTACTTAAAAGTATTTATAAATATTTTTATTTCTATCATGCTCCGGCAATAATTTCTAAGGATGCGAAAGTCTTTAAGCCAAAGTGGAAAACACTTTAAGGACTTTGTGGGAAGGGCGAGTGGTATGACTAGTGGTTTGACCCGTATAACCAAATGGTGCGTCCGCACCAGCTAGATATTCGGCCATCCAACTCGAAGGACTAGTGCCCTTTGGATGATCGCTGGATACAGAGCGAATGGACTGGATGAATGGATCAGTGCTGGTGGTCGATCTTGGTGCGCCGCAGCAACTACTAGGATGTTCCGATATATGTTGATGGGTACCTGGCAATTAGTAACACGAAGAGACATGACTGCTGTTCAGCGCTTCTAAAAGAATAAGAATTAGATGCTGCAGAGAGACTTCTAGCTAATACTTATCTTTTATTGCGGTTGAAAGAAAGAGCGAAGAACTGAGGTGCTAGGACCTTTTAGAATACACTTCGAAAACCGGAGATCATATGAGGTGCTGTGACCTTTTAATAGATGTATAAAACACGAATATGGGTGCTACGACCCGGTAAACACTGTATATAAACTTATTCATTGCCAGTACATCGCATCTGTCTAAATATTGTCACGGGGTGAAGTCAATAACGGAATCTTTTCTACAAAATTTATTATATAAGATTAATTTACATCAGAATATGATTGTTGGTAAAATGGCTGCTGGTGTTGTCCGTTTAGAAGATGATGTTAGTCTCGTTCTTGTTCCGGCTTCTCCAGGATCGGTTGAACCACCCCCGGTATTCAACACTCACATCTCGTCTTGGCGACTTCAACTGCTGGGCTGGTCTTTGGGCAGCGTGATGCGGATTGATGACTGGTCACAAGAATGACTACCTGACTACCCCGACTCTATTCCCTAAGACCATTTTATAACTGTTAACCTAGTCACTATGACGTCAGGTCCTACCTGAATTGTTTTGGAAATATTATTCATTTGTGTAATTGTTGGCAGCTCTCAAAAGACCATAGTCATCACAATTGAATAATGTTTATTAACACATTAGAATGTAGTTCAACACTTATGTTGGCCAACACGCAACACCCTGCACATTCTTTAATTCCCAAAATCGTACGTCAGCAACTTTGACTACATAGCCTAAAGGCCGCTCAGACTAAAATTATACGATAATTGTTATTTATTAAACATTACATGACAACCTAAACAACAATATAAAACCATGCTTCAGCTTGCTGTGAGAAAAACAAATATGGTAAAGCAAAAACAAGATAGCTATGGACTACATATTCACGTATTCGAGACAAATCGTGTTCCCTTTTTCTTTCTTTTTCTTAAAAAAAAGACTCAGAACAGGACTCAATGTCCCAATTACACTGTGGCTCACAAACATCCATGTCCTGGATTCGAATCCAGGACCTTTGGCTCGTGAAGCAGGAGCACTACCTCTACGCTACCAATGCTCGTTACCTAGATACCCTCTATATATTGTTTATAATTTTATTTCAGATTGTTAATTTTGGGTAAGAAACTTGTGTTATACGTACCGTTAAAAAAATATAATAAATATTTAAAAAAATAAATAAATTTGGCGCGATCATTCCAAAAAGCTTTTGTCCGTTTACGATTTAAATACCTGCGAAATCCTGAAATGTATGAAAAATCATACTTCCATTTTTCAGATTTCCTGTTTGTTTGATTTTCTCCTACTTTTGTCATAAGACAACTATTTTATATGACTATTGATAGTTATTAAAACTATTTTAAAATCTCCCTTTATCTGATATTTTTAAAAAGAATAAAAGTAGGAAAAGTTTTGAAAAGGTGTACTATACTAAATGCACAAAAATAATAAAACCTCTCTTACACAAAAATTGAATTAAACAACAATTCAAACCCTTTAACTTTTCTTCATGCATCAATTCCCTTTTCCTTATTTTTCACCCGCTTTCCACGATAATATTTCCATCTCTGAACAACTAATCAATTCAAGCCTTGAGCGTGAGTAGTTCGGGAAATCCCCAATGGATGACGCCACCAGTAAGTATTCAACAGTTTTCCCCACGTGACGCGGTTTATTTGATAACATAGCATGTTTGGGTTATGTTAGTTTATCGGGCGAATGTTTCACGAATATAGACGAGTATAAATGGGATTAAGTAATTACGTGGTACGCCTTTAAGGGTGGTATTTATAAATAATTATAATGTTTTCTTTTTGGTGTTCCATTTATATGATTAAAATTGAGACGATGAAGGAAAGTTTTATAAGAAACAAGTTTTATTAAATGGATTATCAGAATTTTATTTTGTCAAAGTTTCAATTAACTTTTAATAATGTTATTTTAAAGTCGTAAAAAAAGATGTGAAGAGTGAATTTGCACACATTTCAGGGTTTTGTAGGTATTTAATAAGTGTAAAAAGCCAACAGAATGCTGGGTATCTAAGACAATATATATATAATATAATCACATAAAATCAATAGTTTTTTGATCATTTTTATTCATTATTTGAGTACTTGGAAAGGTAACTTAATTTGTTTAAACAAAATTTAAATATTATGTGAAAGTTTCGTCACAATAACATTTAAATTAAGAAATCCCAGCGATTTTTTCTGTATTTGCTTCGTATTCAAATCTTTATTAAATTTCTTTAAAAAAACCCTTATAAAAATTGTAGCCAAAGGGCTATACCGAGGAGTTGAAATTTGGCATGCTTATACAACTCTTTGACCCGCACATAGGAAAAATACTAAAACATCTAAAAAACATATCCCCCTAAAAATATAAACAAATATGTGCACATCGAAAAAAAAATATATTTTTTTTAAATTCTGAGTAGGGTATCAAATGAAAGCCCTTAGTACGTGGATTAACGATCAAAATTTTATTTTTGCAAAATAAATTATTTTAATGCGATTTTTGCCAAAATTGTGCAAAAAAAAATTTGTCCCACACCTGTAGCCCAGATGGTTTAAAATAAAAATCTGAAAAAAATCTAAGTAATGTATATTGGTGTGAACCGGAATAATACAACAGGAATTTATGATCAGAGTATGTTTTCGGAAAATAACGCATTATTTATGTTTTGAACTAAAATATGTTAAATATTTAATTCGCTATGTAACACACCAGATCAGTAGCTCTAGTAGCGTAGTTGGTTTTGACGTTCGCTTAATAATGTAACAATTTGCAAACTAGGGTTCGAATCCTGTTAATTTTATTTTTTCTGTTTTTTTTTTGCATTTTTATTTTGTTTAAATTATTTTGTCAAAATTCTGTTATATTTTGGTAAATGTTGCATTTCATTTTTAAAAGCGTAAATTTAATAACCAGTGGGAAGTGTTGAAATTATAATTTAATTCTGTTTGACGAAATCAGAGGGCGGGGCTTAGATTTAAGCAACCAGTGGAAGCCATAGGTGCAATTTTCAAAATCTTATAGAAGCTTACTATATAAAAAAAATACTGCACATATTTAGAAACTTAAATAATGGTATTAGGCATTCGAATTAAAATTCATAAAATTCATAAGACATAAAATTTGTTTTGGCGTCCCAAATAATCATCATTCAGTTACTAAATACCTGCAAAACCCAGAAATGTGTAAAAATTCACACTTCCCATCAATTTTTTCAATTTAAAAACGTATTTCTCGTTATTAACAATGTGCTATTTATAAATATTTCACTACTAAAAATGATTTATTCTTGTTTGATACCTTAAAAACAAAAATTAAATTAATTCAAACAATTGGTTGAATCATGGCGTATAACAGTAGTTCCGCCTGTAGGTTTCTTACAAACATAAACTCGATTCGCAGCGGTTATTTTTTTATTAAATTTTTAATTTCAGAAGGAGACATATACTGCCTTAGACGCAAGAGTATAAATAAGATAGTAAACGAACTTTTATATGCAGCTGGTTGTGTACTCTTCCACTCCAACAGCTGGATTGCTACAATTTTGGCAAAAACACGAAAAGTGCAATATTTTCCAAAAACGCAATCTGATCAAAAAATTTTCTCGTACGTTTCCATTTGGGTATAAGGGTGTGGGATAATAACTTATCTGTGGGTAAAAATCGTATTAAAAGAAACGATTTTTAAAAACTACTTTGCGTTCCTTAACCTATGTCTTGAGTGTTTTTTCTTGATGCCACACAAACAAATTTAAAAAGATAATAATTTTTAAACTAATCTGATTAAAAATTCTTGTTGAACTATTTCAGTTTCCATCAGTGTACAGTATGGATTTTTTTCAGATTTTTAGATCAACTTTGCTGGGAGATAGGGTGGGGGACAAAAGTTTTTGACATATTTTTGGGAATAAAAGGGAGATATTTCAAAAGTTTTAGGTCATCCTCCTGTAATTCACAAAAAAATGCATAGAAATAAAATATTTGTTATCTGTATTATAAACTATTTTTGTCGTATATGATATGCTTGCTGCTAAGTCAATAAAAAGGGAGATATTTTAAATTTTTTAATAAACAGTTTTAACCCCAAAACACATCCCTTGAATAAAAATTTTAAAATACCTGATAGCCTGTCTTCGAATCCTAGTTTTATTCCATCATCATACCAAATTTTGTGAAAATATGTCCAACCGTTTTTGCATGAATATCGGACAGACTGACAGACGTGTAGAAACAAAATAGGAGGCAAAAAATTTTTTTTTTAAATGATGTGATGTGTGAATTTTCACACATTTCAGGGTTTCGCAGGTGTTTAGTAAGTGAATGATGATTATTTGGGATGTCAAAACAAATTTTATGTTAAAATATTTATTTTTTGTTAATTTTAATTCCAATGCCTAATACCATTATTAAGGTTTCTAAATATGTGCATTATTATTTTTTTTATATATATATAACAAGGTTCTTTAAGATTTTGAAAATTGTGCCTATGGCTTCCATTGATTGTTTTAAATCATAAGCTCCGCCTCTCTGATTTCGTGTATTGTACATAAAAACATAGAATTAAATTATAATTTCCACTGGTTATTTAATTTACGCTTTTAAAAATTTTTGCTAATTGCCAAAATATAAATTGAATTTTGAAAAAATAATTTAAACAAAATAAAATGCAAAAAAAGCAAAAAAAAATAAAATTGTCTCCAGATGGGAAGCGAACCCTAGCTGGCAACTTAGAAAGCGAGAGGGCTAACCATTAAACTATGAAAGCGTAGTGGTTTACTGTTTTACAGAACGATTTAAATATTTTACATCGTCAGCCAAAAAAATACAATAAATGCGTTATTTTCCGAAAACATAATCTGATAAAAAATTCCTGTTGTACTATTCCGATTCACACCAATGTACATTACTTAGAATTTTTTCAGATTTTTAGTTTAAACCATCAATCCAATTTTAGCAATAATCGCGTCAAAATAATTTATTTTGCAAAAATATAATTTTGATCGTTAATCCACGTACGAAGGGCTTTCATTTGGTACCCTACTCAGAATAAAAAAATAATATTTTTTTTCGATGAGCACATATTTGTTTATATTATTGGGAATACGTTTTTTAGATGTTTTAGTACTATGTGCGGGTCAAAGAGTTGTATAAGCATGTCAAATTTCAGTTCTCTAGGTTTAGCCGTTTGGCTACAATTTTTACCGAACAGACAGACAGACGACAAAAGGACGGTATAAGGGTTTTTTGGTCATACCTACAAAACCCTAAAAACATATATATCCTTCAATTTTATTGTATGGATTTTCGTTGCGAAAAATATTGTCTGGGCCTGCTTTTTATTTATTTATCGTGACAAGATACATGTTTCTCGTTATTTTATCCTATTCTGTGCGATATTTATCGTGCAAATATCCTTTTTTGTCGTTTTAGTGTTTTCTATTTTCAATATCCCGAAATTCACCCTAGCTGTGCCCAAGAGACGTTATTTTGAAGTGGACTGTATATTCAGCAACGTCGATATGACATTCATAAAGTATTTAAAAGAAATGTCAAAGTAAATACCGACATGAAAGTTTTGCAGCACTTTTTTAAATTATTAAGTTTGTATGTTAATTATAACAGATCTTATATCAAGTTAGTTTTATCTTGTAAACCACTTGTACATAAGTTTCTTCAATAAACTTTATGCATTTAATGTTCGTTATATGAACCACTTGCATTGCATGTTGAAGATAACTTACAACTCCACCAAATACAGGGACGGATTTAAAGTTTTCGTGTTTAGATTTCAGATTGTGGATAATCTCTCTTGCGTGGTTTCATCAAATCTTGATTAAGGTTTACATATTTTTTATATTTTTAATTGCTAGTTTGTTAAGTTTTTATGTGGATGTAGATTAAAATTTATGTTGTGTATAATGTCGAGTTCAATTTTTATAATGTTCCCAAGGATATAACTAATTAAGAAAAAGTAACTATAATATATCCAACTTTTCGAAAATTTTAAAATTGGTTGAGTTTGATGCTATTGATAATTCAAATTAACGCGTATTCCTCTAGCTGCAGGGTCATTCCATATTAAGTGGTCTGGTGGTCCCTGCTCGACCATCACAGATTTTGATGAAATTTTGTATGGACATTTACACATGTCCCCAACGAACATTGGTAAAGTTTTACGTTCATCCATGCAATACTTGCTGAGATTTAGTAATTTGTTTGACCCCATACTGCAGCCTTCTATGGTATGACTCCGAGATTTCTGCAACTTTGAGACGCAATATCTCTGGCAATATTTTGTTGAGAGAAACAAAACTTTGCCATCTTGTTCCACTTTTTGCTCTCTATTAAACAAAATAATAAACAAATCTTCATGAGCGATATCCGTGAAGCAAATTTGTAGCAAACTAGGCAAAAAAATTTGCGGCTCGAAAAAATTTTAAAGTTTGGCTTTTTATACCACTGGAAGTAAAGGTACGATAAACGTGAAATTTTGCACATAATATCTTATCAATACAAGGTGTTCAAATATAAAATTTCATTCTCCTAATATTTTTCATTAGTTCAGGAATTGAGTGTAAAGTTGATGATTTTTGTGAAAATGCCGAAAATAGGGTATGTTTAGCCCACTTTTACAAAAATATGCCTTCTGTAAACTTTTTTAAATTATTTTCATTAGAAAGAGCATGTTTCAAACTCCCTAAAAAAGTAGAGTTGGTTTTTCATCGCTGGCAAATAAGGCCTTAGAAATAAAAATAAAATTGAGGACGTTTCTATCACATGCTGCTATCGCAATAACGCATCCATTCCATTATTTTTCATCTTGTTTGTTTTATACAGATATCATAAGTACCTTAATTGCGTTGGTCCATGGTGACATTGTCACTACCAGTTCAGAAACTTGAACCAGTAACCCCATCGCCATAGGGGTTACACCCGATAGCTGTGCAATACCAGCCACGGGTGGGTTTCTTGGTTGAGGATCCCAAGCTTATAGTTTGGTTTCTTCGTCAAGGTTCCAAAGCCTTATGTGGGTATCTGTCCGGTTCCCAAGCCAATGATTGGGCAGCTTATCCTAGGTTCCTAAGTGGGTGTCTTACATGGTTCCGAAGCCGAAGTCCATAATGTTTGTATGAATTGCCAAATTCCAACGATTGCTTATTTATTATTGAATTTAAGAACCACGTTCTTCAGTGACACTTCTGGGAATTGATACTGATGACGTAACTGATGGTGCTGGAAGAGCCGGACCTCGCTGATGCCCGGTAAGTATTGCATGGATGAACGTATAACTTTACCGATGTTCGTTGGGGACATGTGTGAATACCCGTAAAAAATTTCATCGAAATCCGTGATGGTCGAGCAGGGCACTTCTCTGATATCAGATCACTTGACATGGAATGACCCTGCAGTAAGGCGAAAATATGATTTCATTATCTATGTCTAGTTAAGAATTTTTTTTTTTAACATTATACAGTACATTAAAGGGCAAGTGAACTATTACAATATAGGTACATACAAGAAGGGATAAAACGGAAGTATCCGGTAATTTAAATGGTGTTAGTTATTATCCGCATAATGGTTTGGAACTATCCCCTGCGGATATGGTGGGTATACATACAGCAACTTTAGAACTAAAGTTGCATAAATATAGCGTTGATTTTTCTATTAAACTAATTAGGAACATTTTATGCCAAAGTGGCAGTAAATGTTAATCATTATTATGCGATTCCGTGTACGTTGGATTGCATACTGAAACAAATAAGAGATGTCTAAAAGAGCCACTAGATGGCAATATTGAAATGTGTCATTACTATATCGGAAAATTTGACGTTTGTTATTGTTAAATCAGTCAGTTCAATCAGTTTTCGTTGGATGATTTTTTACGATTTTATAAAAGGCCTAACTCAATAATGCATAGATTCACTTCGTTCAATTTTCGGTAATGAAGCACCACCAGAAAAGACTGTTTACAATTAGTTTGCAGAATTTCGTCATGGTCGTGCATCCGTCAGTGATGAATCTCGTGAAGGTTGACCAAAATCGGTTGTGATTCAAAAAAACATCGATGCTGTGCTCGATGATTGAAGAAGTTCGGCATATGATTTACCGTTAGATAGAGACATCTTTTGACATATCGCAGACTGCAATACATTCGAGTTTGCATGAACATTTAGTTGTGAAAAAGATCTGTTCCCGATGGATTTCGCATAATTTGTTCGAAACACAAAAAAAAAACTCGTGTTGATTGGTGTAAAGGAATTCTAAAAAATTTAACCTAGGTACTGCAAAATCCGTATACAACATTGTTACAGTTGACGAAACTTGGATTTATTCATATGAACCAGACACTAAACAATAATCCACTATTTGGGTCTTCCAAGATGAACCGAAACCCACAAAAGTTATTCGTTCACGAAGCGCTTCCAAGAAAATGATCGCTTGGTTTTTCGGTTGTACTTTTTGGTGGTCATGTCGCAACCATTCCTTTAGAGGATCGGCGAACAGTTAATGATAAATGGTAGACAACAATTTGTTTGTCAGAAGTCATCGACAAAATAAGGAAAAACAACCAAAAACGTCGCATCATTCTTCATCATCATAATACAAGGTGTCTCAAAAGAAATTTTATATTTATTTAGCTTACTGCGTGAACGCAACGTATCCGAGGGGCGCGGGGGTTATGTTAATCGGTAGCCTGGCTCTTGGGAATTCAGTCGCTATGGAGCGTTTCTCGGGAGCAGACCGCGCGTTATGTGTGCGAGAGTTTTACAAAAACGGTGATTCGGCGACTGTAGCGCGTAGAAAATTCTGCAGTATTCGAGGTTTTCGCCACTTAAATGATGCGCCAAGCATTCCTCTCATTCGACATTGGGTTAAAAAGTTTGAAGAGACTGGTACAACGCTGGATAAATCAAAATCGGGGCGACCTAGGTCATCAAGAACGGTAGAAAACGTGGAGAATGTTTATCAGTCTGTTCCCGACGACCAGAACCTTTCAATTCGGAAGCGCGCAAGTGCTTTAAATGTGCATAGATCATCATTACATCGCATTATGCACAAAGACCTAAAGCTGCACCCCTACAAAATTCAATTGGTGCAAGAATTAAAGCCCCAAGATGCCAGTCAGAGGCAATTTTCTCAGGCAAATTGATCTCCCGGAGAGGTGACATAAATTGGCCTCCACGCAGTCCAGATTTAACCCCTATGGACTTTTTCCTATGGGGTTATCTTAAATCTAAAGTTTACGCCAATAAACCGACTTCACTGGCGCATTTGAAAGAAAATATCCGTCACGAAATGGCAGCCATCCCTGAGTCCACCTGCCGAGACGTCATAAGTAATTTTACTGTTCGATTAAATGAGTGCCGAGAACGCGAGGGTCTACATTTAGACGATATTATTTTTAAGAAATAAATCCCCAAAAAGTGTATTTTAATAATTAATAAACATTTTTTCTATGTACGGCTTACTTTTTTTTTAATCGATCCACTAAATATAAAATTTCTTTTGAGACACCTTGTACAAGCTCCCACACAGCACGTCAAACAATTGATTATTTGAAGGAGAAACACATCGAATTAATGTCTTATTGTCCGTATTCACTCGATTTATCCCCTAACGACTTTTTTTTTTCGAAAACCATGTTTTTGAGATATCAATTTCAGAGTGGAAAAATGTTTAGAAAATTGGTTTGAATGCGTGCAAAAGTGTATAAACCTTAAAGGCGAATATTTTGAAAAGCAATAAAACAGTTTGTACTAAAAAAATTTTTTTTTTCTTTCTTCGGTTTTGTAAGAACTTAAAGGTAGCCCTCGTAAATGCCATACTTATGCCTGATTGCATAAAAGTCTTAAAACTAGATGTAAGCCAAAACTCGATTGAAAATACAAAATTGCCTAGCAGCGCAATGCATTTTAATGAGTTTTTAATGAGTTTCATTAACAGTAGTAACCAAAAGTAATTGAAATTACATACATGGCAGGTATATACAAGGTGTATGCAAGTTGTGAATATATTCTGATGACCAACGTTTACCCAAATACCAAGAGTAGAATTGCAATTTTCAAAAAAAAAAAAAAACGGAAGTTTAGGATATCAAGGCCAACTTTGATTTTTTGAACAGGAATGTAAGTTGTGTTGAGCATATTTGGATAGAGCTTTTTTAGCATAAATATACTACTTTTTTAAAATTTGATAAAGTGTTTACGACGATTGCATTGTTGCAATTGTAGTTCATTGTACCTTTTCAGCTTGCCTTAGCACATTCCTTATGTGACAATGAGCTCTATATTGCGACATTTCCTCTATAAATGCACACTACGCATTCTCAATTATCAATTACAAATAATGCAACTCATACAATTGTAAATATGTATAAATATTGTATTATATTAGAAATAAATCAGTCTTAGTTGAATCTCGGTCTTCTCACTATCCTTCGGGATACAACATTTCTGGTGGCAGCGACTATTTTGTACTTTGTTAAACATTTGAAACAGTTTGTAAAAAAACTTAGTGCAACAAATTTTTGAATTACCACGACTACTGAAGTCGGCATACGTTATCGAGAAGATATCAGAAGAGATCAAACTACTGCACTCCTTCCTGTAAGTACTCATCCTTCCTTCACATAAACCCTTGTTTTAGATGAGCGATAAGAAAATAATTGTCAAGAACTACGAAGGACCAACAACAAGATCCAAAAGTGTATCAGAGACCCAGGAAGTTAAAGAAATGGCGTACTTCAAAGTAAACGAAATTTTCAACATCATACCGGAATACGATGGTACAGCAAATAGATTGTCCGAATTCATAAATGCCTGCGAGACTGCACTAACAATGATAGATCCTGTGAGTAAACTTATACTTTTTAATTTAATAAAATTAAAGTTAAAGAAAAGGGCGTACAGCTTAACACAGTACAGAGATATTAAAAATTTCGAGGAATTAAAAATAACTCTCAAGGAGTTCTGTACTGACAAAAAGTCAATTGTCCAATTGCAAAGTGAACTGAATTCATGCAGACAATTGAATAGCGAAGAGGTCCTACAATATGCTAACAGAATTGAAGGGATTTTACATAGTTTAGTCTTATCTTCATGTGAAGGGCAGTCCGCAGAAGCATCAAAATCGTTAATTGAATTTAATAAGAAGCAAGCTGAAAAGGTACAATGAACTACAATTGCAACAGCATCTCGTGAATTTCTGTGGAATATTATGGAAAAATTTGATTCATTTTGCCTAGTTTCGATGTGTGTCGCGCTTTGCCGGAATGTTACTTCGACGTAATTTGAAACTCTAGTGTATTATGATGAATTTACATTCCCAACCCCAATCCTAGGTAATTTCATTTACTACTAAATGTTTGTCATCGGCAAATAACTAAAACATCATTTCTGACCTCCACTAAATCAAAATTCAATTTAATAAATTAATCAGCCTCCTGAGCCTACTCAAGAATTCTTTTTGATCCACCTACAAAGTGTTTCAGAGAGCACCTCTAACATGGGACACAATACTCAGGAGAACGTACCCAATTTCTGAGAATATTAATATTTGGAACACAAATTTTCTCTGGAGACCAACTGGTCATTTTCAGGGACATATTCATTAATTATTTTATAAATTTTAGTGTTCCATAAAGTAATTATTAATTAAAATACTGTTTAACACACGGTAAACAACAAAATAATAATTAACATATTCCCCATTGTTAATCGGGGTGACTGTTGGGTACAACAACACAATACATTTCATATCTATATAGAGAGTGTATCAAGATAAAAGGAAAACGATTTTTCTTGAAAACGCGATGAGTGAGCAAGTTGGAAGCAAAAATTATGACCAAAGTTTACACAAAGAATCGAATGGTAGTATTGAAATTTTCTGGAACAAACTGGAAGTACAGGATATCACGGACAACATTATTTTTTTTTAAAAAAAGGAACGTCTGCCGTGTTCATAATCTTTAACAGAGTTTTTGAAAAAAAAATAATTTTAATCTTTTATGGTTTACGAAAAATTATATTCTCTACAAGGACTTGAAAGTACAGTATTTTTATTTACAAGTGTTCAAAGGGCCTGGGAAAATTTTTGATAGCGTGAGAATTTTCTTATCTTTGATTTGACCGCAAGTGATATGATAAGGCACAGGTGTTAATTAGATTTTCACGGAAGGGCACCTTTGATCTAAACGCTTGGATTTTAGGTGAGGCCTAAAAGTGCTGTTACTATCAGATGACTTGATGTAATGTAAAATGACTTGTGTTGTATGATATTAACATCTTACGCTGGCCTGATTGTTTGAGGTCACCTGATATTAAGAGTTCTTTTATTCAATTCAAATCAATTTATTTTAATTAATAATTATTATATTTTATTCTTATTCATTTTATTCCTTACATTATAATTTTTAACTAAAATATAAATTTAATTTCTACCTATTGGTTTGAAATCTATTTTGCTTTATTCCTATTATTTTCTTTTTCTTTGATTTCTTTTCTCCTCTGGATTACCTCTTTCATCCATGTGTAACCGCAGCCATTTCCGTTTAAAATATCTTCTCTTGTTCCTCCTTTGCTTCTCATTTCTTCACATCCTTCCAGCATATGTTCAACCGTCTTCCTTTCTTCTCTGCACATTCTACATAGTTTATCATCCTCTATTCAGTGGCGTAGCGATGTGGGGGCGGGGGGTGTGGTCCGCCCCGGGCGGCACTTTTTTGGGGCGCCAAAAATCCTCAATAAATAATATCTTGTAATCTGAACTAAAAATTTTAACCATTTCTTTTCATATTTTTGTCGCACCTACAATTCGGACCGATTAAAATGAGCACAGAACTTTTTATTATTTAATCTGTGACGGAACCGGGGAATAGCCTTTCTTTAACACGTTAATCGCCACGTCGGCCTTATGTGTCTGACACTAAGAAGTTCTACATGCGCCATGTCAGACATATATGTCTGACATGGTTACCTTGCGGTAATTCCCCGCGTTTTATTTTGTACTCGGATTGTTCACAACGAATATTCAGCGAGAATCGATTCTTTCATATAAAGAATAGAGTTCAATATTGTCTAATAACACCTGCAAAATCAGTCGTCCAATTCACATGGACTAAATTAACTTGCTACAATTTATTATTTTCTTTAAGTGCGTGTTGTGATTGTTAAATTATTGAACATTCTCGAAACTCGAAAAATTGTATGTAATCTCAGTGGTGTAGCATAGCGGAGGCGGTGGTGGCGGCTCTTTTTTGGGGCGGCAAATTCTGTAATATTTTGAGCCTTTTAGATTTAAATACCTAAATAAGGGGGCGGCGAAATTGGCATCCGCCCCGGGCGGCTGAAACCCACGCTACGCCACTGCCTCTATTAACCAAAATTTGTTCGCCTTTTCTTCATTCCCACATCTAAACCTTGCAATTATTCTTTTTTTTTTCCCCATTACCCTTTTCTTTTAGATATATCGGTCTTTGCGTGCTCCAATTTTTTTTATACTTGTTATTGTACCTTGGTCCGCTTATTCTCTCGTTTAATTCTTGTTGTTGTATGTCCTTCATTCTTTCTATTATCTCCTGCATTCCATGTCCACTCTCTCTTTTTCTCCTTACTTCTTCTGTTGAAAAGCCTCCGTATTCATACATTTTACTCCTTTTTATCTCCCATTTTGATGTTTTTTTTTCTGTTTATCTCTATTTTCTAATTCCTTCCAGCATTCATTTAATAATTGTTTTTCCGGGTTCTTGACTATATTTTCTTCAAATCTTAAGGCTCTTTTAACGGCTTCTATTTTAGTTTTGCATACCTTTGTCTCTTCTAATACTATGCACTCTGGTGTACATTCATCTAGCCCCAGCATCCACTTAAGATATTTATTCTGCACTTTCTCCAGCGGCTCATGCTCCTCCTATCCTCACACCTCCGCTCCATACATGATTATGCTCTTTATTAGGGCTTCGAACATGAGCATTCTTATGTTATATTCACCCTTAAATTTCCTTTCACCTAAGCGCCAGATCTGCGGAATTGCTAGCATTACCCTTTTACTTAGCTGTTAAGAGTTCTTTTAGACCTCGCCTAAAATCCGGGCATTCAGAGCAAAGGTGTACATCTGTACAAAACTAATTAACACCTGTCCCTTATCTTATCACTTGCGGTTAGATCAAAGACAAGAAAATTCCTACGCTATCAAAAACTTATCCAGGCCCAATAGTGTTAAAAAAAATACGGAAATATTTCTCTGTCGTACTTGAAAGCAGTAGAGGCTGGTGAGTAAAATATTGGGGGGGGGGGAATTTTGATTCATATACTGCAGTGGTGTCCAGCCTACAGCTTGCTGGCCCGCGACCCGAATCCGGCTCAGCAATAAGTTTCAAAAGGCTCGCATGAAATATCTGCCCCTTGTTTTTTTGGAACCACCCTCCAGTTGCCCTCAAAAGGTTTTCGGAATTTCTCCACTCCCCTTGTCCTTAATTGATTTTCATAATTTCTTCATGTTCTCAAATGTTTTGAGAATTTCTCCAACCCGTCCTATGTGATTTTTAAATAGTTGGCCCCAATCCAACTCAATCTGGCCCGTGAAACATATTTAGAATTGATTTACACTAGGTATCAAGGTGTAGAATGAGCACGATTTTTCTCCAAAAAGCGATGTGTAAGTTGGTAAAAAAAAAATGATGACCAAAGCTGACTATAATAAAAATAAATAAATATATATATATATATATATAGTAGAAATATGGTTCTTGACGAAAAATGATATGAGGAGAAATAATAGTTCTTATTTACTCGTCAAATTTTATTAAAAAGTATTATTACAAAATAATAATTTTACGAGACGTTTCGACTGGGACATCCAGTCATCTTTAGTCTATAAATAAAAAATATACAATTTTACAAATTTTATATAACAGTCTTCAAAATAAAATACAAATAAAATGTGAAAATTACTTAAAAATCAAGTTAAAAAACATTAACAGAATTATAGATGATTAGAACAAAGCATTAAAATAATAAATAATATTAAATAAATGAATAAAAATTTTAAAAAAATATTTAAAATGGCTCCTAGCACCATTTTGTGAGAAAAATAATTTTTTTTTATATAAATACCATTAAAAAAGATTAAAAAATTAAATTTATATTATAAAATTTATATTAAAAAAAATTATTTTTCTCACAAAATGGTGCTAGGCGCCATTTTAAATATTTTTTTTTAATTTTCTAACTTTTATTCATTTATTTAATATTATTTATTATTTTAATGCTTTGTTCTAATCATCTACAATTCTGTTAATGTTTTTTAACTTGATTTTTAAGTAAATTTTCACATTTTATTTGTATTTTATTTTGAAGACTGTTTTATAAAATTTGTAAAATTGTTTTTTTTTTATTTATAGACTGAAGATGACTGGATGTCCCAGTCGAAACGTCTCGTAAAATTATTATTTGGTAATAATATTTTTTAATAAAATTTGACGAGTAAATAAGAACTATTATTTCTCCTTATATATATATATATATATATATATATATATATATATATATATATATATATATATATATATATATATATATATATATATAATGCTCCCTGCTACACATAAATCAATCATCGGCTGTTAAAAAATTGTAACTTTGGAGCTCCATTGTAAATTATTACCATTGTTTTTTACTGAACTCTATTAACGTTCTGTTTCCCTTTTTGTTCGATTGTGAAATAATCAATTTAGGCCAATGAGGACAATATTTTTTATCAATAATTTGGTTTCATAGTTAAGCACGTTAGTTTTAATATAATGCACTGTATCCAGTTTTACGTCTGGGTAGATATCACAAATTAAAACAAACGAACTAAGCTAAGGATACCGGCCGAAATTCACTAATACATAGACACTAACCCTCGCGTCTATTGCCCTTTCCTGTTCATTATTATTACTTGCGTAGATAAATACATTAGAAATCGCATGTGGCAATACTGTTCATTGGGACATTACGAGTAATGTCCACCTAACCGTTGTTTTATAGATCTAAATTTTTAAAATCTAAGACATGAATTAGCTATTTTAATGCAATTTTAAAATATAAATGAGATTTTAAATTCAGTTTTTTTACTAGGTCAGGCAAAATTTTTAGGATGCCATTGTCCCAGCGCCACCCTGTCTCAACCGCTACTGCTTGAAAGTACAACTTAATATTAATAATAATAATAATAATAATAATAATAATATAAGCAACATTATACCTCTATATTAGTTTTTCAAAAAAATTTATCAGACTGTTAGAAAATGCTTAGAAATCTTTTCCGGAAATTTCCCGATGAGCCAGTCCCAGCGGGACTGATCTATGGACCAATGGGGCGGGCTCTTGAATTAATGGGTCCGATTTATTAAATTTTTCCAGATCCGGTAAAATTTGCCGATCCAGCACTGGTGATAATCATTTCTGAATACATATTGCATTGTATTGTTAGACAAGTAATATAAGCTGTAGTTTAACTTGGTTTGAAATGTTTTGAGATTTTTTCATTGTTCTAAGTTGCATTCTCTTCAATAGCATATGAACTGGACAAAAGCTACTTGTGAAAGAATTATTTTTTCTGCGATGTACAGAAATGTTCTGCTTCATAAAGTTGAAAAACTTAAAAGTACGTAACTGCTATTTTGAAAATAAATGCTATTAGCTATTACCTACTACTAATTAATTAAGGATTTCAAAGAGTCGTTAATAGAGTTAGGACCTAGTAAGGCGTATGGGAACACTATTAGAGCAAAGCAGCAAATAAATACCAATGATGTTATTCTTTCTTTCCAATGTTAAAACCAATTGTCCGTATAATTATGTTAATGGAAATCATATTTATACGTTTGAATCCCATACTAACATTATCATTGATTCGTGTAGTTCATTATTATATATACAAAAAGCAACCTCATAGACGCAGAGGGAAATTTATAACCTATATTTTATTAAAATTTATCACGTAAGTGTATCTGGTGTGTATTAAAGTCACTTGATTATACAAAGTACCGCAACGGCGGCCATACTGGGGTTAAAAATGTCGCCAACACAAATGATGTTTAGTGATTCCAACATTACAAAAATATAATACTAGTTTTTATTTTAAACATTGTAATCACGATTTTTTTAATCAAAGATGCACTATAACAAAATGGTGTACAATTTCAATTATTTTTTTTATTTTTATTAAATAAAATGGATATAATATATAAATTTAAATTAAACTTAACCTTAAATATTCAAACCGCTGACAAAGAAGGTTATTAAATGAGAGCGAGAGAGGGAGATGTGACAGCGCAGACGTAAACTTAAGAACGTAAAAATTGCTGCTTTAGTTTGCTTAATAGGGGAAGCAATGTTGCCAATCAAACCCTGGGGTCTGTCGGCTTCTTCAAAGGCTTGCGGTACTTTGTATAATCCAGTGACTTTAGTGTGTATATGTTCACAATTACAAAAATTTGTGTCCCAACAGATAGGATGTACCTTGTAGTAATGAATTAAAGTACGAATAAAAAAAAAGATATTTTCCTCAATTTTATTGTTGAAAATAATTGAGAGTTGCAGATTACAATGGACACTTTTTCAAAAATCATTTCGAGGTATGGGCTGCATGTTCAAAAGGTTGACCGTCAGGAAAATAGGTCAGACTTTAAACGCTTATATCTCAGAAAGTAGAAGACGTAGTTGGAAGTTAACGATGTCAATAGATTAGGGACAGATGTAAGATTTCTTAGATTGCAATAGCCGCGCCAACATCCTCAAAAAAATATACGTTTTACTAGTTCCTAATATGAAGTTTGGAGAATACGAATAAATGTATTGGAAAAAGAATGGAAAATAAATTATATATATATACTTACTACAGTACTGGTTAACTAATTAAATATAATTATCTCCAAAATTTGTCCGAACTCTGGTCCTTTCCACTTTTATTGACTTTAAAAACTCGGATAAAATATTTGTTGTTGTCATATTGCACTTTTGAGTTGTCATAAGTGAATTGATGAAGCAGGCGTCTATTTTGATAAATGAAAGTATGTTTTCTAAAAACTGGAATTTTTCATAAAATCCGTCATTGGCAGTTGTGTTAATTAAATATTTGATACTCTCATTATTTATCTAAAAATTTATTTGATCGCTCCATATGGAATCCATTTTCTTAACTAGAATTTTGTTAAAAGTGTTTCAATAGACATCAGAACCCTAAAAACAAATAACATTTTCATAAATAAATAAAACAAAAGGTCGTTATGTTTTGTTCTCGTCTAGAATTACAATTGTTTTTCAGGTAATGTCCCATTTTTAGTAATTCCCTCGAGAGAGATATTATGGCTATTTCAGTTAATATTTGTTTCATATAAAATACATAAGCTAGGAACAGTTCACTATTATTTACTTTAGCTAAATGTGGACTACCCAAAGCTTATTCCTTTCATGTTGCTTTTTCATTTGTTTGAACCGACGTATCTCGTTAGATTAAGTTCTACGAATTTAGGGCGCTCATAGGAAATTTAACACTTGGAAAAGGTATTCTTATCTTATTAAACAGATGTTATAGATCAGGGATGGTGAACCTGTGACACGAGTGCCAGTAGTGACACGTCAAAATAAAAATATTGGCATGCAAATCATTTGAAAACGAAATGATTTTTATGGTCATATTTTAAAAAGAAGCATATTGCGGAATATTAATAATAATAATAATATTTATTAACCATGTTACATTATACGTGTTTATAGCACATCAATATACAAGTATAAAAAATACAAATAGAAATACAAATTAAAGTACAGATCAAAATACAAATTAAAATACACATTGATATACAAATTATAATAATAATATCTATACAAAGAGGCAATTATCCACAATATATATATATATATATAACCTTTTTGGAATTAATTTAGTTTTATAGACGAAATTTTATCAATGCTATAAATTGGATAATTACTCAATAAGTTTTTAAGCTTACTTTGAAAAATACTTGGCCGAAGGTCTTTCCACTCCTCACTGAAGCTGTTATAAAATTTGATTATTAGATAATTAGAATTATTTAAAGTAGTGGTTAAACTGTGACGTGGCAGATGGATATGGCTACTGTACATGGTGTTATAATTATGTATATTACTGTTTTTAACTAATTGACTAGTCTCTTTGTGTAGTTCACACAGGCTAACAAAGGTGTATAAAGCAGGAACAGAAAAGTATTTGAAATTTAATAAAATGGGGTTTGCAGTGATCACGTCGGGCGAGTTTAGTAAACATAACTTCTGAGAATTAGCAATCGACTTGTTTTCTTAGCGATTATAGTTAACTCTTGTCAATTCGCTAACCAAACAGTAAGTCAAATACTGCGATCTGTAAGTGAACATACTCAACAGTTGCATTCCTTAAATCCGCCCATTATTAATTTAAAAAACAAATAAAGTACAAGAATAACAGTCATACTTATTGGACTTCTGGATCGTCCGAGTCACCAACGTTGAAATTATCCAGAAAATGTTTCCAACCTTAAAGAAAAGGAAAGAGGAACGAGCATGAATACCGTATCTTACAGGATATTATATAGACAAAGATTGGAGAAGGAAGAAGTCCTAAAGGCGCAAATAGCCTTCGTTTTTGTACATTTGAACATTTTTAACTAACTAAGAATAGGTTCTGGAATACGAAGGATGATTACCAGGCTCCGTAACCTAAGGAAGTGGTTTAGAGATACATCCACAGAACTATTTCGGAATGCGACAAGAGAAGAAGATTGGCACGCCATCACTTAAATCATTATGAAACCAAATTGAAAAACTGGGAAGCAGTTAGGCGGTTGTTCATCGACATTCTCGAGAAGAAGGAGGAGGATGAGAGGATGAGATAAGCTGTAGGCAACTTGTTGCGTAAGTCCTGACAGGATATTTCCGCCATGGAAGAAGATGCGAAACAGGGGTTTTAGTCGGTAGACTTGGTCGGAGAATCCGACACTACCGGGGACACAGAGCAAGTAAAACAGAGGAATTTATTCAATGTTAAATTTTGGAAACACGAGCGGTCGCGCCCTCCGTGGACTCATCGGCGTTTAACCAAGCCGGCGGCAATTTCAAATAAATATATTATACATTATAATATATTTGAGAATAAATATAATTTTAATACTGTCAGTCTAAAATATGATCACATATAAATAATCTTTTATTTTATTTCACATGATAAATTAATTTCAAATATGATTTATCAAATTTAAGTATATATTTGAAAAATAATACGCCTTACATTTACATATTAATTTAGCTTTTTCAGAAAATTTATACAATAGTAGACGCATGCTAAAATAAATAGTTAAATCACCATAATTAAGTTATTACAATTAGGCATACAACACGTCCAGGGTCCAGGCAGTGACATTATTACTAACTAACACAGAATAAACCTGATAGATAATTAAACACTAAACAAAGAACTGTAAAACGCTAACATAAACTCACTAACTTCCGAAATCACACAGATTATAACAAAAAGCCATGTGCAAATTTAGGTTATGACACGTCTAGGCAGTGACATTATTAATAACATAGAATAAACCTAATAACTAATTAAATGCTTAACTAAGAAATGTAAAACGCTTATATAAACCGACTAATTTACGAAATCACAGAAATTATAACAAAAATTCATGTGAAAATTTTGAACCACAAAACAAATAAAACTAATGCCTGCTGATAATAACAGCTGACGAAGCTTCGATGAAAATAAATCGCTTCTCACTCTGTCTGGATTATGTATGATATGCAATAGAAGATAGTATGAGATGGCGCTATGTCGTAGAACGTAACTGAATCCGACGGGCTAATGAACCAAAATATGACTACTGCGCATACCAGGCTATCTTATGAAACACACTGTCTTTTTGTATATATGTCTCTCTTGTCCGTGTTTCCAATTTTCCCTATCTACTCGAAACACCGTGACTTATTATTATTATTATTATTATTATAAAAGGTTTCCCCTGAGAGAAAAAAAAAAAAAACTATCATTTAATGAAACTTATAATTATTAAAATTCCGAGTTTATTATTCTTTTATTACAAGATTTAAAAAATATATATTAATTTAATATTAATTTTCTCAATTATTTGTGCTGAAATAATTGAATTCAGAAAAAAAAACTTATTCGATTAAGCAAAAAACAATTGTGTGTACCTATTTAAAATGTAAAAAAAGTTGCATTACGTATTTTGAGAACTACTATTCGAAATAAAAACTTACTTCCTTCATTGATATTTTTTTATAAAATAGTAATTGTTATCTAATTCAACCAACCTCGTACATCTTGTAATTCTCGAGAGAGCAACAGTTGCCAAATTAAAACGAACCCCCGTATTAAAATGAGAACTCAAAGTTTTGTTTTGAAGAAAGACTTTAGATCAAATTTAATGCACTAACAAATTAAATTCTGTTACTGATTTCTTACTGAACTATTATTCAAACGCTCTCTT